>OW445481.1:10273158-11473158 GCA_918226075.1 Microctonus brassicae | reverse complement strand
TGGGTGCATTGATAGATTGAAAGAACGAACTTACTCTCTTATTGATAATAAGCAATCCAATATATACAAGTCATTCATATAATATTTAAAATACCATCTAAAAAGATGAATGAATGAATGAATAAATTCGAAAAAATATTAGAATATAAGTATTGAATTAATTTAAATTATTAATTGACCATTCCCTGATGGCAAATCACTCCCAGCACTTGAGAAATAATTAAGATGTCAGTGGCAATGGTGAATTATGCACAGAATTTAATTTAAAAATCATTATCACTACAATAAACATCATCCTAAGACATTTTGTATTTAATTTTAAATATTATTGTAGTTGAAAAAAAATCCAATGAACTTTCATGGAGCTGGTTTAATAATTTCATACTAAAACATTCTACTTTATTGATTGATATATCAAGAAAGTGATAGAAAAATGAAAGAATAATTTATAAAATATTATTTACGTACAGCACAGTTGATAAATGTCAGAAGCAAATGTCGAACGGATTAATTTATAAGATATAAATTTATAAAAATATCATAACAGAGATTTATTTCCAACAATTTTATTGCAATATAAATCTATCAATATTCATTGATGGTTATGAGGATTCGAATTGATGTCGAGCAACTGCGATGTACAATTTCGGTATATAAATAAAATAATTAATTGAAAATTTCTAATTATCTTTCAAATAAATATTTGTCATGTATATAATTATATATAATCTCAATTGTGATTTAAAATGGCAGATAAATATTCAACAATTAAAATTAATATTTATATTAATATATCAAGAGAAAAAATATATTTATATGAAAAATGTTGCCAAATTTTGCAAGCATGTTTTTATTCTCTTTCTGAAATATAAATGTATTTTCGTTATTCTATTAAAATGAACTTAAATCAATGTGAAAAAATAAATAAATAAATAAATGGAAGAATGAAAACATGTCAGAATAATTTTATTATTTTATTGCAATTAATTTATTCAGTTCGCGAACTTTAGTATTAATTATTTAAATAGAAAAGGAAGAAATACATTTATTAGTTAAAACAACTTGTGTATGACGTTATACATAAATTAATTGTTACTTATTTTCATTGCATATACGTGCAGGGGATATGACTGAAAATGAGGAAATATGTATGTAATGTGGCGAAAAAGATAATGGATTTTGGATAAAGCATAATACAGGTTGAGAGTTCACGTTTATTTTAAATATTCATTTGTTGTCGAAATTTAGGAATGATGTTTTACACACTTTTTTCATGTCATGTCCCAGAAAAGACAATAATACAAAACATTAAAAAAATTTGATTGATGTATTGAGAGAGGGAGAAATGTATATAATATGAGGAATTTGTCGAAAAGTTTATCAAAATAACTGATTCGGTATCCAGAACACTTGGATTATTTTCAATCATACTAGTGAGTTACTAAAATAATCTAAAAATTTTATTATTTATTATTTAATCTCCTGATTATTAATTATTAATTATTAATTATTGTGATTTTGTAATACAAGTGATAATATTCGATATTGTTTAACAATATCAACAGGTTACTTGGCAATTAATAATTTAAATTTCAAGTAAATTTATCACTTCATTTTATAATTATGAAAATATAATATTCATAAAATAAATTTTATAATTCTATTTTTTCATAACATAATTTTATCAAATTATATTTTACATAATATAAATACGGAAGTTCAATATAAAATATTGATTGTGTAATTTGTTTGTTTTTTTCTTCGTTTTTTAAGTTGGTCTGGAAGCAGGAGTTATTGTCCAAGTGTACAAAAACAAATTAGACATCATAAGATGCCACCAAACTCATCAAGCGCCGCAGTAAATGCGACAGACTTGAAAGACAATGAAATAACACCAATAGAAATGACATCAAAAAATAAATTACGCTGGTATGAACCGGAAACAAAAATCCTCTGGGTAAATGTAACATTCATCGTAACACTCCATGTTATATCTCTATATTACTTCATAACCTTTCCATATACTGAGCATAAATTTCTCCTAGTTTGGAGTGAGTATTTTAATTTAATTATTGTATTTAAATATTTGTTTTTGTTGATATTATTAAAAATAAATATATATTATTTTTTCCTGGAACTAATTATCTATTTGTCCAATATACAGCATGGATTACAGCTTATATACATGGTTTTGGAATCGTTGCTGGGGCTCATCGTCTTTGGGCACATCGTTCATATAAAGCTAAATTACCATTCAGAATTATTCTTGCACTCTGTTTCTTTTCAACGGGACAAAATAGTATTTTCAATTGGGTAAGAGATCATCGAGTCCATCATAAATATACAGACACAGAGGCTGATCCACATAATAGTCATCGTGGATTTTGGTTCAGTCACGTTGGCTGGTTGATGATAAAAAAGAAAGATGAAGTACGTCAACGTGGACGAGGAATTGACATGACTGATATATTGGAAGATCCAGTAGTGCAATTTTTTGATAGGTATAAAAATCATCCTGATGAATAAACGAAAAAAATTTTATTAATTAACATACTGAAATTGTTTTTAATATACAATTTTTGTTTCTTATCTTTTTGAATTAATGCAGATATTTCAACATCATAAATCCAATGCTCAGTTTTGTAGTTCCGGTCTTTATACCAGTTTATTTTTTCAATCAAAGCTTAAAATGGACAATTGTTACTCAAATATTTATGCGTTATCCATGGCTTTTAAATATCACATGGTCTGTCAACAGTTTTGCACACATGTTTGGATATCATAGTTATGATAAGTAAGTAACTTATTTTTTTTTATTCATTCTTGATTTTATCTTATATTAATAATGGCTGTATCCTCTGGCGGCCATTTTTCAAACTAATTTCTCTGACTACTATTTTGAGGTTATACTTTATTATACATTCATTATAATTGTGAATAATTAATCAATTAGATTAATATCAATTTATATTTATTTGTTTTTTATTTCAGATCTATTCGACCGACACAAAATATTTTTGTTTCTTTCGTCACTGGCGGTGAAGGTTGGCACAATTATCATCATGTATTCCCATGGGATTACAAAGCAAATGAATTTAAAAGTTTTTGGTTTAATCCAACGTCATTATGGCTTGATGTGTTTCAAAAATTAGGTTTGGTTTATGATTTAAGAAAAGCAACACCTGATCATATACACAAATTAGCTGAAAGAAAAGGTGATGGTACTCATCATTCTCAGCAAGAGTTTTCACAAAAAGCTGTTGATTGTTCATAATAATTTTATTTACTATAATTTTTTAGTACTCTATTTATAAATATGATATTCATATTCATTGCATTTAATTATTAATTTATTTCATACATATATATCTACTATTATGATTGTTAATTTTCTTTTAGTTCATGAAAAAATTGATGTGTGAAAAAAATGTAAAGTAAAAAATAATTAATAATATTCTATGATAACAGTATGTACTTTAATTATATATAAGCAATAATAATAAAAGCAATATATATTAATATTAAATTTTACTTTTGAAATGTCTTCCCTATTATGTTTAATTAACAAATATTTCCTCACTTTTTCTTTTATAAATATTTTTATTTCATAAGAAAAGCTTGATTAAACAAGGAAGTTTTATTTAAATTAAAAGGTGTTATTTATTTTCTTCGAAATATTTTTACATTAATTAAACAATAAATCACACATTTTCACACATGAATAAAATAAAATTCTTACGTAATGCAGATTATAAAATATAATGTAATAAAAAAGTAAGACTCAGCATAATTTATTCAACATATTAATAAAATTGCATTGTAGGTATTTGAATATTACCAAATAATTTTATATTAATTTAATAAATTGAATATATACATGCAAAACAATAAAATCAATTGGATCATCGAGATAATTTGATGATAAAAAACATTAGAGTATATTCAAGTGATGTTAATCAATTTCAATAAAATTAATTCATTACTTGCAATCTTGATAATTGTGATAAATAATATCAGCGATTAATTAACTTCAAATTAACAATTTGATTAGTACAAATTAATAACTCAAGACAATTAATCTTTCACAAAATAAAATCAATCTTACAGATTGTTGATGAATATTAAGATATTTATTTAAATAAGTATAGGGACATATAAATATTAAAATTAAAAATATATAATTATTTTCATGAATAAAATTTTGTACAATTAATAAAGGAAATGTTTTAATTTATATAAAATAATGAATATTATTTAGAAGTATAGAGCTGCTAATAATTCACAAAATATTGTATCATCGAATTAAATTATTTTTTGTTATATTTTCAGAAGAAAAAAAAAATTTGTTGACATGTCGTTTACAAAATAACCTCATTAATAAGTTGCCACAATTATAGCGAGGTCAGTCAAATATTGCATACATATTTTATATATTATTTTTATTTACAAAATAAACACAAAGTCGGATAAAATTCTTAAAAGGTGAGTTTACGTTTCAGCCAAAAATTTGTTATTGTCGTTTCAACAAAGGATGACCTTAAAGTGCCATTGGTTGGTGCTCCCTCCACTAAAATTTCATGGGGATTTACCAATTTTTCATAAAAATTTGTTATTTATAAAGGATTATTTACACGACGTAAGAAAATTCAATCATCATTCTTCCACTGACATCACTGATATATTTTCATAAAGTGTCTTGTGTAGTATAAATTTTGCTTAAGAAAATTCATTTTACATTTGACTTGTGCGATAAAGAATTATATTTAATCAGATGGTTGAAAGTAGAGTAAAAATAATGTCATCAAACATTCATGATTCATCATGGCGCGATAAAGAATTTAACGAGAAGGAACAAATTATTGCCACGGAAATAAAGTCAAAGAAAAAAAAACGATGGTTTGAATTTGAAACAAAGCCAGTTTGGTGTAATATCATAGTCATAACTACTCTTCACATATTTTCATTATATTCCATAGTGACATTTCCATATTTAAATCATAAAATTCTTTTCCTCTGGAGTAAATATTCTATATTAAATCAATTATATAATTTATTTAACTAATCATATAACTATCAATATGAACGCAATGTTTTTATGAATAATTTTCAGCTTTAATTGTAGCTGCATTTTCTGGAATTGGTGTCACTGCTGGAGTTCATCGTTTTTGGACTCATCGTACATATAAAGCCAAATTTCCACTGCAAATAATTCTGGCAATTTTGTATGCTAGTGCTGGCATGGTGAGGAATTATTTATACAAAGAAAAATTCATTAAAATCCAAAATACATATATTTGAATTTAATTTTTTTTAATAATATTCAATCCAAGAGAAATAAATATTTATCTGTTTTTGTAGAATCCTATAAGTGACTGGGTGAGAGATCATAGAATTCATCATAAATATACGGAAACTAATGCTGACCCGCACAATAGTAATCGTGGATTTTGGTTTGCTCATGTTGGATGGTTAATGATGAAAAAAAATTCTGATGTATACAAATACGGTGGGAAAATTGATATGAATGATATTCATAATGACCCAGTTGTTTGTTTCTTTGATAAGTAAGTATTAATCTAAAATAAAACTGTTTAAATTCAATAATTAGTAAATTTGAAACAAATGAAATAAAAGAGTTAATAAAAATGTTTATTAATTTTTTCCAGGCATTTTAAGATTTTGAAAATTTTATTTTGTTACGTTATACCAGTGGTGATACCAGTTTATTTATTTAAACAAGATTTAATGATGTCAATAATGTCACAGATATTTATTCGATATCCTATTGTACTAAATGGAACGTGGGCTGTCAACAGTTTTGCTCATATGTTTGGTGATCGTCCTTATGATTCGTGAGTATTTAAATCAATTGAATTTGAAGTGAAAAAAAATATTTTTCTTATATTAATAATTTATAATAATCAAATTATGATAAATAGAAATATTCGACCAAGTCAAAATCTTGGCGTTTCTTTGATGTCAATGGGTGAAGGTTGGCATAATTATCATCATGTTTTTCCATGGGACTACAAAGCTTCTGAATCTGGAAATATTATTACAAATCCGACAACGATATTCATTAATTTTTTTGCTAAAATTGGATGGGCTTATGATTTAAAAGAAGCATCGAAAGAATGTATTGTTAGGACTATTGAAAACAGAGGTGAGAATAAAACAATCAGGAACTCTGAAGAACAGAAAAATAGAAAATTATCAAAATAAATAGGAATAAATAATAATATGAATTATAAATTTATTTAATGGTATTTTATCAGAATGAATTTAGTTATAATAAATTATTCAAACTGAAATAATTCTTACCTGCGTCATGAGAAATATTCTCCCACTTTGTTTCAATTTCATTTAACCTTTGTTAATAAATTTTCACATGTAGATTAGATATACTTTTTCTGTTATATACAATGTAGATCAATCAGCATATAATTTTTAATATTTATGTCTACTGTTCCTATGCACGTGCATGTCAAAGTCCACAGTAAAACAATGAGTCAACTCGCGTAATGATTGCCAGTCATTGTAAAATATTTTTACTTACAGAAAAATTCTTCTTGATATAATTAATTTAAATATATTATCAAGTAGTGACCCATCGGAATCTTTATTAAATGTCGTGTGTAATGTATATATTTTTCACATTATCATTGTTCATAATAATTTATGTGTAAAATATGAAGTAAATATATATATAAAAAATTTAATGTCATGAGAATATTGAAAATAATATTAATAATATTTAAGCTTTTATGATTAATTTTTATTATTTATGGTAAAATCAAAATTTATTATTTTACATATGATTTCTTGCTAAAATTATATTGAAAATATTTATATATTATAGATATATTTTGTACAGTAGGTTATCTAAGCATCACGTTCATGACACGCAGTGGACATTCATAATATAATAATAATAAAAACATAAATATTTATCTTTAGAAAATGTTCCTGATATATTTTTTCGTATTTAATAATTTTATATCTCCAAAATAATCTTGTTTACATCATTTTTCTTTACATTTCATGTATATCATGATGTAATAACATACAGAAAAATTTCCATCATTCAATATATTATCATCAATTCTATTATTATATAAATAAATTACCTATTACATTATTTTCTTATTAATATGTACAAATAAAACAAAATTATGTTATAAAATATATTTACAGAATAATAAAAAATTGATATTCAATTGACATATTTGTATAATTAAAATTTATCCATATGATACAAATCAATTTATTTGTTTACACATACATTTAATAAAATTAAATTGACCAAAATATAAACAAATAAAATTTTATATCTTTTGCATTTTAATGTTCATGTATGTAAATTTAAGGTTATGCTAATCTCTTACATAAATCATAATTTTTCATGATACATATGACCGTCCTTATTTTCAAGTTCAATTCACGATTAATTTAATTAGATGAACAAAAAGAACGAGCAGGTATTTAACAATAGATACTTTTAAATATAAATAAAACTAATACAAATGGAAATACGACGTTTGAAAATTATGCCGTTAGTGGCGCCACAGTTGTCAATGTATAACTGTGGCTCTTGATGGTACGAGATGCCGACTTCTATTTAATCTGCCGCGTATTGTCGGTCTTCTTAGATGCATTCAAGTATTTCCATTGTGGTATACTTGTTGTAGCTACAATATAAATTCATATTCTTTAGTTATTTAATTGAAACAATATTTATTACATATACGATGTTATATTGATATAACTTGAACGTGATTGATTGGCCAAAAAGAATTATTTATATTTGAAAGTTTTACATAATTTAAATATTCAAGTTGCTGCACTTGGAAAGCCACGGGGATTTTGAATAGTTCACGGATCCCAAATTTGTCCCAGATATTTTCTTCGTTGGAAATTATTCAACAGCGTCGTTTTACAAAATAATACAAGTAAGTTATTTAAACATAAACTATTATGAAATAATATAACCTAAACATTGATTTAAAATTTATTCATTTTATATTTTATTTATTTTATTATAAAAAAGAAGTGAATAGAAAATCTCTTTGAATCCTAAAATAAAATTTAAAATTATCTTGATTAATTTTTTTTATCATTTCAATTTTTCCAATAATTTTTTTCTTGATTGGGTAATTATATAAAAGTAATGCAGTTGATAATTTTCTTCAATTATTGAATTGTATAATAATTATATTGTCGTTAATGCCTGAAACCCGGAAATAAAAGTATTTATCATAGAGTGCGTTGCACTATTATATATATGTTTGTATATGTGTGTGGTAGTGTGAAAGGTGGCCGAACTTTTTTTTTGGTTATACACACACTACATTTTGTGTATGTATTTAATGTCTAGAACTTTCATATCAAATAAAAAAAAATTTTTCGTTTTTTTTTTTATTTCATTTTTCCATCACAGTGCAATGACTTTCATTACCTGACCTTCAATTTGTAAATATATATATGTACGCATATGCATACCTATCGATAATATTTATAACTCGATTATAACAATGAAGAGAATAATAATAATGCACTTCTCACCGGAAAATGCTTGACTAGTTCCACTTAATATGTAATAGGGTTCATATAACTGCATAATTTTTGTAGGAAATGAATAATAAAAAAGAGGAAAACACATTTATAAATTATTAAATAGTTGATGGAAGATATCTATACTTATCTTACTAAATATAATTCAATTTTATTCTAAATTAACTCGTGATTATCTATGCAAATAAATATGAATAATAAACATTTCATAATGAAAATTAGATTGATAAGCGACCTTCCGAATATCAGTCACAAAAATTTATTTGTCGGCTGACCATTATTAAGAGTGCTGAGATATAATGGAAAAACCTCGAGCATTAGAAAAATGGCCGCTTTTGAGAGGGTGACTGATAATAGAGCCTTATTGTGGTAGTAAATATCTTCAATGCATTTATTACATCATTGATATAATTACATATTCATAAATGTATACTCGCTAAATATTTTGTTTGTTCCAATTAGAATATGTATTGATGTCATTGTACTATTACTTCATACTGTCGAGGTATTGAAATAATAATACATACGTTAATAGCATTCATTTGGAATTCTTCATAATTTAGGTTGTAGAGAGATGAAACAAACAAATTTTTTATTCATTCATTTCAACATTTAATGTATGTAATAATGAATAATGAAAAATAATAAATTCTACAAATCGTGGTCAATGTCATTGGGAGGTCAATGTTGGCGTGTAGTTGTCGACAACGTTTATTTTTCCACTCTATTCAGCATCATTTATCTTCTCCCTATCGCACCCATTCCCTTTCACTTATCTTCTATCCTTCGCGTCCCTTTTATACATATTTTTTCTCATCCCCAGAACCATTTTACTGTTCGCTTTGATGTCCCTAAATATTTTCTATCGATCGAAAAAAAAAAAAACCGTCGTTGATGCATTAATTTCTATCTCGATTACAATTTAAAAAACGAAACACGATTTTCATGTTATAAAACAAGACTTATATATAAATATAAATAAAACAAAAATAAGTATTATGATTTTATGTACATTATATAATACAGTTGACGACACAGTTGACAAATAGAAAGAAATACAAGAGAAAACTTTGATATCAAAGGACAACAAAACATATTTATTTTATTAAAATACGAGAAGCCAATAACAGATGATATTTGATTGGTCCACGTGGATGTATGTAACAGTCACGTGTTCTCAAGGAAGGATAGGGAGGAAAGAGCATTTTAAAGGACAGAAAAGCGAAAAAAAAATGCATCATGGAACTCGAAGAAGGGGAATAATAATATTACGGCATAGCACGATTAGTTTGAGCTCGTTGTTTCACGATGAAGATCAACCAAAGCAGCTGTTGCAATCGTCTTCAGGGATTCGTTGGTTTCAGGTGGCGCGAGTTGACAAGCTCATTCTCATTGGTCGATTTCACCTCGCCTGAGCCCTCAACGCATGGCATTTAGTATACAAAAGCACCTCACACATATATATCTATTCATGTACTTTTTTATATCGTTATGTTTTCGAGTGAAATCAACTGATAGTGTGTTATTTTGAAGCCCGGTGGCGTTATTAATGCTTCAAAAGTAAATCAATTATGTACACAACACTATTTCATACATACTTAATTATTGATTTTATTGCTTCATATAAATAATTAATAATTAATATTATGGATGATATATTTTTATAACGAATATATTATATATGATTTTTCTCTTAGTACTATTCTGGAATTGAATTGTTGAATGAATGCAATGAGGAAAGAATAAATATATATACTGTGTATGTATATATATACACATATATATATTTTTTTTCATGCTTATTCGATACTAACAAGATGATTTTGCAGTGTGTAGTACATGTGTACGTGAGTTGACGCGGAAATAATAATGGCATGATTTTAAAACCGGCATCATGAGGTGCCCTAACGCCACGTTGCATCAGTTACATCACGTGAAAGTCACGTGAACATCGACTCGCTCAAGATAACAACACATTTATATCTATATCTATATTATGTAGGTAACTGATTAGAGAAATAAAGTGTATACAAATTTATTGAATTACGAATTTGTGATTTATAATTGATATTAGAGAATTTTTTACCTTGATAATTTAAAAAAAATTTTTCTGACGTTTTAAATTAGAATGGAATGAAAGAATCTATTTCATAAACAAATAAAATTGTTAATGAATTAATCAAAGCATGTAATCTAAACTTTGACCACTGACGAGATAGGTGTTGAAATATATTGCGAAATTACAATTGTATAGAAACCGAAAAAAAAAAAAGAAAGAGAATAATGTTGAAGAGCAATTGAATGAACAATGTGCGATATACGTCAGTAGAAATAACGTGGGAAAGATAGTGGGGGAAAAAAAGGTCCTATTGTGCGTCTGCGCTTCAGAATTTTCCTCAGGATTCGACTGCCAGTCGATAGGTTGTCTATGTGATTTTAAGCACGTTTGTAGTTTCCCTTAGTGAATATAATTACCCTCCTATTTATTTATCTGAGACAGTGATTCGTAGTCAAATTAGTATTGACAAGGATAATACAGGATTTCTTATTAATTATTCTATGTAAATAAAATTTTTATTCATTGAAAAGTTAGGAAGAAATTTTAGGAAAATATATTTCTTCCAATGATAATTAAAGGTCAGTAATATCCAACGACTTTTGTTTATAATAATACCGAATAAAATTCAATAGTCCTATTTATTCGCAGTGCTGTAAATTGTTCGAAAATTTGTATTAATATTAACAAAAGGACGTTGTATTCAGTTAAATTGTTTCGTAAAATTTTAACAACGACGTTTATATATATTTATGTTATAGGAATTACAATAAGATTTATTTCTATAAGCAGTATTATTATTATTTTCTTTTTTTTTTTTCAAAGAGATCCTAATAAAGGATCTGATGATCTCGTTATCATGGCAAAGTTTAATTACGACAGAATACTTATATACGGATATACATTAATTTATCCAAGTGAAATGTAAACGTTTGCATGCTTAAACAAATGTTTGAGTCATATCATTTAAAATTTTATCACAATTCATTTTTTATTCATCTCTATTTCATATTCATTTTACGATAAGAATAAATTCCTTAATAATGATTTTATTATGTGCGAAATAAATTTTAATCTCATTTATTTCATTTTATTTTATTTACTATCAATCTTATTTCACGTCAAATTAATGATAGAATAGTTAATTTGTCATTATATCGTTTAATCCTTCGATAGTACAATATATTTACTTATGCGTAGCCTCTAACATTAATTATTTGATGATTAAATATCACGTGATACACTAATGCGTAAATTTATCAGTTATTCTACGCATCAATATTTAATCGTAAATTTATAAATGAAGAATACAATTTATTTGTTATCATGAACTTTATATCGTTGCAATTTGTTCCAATTATGTTATTAAATGTATTTTTTATTTATTCAAATTTTATTTTCTGTTGAATAGTTAAAGAACGTGAAGTGGATAACAAATAAAAGGAACTATGGCACCGAACGTGACAACAGCACCAGCAGCTGTATTATACGAGGAGGATTTAGCACAGACAAATCAAGCAAAGCCCAAAGTTCCAACAAAAATCGTTTGGTTTAATGTCATGGTTTTTATTCTTCTTCATATTGGTGCTTTATATGGAGCATACCTTCTATTTACTTCGGTTAAATTGATAACTATAGTGTACAGTAAGTTGTTAATTCAATCTGTAGATTTCTATTTATGTTATGAGCAATATGCAGTCAAAGAGTGATTTTTTTTCGTTTCAATACTTGAAATTTATTCAAAAATTAAATCAATGAATTGACACTGAATAATTTTTTGTTACGTTTGTTACGATCGAAGTCGAGGAGTTACTCAACAGACATTAACGCAATACGCAGTATATATTCAATATTTAATTTTTATTTTTTGTCGTCAACTGAATTTACACTTGTTGATTTTATATAATTACATTGGGTTGTTGGCGCAATACCAAGTATTATAAATTTGTGAAATTCTTTCCATGTTTTTTCTTTATTTTTCTCGTAAGAATTGTATCAAAAGTTCATTTATTAATTTTATTTCTTATTTGTTTTTACAGCTTACTTACTTTATGTAGCCAGCGGTCTTGGAATTACTGCAGGTGCACATAGATTATGGTCTCATCGTGCATATAAAGCTAGACTACCACTCAGAATAATATTGATGATTTTTAATACGCTGGCGTTTCAAGTGAGTTTTGAATTTATCATTTCAATTCAATGAATAATGCATATATTGATATTTCATTTTATTAATATTTATCAATATTTTATCTTTGCAGAATAGTATATATGAATGGTCAAGAGATCATCGAGTTCATCATAAATTTAGTGAGACTGACGCCGATCCCCATAATGCAAATCGTGGATTTTTCTTTTCGCACGTTGGATGGCTTTTATGTAAAAAGCATCCGGATGTTAAACAAAAGGGTGCGGGAATTGATATGAGCGATCTTTTAGTTGATCCTATCGTGGCCTTCCAACATAAATATTACATGATATTGATGCCATTTATTTGCTTCATATTACCATCAATACCACCAATATATTTCTGGAATGAAACATATTTGAATGCATATTTTGTACCAGTACTACTTCGTTATGTTTGGGTTTTACATATGACGTGGTTGGTTAATTCTGCAGCTCATTTCTTCGGTGGAAAACCTTATGATAAGTAAGTTCCAAGTTTTGTCTTTTTTTTTTATTTACCTTACAAATGTTATATTAACTTTTCATCTTTTTAGATACATGAATCCCGCGGAAAATAAATTGGTTGCTATTGGTGCACTTGGTGAGGGCTGGCATAACTATCATCATGTTTTCCCATGGGATTACAAAGCGGCTGAACTTGGCAACTATAGATTTAATTTCACGACTGCATTCATTGACTTCTTTTCGCGTATTGGTTGGGCATACGACTTAAAAACTGTGTCTTCAGACATGGTGAAACATCGAGTACAAAGAACTGGTGACGGTACGCATAATGTGTGGGGTTGGGGTGATAAAGACCAAACAAATGACGAACGGGAGGATGCAGTTATTATTAATAATCATGCCAAGTCCCAATGAAAATATAGTGATAAAAAACCGTCGCTTTTTGATTAATGAGAAATAATTCAAATCAGGAAATTTGAGGAGACACAAACGAAACAAAAGGAAGAAATATCAAATCTTCAAATTGGCCATTATTGTAGTTTTCATTCGTCGTCATTTTTCTTGTTATTATATTTATCATGTTCATTGATATCAATTTTTTTTTCTTGTTCCTCATTCGCTGATACAATTTTCATTCATCTAAGAGTAATAATGATTCATGAGCCATTATGTGCTTATTGATATAAGAAAAACTCTAATAAAGTGGGATTTTCTATTTAATTTAATATAATTATTGTGATTCCAGTGGTTTTACACAAAATATCATTGTATCCATATACATATTTATCATTCAAATTGCAAACGTTTTTGTATATCTTTTTATTTTCTCATTTTTATTTATTTATTTTTTTTTCTTTTCAATAAAAAATACAATTGTACTAAAATATGTATACACAAGTAGCTAATTTGTATAGATGATGTGAAATGTGACGCAATATTATTATTCCGACAACGATATTCATTATTTTTTTCTAAAATTGGATGGGCTCATGATTAAAAAAAAACAATCGAAAGAATTCATTGTTAAAACTTTTGAAAACAGAGATGAGAAGAATACAATCAGGAATTCTGAGGAACAGAAAAATAGAAAATTGTCAAAATGAATAGGTATAAATAATACTATGAATCATAAATTTATTTAATGGTATTTTATTCATCAGAATGAATTTAATTGATAAATAATCCAAACTGAAATAGTTCTTGCCTGCGTTATGAGAAATATCCTTCCATTTTATTTAAATTTCATTCAACCTTTGTTCACATGTAGATTAGATATATTTTTTCTCTTATATACAATGTAGATCAATCAGCATTTGATTTTTAATATTTATGTCTACTGTTCCTATGCACGTGCAAGTCAATGTCCACTGTAAAACAATGAGTCAACTCGCGTAATGATTGCCAGTCATTGTAAAATATTTTTACTTACAAAAAAATTCTTGATATAATTAATTTAAATATATTATCAAGTGACCCATCGGAATCATTCATTAAACGTCTTGTAATATACATATATATACATATATTTTTCACATTATCATTGTTCATATTAATTTAGGTGTAAAATATAAAGTAAATATATATATAAAAAAATAAATGTCATAAGAAAATTTGCTTTTAAAACGAAAGAAAAGAAAAAGCCAATAAATATTGAAAAGAATATTAATAATATTCAAGTTTTATGACTAATTTCAATTATACATGGTAAAATGAATAGTTATTTGTGTACCAAGGCTGTGAATTTGATCTTTAAGTTGACTTTTGACCGAATCAGAAATTTACGGGCGAGGCTGGGCCTTGGTGCACACAAAATTTTTACACGAGTGTCTCAAAATGTGATGTTTTAGGGATTAATTAATAGTTTCTAAAGTGACTTAAACAAAGCTTGTAAATAAACTGTGTAGAACGCAACCTTTTCTTTTGTTTTATGGCTAAATTAAGCCAATGTCAATCAGTAGGTTATAATATTTTTTACAAATTTATTCCTGGAAAATGACGACACTGCAAAAATAGTTTCAAATCTTTATTCATCAGATTAATAATATTATTGAGTTTAATCACCAACACATAATTGTCAACAGTAAACAAATAATGAAACATACTTTTGTTTTAAGGATAAATGAAGTAAATGCGGCCAAAAAAAAGACATTTTAGGGACTCTATAGAGTCCGTAAAACGTCAAGTTTTGAAACATTCATCTAAAAAATTTTTTATTATACATGTGACCTTTCACTAAAACTATATTGAAAATATTTATATTATACATATATTTTGTACAGTAGGTTATCTAAGCATCACATTCATAATAAATATATAATAAATATTTATCTTTAAAAAATGTTTCTGATATATTTTTTTCGATTAAATAATTTTATATCTGCAAAAATATACTTATAAAATAAAGAAAAATTGTTATTTGATTAACATATTTATATAATTGAATTCAATCTTGTGATGGAAATTGATTCATTTGTTTATACATTATACATTTAATAAAATTAAATTGACCAAAATATAAACAAATATAATTTTATATCTTTTGTATTTTAATATTCATGTATGCAAATTTTAGGTTATATTAACCCGTAATATAAATCATAGCTTTTCATTATACATATAATTGCTCTTATTTTCAAGTTCAATTCACGATTACTTTAATGAGATAAACGAAAAAATCGTATAGGTAATTAACAATAGAAATTTTAAATATATACATATAAATAGAACTAATAAATGGAAATACAAAGTTTGAAAATTATGCCGTTAGTGGCGCCACAATTGTCAATGCATAACTGTGCCTCTTGATGGTACGAGATGCCGACTTCTATTTAATCTGCCGCGTATTGTCGGTCTTCTTAGATGCATTCAAGTATTGCCATTGCAGTATACTTGTTGTAGCTACAATATAAATTCACATTATTTAGTTATTTAATTGAAACAACATTTATTACATATACGATGTTATATTGATATAACTTGAACGTGATTGATTGGCCAAAAAGAATTATTTATATTTGAAAGTTTTACATAATTTAAATATTCAAGTTGCTGCACTTGGAAAGCCACGTGGATTTTAAATAGTTCACGGATCCCAAATTTGTGCCAGGTATATTCTTCGTTGGAATTGGAAATTATTCAACAGCGTCGTTTTACAAAGTAATACAAGTAAGTCATTTAAACATGAACTATTATGAAATAATATAACTTAAGCCATTGATTAAAAATTCATTCATTTCATATTTTATTTATTTTATTATAAAAAAGAAGTGAATAGAAAATCTCTTTGAATCCTAAAATAAAATTTAAAATTATCTTAATTAATTTTTTTCATCATTTCAATTTTTCCAATAATTTTTTTCTTGATTGGATAATTATATAAAAGTAATATGCAGTTGATAATTTTCTTCAATTATTGAATTGTATAATGATTATATTAATGCCTGAAACCCGGAAATAAAACTATTTATCATAGAGTGCGTTGCACTATTATATATATGTTTGTATATGTGTGTGGTAGTGTGAAAGGTGGCCGAACTTTTTTGGTTATGCATACACTACATTTTGTGTATATATTTAATGTGTCTAGAAATTTCATATCGAAAAAAAAAAAATTTCATTTTTTTTTTTCCATTCTTCTGTCACGGTGCAATGACTTTCATTACCTGACCTTCGATTTGTACACATGTAGATACATATATATATATATATACATAAATACCTATCGATAATATTTATAACTCGGTTATAACAATGAAGAGAATAATAATAATGCACTTCTCACCGGAAAATGCTTGACTAGTTCCACTTAATATGTAATAGGGTTCATATAACTGCATAATTTTTGTAGGAAATGAATAATAAAAAAGAGGAAAACACATTTATAAATTATTAAATAGTTGATGAAAGATATCTATACTTATCTTACTAAATATAATTCAATTTTATTCTAAATTAACTCGTGATTATCTATGCAAATAAATATGAATAATAAACATTTCATAATGAAAATTAGATTGATAAGCGACCTTCCGAATATCAGTTACAAAAATTTATTTGTCGGCTGACCATTATTAAGAGTGCTGAGATATAATGGAAAAACCTCGAGCATTAGAAAAATGGCCGCTTTTGAGAGGGTGACTGATAATAGAGCCTTATTGTGGTAGTAAATATCTTCAATGCATTTATTACATCATTGATATAATTACATATTCATAAATGTATACTCGCTAAATATTTTGTTTGTTCCAATTAGAATATGTATTGATGTCATTGTACTATTACTTCATACTGAGGTAATAAGTATTGAAATAATAATACATACGTTAATAGCATTCATTTGGAATTCTTCATAATTTAGGTTGTAGAGAGATGAAACAAACAAATTTTTTATTCATTCATTTCAACATTTAATGTATGTAATAATGAATAATGAGAAATAATAAATTTAACAATTCGTGGTCAATGTCATTGGGAGGTCAATGTTGGCGTGTAGTTGTCGACAACGTTTATTTTTCCACTCTATTCAGCATCATTTATCTTCTCCCTATCGCACCCATTCCCTTTCACTTATCTTCTATCCTTCGCGTCCCTTTTATACATATTTTTTCTCATCCCCAGAACCATTTTACTGTTCGCTTTGATGTCCCTCTCATCTAAACATTTTCTATCGATTGAAAAAAAAAAACCGTCGTTGATGCATTAATTTCTATCTCGATTACAATTTAAAAAACGAAACACGATTTTCATGTTATAAAACAAGACTTATATATAAATATAAATAAAACAAAAATAAGTATTATGATTTTATGTACATTATATAATACAATTGACGACACGGTTGACAAATAGAAAGAAATACAAGAGAAAACTTTGATATCAAAGGACAACAAAACATATTTATTTTATTAAAATACGAGAAGCCAATAACAGATGATATTTGATTGGTCCACGTGTTCTCAAGGAAGGATAGGGAGGAAAGAGCATTTTAAAGGACAGAAAAGCGAAAAAAAAATGCATCATGGAACTCGAAGAAGGGGAATAATAATATTACGGCATAGCACGATTAGTTTGAGCTCGTTGTTTCACGATGAAGATCAAGCAAAGCAGCTGTTGCAATCGTCTTCAGGGATTCGTTGGTTTCAGGTGGCGCGAGTTGACAAGCTCATTCTCATTGGTCGATTTCACCTCGCCTGAGCCCTCAACGCATGGCATATTTAGTATACAAAAGCATCTCACATATATGTATATATTCATGTACTTTTTTGTATCATTACGTTTTCGTGTACCGAGTGAAATCAACTGATTGTGTGTTATTTTAAAGCTTAGTGGTTGTATTATTAATGATTTGAAAATCAATTAATTATGTACACAATACTATTTCATTTATATTTAACAATCTATCATATTGCTTCTCATAGGTAATTAATAATCAATATTATAGATGATATATTTTTATAACGAGTATTTTATAAATGTTTTTTCTTTTAGTAATATTCTCGGATTGAACTCTTGAATGAATGCAATGGGAAAAGGATAAAATATTATACGTATGTATATATGTATATATATATATATATATATTTTTTTTTGTTCATGCTTAATTAATGATTCTGACAAGATGATTTTCCTGTGTGTATAGTATATGTGTACGTGAGTTGATACGGAAATAATAATGCCATGATTTTAAAACCGGCATCATGAGGTGCCCTAACGCCACGTTGCATCAGTTACATCACGTGAAAGTCACGTGAACATCGACTTGCTCAAGTTAACAGCACATTTACATATATATAAATATATATATATTATTTAGGTAACTAATTAAAGTATTAAAGTGGACAGAAATTTGTAAACTTATCATTCATTTTAGAGAATTTTTTACCTTGATATTTTATTTGTTTTTATTTTTTTTTATGACATTCTAAATTAGAATGGAGTAGAAAAATCTATTTCATGAACAAGTAAATTAATCAATTAATCAATGCATGTAAACTAAACTTTGACCACTGACGAGATAGGTGTTGAAATATATTGCGAAATTACAATTGTATAGAAACCGAAAAAAAAAAAAAGAAAGAGAATAATGTTGAAGAGCAATTGAATGAACAATGTGCGATATACGTCAGTAGAAATAACGTGGGAAAGATAGTGGGGGAAAAAAAAGGTCCTATTGTGCGTCTGCGCTTCAGAATTTTCCTCAGGATTCGACTGCCAGTCGATAGGTTGTCTATGTGATTTTAAGCACGTTTGTAGTTTCCCTTAGTGAATATAATTACCCTCCTATTTATTTATCTGAGACAGTGATTCGTAGTCAAATTAGTATTGACAAGGATAATACAGGATTTCTTATTAATTATTCTATGTAAATAAAATTTTTATTCATTGAAAAGTTAGGAAGAAATTTTAGGAAAATATATTTCTTCCAATGATAATTAAAGGTCAGTAATATCCAACGACTTTTGTTTATAATAATACCGAATAAAATTCAATAGTCCTATTTATTCGCAGTGCTGTAAATTGTTCGAAATTTTGTATTAATATGAACAAAAGGACGTTTTATTCAATTAAATTGTTTCGTAAAATTTTAACAACGACGTTTATATTTATATTATAGGAATTACAATAAGATTTATTTCTATAAGCAGTATTATTATTATTTTCTTTTTTTCAAAGAGATCCTAATAAAGGATCTGATGAGCTCATTAATGTGGCAAAGTTTCATAACAATACAATACTTATACATACTTATATTTATCCAAGTGAAATGTGAACGTTTGCATGCCAAGTATTGTCAATAGCATTATCGTAATTGTATATACATTATTGTATAATGTTTGAGTCATATAATTGAGGATTTTATCGTAATTCATTTCTTGTTCATCTCCATCTCATATTCATTTTACGATAAAAATTGATATCACGATAATAATTTTATTACGTTCGAAATAAATTCTAATCTCATGTAATTTATTTCATTTTATTTATTATCAATGTTATTTTACGCCAAATTAATAATAGTATAGTTAATTTATTGTTATTGTTTACTTCTTCGATAATATAATATATTTACTTATGCGTAGCCTCTAACATTAATTGTTTGATAATTGAATACCACGTGATACACTAATGCGTAAATTTATCAGCTATTCTACATATCAATATCTAATCGTGAAATTATATATGAAAAATACAATTTATTTGTTATCATGAACTTCATATCGTTGCAATTTGTTCCAATTATGTTATTAAATGTATTTTTTATTTATTCAAATTTTATTTTCTGTTGAGTAGTTAAAGAACGTGAAGTGGATAACAACTAAAAGGAACTATGGCACCGAACGTGACAACAGCACCAGCAGCTGTATTATACGAGGAGAATTTGGCACAGACAAATCAAGCAAAGCCCAAAGTTCCAACAAAAATCGTTTGGTTTAATGTCACGGTTTTTATTCTCCTTCATATTGGTGCTTTATATGGAGCATACCTTCTATTTACTTCGGTTAAATTGATAACTATAGTGTACAGTAAGTTGTTGTTAATTTAATCTATAGATTTCTATTTATATTATGAGCAATATGCAGTCAAAGAGTGATTTTTTTTTCGTTTCAATACTTAGAATTTATTCAAAAATTAATATATTCTGAAAATTAAATCAATGAATTGACACTGAATAATTTTTTGTTACGTTTGTTACGATCGAAGTCGAGGAGTTACTCAACAGACATTAACGCAATACGCAGTATATATTCAATATTTAATTTTTATTTTTTGTCGTCAACTGAATTTACACTTGTTGATTTTATATAATTACATTGGGTTGTTGGCGCAATACCAAGTATTATAAATTTGTGAAATTCTTTCCATGTTTTTTCTTTATTTTTCTCGTAAGAATTGTATCAAAAGTTCATTTATTAATTTTATTTCTAATTTGTTTTTACAGCTTACTTACTTTATGTAGCCAGCGGTATTGGAATTACTGCAGGTGCACATAGATTATGGTCTCATCGTGCATATAAAGCTAAACTACCGCTCAAAATAATTTTGTTGGTTTTTAATACGCTGGCGTTTCAAGTGAGTTTTGAATTTATCTTTGCAATCCAATTATGAATGATGCATATATTATTATTTCATTTTATTAATATTCATCAATATTTTATCTTTGCAGAATAGTATATATGAATGGTCAAGAGATCATCGAGTTCATCATAAATTTAGTGAGACTGACGCCGATCCCCATAATGCAAATCGTGGATTTTTCTTTTCACACGTTGGATGGCTTTTATGTAAAAAGCATCCGGATGTTAAACAAAAGGGTGCGAGAATTGATACGAGCGATCTTTTAGCTGATCCTGTCGTGGCCTTCCAACATAAATATTACATGATATTGATGCCACTTATTTGCTTTATATTACCAGCAATACCACCAGTATATTTCTGGAATGAAACATATTTGAATGCATATTTTGTACCAGTACTATTTCGTTATGTTTGGGTTTTACATATGACGTGGTTGGTTAATTCTGCAGCTCATTTCTTCGGTGGAAAACCTTATGATAAGTAAGTTCCAAGTTTTGTCTTTTTTTTTTATTTACCTTACAAATGTTATATTAACTTTTCATCTTTTTAGATACATGAATCCCGCGGAAAATAAATTGGTTGCTATTGGTGCACTTGGTGAGGGCTGGCATAACTATCATCATGTTTTCCCATGGGATTACAAAGCGGCTGAACTTGGCAACTATAGATTTAACTTCACGACTGCATTCATTGACTTCTTTTCGCGTATTGGTTGGGCATACGACTTAAAAACTGTGTCTTCAGATATGGTGAAACATCGAGTACAAAGAACTGGTGACGGTACGCATAATGTGTGGGGTTGGGGTGATAAAGACCAAACAAATGACGAACGGGAGGATGCAGTTATTATTAATAATCATGCCAAGTCCCAATGAAAATATAGTGATAAAAAACCGTCGCTTTGTGATTAATGAAAAATAATTCAAATCAGGAAATTTGAGGTGACACAAACGAAACGAAAGAAAGAAATATTAAATCTTTAAATTGACCATTAATTGTAATTTTCATTCATCGTCATTCTTCTTGTCATAATATTTATCATGCTCATTGATATCAATGTTATTTTCTTTTTTGTTCCTCATTTGCTGACACAATTTTCATTCATTTAAGAGTAATAATGATTCATGAGCCTTTATGTGCTTATTGATGTGAGGAAAGCTCTAATAAAGTAGGATTTAATGTTTAATTCCAATATAATTAATGTGATTTCAGTGATTTTACACAAAATATTGTATGCAAATACGTATTTATCATTCAAATTGCAAATGTTTTTGTAGATTTTTTTTATTATCTCATTTTTATTTATTTTTTTTTTCTTTTTTATAAAAAATACAACTGTCCAAAAATATGTATTCACAAGTGGTTGACTTGTATGTATGATATAAAATGTGACGCAATATTATTATTCAATTCAAACAATTTATTAAACAACAAATATTTTATAATTGATTTTAAATCGAAGACTATTACTTCGTGCTGGTCGCGAATCCCGCGAAGAATTCCCGAGCTATTAATTAATTAATGGTCATTCCCAGATAATGGAATTTATCAATTTTACGAATGATATAAACTATGTCCAATTCATCTAAATAACTCTTTGAACCAGCAAATAATTGAAATCAATTGAGAAAAATAGAAGAATAATTCAACGAAAAGGAGAGAAAAATAAACAAATACATATTTTTTCATGTACACCATATTTTAAAACTTTAGTGATATTTCTCAAAATACTGAGACACCTCATTATCCAATGACAATATATTTTGTATATACCAAATTATAAAATAGGATCATATATAGATATATTCATATATAATCTTATTTCACATTTTAAAATCAATAATAATAGGAATAAGAAAAAAATAATGCCCAACTTTATGAATATTTGTACATGATGACACATAAATTTTTTCCTGACTATAAGCCAATTTTTTAATTATTAAAAAACGAAAATGATACAAAATCATAATAAACCAAATAAAAGTCAAGAAAGAAATTGGGAGAAAGGAAAAAAAAAACTACATAAATTAATGATGATATTCGAGTTCGGCTCGTGCTGAATCGTATTCAGCAGCTTTTTTTACATCCTCAAACACCTCAGTGACAGTTTTTTTTGTCGAAGCTAGAGAAAATAACGCTTCACGAATATTTTCATCAGATGCGGTTTTTAAATCTTTAACTAAACCAATTGTTTCGAGAATGTTTATTATACTAGTAGAAAATCCGCTATTATATGTTCCAAATTCACCACTCTTCCAATCCCACGGTATTACGTAATGATAATTAAGCCAATATGACCTGTTTATTAAAAATACCAAATTATCCTCAGGTGGATATCTGAAACAAAGCAATTTATATAATCATTAAATTAAATGAAATACAAATGAGCTTGATAATTTATTAAAATAATTTTAATCTACATATTATTGACAGTAAATGTATTGATACTATTTTACTCGATTTATTGAACATAAATTCCCTGTCTATCAATCACAACAGTACCATGATTTTGCGGTCGATGAACAAAGAGCTTAAATAATAATGAATAAGTATCAAAAATTGATTTTAACTTGTCTTGTGGTTTAAGGCTCCAGATGTGCGTTGCACTATTTATAAGCCATGATATATTCAGTAATACTGCCAATCGCAGAAATCCAATAACAAAAAATGATGTAACTATGGATTCTCCCCAATATTCAGCAGGCGCATTAATTGGCAGTAAAAGACCAAAAATAATAAACAACGGAATGTAAAATCTGTAAATAATTAATTCAATATTATCAATTAATATTTCTACATCAATGTCTTGAACTAAATTAAATTTATCCAATTGGTAAATAATAATTTATATACTTGTTTTGAAACCAAACATAAATATCAGACTCCATGTCTCGCATGTCAATAACTTTTGCAAGTTTATCATAATCAGCGGATTTTTTTGAGAAATTTGAAATTATATGACTGTATAAAAATCCTCTATTGTGATTATATGGATCTTTGTCAGTTCCATGAAACTTGTGATGAATTCGATGGGCCAATACCCAATCGTGAATTGATCCCTATTTATAATACAATTAAATAAAAAATATTTCTTAATTTTATTTCTAATATTTAATTTAATATTTACATCAAGCAAAGATAATAAAACTTACAACTCCGGTTAATGTATGTGCAAACATCAACATAAGTTTTATGTACCACTCTGCATCGTAAGCTCGATGTGCCCAAAGTCGATGTGCTCCAATAGTTAAACCAAGTGAGCCAAATAACATTATCATAATAGCTAATTAAAAAGAATATTTGATTAATTATTAATATCGTAAATTAATTTACAATTTTATTTGTATACCATATATTATTGTGAGCCACATTGAACATGTAATGAGCTGATAAATTCCATAAACACCAAGAATATAAAGATGTATACACCAAAGTACCCAAGGCCAATGGATATTAAATTTTTCCCCTTCAGTTTTTCCTTGTTCTGACATATTTTCTTTTTGCTTTTATTTCCTCTTGTACTTCCTTTACACTACACAAAAATTCAATGTTAATTCAGTATCACCGATGATTAATAATTTGTAAATTTTTATTGTAACTTTAGTGTACCAGCTTTATTTATGTATATTTTTTTGTTAACGTTTTGCTTGAACCAATGACGTGAACGAAATAAGTAAACGACGGTTTATCGACGACTGCAATAACATTGAGGTGAATTTCTTTTACGAAAGTGCTTTGCTTAACCTTTCATGAACTTTTTTAAGAATTTCATTAGCTTCACATTGGTCAACTTAACATAGTCATTTCCTTCCGTGAAGACAAACACAGACTTTGTGAGTGCAAAATATACCAATAATTAATTATTTGTTTACAGCAATACCTCGATTAATGATTTATATTTAAATAATTTAAATATTATACAGTCAGGGTTTATTATATTTTTTTTTTTCATCGATGATTTAAATAATAAGCGATGTTTAATAGATATATATACTTTGTTTAATGTCAAAAATACTTAATTTTATAAATTTTTTCATACTCTCAAAAATTATTTTTATGAAATAAAATAAATAATTTAATGAGGTGAAGAAATTCCATGACAAATATACATATTCGGAAACAATATATAGCACTTAATTGTTCAAATTGAGGCAACGCAATTGATTGTATACATTAATTAAATATATCATATGAAAAACAAAAGTATTTTTTATTTAATGTAGAATTTATAATCATTCAGAAGCATATGAATCTATAAATACTGCCACAGTTAGATATTGTACTCTATTATTTATCGTATAAAACAATTTGAAATCATCAACGTGCAATAACAATACTATATGTGAAAAAATAAAACAAATTAAAAAAAATAATAACAAATGTAACACCGTAATTAGAAAATACTGCTATGTTCATTTATGAATACAATGATCAATACTAATTTTTTTTTTTTTTTCATTCTTTATTAAACATAAAGAAAAATTGTTAATATTTATATGTGGCATATTGATTTTGAATGATATTTGAAACGAAAGAAAACAAAAAAAAAAGCGGTGTATAAACTGCGGCCAAAAAACGTATTGCATCGTAATTCGCATTATTTTTTACATAATATTTATAACATAACCTCACACATAAAGTGTATTTGTATACATGTACATACTGCAAATAAATTAAGTTAAAAATTCACGTATGAATGAATAAATCTATTCATAAGCATGCAGTCTTTCAGCACTAGTTTCATATAATTCCGAATTAAATTTTTTTATTCAATTTATTTAAATTTAATATTATCTTATTTTTCGCAATGAGTAAATAAATCATTTTTGAAATAAAATAATATTAAATTATTTAGTCTTTAATTCTATCATTTTATCAAGCTCTTCAAGGTCTTCATGAGGTATATCTTTATCCCCATAACCCCAAACATTTTTCCCATGACTACCATCACCAGAACGATTTGCACGTCGACGTACCATTTCGGATGACACATATTTACGATCGTATGCCCATCCAATACGTGCAAAACTATCGATAAAGCACGTGGTGATATTGAATGAATAATCACCAAGCTCACCAGTCTTATAATCCCATGGGAATACATGATGATAATTGTGCCATCCTTCACCAAGTGCAGCTATTGAAACAGCAATATTTTCCACCGGTGAAATATTCCTATAAAATAAATATATTTTTATATTTTCCTTTTTTCTCTAAATCTATAATAATTTAATTTTCTCATGAAATTTATCTAATATATAAAGTAATTTATATTTACTTATCATAGGGTCGTTGACCCCACATGTGTGCAACACTATTAACAAAAAATGCAATATTCAATGTGACGCAAAATCGGAAATTAAAGTTGACCCAAAATGATATCCAAAGAGATTCATTCCAAAAATACCAAGGCACAACAACTGGAAGCCCAATGGCAAGAAGCGCAAATAACGGAATATAATATCTAAAAATAATATAATAACCAGTAAAATTATCATCTAATAATATTATATTAACAATTGTTTAATCAAATAATAATATAAATTATTTCTTCACGAACTTTCGTTGCCACATGACAATAGGATCAGCCTCAAGATCGCTCATATCAACGGCAATTCGTTTCTCAACGACATTTGGATGCGGTTCAGTAAATAGCCAACCAACATGAGCAAAAAAAAATCCACGTTTAGCATTGTGCGGATCGGCATTCGTTTCGCTGTATTTGTGATGAACTCTATGATCCAATGCCCACATGTATACGTCTCTCTGTAATTTAATCGCAATGAAAAAAAAAAAGCAAACAAGTAAAAAAGAAATATGATTCTTTTTTCAGTCAAACATCATAAAATAATATAAAAAAAAATCATATAATTATGCATTTTTACATGTTCTGTGAACTAATAAAAGTTAAAAATATACACACACCTGACCCGTTATCGTGAACAACAGAATAAGTATAACTCTTAGTGGCCATTTAGCTTTGTATGCTCGATGTGACCAAAGTCTATGTGCCCCTGCAGTAATACCAAAACCACTTGTATAAATAGTTAGGAATGCTAAAAATAAACAAACTATTAGTTCAAATAAATGATTACAATTATGTATAATTATATCTAGATAATTTTTTTTTCTCTCGTTATACACATATGTTCAATCTATATTATCGTCAAGGTTAAATTTATTATGGTATACGATTAACGACATAGAAACTCAATATCATGATTAGATATAAAACACGAGTATATAACGAAAGGCCATTGGACTATCAAATTAACACACGACCAATTTGAAGACTCAATTTACGCATTTATTGGCGCCTATAGATCTTTATCTCATTTATTTTCATTCTCAATTTTGCTCTTTATTCTATTCTCTCATATATATCATGAACATTTTCTTCTTGAAATTCATTTCCATAGTAATTTTACATTAGGGTCAGACTGTCAATGTGTCATTCGTGTACATATAGACTCTGATATGATCCTGAAATGTCTTGAATACCATAAATAACAGTCGTTTTTTCTTTTTGTTTTTTTTTTTTTTTTTTTCTTAGCACAAACACACACGCAAACTATCGATTTGTATTTGAATCAATAACATACGTGTGTTCACTTGTTGAATATATTAAGCTACATATTCTTCATATACATACACACATAAATGTTATGTAAATTGTTGAAGGACAATTATAATTCATGTTTTTTCTCTCCTCTCTTTACCATCATGAATGTATAAAATCGATTCACGTCATAAATATATTAGAAATATATTTATCTGCAGCTTTTTTCTATTTTCATTTTAGTATATTTATGCATATTTCAGCTTCACGTTTATTCACCGCATACCGAGTGTTCATGTTATCTATTGCAATTAAATAAGCAGAAAAAAAAAACGTGAAGCATGCTTTTCTTATCAGTCAGCACAATCACCATTTATACAGATATGAAAAAAAAAAAAAAAATAATAATATGTTTATATTCATTAAAATTACTTTGTGTCATACAATCCAAATTTTTCATGGACAAATAATATTCACAGACATTATATTAATACTTGTTAATGTCTAAAGAAATAATTATAAACAATTGTACATGCATATATTATATATAATTAATAATAATGAATGAACTTACCCCAAAGTGAGGTGAGTAAATTGGCTTTTATAAACATCAAATAAAATCCATATGCACATCCGGCATGAATAAATATTTGTACTCCAAGATCTGGCCATTTTATTTTTGGTTTATATTCTTTATCTTCATTTTCTTTATAATCATTTTGATTTGGCTTTATTACAATTGCATCATCGTCGGGTGTGTCAATATTCGTAAAAATAAATGACGATGACTCTTTACTTGGTGGCATGATGAAAAATAATATTAGCTCTTGTACAGAACAAAGTTTCAATTTTTAATTTATGTTATTATGCAGTATATCTTCCTTCTTTTAGTTGCCAATGATTTTTCGATTTGATATTACACACTATGAACATAAGAAAAAATATTAAATGAAATATTATGAAATAAAAGAAGAAATAAAAATATGAAAAACATTGAATGACAAAATAACAAAAGATAGTTGTATTTATTGTATCGTGAAATATGTACTTTTTGCAATATTATACGTATTCAATGTTAGGGTTTATGACTCTATATAACTCTTAGTAAATATGTTAGTGTATATAATTGTGCTCAATGACATGAATGAAGTAATTAGTATATTATGTCGTGATGGCGTAACGAGAGAAAGAATAAGAAAAAAAAAAAATGCGATTTCTAAAGCAAAATGAATGAAAAGCAACTATGCAAGACATACAAATGAATATTGGATAAAATAAAAATTTCAATGTATATATATAAATATATTGTCAATATTATAAACAATTTTGCACTGAGTGAAAGTGTGTCATATATTAAGAATCAATTGATAATATTTTCCAAACAAGAATAGTGAATTTTTCATTTATAAGAATTTCGTTTAAATGGATTTATAAATTTGAGGTTAGAAATTGAATAAAATTTTAATTCTACTCTATTATCTGTTATGAAATCTAACTTAGTTATCCTAAGATATAGTCAACTAAACAAACAAACAAACAAACAATCAGATATACATTTTGTGTCTGATAATATATAGTATAATTATAGAAAATTATATATTTGTCAAAAATAATTTACGAGAATTACAGAAAACGATTAAATATAAATTAAAAATGAATTAGTTCTTTTTCATATCAAGAAAATATTTAGTTAAAATTCGTTCTAGATGAAAACAAATAATTATCAAATATATATACGTATATCATATTTCCTCATAATATAGAGAAGTCAAATGGAAATTTGTCTACAATGTAATATAGTCGTTAAATACAAAAATATCGAAAGTAACGTCATCAAATAATGTAATTTACACACATGGATAATATAATATTATCGCATTATATATATAATTCTCCGTAATCTCTTATATCCATATCCAATAAAAAAAAATGACAATTTATCTATGTAATACATAAAAATAGCAATTCCAGCATAAGTTTCATGATAACATAACCAAATATAAAATGATTATCGGTTAACCGACCAGAAAATAATCTCCAATATTTCATCTGTATTTCTTTTTTCTTCTTTCACAGCTCAAAAAATTAAATAATTATGTCACAAATAAATCCACACATTTATCCATCATCATCATCTTCTTCTTTTTCTCAATATAATCAATATGCTAATCACAGATGAGAGTATAAAAATAAACATATAAATACAATGACCCCACATTAATTGTATGTAAATCAAAAAATTAATTACATATTACACAGCAATGATGACAATAAAAATGTTAGTAAGTCGTTGAATAAATATCGATGCATATTATACAAATAAAATCTATATATAAATATATTTCTTCTCCACACTTGTGACATAACCCTATTAAAAAATAAAAAAAAATTCCACGCATACAGCTAGATGTTTATATGAATATGTAATAAATAAATATATAAATAATTAAATATGTAAATATAAAGTGTAATAAAAAATGATTTCAATTATTATGAAAATATTTTAAATACATTTCTATTCTTCATCATACATAATTATATATTTAAAAGTAAAAATATTCTTCAGCATGGAAATCCCAAAATAAATACACTCAGTTATACATGTATAATACATATGTATTATTTATATAAATATATATATAAATAGGACAAAACACGTGTAAATGTATGATAAAATATGAAACAAATACATAATAATTATTATAACACAATAAAAAGAAGAAATATATATATGTATTATATTATAAATTGAAACAAAATAAAAATATAAATCTCACCATAAAACTTTGTTTTCCTAATTTATATATAAATTATCACTGAATTAATCATTTGTATATTTTATTAAAGTAACACATAGAAAGTATATAATAATTTATACATAATATGGATATTTAATTTTGTCATGAACGAACTAAACACGGTGAAGAATTCTTAACTAACGTTGTGTCGTATTACGAGTGTCGGGTATATACATGAAGTGATGGAATCAAACTTCTAAGCGTGTTTTCAAGCTATACATTGGTCCGATCGTGTATATATGCATGTGTGTATGTGTAAGTGTGTGTTGTATGATTGGACGAATCACATTTACCGGCGCGTTAAACTAAAATCCAAAGGAAAAAATAACGTGCGATTGTGCCGACTTTATACATGAACGTTACGAACTATTACGAATGGAAGGATTTTAAGATGATTTTTTAGGATAGTATATGCAGGAATTTACATACATATAAGTACTCCATACATATACATATATATATATATACATATTAGTATGTGTGAATATATAAACGTATAAACGAGAGAAATGCAGACACACCCACATAGCACACGCATTCTCATGCACACATTTTACTTGTATGTATATATATTTTTTTTTTTCTTCTTTCTTATATGTATATATAATTTATTTTCTACCTTACAGTATATATATATCGTGACGCGCAATAGCAGCTGCGCATTTGACAAACGTATATCATAAAAACATCTCTCTTTCTCTCTGTTGTATTATTCCATGAATTTTTCTGATTATAAAACAGGGCATTTATATTCTCTGGTAATATGCTTATTGCTCCGCGGTATATTCTTCATATACACAAGTTGTATAGATATATATACGTGTAATAAATGTATTAATAGACAGATATTTAATAGGTATGTGATATATACGTGGATATATGAAGAATTAATTAATGATTGACTGTATGTATTGGATAAATTATACAAAATGAGATTGTGTAGTCCTAGAAATATGCGCCACTGTATGTCTATAGCATTTTACCAATGCGACATAACCTATAATATTTTCTCATCAAGGACGATGAAATAAATGCGATAGTATACACGTACATATATGTATGAACGTATTTTATAAAAAAAAAGTTAGAGGTATATAGTATTATTAATATAAACAATAATATTTATTTGAGTCTGTTGGAAATATTGATTATTTATTGGATTTTAATGTGAATGAAATTTTGTGTTTGAGAAACAATGATGTTGATTTTAATCCATGAATTTTAAAGTTTATCTGAGTATTGTTATTAGATATATCAATAATTATGTTTATTTATATTGTCTATGTAGTATAATTGATGCAATATATGTTAATAAATAAGTAATATGTTGTAATAATAATGTAATATCATGTGTAGTGGTCAATTCTAGGAAATGTATTTCACATTTCGACATAATGTTTAACGAAAATGATTATATTCATAAATCAATAATTGTACATATGTGTATATTTGTATGATTGTTATAGATTTAATGACAAACATTGATAAAAATTATGTAAGCATGTGATGTAGACTTTTATTTGTTAATTTATATATAAAAGTTGAATATCATTGAGGTTCATTTAATGATTTTTTTTTTTCGATCTATTGATTCAATGATGAACAATTAGATATTATGTTGGGATAGTATTATATCAAACATATTTTATTTTATAAGACAGAAAGTTAGGGGAAAGAATAATGATAATATATTATATGAGTATTGTCAGCTAATGAATCATTAGAATAGAAATTATCTATCTACTTATTAATTCTATTTGTACGATTAGTTTAAATGGTTATTGCTGCTTTATAATTATGTAATTATAGCTCGAAGAGAGAAAAGTGTAATTTCGTTCATTTCTACAGATAATATTCGAAACAGAAATATTCTGTCTATTTTATTCACAGTCGATTGGTGTGAAATATACTATTTATCTGTTAAAAGATGGCGACACTATATTGAATAAATTTTTTACGATTTATTTTCAATTAATTCTATATAAATAATAAACATCTACTGAATTAATTATATGTATAATAAAATTCACTTGATTATGTACAAAGAGAGAAAAGGTTTCTCAATTATTTATTATAATCTTTGTGATAATTTCAAAGATAAAAATTTTAGGTTAAAGTAATTTTATAAATTTGTTTCATTGATAATTAATATTATATCTCATAATTCATTATCAAAATCGTATATATGGATTGATTATTTGACGATTATGTAAAGAAATTAAATACATTGTAAATAATTAACAAGAATTTATATATAAATAAAATTATGTACTTGTGTATTTTATTTATTTTGTGTGCAAATACATAACCTCACAGTTGAGTTATTAATTTTACTTATATATAAAAAACATACAACACGTAAATTGCGAGAAATAAAATTTGTCATGCACAAAAGTAAATATGTACATAGGGTCCAGCCACTCTCCTGGGTGATGTCTCAAAGTTAATTTGTACATTGTCAATGTTTGATGTATGATTGAGGATATGCAGTATCCAAACTATCTACATATTGCAGTGAAATAATCACAATTTTTCCTGTAACATAAAAACATTTACTCAATATTATATATAAATATAGTTTATTTCATTCCTCTCAAAATAATTAATTATATATAATTAATTGTTTAAATAAAATTACAGATGTACTACTTTATCAACCGAGTACAAATAAAATTTATCAATAATAGGTTATCAACGTCTCTCTCTCTTAATGCAGCAGTAGCGCTATCTAACCTCAAAAGTCGACTGGTCAAAAATTCGGCTTTAAATTGTGTCAATACTACCAGCAATCATCATTAATAAATCCATGTACTTTATGTACATTAACTTTATCTCACGATTATTAATCGTAATTAAATAATCAATAATTATTATTTATGAAAAAATGGTCACAATGTGAAGTTTGTCGCATATAATTGACAACGTTCAGGATAGTTTGGAATCAATTCAAGATTTCATTGATGGCCCAACTACCTCCAACGACAACCTGAGGGTGGTTTTTTTGGTTCGAAAAACATATCTACACTCTCTTGACATCGTATATATATTTTTATACAACGCCGTTATCATTTTATATCAATTGATCGCTTCTTTTTTATTCTTTTCCTAAGAAATTAGAGAAAGTAGATTTGTTTAATGTAGAATGTAATTTGAGGTTATTTATTAGCATATACAATAATTAAATATAATATACATACATAACAGAACGATGATATAATTATAATTAAAGTAGATTAAATAGCAAATTAATATTATTTGTAAATTAAATTATTTAATTCGTCAATTCTTTGGCGCACCAATATAAATTATTTTACTTTTTTTCATTTTATCGAGTAGCAGTTGCTTTGTATTTATCTATCTATACATATCCTATGTATATACATGAGTAACATATATATGTATATATATATATATTCATGTACATAAGTTGGTTTAATCATTTTGGAGTCAGTGTTCGCAGTCTTTCTCATGACGAGTCAAATTTACTCTTCCTTGACCGACTCTATTTCTTTCATCATCGCAACGTCGTGAATGTGCGTTCTCTAGATATTTTTTTTATAATTTTTTTTATATTATATACCAGGTACCGTTTTTCAGCCTCCTTTGCTCTACTGTAACAACGTCAATATTTAGTGTGAACAACGGTGTGTATTTTTGAATTTAGTTCACCTTTAATTCCTCTCCAATAATTAACAAAAATTGTTAATTTATTTCATGATGAATATTATCTGAGCTCGATCTTGTTTATATCATTTATTTCTATCAATAATATTAATTTCTCATTGATATCATAATGATGACATTGATAATATAAATAATTAAAGTGAGGGCAAAATATTCGTTGAAGAATTGAAGTAATAAAAATAAAAAACGTGAATTTAATTAAATTTTTTGGAGAAAATAAAATTATAATGTTATATAATGACAAGCTGTTATTGGTAGTATTTTATTTTTCTTTTATTTTAGGTTTTAACCATCAAGTATTTCAATCCAACGAATTTGTCTCCGTTTATGCCTACACAACAGGTATATTCACATGTTTTAAATTTACACGATAATATATTCCTCGTGCGTGACCTCGACCATGGCACTTTTTCTTCTCACAAATTCTCTACGTATAATATTGAATTTCTTCGATATAGATAAACACAATATTTTCATTTATTGTAGTGTCATTAATGAGCTGTTTACTTCGGAAATGATATATAATAATTGATGAAGGGTATTTGAAGAGCAATTGACGATGAGAGAGAAAGTTTGCCGGAAATTCAAGTTGGCTGGAATGAAAAAAGGAAAGAAAAAACCTTGGAAGATTAACTTGAAGACGATGACATTCATAGACAAATATTTAATAATGAAATGTGTATATGCAAGATATAATTGGCAGTATTTCTTTTTTTTTTTTTATATATATTTTTATGATTTTTTTTGCTTTGCGAAAAGGCGTCACAAGAAAAGAATATACGCACCTATAACAATGTTAATTTCTATTTTGTTTATTCGTTTTTATTTTTTGTCTTACATGAGGCAATAGAGAGAATAATTGCATCGGTATTTTAAGTTTAAAAAAAAAGAATTGATAATAAAGAAGATATAAACGCTTCATTTAGTATGCTTTTTTTCTTGTTTGTTATATTCAAATTACCTGAATAGAATATTTTTACGTGTTCGACGGTCAACATCTCACGTATGCCACTGGATTTCCCCATACGCAATAACATAAATTATATTCGATTGATTTACAATTAAAATATTTTTCATTTGTTTAGATAATAATATATATAATTTTCTTTTTTCAATATCACTCGTGCTTAATAAAGATCAAAAACTTATTTTATCCAATCTAAAAAAGTATTTTACAAAGGAAAAAAAAATTCACCAATCTCAAAAACCCTTGTGAAATAATATTTTTAAATACATTTAAATAACAATATAAATATTACGTTATTTTACAACGGAAATTCATGGAATAATCTTGCAATATTCCTTATTAAAAAGTGCCATCAATTGAATACATGTAAAAAATTCAAAGTACAGAATAAAAAAAAAAAAATGTCGCGGACAATACTAATTTACGTTGTAAATTTGTAAATCTATCATTTCCGCTATGATTTCGAGATACCAAATATCCAACGGATGTGAAATTATCGTCATTGTATTTACCCAATAATTTATTTAATCAGTACAATAAATTAACTCGCAATGACGCACAAATAAATTCAAGAAAAAAAAAAAACAAAAATAGTAGATATAAAGATTTATGAAACTATCGATAGAAAATAACTGACAAACATAACCTTCAAATCGCAACATTAATAATCAAAATTAAATTGAGCTTTCGCAGCGCTGCCATCAATTTATATCTTTGTATTGTATACATATGTATTATTACAATATACACATCACATACATACATTGATTTCTTTCGTAAATAATTCATCAATATGTGTACACACACATATACATCTAGAGTTTTTTTTTTTTTACGGTAAAGCTTCTTGTGAAAGACATTATTAACTCTTTTCATATCTTTCAGTTTGTCTATATTCACATATAATTGGGGGTATGTATATGTTTCTTGCTTTTATATACATATAAACAGATACATCAACACTATCGAGACTTGTTTTTGGGCGTTAGGATTTTTACGAAATTAATATATGCTAAATTGCGTCATCAGTAACATTAGCGGATGCCGGTGTCACAAGACTGGTTTGCCCTTCGAAATTATATGTACATGTATGTGAATGAGTATGTTTGCTCATTGACTCTATGGTACTTTAATGATATTTAATCATATGGGGGTAGATGAGGAAAAAATTTTGAGATGATTATGACGTAGTTTTGATAATTTCTCACCATTTTATGCATATAAATAAATGTATATTATATTTAAAATATTTGTTTTCTTTCGTTTATTAATTTTTTTTAATATCAGTTTTTTATTGGGTAATATCGAAAAATTTATTTAAAATTTGGATAACGTTTCAATTTATTTATATAATTTAATTTATTCATGGTGAAAATTATCCATCGATAAAGATAATATATTTTATTTATGTATTTATGTTGTTTTATTCTATTTTTAATATTATTTAGGAGCAATAATGGAATTGAGGTTACTTGATTTTTTTTTTTTTTGTTTTGTTTTGTTTATGCATAGTGGGATTTTTGAACTAGAATTTATGTATTTATGTGTTCTTATATGCTTCCTCTCACTAAATATAATATACATATATCTGTATATGCTGATTTTTTATGATTGCAAGATGAGCAATGATAATTTTTTGAACGGTACTATTGCGAATATTTTTGAATTTTTTATGAGAAATCTTTTAAGTGTGTTAATTCAATAGAATTGTTAATGAATTAATTATTGGTAATAATAATTCAAATGATGAAACAAAAGTAAATGTCAAATGATTATATTTCTATCACTAAAAAAAAATAAAAAAATTTTTATTTTCAATTTTACTTCAAATATTATTTTTCGAGGACATATCTATTAAAAATAATAAATAAATAAATAGATAAATAAATACTTATAATTAATTCTAGTTGTTATCAGTAAAATTGATAGTTACAATAATTACATGTGGACGTTATAAATAATTATTCATAAATGTATAAAGTTAATAATGTAAATAAATAAATATTAAACGTAAAAAATATAATTGATGAATATTTTCTGAAAAATATTAAATAATATTAAAATCACAATTGTTCAATTAACTATTTCATATTGTATTTATTTTAAATATAATGTTGCAATTAATTGTTCTTTTTTTCTATTCATCATTTTAATATAATCAGTCTAGAAGTCACACTGTATTGACGTAGGTAAATTCAATGTATTATTATTATCTTTTTTTTTTTTTCTTTTACATAGGAAATGTGTTGGTCAAATAATTACTGATATAGTGGGGGGGCTATGATGGTTTTGTTAATACTCTTTTACGGGGGACATCAGCAGAGTTCCATAAGTGGGACATACAGTCTTCATATCTTCGGATTTCGTTGAGAACTTGCGATCAGTTCAGATCGCATCGTTCACTCAGTGATTGATAAATCTTTTTCTTCCGTATATTTAATATTTTCATCTTTAACATAGAGAGAACGAGAAAAATTATTTGGAATTGCCGACTGTTGTTCTATATTTTATAGAGCAATTGTATACATTTTTTATCGTAAGTTTATTTATATTTATATTTATAATTATATATTATTTAATTTATAATTTATTGCAAGGATATATTTTAAAGATGAATATAAATTAAATTAATATTATATATCAAGTTATGATTTTTTTATTGATTTATTGTATTTATATTTGTTTATATTTATGATCATATTTTCGAGGAATAAGTTGAATTAATTTTTATCAATTGTAATAAATTTTGTTGTTTTTTTTCTTTTACTTAATTGATTTTATTTTTATTTTATTTTTATATTCATTTAGATAATTGGGATAATACTTTGCAGAAAATATTAGTGATTGTTTTTTTTCATATAGCAAAGATGAAATATTTAGAAATTACGTTCATTACTTTTTCTTTCGACATACTTTCAAGAGATTAGAAAAAAAATTTTAACTTTTTTATTTATTAATTCAGTCAGTTAAAATTGGTGTTATTTAAAATTAAAACTTTGTGGTGATTAGTAATTTATAAACAAGAAAAAAATTGAATATTGTTTATTACTATATTTGTATTGTAAATAAATGTTTTGGATGTATAATTTGAAAATATTCATCACAAATAATTAATTTTTTTTTACACATTTAATTGCGGAAGTATGACATTTTTATATAATTATTTATTACTGTTATATTAGTAATTAAAATTCAAAATAATTATTTTATGTTTTTCAAGGTCTCATGAACGGTTTTAAAATATAAATATAAATTAACATTTGCTTGAAGGGATTATCAGTAGTGTGTTATCGCGCAAATGTATTGTGTATTTGTAAAACTAGGCGAACATTATACAATATAACCTCAAATATTTTACTCAAGTTTTCACAAGACAAATATTATGTTAGACACAAAATATTCAATATACATTTAATTTATACAAAAATATTTTTCTAAATGATATAAAATTCATCATTTGATTAAAACTTGAACGAGAAAGAAAGTTAATAAAAGTAAAGAAACGTAAATCTCAAGGTATTTGATATAGAGTGTTACATTTGTGACCTGAAAAGCGCCATTGACCTCGATCTTCACTACATACAAGAACCTGTTTATGTTTCCTTTGATTACTGTATGTTCGGTTTTCAGACTTATATATTCTCGTCTTCTTTAGTTCCTCATTTCACTCTAACCCCACTCCCACTCATCTCGTGTATTATTTGTACCTACTTCAATAACGGCAAGTCCCGTTTTCTTATTTAAACAATGCCGCCATTTTATGATCTTGGCATTACTTTTACTCTAACTCAATATATGTTTATAGATATAATTCTTGTATATGATTTTCGATCGCAAATTATCTCGTTTCTCTTTTTTAATTTATTCAATTTGAATTATAGTATCATTTATATGTTTATAATGTCCATATTAGTGTATCTATAACCTAAAAACAAAATTTTTTTTATTACTTGAGAAATATTAATTAATTAGTAGTTAATTTAGGGTCTGATAAATTAAATGATATGCGACTTTGTGCTAAATTAGTTTTATAGACGAGCTAAAGAATGACGACAGGTACCGTTTGCTTTCTCCTTCTCTTTAAATAATTCTTCTAACATACAAAGTTTGAGGTTAGGTTAGATTTATGCTTGATGGTACAATTTGATATTTCAAATAGTTAATTATGGAATATTTATGATTTTGAAATTGTTAATTTTATTATGTTTAATGAAAAAATTTTACGCAATTTAATGGTAATCAATTATATTATAGTAAAAAATAAATAAATAATTGTGGCTTTTCATTTGAGTGTTAGAAATTTAGGTTAAAATAATTGCATATTATTGGGAAAATCCATAAAAAAAGATGATTCATGGGTAAAAAATACTAAAAATTAAAAAGGAGGACACTGATGAGATATCGATGCATTAATATTTAATTGTTGTTTGAAATCGCAATTTTGTATTGCTGCATCATAATTTGCTCATTGTAAAATTTTGTGGTGGAGTATATAGTTATGCAAGAAAAAGAAAACAAAAGACTTCTTTTCACCCAGAATTTTTCAATCATTTGTTCTTGGTCACAAGGCATTATTACACTTGAAGAATTAGATTTTTATGTTTATGTTAATTCACTATGTGTATTCTACTGTTTATATTGTCCTTGGTACCAGCAATTTCAAATCTCATTCCATCATATACATTTATACATGGATGACACATGCAGATTCATTTTTTTAAGCAGAGAAAAAAAATTAAATGAAAAATATATACAATTCAAATGAGTATTGTGAACTTGCTTGAAAAATTTGCGTATTACAAAATTAACATATTCGTAATGAATACTAATAATGTCTATAACTATTTTTTTTTTCTTCCCTCATTGCGCTTAATTTGACCTTCTTCATTCTTGATATTCTTGCAAATGAACATTCATCAATCACAACAAAAGCCAAAGATTTCTCTTTGTTATTCGTTCATTTTTCTAACCAAGGCCATTATATAATCTAACTCATCTTATTCAAAGTTCCATCGTTCAATACTTAAAATCACAATGTCACAAATTATTTTTTTCAATATTTAAATTTATTTTCATTACCATTGAAATGATTTAAACAAATACATTATTAATTTTCTGTTTTAATTTACAGTTATCTACATCATGGCGCCGAATCTTTTTGGTAATTCGGCGACGCTTTTTCTCGAGGCATCGCAAAATGTTTCTCAGGATAAAGCAGACGTAAAAAATACAACACCCAAAGCCGCAGTATCATCTGATAAATTACAAAATAAATCCAAATATAAGTGGAATATTGTATGGAGAAATGTTATTGCATTTGTATATCTTCATGCTGGTTTCTTATACGGTTTATATTTGCTAATTACTGGTGCCAGGATTCTAACATTTCTTTGGGGTAAGTTTATTTATTTTTACAAATTTTCATTACTTCCCAATTAAATGATAATTATTTACTAATACTATTAATTTTTTTTGTAGGAATTTTCTTAGGAATATTTGCTGGAATTGGTGTAACAGCTGGTGCACATAGATTGTGGGCACATCGTTCATACAAAGCCAAATGGCCAATGAGAATGCTTTTAATGATTTTACAAACTGTTGCTTTTCAGGTATACACATAAATAAATAAATAAATAATTTATTTTTTCTAATTATCTCTTAATATTTTCATATCAATTGAATGAATAAATGAATAATAATTATTTATAAAATGCAGAATCATATTTACGAGTGGGTAAGAGATCACAGAGTTCATCACAAGTTCACTGACACTGATGCTGATCCACACAATGCTAAACGAGGATTCTTTTTTTCGCATATGGGTTGGTTACTTGTTCGCAAACATCCTGACGTTATAACAAAAGGAAAAACTGTTGATATGTCAGACTTGGAGAAAGATCCTGTTATTGTTTGGCAACGAAGGTATAATATAATAGACATTTTTACTTGTGAATTTAAATTCATGGGATTTTTTTTTTTTTACTTTATTGAATAATAAATGATGATTTTACTTAATTCATTTTATTTTTTCTAGACTTTATATCATTCTTATGCCATTATTTTGCTTCTTATTACCAACTTGGCTTCCAATTTATTTGTGGAATGAGCGACCACTTTATGCGTGGTATGGAACTGTTTTTCGATATACACTTTCGCTGAATCTCACTTGGCTTGTAAATTCAGCTGCTCATATGTGGGGAATGAAACCCTATGATAGGCAAGTTATTAATTAAATTGATAAATATTTCATTAACAATTATAACAATATTTCATAAACAAATTATACTTACATTGATTATTAATAATTGAATTTATTTGATTGTGAAAATAGCTCGATCAGCCCAACGGACAGTTTGAGAATTGGATTAGCTGCATTTGGTGAAGGCTGGCACAATTATCATCATGTATTCCCCTGGGATTATAAAGCAGCTGAGTTGGGAAATTATCGGGCAAATTTCACTACTGCTTTCATAGACTTTTTCGCATACATTGGACAAGCATACGATTTAAAAACAGTGTCAACTAAAATGGTAGAGAGACGTGCTGCTCGTACGGGCGATGGATCACGTATAACAAAAGCAGAAACAAAAAGCGATGATCATCATGAACATTCTCATGAGAATGCTATTTGGGGTTGGGGCGACACTAGTATGTCACCTGAAGACATTGAATATGTTGAAATTCTCAAAAAGTGTGATTAATTTAATAAAAAAAATCATTTGTTACATTCAAGTTCAATCACGAGAATGAATAAAAAATTTAAATGAACGTGATAAAATGATAATTGAAGAAAAAGAAAATCACAGATATGAGGCTATCGATAAATAATATTATCATAGGAGGAAAATAGTAAAAAAGTAAATAAAAGCATGGATAAAAAAGGAAAAGGAAAATTTTAATAAAGATCACGAATAAAATATCCAATGAGTATATACTGTATATGTATTAAAAACAAGACAATAGTACTTGAAACAAATTCACATCATCAGAATATTCCTTTGTCTTCCGGTGAAAATGTATGAAAAATACTTGCTATTGAATTAAAAATTTTGTTTTCCCTTTTTTAAAAATTAAAATATGTACACGCATTAATGCGTGTACAAATGAAAATGGGGTTCATAGTTTTAGTCCCAAAGAATGGATTTGTGCTAATATATATATATACGCAACATTAATTTGCAATGAATATATTAAAGTAAATCTCTCGTACATCATACGAGAATAAATCAGTGTCAATGATTATTATATATTCAAAAACTGAATGTCAATTGTGAGGGCCTAGATATTATCATATAATAATTATTATTTCTTTTCCACTCCCAAATTGAAAAATATCTTTTCAACATGGTATTATTTTGGGATATTGAAAAAAAGTAAATAAATATAGATAAATATTTAAGTTAACGATGTTTAAGTCATCATCAACGAATACGTCAATGGAAAAAAAAAAAAAATTAAACTTGCTCTTCGATAACATTCGTTTATATAATTATATATTGTAATATTTAAAATGTCTTTATGAATAAATTATTATTATTATTGATGAATATATAGATTATATATACGTATAATATTGTATTAATATGTATTAATTTAATTTCTTTTCAATTATCTCAATAGAGTGAGTGAAATTTGCAAGACTAGTTTATCTAATTTGAATTGACCTCGATTCAAATTATATATATATACAATATACATATCTAACATTTGTCACGTTTACTCATTGCGTAATGCATTTACACATAGTCATCAAATTCAAAGCAACACGATGATGTACATATGCGTATATCCAAATATATATTTATGCACAGCCTTTTTACAATTCCAATGACCTTCGCACGATAGTAAAATTTTTTTTTAACCTCACTTTTTTTTCTTTTTTTTTTCTCCCAGTATTTATGAGAGTATATGTAGTAATATTTTACATACTTATATATACAACGTCAACTGTGGATTTGTTAATTATTTAATAAATTATTATCACGAAAGTTTGAGGCAAAATATTTTTTTTTCATTTAATTTACTTAAAAAAATTCATTTCATTAACGAGAAAATTTTTATTCAATTTCTCCATTTAAATTATTATTTTTAGCCTTTATTATTACAATATTCAGACAATATACAAATATATAGATATAAAACAATGATAATTATGTCATTGTATTTGTTATAATTTATGCATTCAATTAATCTACTTGGACAATTAACCTCAATTTTGCCGATTTATTAATTGAAGAAAAAAAAAACTATAACATGTGATAAAATTTTAATTTCTTCTTCTTGTACAATTCTTTCCTTTACTGCAATTAAAATTCATATAATTATTACACTATAATCTATATTATTACATATTTAATTGTGATTTATGATTATTCATTGATAAATTGATGACAATCAAAAGATTGCATAAATATTTTCCGTTATGTCTCCCCGACACCTTTCCAATTATCCAATTCGTCCTATTTATTTCAAGAAGACATATTTGAAAGCTCGTCATACAAGTCACGTACACTTGCAAAAATATATATATATATGTATATATAGAATAGTTGGAGATAATGAAAAGTGGGGAGCTTAATTTTATAGTCATACTTGGTGGTCTTGTAACATTTCCGTAGTTTGTTCTACCGGTTGTATTGCAAATAATAAACAGAATAATACCAAATAATTCATCAATATTTTTTATTAAAAATTTTGCTTGTAAAAATAATTAATCTGTAAATAAAATCAGTTTATTAAAAGGTTACATGAAAGGTTATAGCAATATTGAATAGGGGAGAAAGAATGTTGATATAATGTGAGCGGAATTTTTGTTATCGCTGATAAATTATTTTATTTTATTTTTATACTTCTAACCTAAAAAATATATGTATTCTAAAGATAGATAAAATGTATTTAAACACGGGAAACCAATGGAGAAAGTGCTCAAGAATAAATTTAACAGTGTTTCATTTATTTTACACCTTATTTCAATAATATAGTTGAACATTCTACCATATAATTCCTGTGATAATAATATTCAAGCAAATTTACTACGTGTATACATGCAATATATGTACATATTGCATGAATTATTTGTCTTTGAGTTGCGACAGTATTGATATCGTGTAATAATTCAATTACATAAAGTATTCATCATTGTTAGAGTATTATTGTGTGACAAAACAAATAGATTTCAATTGTTTTATATACTTTATTTATTGGTTCGCGCAGAAAAGTGATATTATTTTGAATTGTCTTGAAAAAATCCCGCCGAAAATTCATTCTATTTCACACGCGCGTGCGTATTCTCGCAAATATATATATGCATATATCAAAAAAAAAAGAAAGAGAGAGAATGAACGACAAAGATTCAATAAATGACGTCAACAAAACAGAATTTGATGTTGATGTTGGATCACAAGAGCATTTGGAGCATCGGAAAAAAATACGAAGAGGTGTATTAGGGTGTATATTCGGTCTTTGCGCATTTCTTGCCATTGTTTGTTGCTGTTTGATTGCAATTGTTGTTGTACTTTATCAAAAAATTAATACATCTAATCAGGAATTTCAAGGTAAACTAATCAATTGTATTGCTTTCATTTATATCATGATATTTTATATAATTATTCATGTATATTTTGCTTACTTGCATATACATTATATCATTAAGAGTTCCTTAACCTCACATTACAATATAGCGCGAAATTCAAGTTGACCTTGGTCTATTCCATTAATAATAATTTTATTTCATTCTTTTTGTATTTCGTGAGTTTATTTCTATACGCGTTTTATTTGAAATTATGAATATTGATATATATAATTCGTGGTGAAAATGACTTTTTAATCTACAGAAAAAGAAAATGAAATAAATATATAATGATGGCGTCTTATCGGTTATTACTTCAAAGATTCAATAAACAAATACCAAGATTATTTCATGTGAGAATTAAATCTACATTAAAGTCTTGTGTCATGGCCACAAATAATTATAATAATATTGGTGGGTATATGAAATAATATATAAAAAGAAAGAAAAAACTCTATGGTATTAATAGAATAAAAATAAAATTATGGCGTTAAATAATATCATGTAATTTATTCGACTTCAAATTTTAAATAGTGAATAGAATATTAAAAAGAATTTTTATTTTATTTGATACAGTACATCCTGAGAATTATTTCAAGATGACGACAAACGAGCCACCAGCAGATTTGACTTTTAGATTACCAAAAGATGTGAAACCACTTCATTATGATCTTTATTTACATCCGGATTTAATTAACGGCACATTTCAAGGCAATATAACTATATTGATTGACGTATTGGAGAAGAGAAATTATATTGCATTGCATCAGAAGGATCTCAATATTACAAAAACTACTCTTAAAACATATGAACTTGAAGAGAATCGTGAATTATCAATAAAAGAAACATATAAAATTGATAAATTGGAAGAGCTTGTTGTAACACTTCACGATGATATTCAATCAGGATTATATCAATTGTCATTTGAATTTAATGGCGCTCTACAGCCCGATAAAATTGTTGGTTTTTATGCCAGTAAATACAAAGATGAGAACAATAAAACTAGGTATTATTTATTTCAACTTACTATTCTCTTATATTTTTATCTATTTAATTTTATTATCCTTTATAATTTTCCAGGTCAATAGCGACATCAAAATTCGAGCCTACTTATGCAAGGAGAGGATTTCCATGCTTCGATGAGCCGGCATTTAAAGCTGAATTCTCTGTAAAACTTGTTCATCCAACGGGTGATTGTTATAGTGCTCTATCGAGCATGAATGTTGAAGTAAATTTCAATTCTTGTATTTTATCGCTCATTCATTAATCAATTTTGTCTATTTAGTATGTCAATTTTTTTTTTTTTAATTTGTTTGCAGAGTACAGTTGTGGATAAACCGGCGAAAGGTTTAACAACAGTAACATTTGCCAAGAGCGTTCCAATGTCAACGTATCTGATTTGTTTTATTATCAGTGATTTTGCTGCAATAACTGCACCGGCAAAAAAATTAAATGGTGTAGATACGTTGCCAATTAGCGTTTTTACCACAAGAGCACAAAAGGAGAAAGCGAAGTTTGCTCTTGATATTGGCGTGAAAATAATTGAATATTATACGCAATTATTTAAAATTGATTATCCTTTACCAAAGCTTGGTGAGTTGATTATTTGTTAATGTGATAAATTAATATTATTTTTATTTTGATGGAGTTATAATGGATTTAGATATGGCTGCTATTCCGGATTTTGTATCTGGGGCAATGGAAAATTGGGGATTAATTACTTATCGTGAAGCAAGACTTCTCTATGATGAAAAAATAAGTTCTACGACTGATAAAGAATCCATTGTTAGTGTTATTGCTCATGAATTTGCGCATATGTGGTTCGGAAATTTAGGTAAATATACGTATAAATATTTTGTGAATTATTTATTCATTTCATAATTGAATCTGATTATTATTTTATATTTATTTTTATAATAGTTACAATGGCTTGGTGGAATGATCTTTGGTTGAATGAAGGATTTGCCACTTACATGTCATACAAAAGTGCTGATGCTATTCTTCCAGAGTGGAAAGTGGTTAAGTATTATATTTTTCCTTAATATTTCTCTGATGGCAAAATATTCCAAATTATATTAATCTAGTAAATTAATTTTTTCTTTTATTATGCAATTTAGATGGAGAGATTTTTGACTGAAACACTTCATGGTGTATTTGTCACCGATGCAAAACTTAGTTCACATCCAATTGTACAAGCTGTAAATAATCCCGATGAAATAACAGCAATTTTCGATGTAATCACATACAGCAAGGTACAAAATTATAAGATTTATTCATAATTTAATTCGAATGATTGTATTTTATTCATTGCGATCAATTCAATGTAATATATTTTATTTTTTAGGGTGCATCGGTTCTTCGTATGTTGGACAATTTCATTGGATCGGATATTTTTATCGCGGGTGTAACCACATATCTAAATCAATATGCATATCGAAACGCGGAAACTGCAGATTTATTCAATATTCTTCAAAGCACTGTCAGTAAGAGTATTAATATAACAGCAATAATGGATACGTGGACTAGACAAATGGGATTTCCAGTTGTGTCCGTTAAACGCAATGGAAGCAATTTCACATTAACTCAAAAACGATTTTTATTGGATCCCGAGGCACAATACGACGCATCTGAGTCGGAATATGGTTATAAATGGATAATTCCAATTACATATGTTACGGAAAAAAATTCAACCCCAACGTTAATTTGGTTTGACAAAGATGCAACAAAACTTGAAATAAAACTAAATGAACCAGTTGATTGGATAAAGTTCAATCATAATCAAGTTGGTTACTATCGTGTTAATTACGATTCACATGAATGGGAAAATTTATTGGACGTATTAAAATGGCATCACAAAAGACTGACCATCTCCGATAGAACAAGTTTAATAGAAGATGCATTTAGTTTAGCACAAAGTTCTGAAATTGATTATGCCGTTGCCATGAATATTACGTCATATTTAGCACGAGAGCACGATTCATTGCCGTGGCAAGTTGCATCATCAAAATTATTGACCATTGATGCACTTTTACTTTCATCAAGTATTTCCTCAAAGTATCGTGATTATGTAAGAAAATTAGTTGAAATACCTTATCATGATGTCACATGGCGTGTTGATAATTTTGAAGATCATGATACGTTAATTTTACGTCGAGTTATTTTAAATTTGGCGTGTGCCATTGGTCATAATGAATGTCTTGATGATGCTGGTGTTATTTTTACATCATGGATCAATGATCCGAATGACATTAGACCTCCTGCAGATATTCGTAGTTTTATTTATAAATATGGTATGAGTCATGTTGGCAAAGAAGCTGAATGGAATATATTATTCCAAAGATTTATCAATGAAACAAATGCAAATGAAAAGCTCAAACTTATGCAAGGTTTGGCCGCTGTTAAATCAACCTATTTGCTAAATAAATATATTAGTATTGCCGTAGATGAAAATTATGTACGTTCTCAAGATACATTTGGTTGTCTATTATCAATCGCTAGAAATCCCGCGGGCACTTCTTTAGTTTGGGATTGGGTGCGTGAGAATTGGGAATTTTTAGTAAAGAGATATACATTAAATGATCGTTATTTGGGTCAATTGGTGCCTGGTATAACGCAAAGATTCGCTACGGAAGCGAAATTAAATGAGATGAAAGCATTCTTTGAAAAATATCCAGATGCAGGTGCTGGAAAAGCCTACAGAGTAAGAGCTCTAGAAACGGTGGCAAACAATATTAAATGGCTGAAGAAAAACAGCGCTAAATTGGAAGCCTGGTTGGATGCTCAAATAAATTAATTTTGTTATTTTTCAAATACTTTTTTTTGTTCACAAAAAACCAAAAGTAACAAACAAATAGTATCAATTATGCCGATGAACTGAATGTGGCGCTCGAATTCTAATTGTGCCTCTAAACAATATAATTAATATACATTACATATATTTTTTCTATATATCTGTATATACATACTACTCGCATTTCTTTTTGACATTGAATAAAATAATTATATTACGGTATGTTTTACCGTGAAGAATAATAAAATATCACAATTTTTGCTCTTTTTAAATTTCTGTTTATACCTGATGTATTTTATATTTTATTTAAATTTATTATAATATCTTTGCGCAATCCATGTTAAATAATGAGAGACGTGTGATTGCATAGTAATTATGTTGAAGAATAAAAGTTCTAGTGTTACTTTGTTTCACATGACATCCATTCTCGACAGCTGATTGATTCACACTGAGAAACATTTAACAATGAAATACGTTGATGTTTCAAACATGCAATGATAATGATGATAATTTTCATTCACACAGTAACATTATTGATTCATATAATGTGTTTTCACATTTTTGCAGACTTCAGAATCATAGCAAAGTAGAGATGTAGCAGTGAAAAATTATATTTGTTTGTTCTTATAACCTCACTTTTTATTAACCGAAATATCATTTTGAATCAATTAATAATTTAATTGATGACATACATGGGATGATAATATTCGTAGTATTTTCACTAAGAATATAATATAATTAATAAAAAAAAACAAAAGTAATAGTAATCACTGCAATGAATTGGTATAATAAAATAAGTTTTTGATTTTCATTTCATGTATTATTTGTTTATGATAAATAACTCGGGCTTATTTTTCAGAAATACAATGACAGGATTGTGTGAAAGCAGATGTTGCTCTTTCCTACCATTATCCTCCATATGGAACAAAATGAGAGACAGGCTGCTACCTAAAATCAATTGTAATCGATAGAATATGGCGCAAAAGTTTGCGAATAAAATTAGTAATAAAGTAGCAGCCATTTGTCATGTAGTATTGTCATCATGATAAAGAAAAAAATGTTCACAGGCAATAAAATAGGACATCCAGGTGAATAAATATTAATTAAATATTGAATTAATAATAAAATAACAATAATATATATAATAAATATCAGATAATAAACAAATATAAATTAATATAATATCATTTTTTTTTTTTTCAGATATTATTTTTATTTATTTTAAAAGTGTCTCATACATCTTTCAAACATTTAGATATATTTATATTATATATGTATATTCGAATTTATACATGACTGCATCAATCGATCTCACACGAGATTTATTTTTGCCGATATATATATATATATATTTTTCAATAGTGTTTTATATCGAGAATACATTTGCGAAAATTCCGTATCCAATTTCTTATGCTCCATTAAAATATATAGGGTTTTCGTTTTCTATATACTCATTGGACATTTTCTCAATGGCATTTAGATTATATTCGCATGAAAAAAGTGCGTTCTCATCCTTTTACAAAAGCTCTTGATATTGTTTAGTGATAGGAATTATATTCAGTTGTAAAAAGTAAAACAAAGAAGAAAGAGTAAACAAATGAAACTTGATTTCAAAGTTATAATTAATGGGATTTATCACTTATTGAATCTTGAGTAAAGCAGAAAAATTAATTAATATATTGAGAATCTCATCACGTATATCAAAAGCAATACAACACAATAATTAATAATTATTAAAATTATGAATATTTATATACATTTATTTTTTGTATTCTTATTTTTTATTCTACAATTAATTACTAAAATAAACACATTGTATTGCACTTTTATATCAACAATCGATTCAATGCAGGCAATTATAAACAAATGAAGAGAATTCAATAATTTATTAACAATAAAACTAAAAAATTTCGTGTACCAAACAATTAAAATAATTAATTTCTAAAAAAATTTCATGAATTTATAAAAAAAAAAAATAATGTGACTAAATTACGTGTTTATATTTTCAATGTGTATTTAATTAATTATTTATATATAAATGTATGTATTTTTTCTTATTGTAATTGGTTGTATATACTTGAACCAAAAAATTCTTTGGACAATTGAACATTGAAATAAAAAATCTGTGCAAGATTCCTGTCAATTAATTTCATGTAATATCAATAATGATTTATGCTTATTGGACTTTTATTATTCCCCGTCAAAACCAGACAATCCATTGTAATATTCTATCTGGAATAATATTTGTTCAAAGAATTTTTTATCAATATGGTAAAAATATTTTTCTGTATGTGAATAAGGACATTATGATGATTTGATGAAATATCCAAACATTATTCAGTATCTTTGATATATTTGGTGTATTAATTTAAATATATTATTCCTTGAATTTGTTTTCTTTTTTTTTTTCTTAGTTTTACTCTTTTGTTTATTATTTGATATACATTTATATTGATTTTTAAATGAGATATACAACGGAAGTGAATAACAAATTCTCTTTCATAATTGGCTTTATTCCAATTATGATTTAAAGTTTAATATATTTATTTGTATATTCTTGTATAAAAAATATTGGATAAAGATTATATTTCATTCAAATAATTTATCCACATTTTTATTTTCATAACCTATTTTATATATTTACTGTATAAATAAAAATAAAACTTTATAATTCATTCTTTTTTTAGTACGTAAAAAAAAAATTGGTTTATCTCGATTAATTTGATTTATCTGCTGCAACAAATGAAATAATTGTTTTAAAAAAAAAAACAATACAAGTGCTGAAAGTGTGCGATATATTAAAATACGTGGGTGAATCGGTTTATCTGAATTGTCAGTTTTATCTGAAAATAATTTTCGAGGATATTTTCAACTATACATGGGAAATATATTTTTAATTGGCTATTCATCATACTTTCCGTATTGTTATCTCCATATGTGAATGCAATGATAAATTAACAATACAGTGTAAATGTAGAATGAAAAATAAAAAATAGAAAAATAAATAAATATAAAAATATAAAACTGGGAGTATTTCAAATAATATTTTACCACAACTATAAATAATATATTTATGAAAATTCTTTGAGATAAATAACACAATTCTATACATAGATAAAAAAAGAAAATTAACTTCATCAGTTATTTTTGTTTCATGCTGATATAAAAAGAATTTTTACCAAAGAGTTTCGAATGAAACCACCGAGTAAATTAGCAATTACTCAGAACATTCTCGTAAAAAAACAAAAAATAGAATAAAATAAAATGAAACTTTTTCAACGTATATAACAATTTTCTTTTCTTTTCTCTCTGATTCGTTTGATTTCCTCAGTGGACTTGTGAATTTTATTTCACCATGACAATGGGTACCTTACATATATTTCATTCAACAAAACTTTGTAACAAACTTTTTGTATAATGTTGTGAATTTTTTTTTCTTTTTCTTTTGGTAAAAATTCAAAGGATATCATTTCAATTTTTTTGTCTCATATAATTTTCACGATACCAATGAATATTTTTATGCATACGAATATTGTAAAATACACATCACACGATTGAGATGAAAAATTCAACGAGATAAAAAGAAAAATATTTTTTTTATTAAATTTTATGAATAGAAAATTTTTTTGAAATTTCTTTCTCTATACATTTATTAACATTATTTTACATACATGTGTATATATATGTAAATATCTTGTATGAATATATGTGAATAATAAATAATTATGTTGATAAGATATTTTTATAAATGATTTTACAAATTGAATAATTTATTAATCAAGTGCTGACAAATTAATGTCAATTGTAATATACTGATGATAAATTAAATGATTGAATGGATAAAATAAATATTATAATATAATAATATAATAATATAATAACATTACGTCATTGTTAATAAAAAAAAAAAAATATAATATAACAATTATATTTAATACATTAGTTATAAATAATTTTTTTTTTCCCTCTAAATTTTAAAGATTATTAATAATTATTAATGAAATAATTTTGTACTTAAAAAAATATTTAAATAAAATTCATTATTATTACTAAATAATAATATATAATAAAAATTATTTTTTTCATGGAGAAAAATGAAAAAAAAAAAAAGGACAAATGATTTACGATGATAATTATTCAGCAATAAATTAAGATATGAAATAAAAATTTAAATATTTATCAGCAATGTTGTGGATATATTATAAAATATAAATATAAATATAAATAATATAAAATATATTTATAAACAATATGTTATTAATATTTATATTTATTTTGTGGATTTTGTAAAAAATGATTTGTTTATTGTCGTAAAAATGTAACCAGAAATGAAAAGCCAAGTTGAGAAATAAGAAATAAAGGAGAGAAATAAAATTGTTATAAGAAAAAATAAAAAAATTTGGAGCAGGTGGAAGTGACGTACGTTTATTCTGTATGCGGTATTAAATACATTTGTTGGCGCTGGCGCAAACAGCAAAATCTCCCCACTTTTTTTCTATTATCCCCCTTTCTCACATTATTTTTTTTTATTTTTTTTTATCACTTCAATGTCGAGTGATTCCGCGCGCGATCCACACGCGAATTTTCGTGGGACAACAACGTGTTAATTAATTAATAAATAAACAAAAAAAAATTCAATCCTTAATTTTATTAATTAATAAACATCCATTAATTTGAAATAAAAATATATATTATATATTTATTTATAAATTTATTCTTCAATAAATAAATAAACTAAAGACTTTATTATTTTAATTATATTTTTGCAGACTAATTTAAATTATAATTAAAAAATTATATTTGTGTTTATTTTATTGTTACAAATAATATTTTAATATTTCAATGATGATTGATATTATTTTGAGGAATTTATAAAATTATATTATAAATTGTTATGAAATTATTTTATGTATAAATATTTTGTAAAACTTTAATTTTATAAAATACAATTTTTTTATTTTTTTATTTTTTTATTTATATAACGGTGAAAATTTCTTGTTCGTATGTTAATATTTTTCATCGCAAGTCATTTATCAATTTGTGCAACAGGTTAGACATCAGTATAAAATTCATTACATTCTTTCATTGGCAAAAATAATTATTTGTATATGCATAAATCATTTTTTTTGTGATGAGTAAAATGAAGCAACAGGTCACAAAGTTTTGTTCAGTATTTTAAATAAAAAACATTATTTTTTTCCTCAAAATCAATTGTCGCAAATATTTAAATATCCCCGAAAAAGATAAAAAGAAAAATTAAATTACAAAATAAATTCATTCAAGCCAACAAAATTAAATTATTCCCCTTTAAAATTCCATTTCACAATAAAAATAAATATAAAATATAAAATCACATTAAATTGGTCAAAGAATCATGAATAATTAATAAATATAAAATTTTTAAATAACACAACAGTAATAAATACAGAGAATTCTTTTGCCAAAAAAAAAAAAAAAAACAAAATATAATAACTAAAAATTAAAAGAATTCCAATACGTAAATCAATTTATTTGTTAAATTCCATCGGCATTAATTCTTCAATTCCCTCTTAACTTTTTCTCCTCTCATCTTTTGCCAGTTTTTTTTTTTTGCATGGGAAAGAATAAACAACTAGTCCTCTTTCATATCAGACATTCACTTCATCCAAAGAACACCAAAGAGTTCACAACAATCCACATTAATTTACCATAAAATAAAGTATGTACAGTGACTTAACATCAGGGATGATTTATTTGATCATCACAATAAATAATAATGATTAATGATTTTACGTTATAAATATATATTAAAATTGAAGTCAGTGAATTCAAAGTGTTATTGAATGATAAAAAAGAATAATGAATGACAAACTCTTCATGTTATATTTCATTACATGATGGAAAGTAAGAAAAAAAAAAATATTTAATAGTGATAATGAACTGGAAATTATTTAGTTTTATAATACCTTGGGATTAAATACAAATATATAAATATGTATAATATATATTGTCTAGTGGATTTATTAAATTATGAGCTTTTGTGTATTACACATAACAACACAAAGCTTCATAATGCGTCATATTTTTTTTAACAATTGAAATGTCGCGAGTGTTTACGTCTGATGTGAGTCAAAAAAATAAAAAGAACTTTCCTGTGAAGCACCGCCAAATATAAAACGTAAACAAGTATGAATCATTTATATTAAAAACAGAAACTAGATAAAATATAATAAAAGAAAAGAAAAAAAAAAACAATTTTGTTTCTTAATTTTAAAATATAATTTCATCACAAACATTATTTAAAATATCTTCCAATAAGTGTCTTTGAAATAAACCACAAACATAAAAATATATAATTCAAAAAATGCAGTGAATAAACAAAAGAAATTATGGATAGATAATTAAATAAATAACTAAATAAAATCACCGAAGAAATGTATATTAAACGACAATTAAAAATCATCAGTGATTTATATAAATGATATAAATTACAAAAGAATAATCATGATTGAAAATGATGATGGTTTAACAATTGACACTTTATCCGTGACCTATCGCGATGTCAATGACAATATTGAAAGTAATAATAATGATTTATCATTGCGTTTAAATAATAATTATACTAATGTCCTGGCAAATTTATTTGCTACAACAACAGTGGATACAGATGGAAATTTTAATCAAACATTTCAACGACGAGACACACTTTATATTGTCATACCAATTACAATTATTTACAGCACAATATTTTTCACTGGACTCATTGGCAATGTATCAACATGCGTTGTCATTGCTAAAAATCGTTCAATGCATACAGCAACAAATTATTATTTATTCAGTTTAGCTGTATCAGATTTATTATTACTTGTTTCGGGTTTACCACCGGAAATGTATTACATATGGTCACATTTTCCCTATGTTTTTGGTGAAGCATTTTGTATTATTCAAAGCTTTGCTGCAGAAACATCAGCCAATGCGACAGTTCTTACAATAACCGCATTCACAGTTGAAAGGTAAATAATAATATACGTGGGTAAATAAGAATGAAAAAAAAAAAAAAGAAGAAGAAGAAGAAGTAGAAAAAAAAATAGTGGAATATTTTTTTTTTTCTTCAATACATAAAAATAATTAAATAAAACTATATATTCAACCTTTCAGAATAACAAACGAATATCATGTATTTTTAGTTAAGAAATAAGATGCGAAGAAGAAAAGAAAAAAAATGTTTTATTACTTTTATTGACTTTATGTATTGTTATTCTGTGTAGATATGTAGCAATCTGTCATCCTTTCCTGTCACACACTAAGTCCAAACTATCGCGTGCCATCAAATATGTGGTTTTCATCTGGTTATTGGCTCTTTGTTTGGCAATACCACAAGCAATTCAGTTTGGGGTTGTTTATTCACATGAAATTAATGGGACAATGATACAGGACACAGCAATGTGTTCAGTTAAGTGGATGATAATTGAGCATGCTTTTGAGATATCAACTATTTTATTTTTTGTTTTACCAATGACAATTATTATTGTACTATACATTCTTATTGGAATTAAATTGAGGCACTCACGATTGCTCATGGCAGTTAAACAAAATAAAAGGAATCCATTTCCTGGCTGTTTAAATCATGTAGACAGTGGCAGATCACGAGGATTGGCACAAAGAAATGTTATACGAATGTTGGGTGAGTTTATCAAATACAAATCAATAAATTTCATTTTTCATTTTATTTTTATTCTTTTTTTTTTTTTTTTTTCTAGACACCAAACCCAGACTTATTTTACCCTGTATTTATCTTATTTTTTTTTTATTTTATTATATATATATTATTTATTTTGTCGCTCTATCGAATTGCCTTTATTTTATTTTTTTTTTCTTGTACTTTTTTGCTTGTTTATTTGTTTTAATTCTTTATTCAAATATTAAATGACGTAATTTATTTTTACTTGTTTTATTTCCTCTTCATTATAAACGGTTAAATGTAGATTTAATAGAACGACAGATTGCTCACGTGTGGAAATTATATCATAATTTAATATGGATGTAGTAAACTAGTTTGCAACAGTCGTTGGTTGGTTTTAACGATGCACTAAATGATTGTTATAATATCACAGCGATAAATATAAATGATAGCATAACATTACAGAGAAGTAAATATGTATATGAAGAGAAGGAAATATAATATCCAAAAGTTTGTATGTATTATTAAGATAGGAACGAATTTAAATATAAAAATAAAAGAAGACAAAATAATATCGATCTTTATATAATCAAAGATGTATATTTATATTTTTTATATATATTTAATTATTTAACTTTTCATTTATCGATATTTCATTCAACCTGATGTTCAAAAATGTCTTTTAAAAAGTGGGTTAAAGTCATCGGGTGACAATGCAAATTCTAAACATTTCACAATAAAAATAAATGAGTAAAAAAAATTTTCATAAATCAATTCATTTAATTTTTTAATTAATCATTTAATATAGAAATCAATTTTAATTCTATAAACAAATGAAATGTAGTACAGTAATTTTATCAATTATATATTGAATTACCTGAATAAATATTGGAAGGAACAAAAATAAAAAAAGAAAAGATAAATAAAAAGAAGCAATCATAAGAAATAAATAATGAAAAAAAAAAATATTATATATTAATAATAACTTTGCACGTTGACTTTAAATTCATCTTTGGTGTGTAATAAATATTTTTGATATTATCCTCTAAATTAAATAAATATACATATAATATTTACAAAATATAATAGCATAACATATTTAATACAATTATTTTAATGATAATTGTCACGTTTAACTTTCTATAAATACCATTTCTTTTTATTATTATTCTTTCTTTTTCTTTTTATGTTGCTGTCAACATATATAAAATGAATAATACTCCGGAAAAAGAACGTTCTATCAAATATTATATTGAAGGACAATGAATGACCTTTTTCTTTTCTTTTTTTTTTTATTTTTTGCCCATGTGATTCGATGGTTAAGATGGAATTGATTCACATAATTCAAGGGGTGAACGAGGGTCGGATCGCAGCTACTTCCGGTACATTTTGCTCTCATACCAAAAGGGTCTATCATTCCATGTAATTAATTTCCCTCGAGAAAATAAGGCTGGATAAATTTTCATGTCTGTGGAAGAAAAAAAAAATATATATATAATGAATAAGATAACAAAAATTGAAAGTATGTATTTTATTTTATTTTTTATTTTTTTATATACTTCCTGTAATTTATTTAGAGGCTTTAAAAATTTTCATAGATTATTTATACTCGGTTACTTTTGGAGTTTATTATTATCTATCAAACAGGCGTCGGTGGTTATTGAGAAAATAATATTATTTCTGGGAAAATTCACTGAGATGCGACGTTTCGAAGTTTATTTACTCTTGTACATGATGTGGCCATGCGTTTTACATATATTTATCTTATAATACATGTATATATATATATATATATGTATTGCTATATATGGCTATATGTATATATACACAGTGTACATAGAAGTGAGAAGAAAAAAAAAAAAAAAAATAGAATTAACTGAGAAAATGTTAAAGATATTTTATTAATAATTTTATAAAAATGAAGAAAAATTTTTTTTTTATTTAATTTTCATTTTATTTTCATGTTTTGTTATGATTAATCAATACTTATATTTGATTATGAATATTCAATGTTATCTTTGTGATAATATATTGAGATTAATTTTGTGAAATGGGGATAAAATAAAATTTTGTTCGTTAAATTTATGAAATTTGTAAATTTTTGAATAAACTGCTGAATTTTATAAATATATAAATATCTAGGCGTATATAACTTGATGAAATAAAAGAATTAAATGTTTATATTAATTACTGTATAGGATTAAACTTGGCTCTTAACGAATTAAAGTTTTAGAAAGAGAAGAGAGAAGAAATGTTTTACATATATATTTATTTTCCAAACTAGCAAAATGAGATAAAGGGTGAATATAAATATTGAGTTAAAAAAGAATTATAAAGTTTATATGTTATCATAAATAAAAAGTTTCTGATGAGATAATTATAATAACAAATATAAGTGTTATTGAAAAATAATTTATTCACTATATTTATTTTAAAAAGATGGGGCAAAACAACATATTCACTGTGTATTTGTAGCATTTTTTTTTTTGCATTTTTATTCTCTCAAGGGATCAGTAAATTTTATTTTACCCTCATTTCCCCTTTAGTCACTGAGATTGGGTTTACATATGCGAATACAAAATATCTTTTTTTTTTTTGCTCTTGATCGTTTGTCGTAAAATTTATGGTTTATTTTCATATTTTTTCTTCCTTTTTTTTTATATCAGTTTGAAAAGTAATAAAATAAACCATTAAGATAAAATAATTTTCATTTACATAAAATATTAATCATAAACAATGACTATAAAAATATATTCGTATATAGGGATCATTTATATATATAAATATAATATCTTTTAATACTTTCATGATAAATATCAATACATAATTCATATATAAGCTTTCATGATTGTGATTTTACGTCAGCTGAATGGTTATTATATCTGAAATTGACCACCATCCCCATTTAATTAAGTTATTAACTAAATTGTATAAAAGTATACACATCACAAATCAACTCACATTCATAAAAAAAAAAAAAGAACGAGTGTCCTCTAAATAATCCGCAATAATGAATCCCTTCAAATATCTAAAAGATTATTATTATATCATCATCATCGTTATCATTATTATCATCTTCTCTATATGTCGTTATATTTTTACAAAAGCCCTCGACCTTCGGAAATAATTATAACAATAAAAAAATGTGTTCATAAAAAAAAGGAAAATCTAACCTCAAAGAAAAATATAGGTTATATTAAAATCCACTTTTGGCACAGTGGAACAATAAAAAGAAATCCAACTGGCTACAAAGTGAATAATAGTAAATTACCACTTAATTCTGCAGTTGCAATACATAAGAATTTTGTGTATATATGTATTTAGTTTTTTATATGCCAAGAAAATTCCATTTTATATTATACATTATACATCTCCTCCATTGTCTACTTGTTTTATAGGTTAGACACCTATACTATTAAATAAAGCTTTTACTTGTTCTCTATTCAAATTAAAATAATTAATTATACATATATATTTGAACTTATTTCAGTTGCAGTTGTTGTAGCATTTTTCATTTGTTGGGCGCCATTTCATGCACAACGACTTCTTGCAGTTTATGCACAAAATACTAATGCTGTAGAACCACATCCACTTTTAATCACTGTTTATACAACATTGACATATATCTCCGGTATATTTTACTATCTCTCAACAACAGTTAATCCACTACTCTATAACATCATGTCAAACAAATTTCGTGAGGCATTTAAGGTAAAATTATATAATTTACTTCATTTAAATTTATTATAAATTCCAAGTATATAAGTTTACTAGTTAATTTGAATGTACAATTTTAATTTGTATTTTTATTTTGTTATATAATATACTTAGATAATGCTGGCAGAGCATTGTGGTGGCGGTGGTGGAAGTCGTCGTGGAGGCAGCAATCGAAGGTCATTGGAAAAAACTTGTCCAAGACGACAAACATACAGTTCTTTATCACCATATCAAAATAAATTAAATCTAAAGCAGCTTGAACATCGTTCTGGTTCATCGGCTAGCAATGATATGCCACAATTATCATCACATCATCTAGAGCAATTGACTCAAGATGAAAAAAATCAACAGCAACCGCAGGAGCTTCAACAACAAATGTTAATAAAGGTACAAAAATCATCAGATCAAAATCACGTTATTAATTGGCCAATGAAAAATTCTGAAATAAGGTCATGCCATCGTTCAGATTTACACGAAATAACTTTAGTAACATCTTTGGCAAATGATGTCAATGAAGGTTGTAACAATATTGGTGGAGTGTCTCATGTACTTAATAGACATTTTATCAAGGATCAAACACCCGTTAGATCTGTAACAATTGGTAAGTAAACCTAGAGTATTTGTTTAATCGTTTGACCAAACAAGAAAAAAAATAATTAAAGTTATTTTAATTGTGTAAATACTTTCGCTCATTTATTTAATAATTACTTATTTTTTGATTGATTTATAATATATAATTGTGCACAGGCATTCTTGCAGAACGTTTGAGACACCGTACCCGAGGTCTATTCACTCCCCAGCATATGAAATCTTCATCAAGGCCAATTAAGTTTAAATGCGCGAGTGGATTACCACAATCATCACGCAATCATCAATTAAAGCTTCAAAGTCGTTTGAGTACAGAAAGTGCAAATACTATTAGTAATACGAGTTTACAAGATATGGATACAACGGAATTCAGTGGTTCAGAACTATCGCACTGTATGGGTGAAATTAATTCTGAAATAGCCACTTGATAATCTATTCAAAGCGAATCCAACGTGGGTTTATAATTCAAAGTAAATTCAATATATTAAAAATAGATATTTTTTTTCTGTGACTGCATAGGTTATAATTATTTCTATGTATATTTCAAAATAAATACAGTCTTTACTGTATAATCGTGTTGGAAGAAAAAGAAAAAAGCTATAAAAAAAATTAGAACAACGATATATGAATGGTATTTTATCATAAACGCATGTCACTCATGTTATATTATTTATCCCGATAATATTATTGCATGTTTTATGTGAAAAAATATAGAAACTCGATAAGGTATATTGTATTGTCAATGTATATATTATTTTGCATGTACAAACATGCCAGGAATTAATTAATAACTGTGATTTGAATTGATGTAACTTAAAAAAAAAAAAGTACAAATCAAGACGATAAATAAAATGTTTATAAATTATATGATATAATATTTCAATAACAAAGAATTGAATACAATGTAATAATAGTTGAACAAATGTGTTTATTGAATATCAAATACATGTGTATGCATATATATATGAGCATAAAATTGTGATTGTGCCGTAAATTACGTAAGCATCATTAAATTATCACACAATATATGAATTTATCTCATTTACATTTGTGTTTTTGGACGTTTATCGAGATACGCCTTGATATTTGGTGTAGCGACAATTTTATCTACAAGTTTCTTCAATTCAACATGATCTTTGTTTACATTATAACCAAGAATATTGCAGAGATAGTCACAAAATGCCGTGTAGAGAATGTCTGCCCATGAAAGCTATAATGCGTATATTGAAAAAAGAAAATAAGGGTCACGTGATCAATACAATGCGACAAAACTATTCGATATATTATGCAGTAACTAGATAATAAATTATTTTTACCTTGCCACGTACGAGGTAACCACCATTTTTCTTCACTTGTTCCTCAAGTTTATCAAGAATAAAAGCCATTTTCTTAAATGCTCCATCCTTCATCTTCTTCTTATGTTCCGCATCTTCTTCCCAGTGATAAGTTGACATAGCTATTAAAAATAATTTTAAATTGAATAAAAAAAGAATAAGAAAAATGTATGTATAATTATTACATTTGTTTAGGAACTTTTTTCTTATCTTCTTATCAACACTAAACAATGTGTATAGATATGTATGTATTATATTGATTAAAATCGTTTATATACCTAGGCGCATATCATCAACGCTATCGGCAGCAGCATCAATTTCTAATGCTTCATAATCATCAGAGCCATAAAGATTAAATTTTTTTCCAAGAAATCGCATAATTGCTTTAGATTGATTATATTGTTTTCCATCAATTTCCAACACCGGCATTTGACCCAATGGCATTTCTATAAACAAAAGTAACAAATAAAAGAAAATTAAATGAATAAATGACTCTACAAATACATCAATTTAATTCAATAATAAAAATATTGTATAATTGGTTTATAAATACCGGTAAATTTCACATACTTGCTTTTAATGCTGGCCATTCTTCAAAACTAATTCGTTGATCTTCAAATTTAATTCCTCCATAGCTCAATAAATACCGGATTGGTTCACCCAATCCAGTAATATTAAAGTACGTGAGCTTGTAAGTAGTCATGATTGTATATTAATTCAAAATATTTCGCTGGGGCTTAGCTGAAGAATTTAACTGATGTTGATCACACGACACTCAGTTTGTAACTGACTCAACACTCAACTGACTCAACAGTCCCAACTCCCAAGTTCCAAGTTGGAAGTTCCAACACATCACTGATTCAAGCTCGTTAAGCTAGTAACCATTCACATGTATATACCCACACACGCAACGAAACAATTCAGTATATTATATACATAGCTATAGTTATTGCATCACAGCATTGTCCTTCAGATAATCCCTCCTCTTTTCATTTATAAAATAGCTGGTAATTAATTCATGGTAACATGGTGCACAATATTATATATTTATGAATCACTTCTCATTATTCATTACTAACAATCATATTATTTAATTTTATGTTTTCATACATTCAAACCATCATTATATTATCAATAATATATACGTATTATTAGTTTATAATATAAATTATATATTATGCATATGAGAAAAAATGAAATTACATAGAGTAATTTAATATTTAAATTATATATTTAATTTTTGCTATTTATAATTTTGTGAGAACTCGTGAGAAAAATTTTTCAACAGGTTTTTTTTTCTTCTATTGATATCTTATGATGATACAGAATTAAAAAAAAAAAGATATTATTAAGTGAATATGTATGGATATATATCAATCAAGAATCTTGTTATCAGTGTATTTGACATTGTATATACTGTACATATTGTACAGGTATGTTCATGTAATTTAATGAAAACTGGCGCAACTGTAGATTAACCGCAAGAGATATATATTTACATGACACTGCAGTTGAGGTTTATCTTTTATTTTTATTTTTCATCTGGCATGTCGTAGTCTCGCTGGGGCAATGCCATCGATGGTTATTCTCGAAGGAATTTACTTTCAACTCATAGGTATAATAATCTTAGAAAAACCTTGAATATATGAAGTTGAATGTGAATAAAATCACTGTGATTCAAACGTATATATCCTATAAGTATTTTTATAAATCTTTGTCCAAAGTTCATAAGCATTTAATTATTCTCTTTTCATTTTGTAATATTTGTTTATATAATTTAATTAATCAATTTTTGTGCTCATTTACTTTGTATTTTAAGAGTAATACAACAAATATTATTAAGATTTTGTTCAATATTACGTTTTCAGGCTTTTTTTTTTTAGATAATAAAAAGATAAGATTATTTGATATTGAGGACTATCATTAAAATGATTCAAAGGTTCTTTTAATTCCCAATATGACAATTGTTATTGGTGAGTCAATCATGTATTGAGCGTCACCAAATATATATGTATGTTTGGTCGTAAAAGCTGTGCACATATGTATAATATATGTACCTGAAATATATAAATAAAAATGGTTAGGTCAATCGATGAGAATACAAAAACGTCTGACAATATATTATAATTGTGATATATTGTCTATAATTCATCACCCAACGAACTTATCGCTATTTTCCTTTACTTCTTTGAATTAAAAAAAAAAAAAGGAAAATTCATTGTCTTGAATAATCCTTTCTTTATTTCTTCATATTTCCTATAATGAAAAAATAAAATTATATTGAAATTCCAACATAATTTATTATTATATTCTATAAAATTTCATATATTATTTATACGATATTTTTTTCGAGCCATTCACACTTACTACATCATCACCAACAACAACTTTAATTCCAAACTCTTCACAGTCAAGTGAACCATAAATATATTCAACTTTTTTTTTTTCGTAGAAACTCATAATGGCTTTCGGTTATTGATTCTACTGTTTTTTATCGATCAATAAAAACATTTACATATTTTCCATTAGCATTTCTATGAACATATAAAGAAAAAAACAATTACTCAATACTGTAGAATATTTCGTGAATCATACATTTATTATTAATTAGAATATAATGCAAAATAAATATATGCTTAAATATCCTGATTATTTCTAACGATTTCATCTCACCAAAGTTTCAAAAGAATTTAACCAATTTAGTGATATTAACATATGGGAGTTGAATGAAATTTGCCTGATTTTATTTTATAATATTTACTTTAAGTAAATATATGTACATATATGCTGTATATTATATATAAACAAGTTAAATTTGTAGTTTTATTTAAATAATAATACATAATTGGACTCTAAAATCTAAATATACTTCAGTGCTGCCTCTGGTGGATGATCACTCAATTTGTGTATAGATACAAAATATATTCTTGCATTTATGTATGAATTGTGCTATTTTATATGTATGAGTGTTATACATATGTCATATATATATATGAGTGAAAAACATGGCGGTAATCGGTCGTTCACTTATGAATTTAGGGCGTAATTTTATTATTTCTCAACCTCGACGTTCAATATCCATCACACCAATTGCTCGACTTAAAGAAAGTACGTATTATAAATATTAATGTTATTCTAAATGTTTGAGGTTAATTGTTGATAATGACTATTCAAACTTGACATAACCTCAATTTTCATCACGGCCTCTTAAACAAATGTATTGATTTTCTTTTTCATTTGAATTTAGTTATTGAAAGAAAAGAGGGAAACACACTTGTTATTGAAGCAAAAATATTTCCTGATGCTCAAGAACCAAAATTAATAGAACAAGCTAGTAATGGAGCGTGCTTTCTTTGTTCAACGGGACTACAAATTAAACATACAGTGAGTATATATTTATTTTTCAATTTCTTTGATATTTAATTTTATATTGTAATATAATCTAATTGTAATGTTATTTTTATTTTTTATAGGATGTTTTGATATTGAGTCAATTTTTAAGGTCTAATGGAACTATAATGCCCAGGAGAATAACTGGCTTATGTAAAATCCAACAAAAAAGAATCAATTCATTGGTAGCGATGGCACAAAAGGCCGGATTAATGCCAAACATTGCACCTGCATCAAGTAAAAGAGATCCTAAACAAAGATACGGATTAAAAAGTTTTAATGTTTACTACGATGAATCAACTATCAGGGCAAAATATTATAATATTAAACATAGATTGTAAGCGTTTAATTACAATAAATTAGAATTTGTTACAGTATTTTTCTCTTCTTATACATAAATCAAAAAAAAAAACCTCATACATACACATAACAAATAACAAAAATTACTCTAAAGTTCATAGTCTATCATTTCGTCGCCGCAACTTCTATCATATTTAACAATAGAAGAATCAATTTCTTAGCTAAAATTAGATATTCAAAAATATCCTTTATACGCGCCAGAAATAAACTACAGTGCCACCTTGTGGTAATTCCAAAGCAACAATTTCATCCTCCTGTTTTTTATCTCATTGTGTTTTACCTTCTATCATTCGTTGCTCAGACTAATCATCAGTGATATTACCTTTGAGATCAATCGTCACCAGTAAGCAGCAGTGTCAACTTGACGAGAGTGACAAATCATCATCATCATTGAAAAACTGTTGTGTTTATTCATTGAATAAAGACGTAAAAGAATGGCTGACAACGAGCAAAAAGCGTTGCAGCTAATGGCTGAGGCCGAGAAGAAATTGGGTTCAACAAAAACTTTTCTTGGTTCTCTATTTGGGTGAGCAACATACATTTATACATATGTGTGTACATATGTATACATATACATACGTATATCGATTTACCCAAGTGCAGTTCAAGCCGATCGGTTTGACACACACACACACACACACATATTTATACCTCGAAATAATTCACATTAATATAAAATATTTTTAATTATTAAAGAATGTAAAAAATTATTTTTGTCAATTATGAAAAATTGTTTTTGATCAAATTGACGATTATTAAGTAAAATCTAATGATTGAAAGCTATTCTCAAGGGGTTGGCAATGTATATTATCTTTTGTGTATATGTGTAAATGTAAATGGGGTGTGAGAAAATGCATCGTTTGTATATTTACCATGACGCAAGCGCAATTAGTATATTGCCAGCAATATAACAATAATTATTAAATGAAAATAATAGAGAAATATATTAAGATAATTTTGAATTTTTATATCAACTGGTAGATGAGCTGATCTATTTTATTTTTTATTTATTTATTAGTGAGAGATTTTGATAAATTTTTTTGTTATTGTCTTCAACAGTGGATCATCAAAAGTAGACGATGCTGTTGAATGTTATCAACGTGCAGCCAATCTCTTTAAAATGGCTAAAAAATGGGGTAATGCAGGAAATGCTTTCTGTGAGGCTGCGAATCTTCATGCAAAAGCTGGTAGTAAACATGATGCTGCTACGAATTATGTGGACGCTGCAAATTGTTATAAAAAAACTGATGCCAATGGTAAAGTATTTTTCAAATTAGAATTATATTATATGAAATAATTGAATGATAAATTATAATTTGTTTTATATTGATTATCTTGCAGAGGCAGCCAGTTGTCTTTTAAAAGCCATTGAGATTTATACAGACATGGGAAGATTTACAATGGCTGCAAAGCATCATCAGAGCATAGCTGAAATGTATGAAAGTGAAGCAATGGACCTTGAACGTTCTGTTCATCATTATGAACAAGCAGCCGATTATTTTAAGGGCGAAGAGAGTATCTCATCCGCTAATAAATGCCTTTTGAAAGTTGCTCAATATGCGGCACAACTTAAAAATTACAAAAAAGCTATTCAGATTTATGAACAAGTGAGAAAATTAATTTTAGTTTGCAGAAAAAAGAAAGAAAACTCGATAAATTAATTTATAATATTTTTTATTTCATTGTGTATTTTATTAAAGGTGGCAATGGCATCGCTGGAGAGTCCACTGCTGAAGTACAGCGCAAAAGAATATTTTTTTAGGGCGGCACTCTGTAATTTGTGTGTGGATTCACTTAATGCACAGCATGCTATTGAACGTTATAATGAACAATATCCGGCATTCCAAGATTCTAGAGAATACAAGTTAATAAAGGTATTTTATATTGTGTATTTATTTGAAGATGAAAATTAGCTTTAGATTAATATTGATTGATAAATTATTAATTTTTTGATATTTTAGACTTTGATAGATCTTCTTGAGGAACAAAATGTCGAGGGTTTCACCGATACTGTGAAAGAATATGACTCTATATCACGATTAGATCAGTGGTATACCACAATATTGCTTCGTATCAAAAAGCAAATCAATGAAAATCCAGATCTCCGCTGATCAGTGACAATTAAATTTTATTTGTGCATCGCATCATCGATATTCTTCCTCCTCCCATTTCGTCAGTTATTTCTCCTAAAAATTTGGCTTTTAACGATGCTTATTATTAAGCAATATCATGCGTACTCAGTGAAAAATCTTCTATTAACCAATCTCCAATATTAATTTTTTTGACATTGTTGCGCAATTAATTGTTGATAAGTAGTAATTGAATTACCAAAAACATTCATTTATTAGATAACTTGTCGTATCTAAGTCAATTTAGTCAATATTGGAGGAGGTAAATATAAAATAATTAATAATTAATTATTTCAATTAACAAAACAAAAGACAACAAATGCAAGAAGGGATATATGTTATATAAAAGTACAACTTGAATTTGTTTTTATAAATTTTTTCCTCCTAAAGTGTGATTCATTGTAGGAATAAAAGATTATCCGGTAAATAGCAGTATTTTTTTTTTAAAAGAAACGCATATAAACAAAATCATGCCACTCAGAAAATAAAGTACGGAGAGATTAATTAATTCATGGGGGAAATAATAAAATAGGAGGAAAAAATAAATAAATTGAATCACAGTATCAATAATTTATTTTGTTATTGTTTTGCATAAATATATAAGTAAATATTTTTTTTTAATTTGCGCTAGTTGTTATAATTGCTGTTCAACACATTTATTATTGATATGTATTATTAATTTTATTGTTAATATAAAAATTTGTGGGGAAATTTGAATTAGGAAAAAACATTTTCAACTTTATGAACTGGTTATCTGGTTAAATAAGTTTGAATTGATAGACAAAAAAAGAAGATTATCTGAGTAATTAACATCTCATAACATTTTTCCCATTAATTATTTGTCAAGAGGATTAATAACAATCATATTTCATCAATTTCAGCGAATGAAAAAGGAAAAAAGAATAATAAATAAAAAAACATTTTTATCATTAGATTCGTGAATTATACCTCTGGCTATAATCAATTATAAAATAATGTATTGAATAATTATCCGTAGGTTTGACACCCACGTGGAATTATTGATAAATTCCACTTATTATGTACTACACTCGTACACGAAATATGAAAAAAAAAAAAAAGCGTATAAATATGTATAAGAGCGTGAATAATAAAGTTATCAATTCAATTCGATTATATTCAATATTGTGATTATTTATTTATTTATATAATTATGTATGACAATTATATTATTAATATTTATTCTATTGATGTCAGAAGAAATATTTACAATTTTTTATTTACATTATTTGTGATTATTTCAATTCACCTCTGGATTTCACAGCTGCTTCAACAATTTTTATCAATTCATTTAAATGTTGAATACTTGAAATATCAATATCAAATACTTTGATTGTTTCAGCGAAATTTAAGACATCAATTTCTAATTGTATTCTAATTTTTTCATCATCACTGATGCCTTGTGATTCAATTTGCGATGTACCTGACGATTTATCACGAATTTTTTTTAATCTTCTTAAGCTTTCCTCTGTTTTTTGTACAGACTCAAGAAGATCTTTCACTGAAAAATAATATTGTTCAGTTAAAGAAGACAATGTTAATTGAAGCCAATGTTTAACTGCGTCAGGAATAATTTGTCTGTACATTGAATTAAATTCTAATAAATTTCCGAGTGCATTTTTAACATAAGCACAAGGCTGAGTGGGTCGTTCTCTCATTGTACGTCTGAATAATCTTGGAATATCACTGACTTGTTTCAAATTTGGTGAACTTTTCGTTAGTAATTGTTGAACGATTTCCTTTGAAATTTCGGGTAAATCTGATTTTAAACTTTGTCGTGAGTCGTCCAAAGATTCATTCAAAAGTTCTACAATTATTGGTTTAACATTATCGAGTTTGGAAAGTACAATATTTAAAATTGAATGTAATTTTTCAGAAAATTTTGTCACATCAGTATATAAACAGACGAAGAATTCAATTCGACTGGGCACTTCTGGTTCAATAACATTGCTACCAATAGTTGGGAGTCGTGATGCGACAATCCACGGTTGTTTTAATGCATCAACTATCCAAGTTCTGTAACGTGAATTAATTTGCAAGTTCAACTTCCAAAATTGATGGAGTAATTGTGGTAGGAATATTTCATCAGACCATATACGTAAAATACATTCCCATGCCATCTCTGTGGCATGTAAAGCGAATTGATTTTCATTGATGGTTGTTACGTTATTTTTAATCGATGTTGGAGACACTGGTTGAGATAAAACTTGTTCAACTGATCCAGCAATCTCTTGAAAACGAATTTGAAAGTATACTGGAAGATTCCATTTTTTTAGGAATTGAGAATAAAGCGGATGATGCTTTAATTGAAGTAAAATATTTGGATTACTGCATTTTGCTTCAAGTTTTCTAATGAATTCAAGTGATTCTTTGTAACGTTGATGAAATAATTCAGGATTACCTGGGGCAAAAATTGATTTTAAACGTAATTCAATTTTTTCTTCAACTTCTGGCCAAAAACTATTAACCAAAAAATTAAAAATACGCCCAGATAACTTGTCAGGTTGTGACGTAGCTTCAAATAATTGTTTCATTTCATTATTTAATATATTCAAGAGTTTATTGTAAATTCCCTGAAGACCAAGTGGTTCGTTGTTTATATTTTTCTCTACAATTATATTTTCAATTGATGTTGAGACTATTTTTTTTCTTACTAAATTTTCGGCTTCATCAATTTTATCTAATGTTACATAAATACTCAAACATCGTGAAAGATTATCAATCTCAGGGTTTTCAATAAACACCAATAATTGTAACGACAAACAATCCATAAGTTGTATTTCTAAATTTTCACAATTTTTATTCAATTCATCGTGAATATATTCCTTGCATCTGGTCATATGAAATCTCAATTGATTATATTCCGTTGCTGCACGTTCTAATGTATCCAATTTTACAATATTCGATTCCAATATTTGTTTTAATTTAGCAACAGATTTGTAAACGCGTCCTAAACTGTGCATACATTGCTTTTGCTCACGAATACGTCGATGTTCCTCCAAACCATTTGTCATTTCTTTTGTAGCAGTATCTAAAATTTGACATATCTGCATTATTTCTTCTCGCAATTGTCCAAGCGGACTTTGAAGCTGATCAATTGCCTTGTCCAATCCAATAAGGTCTTTTGATAAATTAACAAAATCCGCATAATCTTTGTTAATAAGTTCAATCATAGCCGATCTCAAAATTTTTAAATAAACCCCAAGATCATCTCGCATTGTCTCAAGAGTCGCATATTTTCTATGCTCTTGTAAAAAATTATCAATTTCAAAATCCGGCTGAAATACAAAAAGATAGGTTATATAAACATAAACACAATTTTTAAATATTAATAAAAAATTTTCTAATATACAAATAAAATTTCTCACCGAAATAAAATCATCTGCTTTGAAACAAAGATCATTTGGTGCTGGTGGCAATGTAAAATTATTCTCCGTCATTTTTTTTTTATCCAAAATTATTACAACAATGTGACGTTAATATTAATGACACCTAAATAAAATATTCTCCTATACATATACATATATGTACATATATATTTACATGAGCCTACAAATTCCTCACGGTGTTTCGTAGAAATTTTAGTCTTCCATTTTTAAATCAAATATTTCACAACATCAGCAAGAATAATTAAAATTTAAATATTACAATTCATTGATTGAAACTAAAGTGAAATTATACTCACTGTAAGATTAAATAATGGTGTGATCTTTAATACAATAATAATTCTAATATTTTTTATGAATACGTGACTGAGATGTACAGTACAGTGAGATAGAAAATTGAATATAGTATGTGTCTGGAATATGTGTGTATCCTTAGACTTCGTAAACAACATATGACACATTGGCCAGTTACGTGGCATACACACAAGTGCGTGGCAAGTTTAGATGCTACAAGTGTGTTCTAATAACGACTGATAAGACATTAAAAGCTATTTGGAATACATCAGGTAATTTATTGTACTGCCGAATGCCAAATTATTTCAACAATAAGCATATGCAGTTGGTTTTAAAATAATTTCCATTGATTATTATTGTAATTTTTTAATTTGTTTTATGGAATTTTATTAAATATTTATTTAATTCTGATGCAATTTAATTGCAATGTGTCGATATTGATATGTAATTTTTATTCTTGTTTATTATTTTTAGATAAAGATGTGCTGTTGAGATTTTCCATCTGGTCTTTTCTTCAGGGTATGCAGGAAAAACGTAAAAAAATGGGCACACTACGTGCATTGATTCTTGTTGGAGGATATGGAACTCGGTTGAGGCCATTGACTTTGAGCCGGCCTAAGCCACTGGTTGAATTTGCAAATAAACCTATGTTGATGCATCAGATTGAAGCATTAGTAAATATTTCATTTATTTAATATAAAATAAAACTTAAATGATTTATGTATCGTTCAACTAATTATTAATTTTTCAACTCGTGTTTCAGGTGGAGTCAAATGTTACGGAAATAATTTTGGCAGTTTCATATCGTGCTGAAGATATGGAAAAAGAGCTTGCAATTCAAGCAGAAAAATTGGGAGCTAATTTAATATTTTCTCATGAAAATGAACCTCTGGGTACTGCCGGTCCAATTGCCCTTGCTCAAAAAGTATTATCGTCATGTGATGAGCCATTTTTCGTATTAAATTCCGATATTATTTGCGATTTTCCATTTAAGCAACTTTTACAATTTCATAAATCGCACAAAAAAGAAGGTACAATTGTTGTAACAAAAGTCGAAGAGCCATCAAAATATGGAGTAGTTGTTTATGAGGACGATGGAAAAATTGAAAGTTTTATTGAAAAACCACAGGAATTTGTATCGAATAAAATAAATGCCGGTATTTATATATTTAATCCAAGTGTATTAAATAGGATAGAGCTAAGACCAATGAGCATTGAAAAAGAAGTATTTCCTGAAATGGCTAAAGATGGTCAATTATATGCGATGGAACTTCCGGGCTTTTGGATGGATGTAGGACAACCCAGAGATTTTTTAACTGGTAAAAAAAAAAACATTTACTTATTTATCATTTTCAATTTTAATTTTTCTCCGCATATAAAAATAAACGTTAAAAAATATTTTATACACTATCTTATTATCAATTGAGTATTCTTTTTGATTCCTCTTCAGGTATGTGCATGTATCTTGCATCATTGAAACAAAAGTCACCGGAAAAACTTCATACTGGCGAGGGCGTAGTCGGCAATGTTCTCATAGATCCAACAGCAACAATTGGCAAAGGTTGTAGAATAGGTCCAAATGTGACTATTGGACCCAATGTCCATCTTGCCGATGGATGTTGTATTAAAAGATCAACTCTTCTTCGAGGATCGATAGTGAAAGAACACGCATGGCTCGATGGGTAAATGAAAATTTCATCATGAAAATCATTTTCATTCCAACAATAAATTGCCAATAAAAATATTGTTTTAATTATTTTTTCATTTTTTTTCACGACAACAAGATGTATCGTCGGATGGCAAAGTGTTGTGGGCCGATGGGTGCGAATGGAGGGTATCACTGTCCTCGGTGAAGATGTCATAGTTAAAGATGAGATTTATATCAATGGTGGTCAAGTTTTACCGCACAAAAATATCGCAACTTCTGTTCCTGAGCCGCAAATCATCATGTGACGATGGTGGCGCACACTTTTTAAAATCCTAGATAATAATTAAAACAATATTATTTAAGTATATTTAATTGCTAAATAATCATGGAAGAATAATGAATTTGTGGTGTTACGCAAATTTTTTTTATATTCCAAATTATATCAGAAAAAAATCATTCTTTCTGGCATAATGTATGATAATGAATGTTTGTATACTGAAGAAATTAATCAAATTTTAATATAATTCAAATGCGAAGTGAAAGTTTATTACCTAATATTTAAGTTTTATTGGTAATCCACGAGTAACCACAGCTGCTGAAGTCATATATTGAGAGCAGACTTCTTTTGCTTCAGCAAGAGCACGTAACATTTCAGGCTCCATAGGTTTTGCCATGTTGGCATCTGGTGTGGCAGTTTTGAATACTAATAATAATAAATCATATAAAATTAACTCATTGAAAAATATTGAAATTATTTGGGTCTACTTGTGATAATGATAAACTTACTCAAAGTTCCGTTGCTCCATTGATCAAGATTGACATCGTGCCATGGTCTAGGTGCTTTAGACGGTATCCAATTGCTAATAAATGTTGTAGTCATTTTATCAGTATCAACATCAGTGACTTCCCAAAGCATTCCTAAAACATTGGGACTGCAAGCTGTTAAATATTGATTTGATACACCATAAGGTGGGAATCTACCACCAACAGGAAAAAGTTTAACACTGCTACATCCAAACAGAAGGACAAGTGATTGAACTCGAAGCCGTTCTATTTGTTCTCCTGCTAAATATTGAATTCCACTTCCATGTCCACTGTACATTAGTACATTATGATCAACGAGTGCACTTGTAAATTGATCCTCATTTGGTTTTTCATTGTACAATCCTTTCCAATTTCCTAACCAATAATCAATGAATAATTTCAAACGTTTTGCCATCTTTGGTAGATTATTCGCAGGATTAACAATGAATGTTCCACTTTCATCATCTAAAGTTACAATTTTACATCCATTTTCCATTGTAGCTTCGTGCTCTTTAAACATTGCATACGCTACATGAAGACACGAAAAACGTGTTACTGGCTGTTGCTTAAGTATACTCATTGCCTCAAATGGAAAATAATCCATGTGTTCATCAATAATTAATACTAAATTTTTCCTCTTTACTTTTTGTAATTCATCCATGAATTTTAATTTTCCGCTAATTGAAAGGATAATATTTCGAGCTAATTTTGGACGATCAGGAAGTATAGATTTTACTGCATTTGCTATTTCTTTTTTGGTTAAACAATATGCGCACGTAACGATTTTTTTTAAAATCCATATATTTTTTGGTGATAGCGCTGGTTTATCTGAACAATCATCTACAATTAATTTGTCAATCATTTTATGAAGATCACGAAAGCATTGAGGAAGTTCTAATGGGTCAGCTATGAAAAATATTCTCCAATGTTTCAACCAACTATTTTCCATTTCTGTTACAGCAGTCTGATGAATATTAATAAATACAATAAATCAGTGAGATAAATTTAAAAAAATATTAATGAATATGGCACAATAGCAATGGATTTATTAAATAGAATAAAGAAAAAATTACCTTCATTCGGTTATTTTGCTTAGCTCGCATCTTCCAATACGTTGCATGATTTCTATATTCAGCTTGTAATTCAGATTTATTCCCATCTAAGAGATCTTTGATCTCTTTACATATATCATACATATCAGTCGGTGGATTTGGTAATGCTATACAAAAAGGCTCAACTGTACTGTTACCAGTTGGCAAAATTGTTAAATAAATTGGATGACTGTGAACTTGTTGATTACTTAAAGCAAAATATGATCCATTTGAATTGGATGATTCGTATTGGAGTGTGATTTGCATCATATACCATTCTAAAATTAATAATAAATTAATTAATATTGATGTAAATAAAAAAGTATTAATGATTATAAATGATTATGAGAAATAATAAAATATAAAAATTACCTTCTGGAAGTTCAGACAATTTTACTTTCAATGAATCAGGTCCATCAACACTTTCAAGATCAAATTTCATATATTGTGGAAGAATTCCTAATGATCGGGTGGGAAGCCCAATTTGTTGTCTTACTTCACATTTTGCAAACCTAAAATTAGTTTGTTGTCTGTGGATAACTGCGTGTGATTCAATTAGATGATTTATTGCTTTTGCCTCTTCATTTGCCTGTTAAGTAAAAAAACAAAAATAATAAATATATATAGATACGTATGTAAATCATGATGATGATATAAACAAATGAATTAAACTAGGATTATATCAAGGTATATTTTTTTTTATTTCACCTCAAGGTAACTGAATGCCATTAACCTATTTAAACTTGCATATTCAACGCTTGCTGTATTAATTTTCATTCCATTAAGAAAATTTTTCAGGTCATTTCTAAACTTTTCAGGAGAATCATCCACAGGAAGTATACCATTTGATAATCTCTGTTCAAATTCATCACTAATTGCACATTCGCGTAGTATTTTTTGAATATTTGTGTCAATTTTTTTGTCATATTCAACAGACATGACTAGAAATTGAACATACAACGGTATGAACAATGTATTTTATTCAACAATTCAAATCAAAATTCCATAACGTCTGTATATTGGCTGGTGAGTTCAGTATTTTAATTATAATAATAAAACAGATGCAATGATGGAAAATGAATGAGAGAGAGAGTGAACATTATATCACGTGATGAACGCGCGAGTTTTAAATATATGATAAATTGTTTGAGAATATCCTGAAATTAAAAATGAACAATAGAAAAGTAGTAAAATTTATTAATTAACCTGAGTGATTATATGATTGAATTTTGATATAGTAGAAAAAATAAATTTTATTTTTTGTACTATTACATCGATTGTATTATCCAATTCTATGAATTTAAAAAAGAAATATGTATAAATTGGCGCGATGATCACGTGATAAATTGTTTGCAAAAAATCTCGATCGCATTTGTCAATACTGAAAGCATTTATTGTGTTATGTTTATATCTTGACGAGAAAAAAAAAATAAAGAAAAAAAAATCATATGTGTAGCAATCTAGCAGGAGAATAACGATAATAAATGTAACGGTACTAAATTGAAGATTGTAAAATAAATTAAAGATGGCGCTGGATGTATTGTCGAAATGGCGTCGACGCCATGTAAATGTACATAAAAATATATCTATATATATGAATGATTGGGTAATGTGACGTTGTCCTCTCTAGCATCATTGCAACAGTCTATGGGAGTTGTCTAACCACAAGATGGCGTATACCGTGCGACGCTACTTTTGACGTTCGTTAGTGAGTTTTTTGGTTTAGCAATTATAACGAATGAAGCTAAACGGGCCGTGATAATCGTGGTCCTTTATCAGTTTATCCAGGACGGAGAATGCGGTTGATAGTAATTTACGGGATCTTCGTACATGAACCAATCAGAATTTCGATAAGGAGAAACGCAAATCGTACGCGGGGCACGAGGACCCGCTATTGGCCAGTTTACGAGACGATGATGGCTCCGTGATGGGAGAACATGGCTGCGACGCAAGCGGAGAGCCAACAAAACGATGTAAAGTTGAACGATAGTGTAAAATGCGCCCAGAAACGAGCTCAACCAAGTGGTAATAGTGATAGTGTTAGTGCTAAACAGCAGCTGGATCAAGAGCCAGCCGATAAGGTAACCCGGGGCGCGGCCCAGCTGCTCAAGTATGTGAATCGCGGGGACGGCGACTCAGGTTTCGATATGAGTCAATATCGCGAGGACATTGGTGGACACACCGCTGGCGAGGTCAAGTCACCACGGGAGGTTGGCCAAAATACTCAGGAAACAAGTGGTAAACCAGATTCCCACGAGACTCCTGGTCATCCCGGTCATCCGGGACATCCTTACGGCAGTGGTGGCGGCGGCGGGCCCAACGTGCCGCGAGATTATAATGACGAGTATGTTGGTGGCGGTAAACCCAATGAATTTTCCAATAAACAATCGTCTGATTATCCCGGTAAACCGCCAATCGATTATCCTGGCAAACAGCAATTGGATTATCACACAAAGCCACCGTTAAATGAAAGTGAAAGAGGTGGACATCATCCAGATATGGATGATCATTATTCTGTATCAAAAATTGAGCCAAGATTGGCTCATATTGGACCAGGTCCAGGTGGCTTTCCCGGTCAACCAAGATTTCTCTCTGGTCAGAGTATATCACAAGCCACTGGTCCAACACCAACCTTAAATCAATTACTTCAGGCTACTAGTTCAGTCCATAGGTTTCACGCTAATTATCCGAGTATTGGACCTGAATCGTATCAACAACCTTGGCCTATGCAAAGACCACCAGTTGTACCACCTGTATATCCACAACCTGGTCAAAGACCTCCACAAACGGTACCCATATATACATATAACACCTAAATATACACATATATATACATACATATATATATATATATACGTATATATACATGTACATATATAAAACACTCTTATTCTCATTTGCATTATAAAAATATTTAAAGCAACAATGCAAACAGTGCATTGTTAAGTTGCATGAGAATAAGAGAAAATGAGGGACAGAAAGTAATCATATTCATGGAAAGCATGAAAATTTAAGCGCGATTTTTTTTTGAATATATGCTTTAATAAATCCACAGAGTTCGCCAAGGTTACATCCAGGACCTGGTGGTCCAAGTTCACCAACACCAATGCCATATCAACCGTATACGGCACGTTATCCATCACCGGCGAGACCTCATTCACCCTATGGACATCATCAGGTAATTATTTAGTTTTAAATATATTTATTTACACACAAATATGAGTTTTATTTATTTCATAATACTATTATAATTCATAATTTTTAATAATCTCCCATTAATTATATTCTCCTAATTGATATCTATACACTTGTTTACACGTATAAATAAAAAATTTATCTATGTACATACAACGGAATGTTTCTAAAATAAATGATTTGCAATTACTTATCATACGTTAGTTAAATCCAAACAGGATATAACTGACATTTTTGTGTGAATTCTTTTGTTTTTCTAAAGATAATGAATGACTTCCAGATGAACTCGTATGCAGCGCAATCGGGTCATCCACCAACCCTTTATCCAGAGCAACGTGGTTGGAATCAAGCTGGACCACCAAATGCACCACCACCACCACCACCACCACCACCACCATCAAGTCAGGTGAACTCTTCTAGCCAATCACCACAGCGGGCATTGTCGCAATCGCCTGCACCACCACCATCTGCATCGCCTCAGCCACAATCGGCCGGACAGCAGCAGGTACTATATAATTCAACAATAATAAAACATTAATTTATATATTGTACAAAAATAAATACAAAATAAAATTAACATGAATTATATGTAATTAATTTGTCAATTATTTTCAGAATTATCATAATATGCAACGATCAACGACTCCAAATACTCAAGGAATCGACTCTGGGGTAAGTTCACAATAAAATCACATTAGTTAAAAAAATGGTTGGTGTGAATGATTTCCTTTGTTATTGAGTAAAAAAGTACATAGGAAATAGGATTGTCCAGTGAAACGTTAAAAGGGTATACGATAATATATATGTATGCATTTATATACATACATACATATATATTTATAAGTATATAGTAAAGTACTTGAAGTGGCCGAGTCTGAAATGCTCAAGTCACTTCTTCTTGCCTGGCAAAAAGCATCTTCATGCTCCACATCACTGTCTGATCCTCTCAAACCCAACGTCCATTCGCTGGCACGTTGTTTCGCGCGTGGCCGACGATGAAGTACAAAGAGAACAACATAAACTATATAACAGGGATGAAGATGAAATGAAAAGAAAGAAAGAAGACAAAAAAAAAAACAAAGTATTAAACGAAAGAATGACGAATTGCAAGAGGATAAAAATTACAACTTCAACAACATTTGAACAAGAAGATGGTATGAAAATGGAGAATATGATGGAAGAGAATAAAGATAAAAAGGAATATGCAATGTAAATGAAAATTTTGTTGAGGAAATGAGAGGGAACGAATGGCGCCGTATCAGTGGGAGCGGTCTAGTTGTCGAGAGCAAAGCGTCGCTATGTGTGATGATGTCTATACATTGGAGAAGAGTACTAATACACAGAGATTCCCGAGAGAAAGAAAGAGAAAAAGCTGAACATGACAGGATGAGAGAGAGAGAGAGTGGTGGTTGGTTGTGTATAGACGATAGAAGTGGCGATGATGATGATGACAACAACGACGGCGACGTCGACGAGCACACGCTGGTGGTGGTGGTTGGTCTAGGGATGGTAGTGGGGTATACTGAACCACGCCGTTGATACATTGAATGGAGGGGAAGCATAAGGGAACTTGTATAGTTCGATTAGGGCGCGCGAGTTGCGCGGTCGCTGGAGCCCCAGATATTAGCGCCTTCCCTCACAGCCGTTCTTCTCGTTGCACATGAGCGGATCGACGATGCTGGGTGGGTAGGGGGAACATTCATAATGTAAAGTGGGGAAAATGCCACTAGGGGAAAACAAAATGGCGGTATTAAATATAAATGGTGGGGAGAAAAAGAGGCAGAAAGGATAAGAGAGACCGGCAAAACACGAGTGCGTGCTCAGCGCGGTCTGAAATTGTCCAGCGAGTAGAGGTCGAAGGGGGAAAGTTGTGTTTCGTTGCTTCAGGGAGATTTTACTATGTACATCTCACTTTTTCTTGTATGTTTGTTCACTCGTTACTCTATTCTCTGGCAACGCTCTTGCTACACTCTCTGACCGGTATTATTCGGGTACACTCGGGTTACACCACGTTTTCCGTTCTATACCTACACACACAGACAGACAAATCAAACACTCGTGTCATTTCTTTCTCTCTGTCGTGTTTAGTTATGCCAACGCGCGCGTTTCGACGATGATTTTTTTCATCGATTTTTTTTTTTTTTTTAAGGCAACAAACGACAAATGTAAAATGCGATCTCTGCTGTCGCATTTCATTTTTTGTTAATGGCTTTTTTTTATTCTCTTTTTTCGTTGAAGTTTTTTTTTTTTGGCTTTTGAATTCATAGTAGACACGTCATGAGAGTTTTACTGGTGTGGATATTTTTTTTTTATGTTGAGTAATAATTTTTTTTGTTTTCAACGACCTCAATGAGTTGATTGATGAGAAAATAAAAAATGTATCAAGAAATTTCATAGCGTAAAAACTAGAATATAACTCAATTGATTTCATTCATGAATTAAAAAAAATTGTAGAGAAGAAATTATTATTGCTTAAATGAAATATTGAGACTTCAATGAAAAAAAAAAAAGGAGAAAAAAAGTTCAGATATTAACTTCAATGCAGTATTCACATCTCGTTAAAACATCATCTTTGACAATAGAAAAATTGGCCAATCACGCGCCCACTTTGACTATTCCGTTCTACTACTCCAAATAAAAGTCATAATCTCTATTACACAATTGCAATATTAACCTCAACCCCTTATCTTTGAACATTAAAAATCTAATAAAACTTTTACTCATAAATATATCATTAAATATATACTATAAATTCAAAACAATTTTCAATCTATTCATTTTATTTCTTCAAATTTTCGCGCGCTTTTCTAATCGCATCACGAACGCCATCAGTAACACGAAACAAAACCGAACAATTCCGAAATAGTCCGAGTGCATATCGCGCCACAAGCGGTAAAAATGCTCTAACGGCGAGTACTGAATGTTGACTCGAGTCTCTGAAAACTCGATGGGTCTTTTTAGCAATTTACATTGGTAAAACAGAGACAGCAACATAATCAAGAGAGAAAGCAGCGCAAAAGCACGAGTACAACATCCACAGAATGACTGTATTGAGCAAGACAGATAGAATAAAGAACGAGTGAATACATACATACATACACACACTGCCAACAAGCTAGAGAGGAAGCGAGGAAAAAAAAAAACTATGCGCATCGGAAATTTTCTTGAACAATCCTTGATCTCACATATAAAATCATTCAAATATAAATAAAAATAACAAAAATATAATATCAATGATAAATAACAAAATAAACTAAAGTGAATATCGACAATAACATACATTCATAGTGAGATTTGTCGTCTAGTGCTGGTATATTTTTTTGTATGTGCGCGCGTTTGTGAATTCCCTAGCGCTCTCTCGACGATATCGAACCATCGATGCACCACCATGCGTGCCTGCTCTCTGGTGGTGATGATGATGATGATGATGATGATGATGATGGTGCCTATGTTACTATTATATTAGTTCAACTCATGTGCGTGTCGTTGTGTTTATACATACATACATGCAATGTATATATTGGAGCAAAAGCAAACGACGACGACGTCGATTCGATTGCGTATAATTGTGTGTGACTCTAACTCTTAACGTAAAGTGAGAGCTGTATATAAAACTTATTGTGAATATAACCAAGTGAATGCAGAAAATAAATAAAATTTATAAATGTGAGAGGGAAATACTTTTATATATGTGTATATATATGAGAGTGGCAATTGCTACGATTGCGGAATGTCAAGGAAGAACACACCCGTGCCTTATTTCAACTGACGGCAAACGACGTAGACGAATAGTTGAGAAACAACATACAAGATATATTATATATGAATATTTTAATGTATATATATAGTTATGTGTGTGTATGTATACACATATAGAGATCATAAGTAAGCAAAGTCACTGCAGCAAACGACAGAGGTAAAAGAGAATGTATGTGAGAAAAAAATAAAAGAGGATTTGTGTTTTCGCGTGTGCACGACCGGTGTGTTAGGTTATGCTTTTTTTTTTTTTTTTATACTCTTTCTCATCTGTTTTGTTATTCAATAGGGAAATTAAAATATATATTAAGACGTATTTTAATTGGCGAGGGAGAAATAAAATAAAAGTGTTTTTCTTTTCTCGTCAAGTGAATTGTGAAAAATATTTATTCTCCCAATACGAAATTTTTTCCTAGAGGAAAAATAAAGTTTCAGTGAAAAAATAATGGATATTATTGGTTTATGTGAGTGCCGCGTGCACACGAATATTATAATAACTTTTTTAAATTTTTATTTGACTAAAGTTTTTTTTCTTCATTTGTTGGTGATCGTTGTCAAGATGTTACTTTGGTGGTGGCGCACGACGTCGTCCGGGGCCGTTGCTTTCGTGTCCCCACGTCGTCGAGGAGTCAATTGAGTTAGGTTAAAGAGAAAGACAACGGTGAAGAAGAAGAAGAAGAAGAAGGAAAAAAAAAAACGTTTGCAAGTGGAGAAGTTGAGTGAGATAGAAAAAGAGAAAGATAGGTAAAAAGTAGGAGCGAACGAGGGTAAATGGAAAAGAGTGAGTGAATAAGTGTGATAGAGATACAGTGAGAGCCAATGCGAAAGGAGGGAGAAGAGGAGAACGAGGGTGTGTGTATGTGTGTAAATATATATATGTGTGAGAGAAACAGAGAGAGAGCGCGAAGGAATTGTGTGTGAGTGAGTGAGAGAAGGGAAGAGGCGTGTTGAAGAGACGACGACATGAACTAGTGCCGCAGAGAAGAGACACATTGCGCCGATTATCGATGAGGTAATTTCCAACGGGGTTATCGAGACATTAAAGTGTGTGAGAAATGAAAGAAAAAAAAATAGTGAGTGCAAGGAGAGAATTAAAGTTGGATATATAGAGTGAGAGGAAACTGAGCGCCAACGGTCTGTGACTGTACGCCTGCTTCAAAGCATACAACACAGGATAATACAACACGTCGTTGCCATTTTGTAGTTCCAACCAACAGCCAATAGTATTACTATTAAAATCAATTGTTCATTTGGTTATTTTTTATTATTTATAATATTTAGTTATGATATTTGTTAATTTTGTTGCATTTTTCTTTCTTTTTTTTTTTTTTGAGGTTATATATGATAGAATAAATGGTGATTTGTGGCAATGTTTTTTTTTTTTTGTGTACGCCGGAGGGTTGGATCATTTGCTTGCCGCCCAGAGTCGGACATAATGCGATTGTCGTAACCTAACCTGACTTGTGTTGCTCGCTTGGTTTTATATGAGCCGAGTGATGTACACGAATGATAACGTGCCAACTTGTGTTTGTTCATCAATTTTTTTTTTAGTTAACGGCAGACAATTTCATTATTGTATGTGTGTGTTTGTTTTATATTCAATTCAATAATGAGATTTTTGTTTGTTTCGATTTGGAGTAAGGAGAGTGAATGATGGGGAATGAAAGTGGAATTTGAATAGAAATGTTAAGAGGTTAATTGGAGTAATGAAGGACATACATACTAATGACTTTGATATGTTGATTGTATTATAAAATGTATTTGTGGATAATATTAAAAATTTTCTGTTTATTCTGTTAATGTAGGAACTCTCTGGTCAAAATAGTAATGACAGTTCGAATGGACCTGCCGGTCCAGGAACTCCAAATTCCCAGGGGATGAGGCCTACCCCTTCACCTACTGGTTCCACTGGTTCTCGGTCAATGTCCCCCGCCGTTGGTACGTTTGCAGGATTTTTTAATTATTTATTTTCTTTCATTCTGTAATAGGAATACTAGAAATGATTGATCATATAAAGAAACATTATGTTATTGGTGTAATATATTATTAATATTTTCATTCAGGCCAACAAAACGTTCAGATGCCGCCTCGTCCCTCGAGCAGCCAGTCAGATGGTAGCGGCCCAGCACGAATGAGTCACTCTCCAATGGCTACTCAAGGTAAAAAGAAAATAAAAAGAAAAACTTGTTAATAATTTTGATAATAATAAAATAAAAATTATACAATTCAACTTTATAAAACATAATTCATCGTAGAATTAATTTATGAACATTATTCTTATTCAGGAGGTTACCAACAGCCAATGGGGCCATCGCCACATATGCATGCTTATAAAATGAATAGCACTGGTCCTGGTGTTGTGCCAACGGGTCCTGGCCCAACTGGATTAGGCGGCATGGGTCCAATGGGCGGCGGTATGGGATATGCGGCTGGTGGCGGTGGTGGAGGTCAACCTGGTGGTTATCCAACACAAGGTCCAGGTGGTTATCCACCGCCACGACCTCATATGCAATTTCCACAAGGTTATCCACCACCAACGAATTCTCAGCCACCACCAAACAATCAATATCAACCGGCTAGACCTAATAATATGGTGCAATATCCTCCGTATCCGCATAAAATGGGATTTAATAATGTACCACCGGGAATGCCACCAAGTCCTGGACCACCACAAGGTTATGGTGGCGGTGGTGGCGTTGGTTTAATTCCACCAAATGCCCCGGTAATGGGCGGTAGTGGTGGCGGCGGTATTGGCAATATGGGACCACCAACAAGTTCAATGGGTCCACCACCACCATCACCAAATCATATTGGTAATCAACCGGGTCCACCACCACCTCCACCACCGTCTGGTCCACCAAATATTTCAATGGCCCATTCACATCCACCAGCGGCAACGCCGCCACTCAATCACGAAGGTACTCCAATGCCACCGCCAAGTACCACTCCAAATTCACATCCAGCACCAGCACCTACGCCAACAAGTCACAATCCCGCTGATCTTGCGGCTGAATCATCGAATGACAGTGGAATAACGACTACTGCATCGGGCACTGCGGCAATTAATGTGACATCAACGTCGAGTGGTACTGTTACATCTGTCATTACTACTGGTCCAGATGGTACGTCAATTGATGAGGGCTCACAGCAATCAACTCTATCAAATGCATCGGCAGGTGAGAAAATTATAATTATCACAATATTATAATTGTTTTATATCAATTTCTCATGTTATTATTATTTTATTTAGATTTATTTATAATAAATTTGTGTTATTTAATATCAATGTATACTAAAATATTAGTTTCTGTAGCATCGGGTGAGGATCCGGCGTTCACGCCAAAGACACGTAAAGATATGATCAGTGGATATCATAGCCATCCAGCAACACCACAGAGCACTGTACCATCGCCTGGAGCAGCAAGTATCAATTCTATACATGAAGAATATCCAGATCTTAATAGTCCTAGTTGGCCCCGCACACCTGCAAGTCCGGTATGTTTACTTGTGTTTATTTATTTGTTTTGATATCATAACAATTTCGAGTGCTGAATTTTACAATTTTTCCTTCAGCATGTAGTTTTTATTTCATTTCGTCTGTTGTGAAATATTTAGTTTATACAATGAAGACAATAAAGTGATAATGAAAATTATTATCATCAAATTAAATAATTGATAATAATGTGAAGATAGTTGGTGGGTAAATCAATTATTTTTCAATATTTTCGTATTTTACAGGTGTTTAACAGTCATGTGCCTCAAGACCCATACCGATCTAAGGTTATTGTTAAATTTTTTTTTTTTTTTAATTGTTTAATACGAATAATTTATTAATTCATTTAGTGCTTAATCGGGCATGTAAATAAATAATATCAATACTATTTACTTTTGACATATTAACCAATTGAATTAACATAAAGACAATAATAACAAAAAATTCATTGACTGTGTAAAAATATTATGAATGAAACAAAGAAAGAAAAATAGTAGAGAATGCACATTTGCTTTTATTGATAAAACTTTATATAACATTAATATATATCATATATATTTCTAATCATTGGCATTTAATTTAATTCTTCAATTTGACAATATTTACGAGTTCATGCCACATATATTACCGATGCAATCAACATAGTTACACAGACAATGTACAAAGTCACACTATGTATTATCGATGACACGTTGCACATCGGATCATATGCATGATGTAGTTTTGCTTTAACACTTTGTCTATGTGTTGCATTTCCTGTGTCTCGTGTATCCTCCTTGTATATATTCGCTCATTTTTCTCTTCTTTAAAATTGCGGTCAATGGAATACCCATAAATAAACCTCTGGGAAATATTATTATTATTGCATGTTGCTTTTCATTTTTATTGATTACTATTTTACTTTCATTATTCCCAGTGCATAATATAATATATTTATATATTTATTATTAATCTTTAAGGCATGCAATATATTATTTTGTGTGTAATAATAATTTTTCTATTACTAATAGTTAATAATTAAATGTTTATTATTATTATTTAAAATTTAATAATCATTTGTTTATTGTTTATTGTGTCCATTGCAGAAACCAGATAGTTTGGCTAAATTATACGAAATGGATGACTCGATAGAGAGAAGAACTTGGCTAGACAAACTCGTGGCATTCATGGAAGACCGAAGATCTCCAATAACGAGCTGTCCTACCATCTCCAAGAACCCCCTCGATCTGTTTCGCCTTTATCTCTACGTGAAGGAAAGGGGGGGCTTCATGGAGGTATGCAAGGTGCAGTGTAGTTCCATCTAGCCCTCAGTGTCTTATCGTTTTGTTTGTTTTTTTTTTTCTAACTCTTAATCTGTGTTTCTTGTACAATCGTTGTGTTTTTCTCTATTTGCTCGATGTATTTTTATTACACTTTGTCCCGATTTGTCTCCGCTGCTCTGTTGACTTGTTGCTTCATATGAAAGTTGTGAAGAGCAATTGTCATTGTAGTGGAGATATTTTCGGTTGACACGCGCTTTTTTTTTTTCTTTTTTTTTTTTTTTTTTGATTGTTATCGCACGTTTGTGCATGAAAAATTAAATAGTTGAACGTATATATTTATTTATTTATTTTTTTTTTTGTTGTACGTTTTAAATATTTTTGATTGCTAAGAAAAGAAAAAAAAATGTGAAAAAATTGTCGACACGTTTGTATGAAACAATTGAATATTTTCACACATGAAGTGAGAGAAAACAAAAATCTTTAATATATTTTTCTTGAAGTAGTCGCTCAAGGTGTTTGGAAACACCGCGTGACACCTACGTGAACCCTGGGTGCTAAATGGAATTATTCTATTTTTGAGAAGGAGATAGAAAAAAAAAAAAAATTGTTATTTCAAATGCGATGACGGTAATCTATTTAGACCAAAATTATCGTAAACATTTCTTGTCATCAGCTACATTGCATGGATAATTTTATTACCAAAAAATAATGCCGTATTTATTTTTGGAAAATTTTTATCATTATTTTATTTAAAGTAGAATAGATGATTTTATAAAAATTACATTTATGATGATAAAAATTTTTTAAAAATAAATAAAAATGGCTTTATCACTTTTCATTAAATGAAAAAAATAATTATGTTAAAAAAATGATTTTGATTTTGTTTTGTTTTATTTAATTCAATCAAAGAACTATTGACGAATTGTTTTTTTTTTCCTTCTTATTATAAAACACATCGTCTACTAAGTTCACTCGAAATTTTTTGATTATTCGTGTTAATTAGCTATTGCGAGTTTTTGTTTTTTTTTGTCGTTTTTTTTGTTTTTTTTTTCTAAATTGTATTGTCTTGATATGTCATTTACGTAGTTACAATTGAGCATCGCAACCAACGGCATGAAAAAAAAAAAGAATATGGAAATAATTGAGAAGATATATTTTCTTTTACTGTAGGTGACAAAAAATAAAACGTGGAAGGATATTGCAGGACTTCTTGGCATTGGTGCAAGTAGCAGTGCGGCATATACACTACGTAAACATTATACAAAGCATTTACTTACATATGAGTGTCACTTTGATCGAGGTGGGGTCGATCCACAACCAATTATTAATCAAGTTGAGGCTGGCTCAAAGAAAAAAGGAACTAAAGGTTCAGCATCCGTACCATCGCCAGGTAAACAATACAAAATTTATAAAAAATAATTTCACCTATGGTTATAAGGATTTAATTAAAAATTAATAACAATCACATTATCATATTTTCATTGAATCCCATCATCATCATCATCATCATCATCATTCGCGTAACGCTCCAATGTTTCTTTCACAGGCTCTTCTAATTCCCAAGACTCTTTCCCCGCAGCTGGATCGAGTAGCGCCTCCATGGATGGTTACGGTAATTATCAAGGCAACTATCAGGGTGGCAATCAAGGTGGGCCACCATCGGAATATACACCACCACCACCTCGACCACCAAGTCAAAGTAGTGCGCCTTCGCCTCATCAAGGTTTGTTTAATATTAAACTATCATTTCAATCTTTATAAATAAAGAGAAAAAAATTTTTTTTCTTTTTATAAATTTTTAATGATGATAAATTGTTATTTTTACTTTTAATTTTTGTAGGAATGCAACAAGGAAATTATCAGAATGCTGGATCGTATCAAAGTTATCCCCAAGATCAATATATTCGACCGCAGGGTCCTGCGATGGGTCAACAGGGAGAATTTAATCAACCATACACACCGCGTTCGCATTATCCTCCGTATGTGCCGGATGCTGACAGGTAAACCATAAGATTACTATCATAATTTTTTGTTTTCATTATTATTTATTAATGATCTTGATAAGTGCAATAATTGCTAATTAATTTAATTTTTAGGGGTTACCCGGGCGGAAATATTCCACCTAACAGTGCAGGAAGTCAAGAAATGTACAACAGATATGGCGGTGGACAACAACCAACGGGTTATCCAACGGGTACGACGCAAGGTGGTAGAAACACAAGTTATCCTACCCCAACACCAAGTCATGCTGTTAATGCACCACAACCACCATCGACAAGTCAACCTTCATCACCATCACAATCGCCAGCAAACCCAACATATTCGTGTCCACAAGATTATTATCGACAGGAGCAGGTATAATAATTATTCGTTAAATAATTTGTGGAATTATTTTTAAATTATTTTCATTTATTAATTTTATTATTTATTAGAGTGGTTATGGAGCACCTACCGGCGGTCAAATTTATCCTGCTGGTGGTCCAGCGAATAAAAATATGCCGCCACCACCACCAGGACCAACGCAACCTAGGCGACATCCCGATTTTGCCAAAGATCAGCCGTATCCTCAGTATAATCAACAGCGACCGCCTTATCCAGGTAGATTAAAGATGAATAAATGATAAAATTTTTTTTTTATTTATAATAGTAGACGGACCAATTATTAAAAACAAATGTTTGATGTTTGCAGGCTGGCCTGGTGCTACCAACCAGTATAATACCGGCAGTACGAATAATAGGGTACCATATCCCAATCAACAACCGCCACCTCAATCACAACAACCCCCACAACCTCCACCCACGCAACCTCCAACGGTTTCCGTTAATACAGTCAGTCCGGTTGTGGGTGCTATGAGTAATAGTACTCCACAATGGGGCAGTCAACAACCAGCGAGGCCTTCATCGCAGCCGAGCATAAATACAATACCTCATGCACCACCGCCATGGGATAATCGTTATTCACATCCACCCTCATCTCTTTATCAACCACCTGGTTCACATCAGGTGAGGGCGTCGTTGCTGGTTCGTGTCGCAATTTTATTTATTACTTATATTATTAATTTATTATGTAAAATTAAAAGACGTGTTTTATATTAATTGATTAATTGTATTATTTTTTGTTTTATTGTTAATTTTTTAGAGTCAATTGAGTATGAATCCAATGATAAGCCAACAGTCAGCTCCAAAGAGAGAAATGATATTCCCGCCGGACAGTGTTGAGGCTGTTACACCACTATTATACAAAAGACGTAAACTTACTCGAAGTGATGTTGCACCAGTTGAGGCATGGCGTATTATGATGGCATTGCGATCGGGACTTCTTGCTGAAAGTTGTTGGGCACTTGATGTACTAAATATTCTATTGTTCGATGACAGCTGTGTAAGTTGATGAAATTAATCAAAGTAGATATTAAATTCCCTTCAATTTAATTTTATAATTATAATCGAGTCATATTTTTGTATTCTAATGACTGGATTATGATTAAAGGGAGAATAATGCAGTGATTTGCTCCGTATTGTTCGATCTATGATTATGAGCTTTACGAATCTCAATTCTGCGACAAAATCATTATTTTAAATAAATGATAATAAAATTTATTTACGCTATAATTAAATTGGTATTTTATTGAAAATGTGTTTATTTCAGGTTGGTTACTTTGGTTTGACGCATCTACCGGGACTTTTAGATGTATTACTCGAGCATTTTTCACGTTCCCTCAATGACATGTTCGAATCATCAGCTCCTGATGATGACCGTTGCAGTTTTGATAAAAATGCTGATAGTCCAGAAGTGGATCTTGGCGCTGTTTCACGTCCAATTGACGCTGAGGATCGTTCTAAATTACTTACTACCTCGAATTACACCTTTTTATCGAGACGAGGTCGACCAGTTAAAATGGTACCACGTGACGATGATATTTTCGTATTGGACAATAGACGACCGTGGGATCATTTAGATGTAGAAACTGAAGGTGAACCTTGGCAAGTTGATCCAAATGATACCAAGTATATTATCACGTGTTTTCAATCGGAAATTGGTATGGCACCATTTGCGAGGCATTTACGAGATGAAAAGCCACCGCTTTTACAAAAAGAAGTTGAACATATGGAAATTAAAGACGATGGAAAATCGGATACATTACCAGAGATTTTGGATTCGCCTAATAAACCTACGGATTCAAGCGATAAACTCAGGGAAAATGGCGAGCAAAAACAACAGCAGCAGCAACAACAACAACAACAACAACAACAACAGTCAGAGAAAAAGAAAAAGACAAAAACACTTAGTGATGTATTGTCGAGGATAAAAAAAGAACCAGTGGAGATGAATGATTTGACGCGTGAACTATTTGAAAAGAAAAACGATGGAACAAAAAGAGATTGCGAACCTGAAGGAAAACCAAATAATAATATGGGTGAACATTTGGTGTTTACTAAATCGGTAGATGATAATTTTCCCACTCACAATGGCCTCAGTGATTCCGCGAGTGCATTTGATACTGATAAACGTGATATAAAAATTGAAGAGCAAGAAAATGATAATGAAGAGGAAACAGCAACGAGAACAACAGCAACAACATCACCGCCACCCCCGCCACCGTTACCGCCACCGCCACAAACAACGACAGAAACGTCAACGGCGTCTTCGACATCGTTGTCTGATGAGGAGGAAAAGAAAGAGGGACTAAGATTAAAAATTAAAGATCCAGCCGGGACCCTAAAACGAAAACGAATAAATGATTACGAAGATGAAAGTTATTCGAGAGATGAAGCAAGTCTGTATCTTGTTACCGAAAGTCAAGACAGTTTAGCGCGGCGTTGTGTTTGTTTATCAACAATTCTTCGTAATTTAACATTTATTCCCGGCAATGAAATTGAATTTGCCAAAAATGTTACGTTCCTAAGTATACTCGGTAAACTTTTGCTTCTTCATCATGAGCATCCGGTGAGAACGCAAAAAACAAGAAATTACGATCGTGAAGAGGACGCTGATTTTGCGGACTCTTGTAGCAGTCTTCAAGGTGAAAGCGAATGGTGGTGGGACTTTCTTTATCACATACGAGAGAATGTTCTAGTAATGGCAGCAAATATCGCTGGTCAAACGGATTTAAGTCAACATCCTGAGGAAATATCACGACCTGTATTAGATGGTTTGCTTCATTGGGCAGTTTGTCCAGCAGCTCACGGTCAAGATCCATTTCCAACTGTAAATTTTACCAGTTCATTATCACCACAGAGACTTGCATTAGAGGCACTATGTAAATTGTGCGTAACTGAGAGTAATGTTGATCTCGTAGTTGCAACACCACCATATTCTCGATTACAAAGACTCTGTTCGGTATTGACGAGGTTGCTTTGTCGTAGTGAAGAACAGGTGCTACGTGAGTTTGGTGTTAATTTACTACACTTTTTATCCGCAGCTGATAGCGGTGTCGCGAGAACAATTGCATTACAAACACCGTGTGTGGCACTTCTCGTAGCGTTTATTGAACAAGCAGAGACGACTGCACTTGGTGTTGCCAATCAGCATGGACTGGCAGCACTAAGGGACAATCCTGAATTAATGGGAACAAGTCTCGATATGCTTAGACGTGCGGCCGGAACATTACTCAATCTCGCGAGGCATCCAGATAACCGGACACTACTATTGCAACATGAATCGCGTTTATTGGCGCTTGTTATGAGTCAAATTCTCGATCAACAAGTCGCCGCAATCGTTGCGCGTGTGTTGTTCCAGTGTTCCAGGGGTACGTAACTTACGAGAAATGTGGATTTATTATAAATGGATTGAGAAACAAACAAATAAACAAAAAATAATACAAAACAAATAATAATATGAATGAATTACGGTTTGTGTGTGTGCGCGCGCGTTTACGTCTTACACGGGTTAATATATACGGACAAAACAAAATAAAGACAATGATGATTTTGTGTGCGTGTGTCTGTTTGTGTGTGTGTATGTGTGTGTGTTACGTGGGAAGTGAATTGAAAACAATGAAAGTATTTAAAACTTTCTGAGTGAGGGATGATAAACGGTTTTGAGAATTTAAATGAGGTGTATAAGAATTTTGGGCCCCTTAAACACCCATCCTCTTTCTCTCTCCTCTTCCATCACATTCATCCTTTCATCCTCACAACCACAATTAAAATGTGACATTCAGCCTGATCTCTCGTTGTGTTTTAGGGTGACAGGAGATAAATAATTAAAAAAAAAAAAAACATGAAAAAGAAAGAAGAAAAAAAAGATTATTTGAAAAATAAAGTCCCTACAATTCCTCCGCGTCTGGCAGTGCAGTTGTAGTTTTATATCGAATTACGGAAATAACAAGAGTAAAAAAATAAATAAATAAATAAAATAATAAAAAATAAATAATAATAATTATAAAAGTAAAATGCTAATTATTGGTGTTAGCGCATTAGGTATACGCATTCGGTGTACTTGTTGTTCACCATTGGTATACCTTCCATTTGTGAAATTGGAATAATATCGATAGTGTAAGATAATTTCATAGTAAATGAAGAGACTTGAAAAGCAAAATGAGGATGAAAATAAAATAAACGGCGTTTGCATAATAATATATAAAAACAAAAATAATAAAAAGGAAAAAAAAAGAAAATACACACATTACACACTCATGCATATGTAATACCAACAAATTGACACGGTGATCCGATGGTGCGACATGAAATAATAGATGATTAATTTCAAGATTGTGAAGTTGACACAAATATAAGATGGCGATGTTAATTATAATTAATGACAAATGAAAGAACGATTAAAGAAAACAAAAAAAAAAACAAAAATATTGAAGATGATTAGAAGGGGAAAATAAAAATTAAAAAAAATAAAATAAAATAATAAAATGTAAGCGTCCCCTGACGTTTTATTATAAATATTACAATGATGATATAATGCAAATTTTTATATTTGCATGTTTTTGTGCTGTAATTAGCGAGTAATTAAGATATTTTGTAGATAACATACACTTCCATTGAATCTTATCCGATTTTGCAGCTGCAATTTATGCGGAGCAAACAAATATGTGTGGAGATAAATCCACTATCAGTCTCACGTTTATAGACAAACAGAAAGAAATAAATAAATAAAAAAACAAGAAACAAAATATGCTACGACAACTTAGCATCGACGTGTGAATGAATGAGAATAAAAGTATAAAGGAAAAAAAGAGCGAGCGAACGAGAAATAGTAGAGATTTAAATAAAAAAAAAAAAATATGCGATTTAAAAAGATGAAATAAAGTACGCAGAAAGCGTATGACAAAAAATGAGGGGCATAAATGGGAGGATTGGCGTGTTGTGGCTTATTATAATGAACAAAATGCGGCGCCCAACACAATGCTGAATTAGAAAAAAATAAAAAAATAAAAAAACCAATTTTAGAGGAAAGAAAAAACGGGGGAATAAATACAACAAAAATCCGAATGTATAATAACCTCGTTTTACACGAATGGGGGGGTTGTTCACAAACTTATATATTTATGTATATCCAAAACTGTTGCGCGTTTATGTAACGAGAGTCACAATTAATTAAGCGGCGCAAAGCGCATTTATAAATGAAGAGGAGAGAAGGTGGTAAGGGTGTGATGAAAATAGTGGGTGCAGAAAATTAGTGAGGAATTAGTGGGTAAACGCGCGTCTCTGTATGTATATCTATTCTTGCGTGCTTAATTAAGACATAGACAGAGAGAAAGATAAATTGTGTGAATGAAATTGCGTGCTCGATTATTTGCGAGGGGAGGATTTGATGTAAGTATTGGGGAGTGGGTGATAATTAAATACAAAAAATGGTATTTGTAAAAAAAAAAAAAAATGACAACTACAACAAACGAAAATATGTTGTACAGGATTAAATGCAAGTAGTTCAGGGATGTAGATGAAAAAAAAAAAGGCATTCGTTCTTTATTGTTATTTCATTTTTTTTTTTTCTGTTTTTTCTTTTTTCTCTTCTGATTATTAAATTGTTTTTTTTTTTTTTAATAGATCAACAATTCTTTTTTTAATATTTGTCATGTCTTTCGACATTTTTTTTTTCTCTTCAATTGTAATATACAGCTGATCATTATGTATGATAAAGAGACACAGACTCAATGTGAAAAAAATAAAGATGAACTTGTGTATATGTATGTATGCGCGCGTGTGTGATGATAAAGAAAATAGGGGAAAAGTTGATGATTTAAGAATTAATATTCACGCTATTTCAGCGTATGCAATTCAGAATTAAATAAAGAAGTGAAAAATGAAATAAGAGGGATTAATAAATTGAATATAGAAGTATGCAAGTGCGAACGTGTTAAATATCTGTGTAGAATATTAGGAGCAATCATGTTTTTTTTTTTTTTTTTTGTCGATATCGTTCTTCGATTCATAATAATGATCAATTATGTGAAAATTATTATCGGGGGAGGGAAAAAGATAGACAAAAATGTCTTTGCAAGAAGGGGATGTAAAGAGAAAAATTTGCGAACTCGGAAAAAAAAAATGTTAGAGACAACATATTTAAAATATGGAAAGAAAAAAAAACAAAGTGGAAAAAAACAGGCCAAGCGCTAGCTTTTATTTGCATATTTGATGATGAATAATTATATACATATTACATATGTGTATATAATTATACGAGATATATAAACACATACTTATACATATTATATATATTATATACACAAAAACACACATTTGACGATCTCTATCTTAATAAGACGTTTGGCCAAACAGTAATGTACGTAGTTGAGTTTTTTTTTTCTTCTCAAATTCACATTTATTAATATATTTTTTTTTTTCTGTGTAATTATAACGATTAATTATCTTGTTTCTTCGTTTTTTTTTCTCTCGACGAATCGAATCATTGAATTGTTTATGATACACATCATCCCTTCAGAAAAACACCTTCTCCTCCTCTTCATTATTATATATACTCGAGTTTCGAAAATGAAAATGTTGATTAAATTTTTTTTTTTATTCATCGATAACGAAAAAAGAAAAAAATGCACGTGATTTATTTTTATTACATCTTCAGCGAATTGATTATTATACGCGTGACGAATAGACTCATCCATTAATGACGATTAAATTAATGAAACAAAGTGGGAAAAATATAAATATTATATATATGTAAACATATATATAAATATATAAATATAAACGCCGGAACAGAAATGAAAAACAAGAAAATATATATAAGAAAACAACACACACTTTCCTTGAACCTTGGCTTACTCCCCAGCCCCCCTCCTCATCCTCCCCAAAGTATCCTACTATATAGACATCTTAATACGTGTAGCTCTTAAATTATTTACTTTAGTTCGAGTGGAGATGCCTGTAAGTGTAATTTACTAAGACTTTTTGTAAATAAATTATGAAATAAACTAGATGTACTTTATCCAGAAGTATTTGCAATGAATATTTTTCAACATTGGATTCACATAATAATATTAAATAATATCAATTGAATGAAAAATTATTATCTTCTTAAAACTTTTTTTGTTTTTGAAATATTTAAACACACACATTTACTTATTACAAATTTATTTATTTATCGCCGTTGTTGAAATTCACTTGGTGATGATGATTTATACTGTTCTGCATCGTGAATTTATCATGTTTAATATCATGGCAGTATTTATTTTTTGACTCAGCCATTCTAGTGTCACTGTATCATCGCATTCAAGATACCAATCGGCTGCTGTTGATTGTGACATCATTTGATTCTGCGATGTAAAAATTTTGTTATTAATTGCCTATCAAAATGTTTTTTTTTTTTAAATTTTGTTTTGCTCAAATTTTCCTTTTTTTTTTTAGTTAAAATTTTTTGTTACCTGCGCTGATTTGTTAACACGTAGAATGAGTTTATTGCCATCAACCACGGGAGTTTCAATTAATTCCTTTGTTTCAATTGACCATGCAACGTGCCATGATGCCCAGATACTACAGCGTTTTTCCACTAAATAAATTCTCCTGAAACAGGAAAATGTTAAAATGAAAAAATAAGGTATGTTTGATTTAATTATTAAAAATAAATACAATAATAATTAAACTTACTGCAATGAAATAAGGGCAATGTGTTTGCCATCATAAGACAGTGCTGCATGTGCCCAATATGTTTCTCCATTTGGATATTCACTTTTCAACATCATGTTCAAAAGATACATTCCACGAGCTTTATAAGTTGAATACAATTCTACAGCCTAAATCATAATAATTAATTATTTAATTTTTTTATTCTATTTTTGCGTTTTAATGAATAATAATTCTGTATGTTTACCGAATACGGATTGATATATCTCGGGAATCGTACACGTGATACAAAATTATAACCCATCTCTTGAGCTCTTTTAATAGTATCAAGTATCAATTCTGGTTCAATTCTCAACGATGACTTTCCATCCTCCAATTTTGTTAATCCCAAAATTCCTTTGCCCAGTGCCTTTAATGAATATTTTAATTCTTCCTGATGAGTGTCTGAAGAGAAAAAAAAATCAAACATAGATTATTCATTAATTTGTTTAAATCACCGGGAGAATTGATATAAATAATTTTTGTATCTTACTGTCGGTTGGTTTTACTATCAAACCCGACATTTCCAACTCTACTCCAATTGAATATGAACGATCTAACGTTAATGCTGATTGTGGTGTGTCTGTACTTTCGAACCGTGAAATTTTTCCCTAATGTCAAATTAAAATTAAAATCAAAATTATAAATATCAAAAAAAAAAATCTAGTGATGATTCAATTATTACAATATTAATAACTTACTTTGCTGTTATAAAGATCCGATTCTAATGGATTAATGTTGAGAATTGGAGTAAATAATCCGTCCATACAAGCGTATCCTAAAAGACAGGCAACATTGTAGCTAAGTTTTTCTGCTGTTTCATCGCCTTGTATTACCAATCCTTCAGTATCATAAAAATTATCTCCAGGTGATTTAAAATTGTAACTGTATGGATTGCCCAAAACTGTCATTGAACGAATAAGCACGTTAAATTGATGTCGTAATTCTGCTTTATAATTTTTCCATGCATCTAAAAGCCACTCTTCATTATCAATTGTCGTATCAATTTTCTCATAATGTGGCAATTTAAATTCTGCCTGTTTCAAAAATGTTCCCTTGCTTGCGTATGAAAATATCATTCTTACAATATTACAATAATCCATTGGATCTTGATTGATAACACGCGCTTCAGCGGATGCCAAAAATTTGACTCGCAACATTATCGGTGCAATGTATAGCAACTCGACAATATTATTTCGTTTATTAATCAATGGTTTTGTCGGTAAACAAGGCATCGGAACATAAACATTAGCAAGATCAGCTTTTAATCGTGATGCAAGAGAATGTTTTGATTCATTACTCTTCTTTGGCATTAAATCTTTGATTAAACGTATGAGAAATTCTTCCTGTAAATTCAAATTGAATTCACGAATAATAAGATTTATTTTTTTATAAACATCATGAGTAGCTTTTGTTTGTTTCAAGAAAAAGAATTCGATGCAATGTTTCAATCGTGGTATTCCAGAATTGTTGCTGAAACATTTTTTAGAACCTGGTCGTAAAATTACCGGAAATATTGAATCATAAATTTGATTATCAATTTGTATTCTGTGAATATTTCCCTGAATATAAGTCAGTGTATTTGATTTTCTTAGATGTATCCAAATGCCTGGTGAATATGTACGACGTAATTTTCCAAAAAATGGTTTAGTCATATGCATTTTTGCAAAATTAACATCGATATAATTATCAAACTGCGCATGACTTGATATATTTCTATATTTATCCTCCATCCATGCGCTAAGCTCCAATGTCAAAGTCTTCCAACGTTTACCGATATCAAGTTCCCAATGTGCTGCCGAATCAGTTATACTGGCGTATGCTAATTCACGACTGTTAATATTTGGCATTTGTGAATCCGCAACAATACTCAAACCAATTCCCGCAAGTGCTAAAAATACTTCATTTTTACTCCACTCTGGATCAACAAGACTTTTAGCTTTTAAAAATGTATTTTCATCTTGTGTAAACATGAGAACACGTTGTTTTTTCTCAGCATAACTTATCCAATAGACAACAGCTTTATTTTTCTGTACTTTATCAATTGTAGGTGCATCAGCATCAGCCTCACTGTCAGAATCATCACTGCTACTGCAAATTGATGCAGAATTAACTGAATTTGCAAATTTTGCATCATTAGGAAATTTCTTTGTTGTTGAATTCGAATGCGGAATTATCGGTGAACGTTTTAATGTTCTGAATGTAACTGTCTCTTGTCCATGGCCATCTGTGTAAAATTGTGCAGTATAACCTTTTGTTTTACTATTATAAACATTCCATATGAGCTCACGATTCTCTGTTGGATCATCCCAAGTGTAGAGAACACTTTGAAATGGACTGAGTAATGCCACTTGACCCAAATTAACTTGATTTAATTTCAAGAATAAATCATCACAAAGATTATCCACTCGCACTGGAGCATCGCCCGATTGATATTTTTCAAATGTAATACGAAATGGTGAATTATTACCACCTCTTACTTCTACACATAAAGCCGAACCATTTTCCATACGTAAAACAATTCGTCCAATATTTGTTACATCAAAATGTTGCGATACTAACTGACTATTTTTCCATTTAACTCTCATTCGCATTGATTCGGTGTAAGGCCAAAAAGCAACACCCTGACCCGGCAACAAATCATTCCATAAATCAGCATCCTCATTTTCCTCCATGAATCTTAATGCGCGCTTTGTATTATTCTTCACAAAAAAATACGGAAGAAACGTTACGATTTTTGTAAAAATAGGTGATAATGTTGAATTAGCAATTTCAGCAAGAATTCTATATTTTCGTTTACGCTCAATATCTTTACAGGCGATCAAAGACATTGAGCTAATAGCATCCAAACCAAATGGCAATGACCAATCCGATTGGTGAACCTTCAACATAACGAGTTTTCGACGATTTTTCCGTTGTGAAAAAACAATTAAATCTTCACCGGAGATTTCCACAGTATTCGACAAAGTTTCCTGAAAATAATTCAAGAAATAAAGTCATTGAATAGAATAATAAATCAAATAAAAAAAGCTCACCTGAATTTTAAGAGGTAAACCAGTCTTATTGATAATCCAATATTCAGAATAAATAATAACAGTCCAGCTGCTTGTTTTATTTAATTCTACACAGAGAACAAATGGTCGCCATACGGCGTCTGTGTCACCATCCGCAAACATTTTCACAAGTTTTCGTTCAAGTTCAGAATTTAATTTAAATGTTCCAGCCCATTGTGCGCCTAAATAATTTTGTATTTTAAAGTTCACTGTTGTATCAGCATCGCATCTGATTGAATAAACATTAATGCGCTCGCCGGGCTCGATTCGCACATCATAATCAATCGATGGCACATTAATATCAACGACAAATGGCAATTTGTTGTCAAACACCAACGGTGGAACTATGCTGATAAGATATTGAGGTACGTGACAATTGGTGCGCTCAAACTTTGGATGTTCTGTACAAAGAACTTTAACTCCAAAGAATGAATTTGCATTTTCATCTTTAGCTGAACAATAAATATCTTTCGGAGTATTCAGATTTTCACTTAAATCTTTCCAATAAATTCCCCGCTCGCTCACTACATATTTTCTAAATGAAAAATAAAAATATATGTACATGTAAATATATTTATCTTAACATAAATTTGATTATTTATTATGAATCTTTAATTATGACTGTTAAAAACACTCACTCAAAATGTACTGGCATAATATGGATTGGAAAATGATACGTAATGTACATTGGTACATTATACACATGATTAGGTTCAATTACAGTCATTCTCATGCTATTATCAAATGGATTTAATGCTTCGCCAAAATGCGTTAATTGAAGTTCTTCTGCCAATTGCTTTTTATAATATAGTCCTAATGCATACGATGTATCATTTCGTATTTGTAATGGCGAGCGAACGGTAATTGTTCGATGTAAATGATGATCAGTCATTACTTCAACCACCAAATGATAACGAATTTCATGTTTTGCTGGATGTAATGAGATTAATTTATATCCCTGCCACTTGGGACAATATACAATCGAGTTATCGAATCCTTAAACATTGAATATTAAGAAAAAAAAATGTTGATATATGAATATATAAATAAAACTCACAGGATTAAATTTAAATTATCACTACTAATTACCGTCAATATGAATTTCTAAACTTTCCTCAGTCATACTGTCATAAATATGCATTGGTGATTGATCAGGAAAGACAACAGTGCTCGTTAATGATTTATCATAAGCTTTCTCCTCTTGATCAATGAATCCATATTCCATATATTGCGTGCCAAATATTTCGCTTTCAGGACTGCTGGGTATGCTCACGGGAGAATCTTCATTTGTTCTGTATTCTTTTGCCGCAATTAATCGACTGCTTCTGCTATTTCCCTGTTGACAATGTGACAAAATATGAAAATTTAATGTTTAAAATTTTGCTCAGTCACAAATAAATATTACACTGATTTTAATTTTATTCCCTTGATTGTACACACATTTTCCTCTGCACGTAATTCAATACAGCTAGCATGTCCAATTTCATTTTGTAAATTTAATTTTCCAGTGCTTGTAGGCACTAATGGAATTCCAGTACGATTTTTCGAGAACGTCCCAAGTACAATGTCCAATATTGTTATAGTATTTTTTGTTACTGTAAAATTCAGTCGATCTTCTGCGCTGATGATTATATAATTCGTGAGATAATCGCTGTCAATTGATGGATAATGATGATCATGCAGACAATCATCTTGAATGAAATCTGAATTAATTTGTGTAAATCTATTATGGTAAATTGAATTAATTAAAAAATTCCTACTTGTTTCTGCAACGTGCTCGGGCGTGAGTTCTAAACCCTCATCTTCACATTTACTTGAACGATCTGAGTCACTATCATCATCTTGATCACTTTGATCTTTAGTGAATAGATAACTAAAACTCCGTGCAAGTTTTTCAGAATTTTCGCCATTCGAATCCGAATCTTCGTCATGTTCAAATGAATATTCTGGTACTAAATAAAATAATGAATAAAAATTTAATGCAACTCAACTGTTAATTATTTTCATTAATACGAATATATATAATTGTAATTTTATTTTACAGCTTATATTCGACGTGAGATTTGTGTCTGGTCGAATAAAAATCATATCCTCATTGCTCGGATCTTCGTCAGTAAAATACATTTCAGATCGTTTTCTCTTTGGCGTTGATTTTTTTATTTGATTCCACGAATGACGACAGCATGAGCTAAGTTCATGCGCTTCTGCTTGATAAGCCTGAGAAAATCATAAATAATATTTTTTTAATATTTGTTTATCAATAATACAGTATATTACTCACGCGTATTGTTAATTCCCATGGGAAATAAGCAACATCATCTTTTGTACACAATTCAATAAATGGCTCCCAGCAACCACGACCAGCATTATAACAAAATGCATGAATTTTAAAGCTGGAATCAAATTGAAAACGATCGTCTAGTGAATTGATAGCTGCACTGAATTCCATTTCAGTTTTCACCATGGGAATTCGTTCAATTGTATCCTCTGTTTCAAGCATCATATGAATGGCAACTGGACGAAGATTAAAAACTCTCACTTGGGCTGAATTGTCCGTTGGTATTGTCACTGAATTAATTGGTGAATCTACAATGTCCCAGATAAATTCCGCAGTGATGAAACTTTATAAATTATAAGATATTAACAATGAAACTTACAATCTCCGCTACGACGACATGGCACAGAAAATATTTTCTTTGGTGACCACAGATCAACGTGCGATATAGCCTCGAAGCTTCCACTCTTTCTGTCGAATTTGGCATCGACTATTCTGAAAATCCCGGCAGCTTCACTCAATATCTGCGCGAGAAATAGCGTCGCTTGTTTTTTTATTCATATATATATATATATTTTTTTTTGACAAATTTATCATATCAAACTAAACAATTAAGGGACGACACAAAGTGCGGTTTGACAGAGATTTTTTTTTTTTTTTTCTAAACGACGACAAAGCTGACAATGATGTGTGTGTATGTTGCTCACTTCGTTGAAAGTGCAGACGATTCCTGCAGTCAGGTAAACATTGACAACGCTGATATCCAATGTTATTTGGGCTCGATCATCGGGTGACTTCTCCTTGGCGCAGATCTCGATGTCGCATGGACGCAATACCCATTGAGGAGCTTGACGACGATAACGCTCCTGACTTTTGCTCTTGGCGCACACATTTGATAGTGTACAAACAATCGCTGATGTTCCTCCATGACGACTGCTCTCAATCATCAGCTCAGCTTGCACCAGAATAACATGAGAATTGCTCGCTTTGATATCACCAAAGAGCAAAATTTCTGGTTTGCGTATTCTTATCGATACTGATGTACCTAAAATTAATATATTTATAAATTATATGAATCAATTTCAAACAAATCGTATGAATGAAAAGTTCTATTGAATATTTAAATTAAAAATAATGTAGAATTATTTTAAACCTGGTTGATCAAATGAATCAATTGCGCATTGTGTTGGTAAACGTTGAATGTAATTTCGCTGCTTTTGATTTTGTACATCGGCAGAATTATTTCCTCCTTCGTATGCCGGATTAATAACTCCTTTATCAATTTTTTCATTGGGTAATGAATCTACGAAATAACGAGTAAGTCGTAGTAAAAATGGTATTGATAAATTCAATCGAGTTTCTTCAATGAGCATGTCTAAACATTTATCTCCAGCGGGAGCTTGAGTGAATGTAAAATCAAAAACTGGTGGCTCCGATACGGAAATACACGATTCAAAATTGAGTCCAGCTGACTTTGCTGGTGATTGAATAATCCTAAAAAATTATAATATAAGTTTTATTTTTGATATTTTTTAATTATAAAATATAAATGTATTTTTTTTTTTTTTCATCAATAAAATGAAAAACTTACTTTCTGATTATTACATCTTCTTTACGTGTGTCTTCTAAAATACAAGTTTTCAATGAAACTTTCATACTCATGCTTTTGTTAGTGTACAGCTCGAAAGACATGATAATTTCGCCAAGATTTAATTTGCCAAGACCGTCATTGATGTCACGAACAGGTGAGCTCAACACCTGTTGATAATTTAAGTATTATAATAAACAATTATTAAAAAATATTCATTGATGAATTATTTATTCGTATATTTAATTAATTGAATGAGAAAAAAAAGGCAATAAACAAAGAAAAAGCTTACATTACTGGGATGCTCGATTGAAATGATGAAAAATGGTCGTTTAACTCAAATAAATCATCCTAATAAATTAAATTAAATGTGCGTAAAATATAAAGCTACGGTGAAATTAAATAAAAAATAATATTTATAAATAGAATAATATCAATTTGTATAAATTTAATAATAAACGATACCTCATCGGAATCGGTAAATAAATTAAATTGTAATCCATCAAAGGTCATTTTCATGTCAATTTCACAAACTGGATGTTCATCTTGAGTAAAAAAAACTTCGAGTTTTTTAACTGCAACGTCATCTTCAATATTATTACGATTTTTCCTCTCATTCTCTTCCTTCAGTGATTCATCTGTCATATTATTACGTTGATGGATAGCAATTATTTGCGATACATTATCCTCCCAAATATTAAGAATTGACGCGAGATCTTTTTGACCAAGATTAATTATTACTGTGTCAATAGATCCAATAATTTCGCATAATCCATAAATTTGTAATCCAGTTTTACTTCGGCATTCAATATTTCGTTTTATATCCAAGCGAATTTGAAGAGGTTCAATGATTGGTTCCTAGGAAAAGAAAAAAAAAAAAAAGAGTTATTCATGAAATTTTATATAAATCAAAATATCAATTATAATTAACATACTTGTGTTTTTAATACGCCAGCAAGAGTCATGATAGCTCTAGATATTGTCATTGATGAGAATTTAATCAAAATATTATCAACGATTGAAGTATGATTATTTTGTGCGATATCTTCAATGAATTTTGTTTTATCATTTTTCTTGAAAAAATTTTCAATCGTTAAAATTCCTAAATCCAATACCACAACATTTGGCATATCTCTTTTTTGCGGGAACAACAATGTTGGCGCTTGAATATCAATGAATATTCGTAATTTTGTTGCGCTTTTTCGTAATTCCTCAATACTCCAATGAACAAAAAGTCGTGACGCACCAGCTGGTGTTAATGACGCAATAAGATTTACAAATGGTTCAATAAAATGACGACCATCACGGAATATTTCCGAAAATAATACACAATTAATTTTTCCAACAGAAAGTTTGAAACTTCCATCAGCTTTAACATCATCTGGCGAATTGCCAATATGCGAGGCGGAATAAAGTTTTGGCGCGTGTCGAACATACTTGAGATAGAATAATTTATCATCGTCAGTCGTGAGAATTTTCGAGTAAAGTGTAATATCACTCAAATCCTCAATGGCAAGTCCACGTACATACGCAGTTAATATCATTCTCTCATTGGCATTATAAATACAATCGCTTTCTACACCGAGAATTTTAATTTCCAATAAATCCATGTCTTTTGTGCATAATCGCAAAACAAAAGTCTGTAATCGTGCAGAATAACTGAGTTTAATAGCACCCGGTGGAACTGGCGGATCATCTTCATTTTTTTTAAATAAATTCAATCCATATTTCAATATCTCAATAGTATTTGGTATTTGTTTTGGATATGGTATACACATTATATCTTCAAAATAATCTTTGAGTTTAAGAAATGCCTGACGATGAAATACAACATTGAGATTACGTACATTGAATACTAAAGATTGTTCAATACTCCTGAAATGTGATTTAAAATCAGGACAATTTGCTTTGACTTTACGATAAGAAACACCGACAATGTCATAAGATCCGTCCGTTGATATAAGCTCAAGATAAGACCCTGTTATTCCGGCGTTAGTTTTATCAGCGAGAACAATTGTACCAACACCCAATTGAAATGCTGGACCATATTCCATAATTGCTGATTCTAAATAGAGTGTACATAATCTCAATACTAAATACGGTTTTTCTCTACAATTACTTGTACAACTTGCATGAAATGACAGTTCACCAATGACAACACGTAATAAAAGATTAATATGATTGTGCGGTGAAATATTATCATCGAATCCCGAATAATTCACAGAACGTATCCATTGTTCTAAATCTTCCTCGCTGAATTCAGACGATACCACACTACGTTCAGATTCAGTTTTAATTGTCGTTGGTACAACACTCTTTAGATATTCAGATTTTTCACGACTCATGACAAATGATGACAATGCAACAATTGTTCTTACACGAATTAATTCCTCGGATGAAAATAACATACTTTGACTCGTTTCATCATGTATTTTTAATAAACTTTTACGAAATTTCTCAATGTCATTTGGATCTGGTATTGATAATTGACATACAAAATCATTTAGTGAAGTGAGTTTATATTTAGATATATTGACTTTTAGTGTGGAAATCGATACATTAAGCTTTAGCTTTGGCAGTAAACGATAATCGGGTTTAATACTAAATGACACAGTTATATTTGCTTGTATTTTTGGTATAATATGACTCTCTGAATCTTTCCAATTTCTCGATTCACGCCAATCATCACCTGAATGACAAATAAGTACTTGACTGTCAGTTAAAACAATATGAATTCGATCGTACAATAATTCTTCCAGTTCCATCAATGTGGCATCTTCCAATTGTGCTTCTGGTGCTTGTAATTCTGTTTTTAATGTCATTCTTCCTAAATCGAGTAAGAGAATATTTCCACCTTCTTGAATTGATCCATTATCAGGAAATACAATGTACGGTCCTTTTATATCTAATTTCAAATTTATTCTCATACGACGATTCATTATTGAATTAATTAGCTTAAGACATTTGTCTTTTGATCGATTAAATGCCTGATGTATACTCCATGCCAAATGTTGAATATTAGATTTATTACGTTGGAAAAAATTAAATATTTCTATCAATGCATATTTGTGATAAGTCACTTCAAATGCTTCCAATCGGATATTTATATCGTAATGAAAATCTGAATTCGGTGGGTTTTTTTCAAAATCAATTGCCAAAAAATTAACCGCTGCATTTCCAGTAAGAATATTATCAGCTGTTACAAGTGGAATTAAATCATTTTCTGACGATGCGCCCTCAATAACGAGACTTTCAGCACGTGCAGATATTTTATATGCTGAATATTCTGGACGTGTTTCAATACTTGTTAAAAATTGTGTGACCGTTACAACAAGAATTTCACGATTATTGCTGAAAAAGCTCAATGACCAATTTGCTAATGTAAAATTATATTTTTTCTCAATATGTTTTGGTAGTAATTCCAATTTAAATTTCGTTTCATTTTCATATCCAATTAAATTATTGGGCTTAGGACTAGTTGGTACACCACAAATTTCCTGAATTTTTTCACAATTTACTATGAGTTTAATGTTCGATGATCCGGATTCAACAGTAACGCAATCAGGTTGTTTTGATTTAATCTCTATCTTGGCATGTTCTCGTGCGACAACGATATTTAAAATTGTCAAACAATCCTCATACTTTTGAAGATCAAGTTTGAGTTCAGTATCATTGGGTCTTAGCAAAGTTTGAACAAATGTTTCCTTGTAAATTTTATAATTCTTCCGATGATTTTTAATATAATCCCACGTATAAGGTCGAATATTTTGTTCTAATATTACAGCATACGCATATTTCCACCAAGCTTTTGGATCCTGCTTGATCGAAGAAGTCGAACGGAATTTTTGAATGAACCTAGTTCTATTTAAAAAGAAAATATAAATAATATAATTAAATAAATTGTTGAATTTTGTAGATTAATTGTTAAAATAATTGATTAAATATTATTACAACCTTTCTACTGATCCCTGTTGAAGTGATTCCCACAATTGGCAAAAAGCAGCAAATTGTTTTTCTGAAATTTGCATAGCAACATCTTGCAGCACTATATCTACCAACATCCGCGATACCTGACCAGCAGCATTCTGATTTACGATTACTTTTATTTTTGTTGTAAAGGGTTTGACGACTGAAAAATCCATGACAATATAAAAATTACAATCACTATACCAATAATATAAATAAAATTAAATTACCAAATTGAAATTCATCATTGTTCATTGCAAATGTACGAAGTGAATTTTGCATAATTGTTTTCCATGCAAGAAGATTTGAGAATTCCCAAATCTTTGAATAATTCGGTAAAGACGGTGCTGCATTAGGATTTAAATAAAGACTCAATGATTCAACTCGAATTAATTGATAAATAGATGTAGATGTAACTGCAGTCACGCCAGGCTTCCATTTGCTAAAAATAATAATAATATATTTCAATTAGTAACGCATTAATACAGAAATTTTTATTTTTCTTAATTTCATAGTTGAAATAATCCAGATATGATTCTTACTTATTGGTTGTAGCCATAGAAAAACTCTGAATGCACAATCCACATGCTAATTTGGAGCTATTAGAAAATGTCTCCTCATATCTTATATGAACATTATTTACTGTTATTTGAAAATTCTTCACAACTGATGCCATGAGGCTATCCAAAAGTCCTGAAGGCGAACCTAAAAAAATGAATCATAGATAAATAATAACAAAATATATTTCAAAAATATTATTTTCTAATTAAAATTCCCGCCACAATGATATACAAAATGGCGGTGAATTGAAGTAGTAGATGCGCGGGTAAATTCAAAATTTACCAAATGGAAATAATCCATCACCCTCCAAATCCTCCAAGACATTTCTCTTAGATGCTCGCATTAATCTTTTTTGTATTTCCGGGTCATAATCCCCAGACATTGATGGCACTGCCACGATATATATATCCTAACAATTGAAAAAAAAAAAATGAAAAATAAACAATCTCCATTAGATTTAATATTATATCATAAATTCATCAACTCTTTATACATTTACCTCTATGCATAAAATAATCGGCTGGGAAAAGAGACCTGCCCATGGTATCTTTAAAGTTACCTTTCCAACTATACCGATCTCTATTCTAATCGGTAACCCAAGCTGATACTGTAAAAATAATTACAATTATAATTAAATATCTCAAATAAAATGAAATAAAAAATAAATTATTATACTAATTAAATGTGTTTCACACACCAATGCTTCTGGTTTCAGCTTGAGATCCGTCAGGTACGTTTCACCTGAGAATATTCCGACATTAAATTGCTCTGTGTCGAGGTCCTCAACATATCTCCCCAGGAGACGATTGAGAAAAGCTGCTACCGCACCCTCAAACATTGTTCATAAATTTATATCTCTTCCAATACTTATTTCAATACCAATAAATCCAGTATTCACATTTATATTCTCTTTCTTTTCAAATATATTTATATGTATATATGTATATTTCTTTATATTTATTTATTTATATATATATTTCTGATAGCCACAAGTCCAATGTCTATAATATTAATCTAAATAATATTTTCTAATTGTCTTTTTACTGATTCTTGTAAAGTACCAGTCAGTTCTACTACTTTCTACTGTGTCACCATAACCTCACTAAAATGGCAATCTTCTCCAAATCTTCAATTTCTATACTTTTCTACAATGTTAGCTTGTGCGCGAGACCAACCGCAGGACAATATTGATTAATTTTTTTTGTATTCATTTACACAGACGATAGATTCATGTACGCATGTGTACACATGGTGGCCTATTGTACATATAATCTTTATTATTTCGCGTACCCTCAAAGCAATATATTTTTCTGTTGCGTTTAGGTGATTATATATATATATAGTCATGAAGATATAAGATGAAAAAAACGGCCGTATATATATTACATATGTATATGTAAGAGTTTACATTGAGAATATTGTCAAAAGTATCAGCTGGTTTTGAAGGGAGCGAAGCTGCACAAATATCCATTTTATTATAATAAATATATATGTATATAGCTGAAATATACATATATATATATATATGTGTGTATTGGGTTTTTTTTTATCAGAGAATATCACACAAGATTTTCAGGATTACAAATAATATTGAATATATATTTTAATGAATATTATAAACGAAGGATTTCTTATCACATTGGGGTAGAATTTTCTACTTCATTATTATCATTATCATTACGTAATGTAAATAGAAAGTTTTAAATTGTATTTATTATCACCCGGCATCGATTGTAATTCTATACAATTGAAGAATTAAAATTTTTGTTGTAAATATTTATTCATGTAATTAAATACATTGTCGTTATTTGTAAAGTAGAATTACATACATTTATGTACTGTAGTAGAATGGATGTATATGGATGTATAAAAGATATTACATATAAAGAAGCGTATATATACATCAATACATGCATATAAATATCCATGAGATACTGACAAATGGTGAGAAAATGGTATCCACGCGGGGACCAAAATTCAAATTTTCTGACGGTGAGAAAGTTCTTTGCTACGAGCCAGATCCTACAAAAGCTAAAGTACTTTATGATTCAAAGGTATGAATTGAAGAATTATTGTTTTATTGTTATTTCAATTAATGATTATTGTTAAAAAGTTTAGTGTCCCGATTTGGCGCCATAATTATAACCTCAAAATGATAATGCACAAATGTGAATAAAGTGTTTTAAATTGGTAAAAGATGTAATTAATATGGATATATTTGTTTTGTAGGTATTGGACGTTATTGTAAACAAAGATCAACGTGGTAGGAAAGCTGTTGAATATTTAATTCACTTCCAGGTAATAAAATTTATTTGACAATTCTACTGAGGCCTATGACATTTATAATTTGTTTGTTTATATACAAAGTAAGTGAGTATTATTAATATGAGATTTATTGATAATAGGGATGGAATTCGTCTTGGGACCGGTGCGTAACAGAGGAATACGTTCTGAAGGACACAGAAGAGAATCGTCAGTTGCAAAGAGATCTTGCTCAAAAGGCACAACTTCAATTGTACGTAAATTTTTTAGGTTAATCATGGAATCTAAGAATGTAGAGCCGTCGGATAAAAGTGTAAAAAACGATGATGAAATTTTTTTAAAACCAAGGGGAGCATATTTGTATCGACGCGAACGGAAAAATCGCAATCACAAGCTGGCCGATCGACTACCTGGTGTTGGAATAGAATCACGTCGACGGGCAAGAAGCGGTGGCAGTCGTGCCACTTCAGGTACCACAGGTTCATCAGAGGATGGAAGCTCAGGCCAACATGATGACTATGACACCGAGGTATTTATAATTTTTAACCTAATTTTAGACGATTAATATAATATTGATAAATGTTTGGAGCTATTTTTATTTGTTTTATTTCATCAGGAAATTATTACTGAAGAAGATTCGGAAAGTAGTTCGGATTTCGATGAGGAATCGAGTGAAGATGAAGATAGCGGTGGTGGCGGTAGTCATCAATCTGGTGGAAGTATAAAGCCAATTGATCTTGATATTGGAAATACTCTGAAACGAATATTAGAACAAGATTATGAGCTTATAAATCACAAACATAAATTAGCAGTATTACCGGCCCAACCAACTGTTTGTAGCATTTTAGAATCATGGGTACAACACTTTACAACAACTCAATTAACAAATATACCAGAAAAACCACAAAGAAATAAAACAAATATAACATTGGAAAAAACTATTACTGATATAAATCTTTGTCGAGAATGCGCTGATGGTTTGAGGATTTATTTTGATTTTACATTACCTGATATACTTTTATATCGTCATGAACGAGAACAATACAATACATTCAAAACATCAATTGCAATCCCTGAAATTTCAGCACCAATCAAAACAGAAGTGTTAGAGTGAGTATAAATACTCGTAATATTTAATCAATGAATAAATAACAATTTATTCAATTAATTTTGAATTTAAAAATAAATTTTAGGATACCAGAAGTTGTAATTAAAGAGGAATTAGATGATTCAGAATACGCTCATTTGCCTCCATTTCGTGAACACGAAATGGATGTTGAGGTTCAATCGAGGCCTGTTTTATCTGCAAAGAGAAAATTGAGATCGTGTCGCGTAAGCTCAGTGGACGATTCACGACAATTGAGATCGTATGATGAAGTTAAACTGGAGCCAGGTAATGTTTCAAGTATTGCTAGTACAAGCTCCAGGTGTTCAAGTCCACGTGGAGCAACTTCAAGGTTTCCGGTGATACCACCAGCACAAATAGTTGGGTTATTAGATGAAGCAAATAAATGGAGACTGATGCCAGAGTGGACGAGGAATGAGGGTGATTTTAGTCCATCAACCTGTTATGGCGCTATTCATTTAACTCGACTTTTTGGTAAATAGATTCGCAATATTTCTTTATTTAATTTATACTAATTATTAATATACAATTTTAGTTAAATTGCCGGATTTATTGCAAGCTACGGATATGCCAGAAAAAAATTTAAAGCTTGTGCTGAAACATCTTGACATGTTTCTAAGGTATTTATTTTATTATAAAATAATTATTTTATATATTCTGTAAGTAAATATTGAATATAATTTTTATTTTGATAAATTTATATTCTATATTTTTTTCAGTTACTTGGAAATGCATCGTGAATGGTTTGGCGAACAATTTTATATGCCATCAGAAAGCCATTTATTATCTCAATGACAATTGTCGTGTGACAAATAATTGTTTTTTTCTTTTTGAATTTTTTTATTCAGAAATACATTTGGCATTTTTATCTATGATGCCCCACTATAAATAATAATCGAAGATAACCTACTGAATGTGTGATTTCAAGTGGGAAATTAATAATAACTATTTTTTTTTTCTACAGATATTTTGTGTGAAGAAAATTAGGAACATTTTAGAATAATAATTAAATGGAAGACTTATACAATGTACAATAATATAGTTGAACATTGAAATATTTATCAGGGCCTCATATTAGTGCAACGATTGTGATGTGAAGTGTTGAGGTGACAAAACAATTTAGATAGTTCAATTGAAGTGTATTTAAGATTATTTTATACTTTCATTTTTTATTAAATCCAATTATGGTACAAATTTATGTCGTAAATATAACTCGAGATATATATTATTATTTTTTTTTTTAATTTCATTGAGTAGACTAGGAATCGTAGAAAGTTTTGAGAAAGTTAAGTTTTTTCTTTATCTTTCTATTTGTACTCCATTAGTTTTTTTGTACTCATTCAACTAATTACACGGTATTCTTACGATGATAATTCCAAAATCACACAAAATGAATTAATATAAAAGCTTACGGAAACAAATAAACAAACAATCCGATAAAAAATAAAGTAACAATTTATGTGACACAAAATCATGAAGAAAATGGCGAACAAATTATTATTAATAAACACTCATTTAGTAATGAAATTTTCATTTACAATTTACAAACGCTTAAGATTATATAATTTTGAATGCACACATTGTTTCTCCATTATAAACACATAAAAGATTAAGAATCAGAAACCCCATTATCCCTGTGTTTTTTTGTTAAATATTTAAGGTTATATACAAAAATATTTGATAATATAAATCTATCTCCAAATATGTATAAATTATTATTTCAACGAGGTGGTACCAAATCGGATTCCAATTTTGAAGTACTTGAATCAAGATTTTCTTGTGGTGTACGAATTGGCATACCCATAAATTTAGGTATTGTTCCATTTAATGTACTACGTCTTGTTCGTATCATTGGTCCATTATTATGCTCTTTATTATCGTTATATTTAAATAATCCTTCTCCAGGTGTCATAAATATACTCGAAGACATTTTAAACCACCAACGATATGTTGCATACCATGTTAAAATTGCTATAATTCCACCGACAAATTTCTCTACCATAATATGATAATACAAAATGGTAGAAAAAAGCATAACATCCCATAACATTTGTTGCAACGTCAATACAAGAAATAATCCTCGTAAATATGGTGTAAATATTTTATATGATTTTTTAACTACTTCTAATTCATCGTCAGATAAATTTCGAAGTGGACTACCGGACTCTGAAGCTGTTCTTGAATGTTCCTCTTTCATAATTAAGTCATTAATTCGCTCCCAACCTACCCACGATGCGCCTTCTTCAGCCAATATCAAACTCGAATAAATTAATATAAATGTATGACCTGATATATCAAAACCACTCCAAAATTTTCCAGCTTGTAAGCACTTGACTTTTGTTTGCAATTCAAATTCTCTAGTATTAATACATCGTCCACATGTGGCCTCAATAATTGTAAAGAGTTTTGTCCACATAAACCAGGCAAATGTAGCAACAATTAGTCTACTGAAGTGTTTCAATAAAACAGATCTTTTTCCACATCCAATCGTATGTGCTGTTAATGCCAACCATGGTATTGTTACAGTTAACAACCAGCCCCAACCCCATTTTACAAAATAACGATTAAATACATTGTCTGATCTGGAAAAATATGTTTTAGGCATTGGAGCAAAATCAGCTATAAGTGAAACGAGAAATAGTGCACCACAATAAATGCAAACTTTAATCCTGACATCAAATAAAAGTGATTTTTTGCAAATATGAAGTAGCATTGTCAGGAGAATAAGACCTATAGAGCTTGGTGCAGCTGTGGGTTTTGTGCCACCACGGTCTTCTTGCATTCCGGAGGCAGGTCGAAAATTTAGGCCACTTGATCGGAAACTACCACCAGGCGAACCACCTCCTGTTGTACTTGGGTGCAAAGGTCTTCGTTTGGACGGTGCCATAGTAATATACACTTTTTTTTTTTGTTTTTCGTTAATAGTGATATCGCATTGAGCAATGAGAAAACTTCTTCATCCCAAATTGTAATGTCTCAATGATAAAAATAATATTTTATTCAATCACTAATGTTGTCTGATGAAAGTGATATTATTTTCACTTATGTTTCCAAGTTTATTTACTTAAATGTGTTTGATATTGGTTATGCACAGTCATTCATGGAGTTTAGGAATCAAAATTCACTGGTTTATAATGTACTATATATTAATCGAGCAATACGATCGTTTCATTTATGTATTTGTGACTTTGTATGAGAATCCAAGTTTCATAGGGAGTGGGGAAAATGAAGAAATACCTGAAATAACTAATATATTTCTTGTTTAGCATTCGAAACTTAACTTTTATATATTTCAGAAAAAATATATATCTATATAGATGGAATTATCATTTTAGGTTATGTAGGTTTCGTTTTTACCGACTATTGATTTAGCTTCAAGTGAATCTTAAAAGCGGGATTTTCTTTTCTCTCTATATATTAAATGCAAAATATAAATATAATTTTGGCTTTGCTAATAATAAATATTTATAGTTATAAATAAATAACAACGATTTTGAATCGTGTTATCGAGTTTAATCAGTTAAAAGTATATAATTGAGAATATCTTTGTGAATATTCTACAATTTGGAGGTTATATTTGTATTGTTATCCCCACTGTTGGCTGAAATTCATCATCAAGTAGATATATAAAAGGATGAAAACTGTGAATTATTCATCAGTTGAATTAATTTTCTAATCAAACACAGCAAATTAACTCCATCACATTATCATTGTGCAAATAATTTTTCTTATTCTTAATATTCAAAAAGTTAATATAATATTCTAAAATATTTATAATAAAATCAGTCGATTGAACTTGAAAGAATTTGTAAAAAAACAAAAATGAAAGTACAAACTGTAATTATTGTAACTCTTATGAGTGTTGTAGCTTTGATTATTAATTCGTCAGAAGCTTTGAATTTCAGTGATTTAGTTGATAATGAAGCTTATATTATGAACCAAATAGATTGTGTCCTCGACAGAAATGAATGTGACCAAAATGGATTGAAAATCAAAAGTAAATATATATTCCAACGATAAAATTTAATTAATCAATTATGTTAATAATTTTTATAATCTAAAAACATTATTATTTTGAACTGTTACAGGTATTCTACCCCAACTTATACAAAATGGTTGCGATGACTGCATTCCTGAAATAAAAATAAAATATAAAATGATTTCGAAATTTTTGCAAAATACACATCCACGAGAATGGAGTGAAATAATGGAAAAATACAATGAAAACGATGACTCTATCTCTACAAATGAATAATATTCAAATATAATTCAAAACTAAATAAAAACTGAAACAAAAATTATTTTATAATTGAACTAATATCAGAATTTCTGAAATATTGGCATTAATTCTTCTTCTACTTTTACTTCTTCTTTTTTTACTACTTCTAATTTCACTATCTGATATTAATAATGACTTATAAGTACCTAATAATAAATAAATGTTTTAAAGACACGTAATTAATTAAAATGAAAATTTCTTCATGTTTTATATATTTCTTGCAATATACGATTTTATTCTGTTTATAGACAGAGTTCCAGTATATTAATTTATATAATATATACTTATCTAATACGTAGGCGTATATTTGTGTCTTGTGTATGTTTCTATTATGTAATGTTTGTGTTGATTATATGTAAGCGTGTCTTATATGAGTTTATTTACCGGTCTCCCCATGTCTATATGTGTTTTGTTTGTATGTACGTATTTATGTCTATAATGCTTACAATCTATATATACAAATTGTTTTATTTCATTTTATATAATTCAATAACATTGTCAACCAATAATTTATATAAACTAAGCCACGCACTAAACGTACGTGAATATAACGCAAATATTCCGGTTTTATTCTATGACAATATCTGAATCTCCCAATAATTGCAAGTAAATTTAGAGTCATACATTATTGTTTTAATTCTTGTATACCCAACAAACATGTTTATTATTCTCTCTTATTTCTTCATGAAGATTCTTAAACACCCAATATATGGATCACAGTCTGTCTCTGCACTCGTAAAATCGACCAAACATCAATTTTTTTTTCTGCAAATAAATGATAGCGAAATATCCAAATGTATAAGCGAGAAAAAAGAATTATTCAATCTTGAAAAACTCTTTTATATAATTAATTCAAGTTGTATAATCAAAGGATGTTATTTCAAATGATTTAATGAATAATAATTATATTATCAAATATTTTAGACATAAATATAATCGATTGAATAATTTATATTTACATATACAAAGGAATATTGGGATAAAATTCTTGTCAATTTTTGGACGTAAACTTAAGGTATGAATTCATTAACTCTGGACGTTAGTCACGAGGCATTCCACAACCTTGCTTATATTTAAACTTGGTAGTTCAATTATTCAACGCTAATCATTATTATTAATAATATTATTTTTAGTTTTATTATTATCATCAATTTTTTTTTCACAACCTAAACTTGAATTACTGCTAATAAATTTGTCGCGAATAAATATTATTTGCAGAAATGTCGAAATATCCTTGTTGTTTTTCCAAAAAAATAAATAAATAATTAACGCATATAATGACTTTGTTATTTATTCTTATCCATGAAATATCATGGCCATTTTTTTTATGTATCAGCATTCAAGCAAATATTTTGTTTTCACAACGCGTACGATATAACTATATTATTATGAATGACAACGAATTTGAATTTAATTTATCCTTCACATATTGAAATTACAATTTGTGAATATTAACATCGGTATAATTGCGCTTATATAAGACGCAACGTTTAAATAAGCCTGTACAATAATATGATTTTCTAGCACTCTAAGCAAATATTGATAATGAGAAAAAAAAAATTTATGGCTGATTAAATTTTATTTTTTTATAACAGCAGAAATTTAGTGCAATTCTATATCTATAGTCAACTTGGAATATTTTTGTATTTATTATTTTTCTTTCTTTCATCATGTTGGAATTCGATATGATACAAAATATCAACAACATAATTTATAAAATAATATTGAGAGAAGAAAAAAATAATATACATGAAACAAAAAAATCACGTGAAATAATTTGATTTCAATTGCAGAATAAACGCCAAAATATTTTTCAATTTCGACCATTTAATTATTATTAAATATGACTCGATTAGTATATAAAGTATATAAAAAACGAATGTTGACTTTGGTTCCATATATATATATGTATATATGTATATGTTTCACAATTAATTCTGGCGGTAAAATTCTATGGCAGTTCACGCAGCACCGTTGATGCCCGATCGCGTGTTTATTAACAATTCACAATATATATATATATATATATAATCTTATTGATCGAATATATTATTCATATAATTACAATAAATACTGGAAGAAAACAAATGTACCTATATTCTACATAACTTGATGAACTGTAATTTTATATTCGCAACATCATTTCGATATTCATCGTTTTGTAAGATAGGCCTCGCTGGTAAAAAATTAACACATTTTTTCAGACTAATAAAAGTGTCATTTCTCTTGTGACTTCATTTTTTCACCCCCTCAAATTTATATATCATCAATAATTATTTTTTAACTAGCTTGAGAATGAATAACTGGTGCACCTCGATGCAACATTGAGGCCGGTCGTGACTTGCGTCCACCTGATGCTGGTGCAGTCACATTCATTGCCGGAGGCTGTTGCTGTTGTTGTTGTTGTTGTTGTTGTTGTTGTTGTTGATTATTTTGCTGTACCATTATTGATTCTCTCTTGGGTACTTCCGGGGGAATTTGTAGTACCTCCATATATTCCCGTATCAAATTTGCAATCTGACATGCCTATAGACAGAACATCAACGTATGTATATATTTATTATAGTTGAACAATTTTTCTACTTTATACAATAGCCAGAAAAAATAGAGTAAAATAATATAAAATAATAAAAAAAATATTCATTTACCTGGGATGTGGTCAATATAACTTTGCTCTGTTTCTTATCTGTACCCGTTATAATCATCAAACAATTAAGTGCTGGACTGTAACTTAAAATACTGCTAAACTCATAGGTACACAATGCATTTCTCGATCGATGTTCCAATAAATGTAAGCCTTGTTGATCAACCGCAAGCCATAAAACTCGCGGCCAATTTGATGTAAATGATTGCATAACATCGAATATTGTTGCTCGATGAAGTGGCCACGATTGTATAAGATTGAGAAATGCTTTTTTTGATTCAGGTGATGTCATTCCACGTAACGATTGATGATGTTGTATGACACCCTCAACACATAGATTTGGCACAATACGTGATGGCAGGCAGTGACTAGCTATTGTGCGATATTCCTGATTGTTGAGGCAGTCTTGACAGTCGCCAAGTTCTACTTGTGCTTGTAAGGCGGTAAGCATAACCTATTGGAACAAATAAATAAAATTAATATATAAATAAAAAAACTAAATACTATTTATAGTATAAAATTATTAAATAAACTTACAGCTTCCTTTTCGGTGATGGGAAAACGATCGGCGCGTAAATCATGTAACACTTGATGATATAATAATTCCTTTTCTACCGGATCATCAAGATTCATATATTGATCAAGGAATAAATGTTTTTTAAATAGGAACAAATGATGTCCATGTTTGCGTGGTACTTGTTGTCCTTGTTGTTGATTTGCACTTGCTGTTCTATAACGCTCCCACTTGGACATAACATCAGCAATTTTTTCCTCTAGAACTAATGAACGTTCAGTGGCACCAAGCACTTCATAAATAGCATAACCCAATGCTGATTCTGCCAAACCAATTTTAGCTTTAATAATTTCCATAACATCTCGTGCAGTGGCCGACGGATGAAATTCAACTGCATGATATTGACCATCCATAAAATGAAAGCGTGCATATATTGGTCTACGATTAATTGTACACATTATTTCTTCACGACTTGGTGGCCATTGTCGTCGTCGTGTTCCTTGAGTTTTATACAAACATTTTTCAGCAAATCGTGCGTATTTACCTTCCTCCGTGACATAATCACTGGCGCAACGTTTAAGATGAGCAATTAGATATTTACGAATAATTTTTTGTGGTGGCAAAATGACTGAACAGGCCAATGATAATAGTGCCCAATGTCGTAAATTAACACGACTATTTGGATCTGGATGATCTGTTGTTTGTTTAATTAATTGAAGATATAGTTCGCCCAATAAAGTTTCTTTACGCATACACCTCTCCATTACCGTTTGAATGAGATTTACATGCTCATCTTCAACACTTCGCACCATATCGCCATTTTGTCCAAGGCCAGCATACGTTAAGACAAGTTGGAAGACATTTAATGCTATTTGTTCCTCGGAATCTGGTAATTTTGTTAAACTTTGTGGTATTATTTGTCGACTAAATGCCCAATAGACATGTGGAAAACCTTTATAAGTTTCACCATGATCGGTATTACTTCCGTGCTCCTGTCGTAATTTTTCAATTCGATGCTTTGATAAACGACGAAGAGTATTTCTGAGAAAACCACCGCCACAATCCTGTGGTTTACGTAATGCCTCAGAATCAACAAGTGCTCTACGGCAATTAACTAAATTATGATAAAGTCGTACACGATCTTCATTAGTAATACATTTAACTTTTTTTGCTGATGCCTCATTTTCCGTAATCCATCCTGCTAATGCTGGACAGTAGCTCACAATTAAACTACCAATTTCATTTTTTTGCGATGTTTCAAAGACAAAACATTTATGTGAACTGTCAGGATTATGTCTGAGTAATGATAATGTGATAAAAGAATCACTGGGATCCAGCATAATACTCTCAACGTCCTGATAACGATATTCAGCGAGAACAAATTTATCTTCAGGCTTTATCAACATGAGTCCGTCATAATTAATACCGAGAATTAATTGATTACCATAAGACCAATAGCCACGATACGTTACATTAAACATTGTAGTACCATAAAGTGGATATTGCATAACACACGAGAGATAAAGAACTTTGGCAGTGAGCTCAGATCGGCCAGCACCGTATTGTTTGTGTGCTTGAGAGATTATTGGCACCCAAACATCATCGCCTCTTGCTCGACTGATGCGATAAGGCAGAAAACTGTCGACCTCACTGTAATAATCCAAACGATCGTTATCCTTTGGATCACCTAAAGCAACTTGTGCTTGAAGTCCCGCCAATTGAAGTGCAACTTTTTCAGACACGGGAAAATCATCGCACTTTACTACATTATAAACTGCTTGAGAATATAGCATATTAACTTCCACTGGATCCTGTGATAATTCACGTGTATTACGGAAAAGTCGACGCTTGAAGACAAAACGATTTTCTCCACTGCCAAGTGTTTGATTATTTCCACGTCGTAATGTTGAGAATGACGATTGTGATGTATTGAGTTTACATTGTTTTACTTCCCATGCAGCAATAACATCGTAAAGATAATCGTGAGCGCGTACATGTTCTTCGCCATCTGGACGACTTTGATAAATGGCCCATCCCTCCAATGACCGAAGACCGAGCTTTTCTGCAAGTTTTGCAGCTGCATCGGCCGCAGTGTCTGTAGGATGAACGTCTATTGCTTTTGTGCGACCGTCAAGGAAAAAAAATCTACAGACAATTGTACCAAGTCGACGCATTGCTGCAATTTCCACTGTTGATGGTGGATACTGACGACATGATACTTTTGTATTCTTACAATTATCCACGCACCATTGAGCATACTGCCGAAGTTTACCTTCTAATGCAAGATTTTTTTTCAAAAACGAAACAAAATACTTGTAAAGAAGTTTACTTGGTTGAAATGCAACGATAGCCAAGCACAAAAGTAACCAAACACGCTCAGTCCATTCAGCATTTGGATTATTTGTCGATTGACGCATACATTGACATAAAATTTCATCGCGCATCTCTTCGCGTTCAATACCGTGACCAATTATTGTTTGAATTGTCAAAATTTCTTGCTCCAATTTCATTTCACCTCGAAGAAATTTACACAAATCACGAAATACTGAACATGCAAGATTAACATTATCGGGATCGTACATGTGAATGTGCGAATTGGGAATGCTTGAACCTTTGTAATATGTTACCATTTCATATTTTGGTATAAATTCAATACTTTTACCGCGTGATTTTCGTGTTAAAGTCGCCATAATTGTGCCCTCAGGTGATCGTTCATGATTATTAAAGTAATTCTGTGCAAATTCAACGATATCATGATATGTAACTTCATTTTCAATTGATTCTTTTTTCTCCTCCAATTCCATTAGTTTTCTTTCGACACGGAATTTACGACGTTGTTCTCGCTCAACGGGTTGTTGTGTTTGTGACGGTTGTGGCTGTTGTGTTGGCGCTATTTGTAAAGATTGATCATGACCATTCTGTTGCGGTACTGATTGATGATGATGCAAATGATGATTAACTGAATTTCGTGATTCAGGTCTTGATGGTGGACTACCAACAGATGGTTCTTTATGGATAATTTTACTTGCCGGTACTGGAGGTGGTGAACCACAATTCTCGCCATTAACTGATGGACTACTACCGTTTCCATTCATTAATATAGGACTACTTGGACCATTTTCATCGCGCGGCAAAACGGATTCATAAATGGGCTCACTGGGATCTGTTGACACATCACCATTTACAGTGTGTGGAAGTGGCGGCGGTGGCGGTGGTTCAGTTGGCTCGGGTAAACTTGGCTGACCCAATTTTCCCGTTCCACCATTTGATCCATTACGTTGCTGATAATTATTATCTGGCGAATTTAAATTCGACATCTTCGAGTCAGACTTTGCAATCATTTCCATCTCAAATTGTATTACATTCTCCAATTCTGCGTCTAAATCCTCGACAAGTTCATCCATACGCTCGCCAATTTCTTCAATTATTTGATTACTTTTTGTCGATTGAACATCGGATAAAAATGAAAAAAGATTGTCCAAATCAACTGACTGTAATTCAGTTGTTGCCATTTTCGAATTCAATTGTTCAGCCATCTGTGTCAATGCGGCCATTTCTTCTTGAGCTTTTCTGTAATATAAATAATAATGGAATTTTTCAAATTCAATTGTTCATGATGAAATGAAAATATGCTTTTGAAAAATAAATGCACTCATGCTAGAATAAAAAGCCGGTATTTATAGCAAAAATATTCAAGTGGGCCAAATAATATCCATCTGCATTAATTATATATCATTAAAATTACAAAATAATTCCAGAAGTAAATTTTTTTTTTTCTTCTTTTTCGTCTGTTATATAAAACTTACCCAGCTTCCATTCCAGCAATACCATTGTACTGCGCGCTATAAGGCACAAAACGAAACGACTGCTTAGTCTTCGTATAGCTCGACTTGGATGAGTGCAGGGCAATCTCCATTGAATAGAAAAATATTCTTATACATATAATAAAAATGATTTGAATTTATACCTTTGACTGTCTTCAAGTGCCTTCTTGTCCTCCATCAGTCTTCGTTCCTCTTCCATTCGTTCTCGTTTTCTCATTTCTTCATCTACACGACGCATTTCTCGCAATGCTGTCGCGACTTCTCTCGCAAATACACCACGTAAATGTGATTGAATGACAATTGCAGCACGCCGCTTTCTAATAAACATAATACGCAATTTCCAACCACGATACGCATGTTGAACTTTTAATGCAGCATCCTTAATGCGATGATATTCTATAAAGAAAAAACAATTTTTATTAATTATTATAAAAAAAAAATTATCAGCATTGGTTTAAAAAAATAATTATGCTTACCCTTTCTATTTACATATCCACGCCATATTTTTTGAATTACAATAGCATTACTCGTTACCATTTTATTTCTAGCATCTTCCAATGGTTCATGTACATAACTCCTCAAAAAAACCTTAGTTCTACCAATTTGCCATTCACTTTCTGGTATTCCCTGTGCACGAATTAAACATCTTGTAGCTTCTTTATCATCACGTGGCAGCATTGTACGTCCTTTGACAAGACAACGATATCGCGCAACAAAATCATAAAATAACAAATGTACAGGAAATCCCTCTTTGCGTATTCTAATAATATCCAACATTCCAAGATATCTCAATTGATCAAGTACCAATTTTTCATCATAATGATCGGCCATTTTTTGCATATTTGGTTTAATACATCGAGCATACCAGGGTGTAGTGGCTTGAAGAACATCAACGAGGGCTTGCAATTGATGTCTAAATGAATCGCACAATGTTGGTTTGCCTTTTGTTGTGCCACGTGACATTGTTGTAGTGCTACCAGATGCACGAGCAACTGTACAGCCTAATAAATCTTGATAAACAGTAATTTCTTGAACAAATTCATTTGTACTCCTTGACATAAAATCAAAAAATACATCCTGTTGAACATCACGATTTTTATCAACAAATCCTTCAACTGTATAGGTGACACAACCGGCATAATGTTTAACACCAAATTCAGTTTCCCATTTACGACGATCGTCACCTTTAACATAACACGGATGACTATCGAATTCCGTATGTAAATTCGTCAAATAAGCCAAATCGGATCCTTTAGGCATATGACATTGTTCAGTTAATAATTTTAACATACATCGCGGTGGCTTTTCAATTAATTCTAAACAAAGAGTATTATCAGTGAATGTTATATGTGAATAATGAATTTCCTCTTGACGATAGAGTTCTTGTTCTATTGCAAAAACATAATGATTAAAAAATTTATGAAGTTTTTCATTTGTATAATTAATGCACAATTGTTCAAAGCTATTAACGGTAAAATTTTCAAAGCCAAATATATCAAGAACACCGAGAAAACGTGAACTATCTTGGCCGGGATTTGTGCAATTATTAATATGATTAATAAGCCAAGCAAATGTACGTGAATAAAGTGCTTTAGCCATTGCATGTCGATTCTCACGTGCTTCTTGTACTTTAAGTGGTATCTCAGTGATATTACCACGTACATTTATCTGACGAACTAGAACAACTCGAGTTAGATCTTCAATCTGTAAACCGAGCAATGGTGCAACAGTACCAACAATTTCAATATCCTCCTTCGTTAATTCACATCTCTCACCGTCTACATCTTCAAAGTTTAAATTGCCAAGCCATAAAATAGCCGACAGTACCCTGTATATTCCTTCACACATTTCACCCGGTACTTGTAATACATTGAATGCAAGTCTGAGTGCATCCAATTTTTTACCCTCTGAAATACCATCTATTTTGATACAACCTGACTGATTTAAATACTTGTAACAATTCGCTGACACCAGTTTATATTGCTCAGCAAATTCTTTATCACGCATACCGCCCTCAACCAATTGATAAAATACATGATAGTTACGTTCACCAGGACTTTGAAATGTAATTCGTGATTGTTCAAGTAAATAATCTTGAATAATGCAACCCTTTATCATCCATTTACTGTCAAAACACACTTGCATAAATTTACCAAAACGCGAACTATTATCATTTCTTACTGTTTTGGCATTACCAAATGCTTCAAGAATTGTATTAGCTTCAAGAATCTGTTGTTCAACCCAAGTGTCCACATTGCTCGTTATTGAGCATAAATATTGAAGGATAAATTTTGTTGTTTCAGTTTTTCCTGCACCACTTTCACCGGATATCACGCATGATTGATTGCTTTCCGTGTCTTGTAGTGAACGATAAGCCGCTTCAGCCAGTGCAAAAACATGCGGCTCTAATGCACCCATTTTTTCTCCATGATACCGATGCACGTAGTCCTGTAAATAAAAAAATTCAAATATTTTTATAGAATAAATAAATGTTTCATGAACGAATATATATGAAAGGAATCTACATGTGTACAAAAAAGGGTTGTTGGCGCACCCTCCCTTCTTTAGCACTCTTCTCTTTTCTCCACACAACCGCACAAGTGTCAAGTACTAACTAAAATTCCCTTTATCAAAGTCGTCTGGCATTTGAGATCCCACTAACCCGATTAATCGCAGTAGTTATTCGATATCTTGACTAGGCGGAAATTATTTCCATTTGAAACCGGTGAGACATTCCCTTGAGGGTTGAAATTAGTGCACAACACCGCCCTCCTTATAATTCTACCAAGGATATCATATATGGATGAGAATGTACACATACATATATCAATATCAATCCTTCCATTTCATGACACAAAAGACATTTCGTATATTTTTTTTTTAGGTCATCATTCGACATTTTTTCCTTCTTGTTAATGGTGCCAAACATCGATTATAAATTGTCCAACTATATACATATATCTTGGCCTTTTGTTCAATCATTTTTTTTTGTTTTGTTCTGAGCATGACCTTTGGATTAATGACACTCGGCAACCACAATCGACACAGCAACAATTTCCAATTTCGACTTTTCGATCCCTGGTGACACATTCTCTCTTGATGCTCTATTATTTTTATAATTGTTCCCTCATGATTCACCACATTCTCACTCAATACATTCGTGTGACATTTTTTTTTCATACATATTGTTTTAGCATGTAGAAATTCTTTTATGTTTCTTCTTCTTCTTCTTCTTCTTGTTGAAAACATTTATCACATGGTCATTGTGTCATTTACATTATTAATTTTGCATTGCTTACTTCAATCATTTTATAAATTGTGCAGGTATTTTATCAGATTAAAATAGTGAATGAATAATGGGGCAAAAATTAAGTGAGAATATCTGATGAAGCTTTGATGATATTGATAGTAGATGAAAGGATGATGTTCTCATATTCGTCTCAATGCTAATTCAAGTATCATCGTGATTAGTCAATGAGAGTGGTGTATTATAGATAGTTAAGTGTATTGCATCTGTCTCTTCAACATGAACGTCACTGTGGGGTCGTTGAAGTATTCAACTTGACGTTTGGATTTTACATACTCACAATGCATACGGGGATAACACACATACACATTGTTGAATAAGTGTGTGACAGTGTCTAGAGGATGAAAGAGCTTTGCAGAGTTGTCAACGGCCCATTTCCTTACTGGGTCAGTACATCGTTTCCAACCCACGTTATTTATCTACTAGGTATAGTTTTGTGAGAAAAAAAAAAAATAAAAATAATATAATAACGATTTTTGTTCCATTTTCGATGTGACGAGATAAAGCGATTATCACAGATGAATACATTGACATCATGTCGAGCGTATATAATGTTCGCAATCACACTCAGTGATTCAGGAATAAATTAGAAATGCTGAAGAAATGAATAAAAAAATAATGAAAATGAAGATAGGGTGAATAATGAGAGTTTTAGATGCCCGTGGCATATAATTATGACTCTCTGTTTTAATTTCAGTTTCCCTAAAGGAAAAAAATTACGTTCATGAGAGACAGACAGGGTTGAAAGTATATTCTCAGGATAATATGAAGATGCAGAGAAAACAAAAGAAATATTATTATTCGGATCAATTAAAAATTCGAAGAAATATTTTATATAACAATATATAATTGAGTTTCATTCATTACAAAACAAATGGTTTATTATTATTAATAAATATGAATATTATTTTATTATTTGAGCTGAGCTATGTACAATATAATTCCTATGTATATTCAAGATATAACGTTTCATGTGGCCTTAAAAGAACAAAAAATGCAAAAATATGAACTATCTTACTAATTTCTTATACTTTTTTTCGTTCAATTTAATAATCAAATTTTATCACATAAACTTTCATTTTTTCTTTGTACCAAAACCTGAGAACCCCATTATTGCAGCCATCTCATCAGAATCACGAGCTTCTTCTTCATTTGCCTCTTCAATTTTTCTTTTTCTGTCTTTTCTCCTCTCCTTTCTGTGCTCTTTGATCCGCTCTTCCTCTTCCTTCAATTCGTTGACTCTTTGCTCTAAATCATAATCCTTTTTCTTTTCCTCCATTTTCTTTTTATTAGCAGCAAATCGTGCTTTCACTTGATCCAATGTCAATCGCTCAATCTTCATTGACATACCCAAGTTTCGTTGATGTTTCGTTCCATTAATATGATCCAAAAAATTAATTGAATCTTTGACAACGCAATCGCAAACATTGCAGTAATACCCTCCAGTTTGAGACGATAGTGTATTTTTATTAATAACTAAACTTTTACCAACTTTTGACTCAAGGTCAACTTTATAATCTCGTTGTTTAAGCAATTCTCTCTTAACAGCAGGTTGTTTTAGCAAACCAAGTTCCTCCTCTGCGATTTCTTCTTGTAATCGCTGGAGAGCAATCCTCTCGTACTCCTCTCGGTTCCATTTCCTTCTATGATCGTCTGGCCTTTGCATTGTTAAATTGATGTGTTGACTGAATAATTAAAATTATATTCTTTCAGAAGTAGGCACTACTGAACTAAAACGTTGTATATAAACACAATTGTTATTAATAATTGTAATGACGTGAGAATGCCAATGGAAAATGTCTTGTAAAAACACTCAATTTATGTTACTCGCACGAGATCTGCCGTAGAAGTGATCCCAAAATTTCAACTTCCGTTACACGTCCAACACCAACCATTACCGTATTAGTCAAATTTCTATCCGTATTTATCTATATTTTCGCTATTGGCTCGATTCAAACTATGTAATAATTTGATTGGTTGATAATTCATGCTGTTAAATTTGCCGCCAATATGCGCCATCTTAGCTCATTTGGTACGAATTTCTCATTTGTTACCCTCACCACCGCATATCATCGATTGTATTATTGATATTTGGTGGTTTTTAGGTTATTTGATGTTGTTGGTCACTTGATGCGAATTGTAGTGTTGAATTGAAATAATGATTCTGGATCCGGACTACATCAGTATTATTTTATCTGCTGTATTCTCCGTATATTATCTGGTTGGTGAACTACGGTGAATAATAATTCCAAGTAAATTTAGAGTTATTCATTATTGTTTTAATTCTTGTATACACAACAAACATGTCTATGAAGATGCAAAGAAAAATAAATTGCAGCAATGACATTTTCTCTTTTTTCAAATGTGCATTCATATTATTCGTCCTTTCCCTTATATGGTTGAAGGTCTGGGTCGAGTGCACCAGTGCAAGGTGTGGCTGATTTTACAAGTGCGCACAATCTCCAGCATCAAATGTATGCATGTATTTGTGTGCAGTTAGCTCAAACGTGTCTTTATACACGTTGAACATTTCATCGAGTCGCACACGATTGGTGAAATGCATATATAATAACATGATGTGGTTAAATTTCCGTGTTGTAGTATGTAAAATTTATAGTATACATATATTGAATCCATGCATAATTGAAGAAAATTTCTTTCATCCTCACTTTTTCTTTTTTGTGAAATTATTAAATGCACGAATATATCCGTAGGCATAGCATCAGGATAATATGTATACCACATTGCGTGAATGACAGCGGTGCATCCTGTTCGTGAGCATGAGGAGAAAAAACGGGATCGAAGGAGTATGAAGGAACCGTTGGATAACGCAATGTGCCTTGCTCCTGTACGAGACTCCAAAACCAATGTGCGCTTCCAACACGATCAATACGCAGGGGCGTGCACCAATCCCGTGCGCCGCCCTTATTTTCTTTTTCAATAAAACACCATGCTCTAGTGATGTAGTGTCTTATAACATCCTTGCATTATCACTCATCACACTGATATCTTGACAACGATGAGACAACTAAGACAATGATAATTATGATTTTTATCAATAATAATTTAATCAAGATAAAATCAATATAATCAATATAATCTCACGCAGTTTAATTTACAGCTCATTTGTTTTCATTATTCTTCGACACATGCTGTTCTTTCTCACATATTGATAATAATTTTTATTTTATCAGTATTTTCCATTTGGTTTGATTCAAGGCGAGGCTCATTTCACTTTCACTTAGTAGTTTATTTTTATTTATTGTCCATTTTTCATCCTGCCATATGGTAAATATGAAGCAGTTATTTATCATCAGCTTGAGAGATACAGATGGATGATTTTTTCTTTGATGATAAAGACAGCAAGAAGACAACAAAATAAAACATTTATGTTCATTCTTTTATTTTCTTCCAGTGCACATTCGTGTTCATCAAATAAATTCTTAGATATCGAATCTATATATATATATGTGTGTCTTTAACAAAGTGCATTTATGTTTGTCAACGAACTGTGATTTTTGATGTGTGAAAAAATACTTTGATCATATTTATTTTCTAACGCGCATCCCTTGCGCTATTTATCTAAATGTATTTTGATATATATAAATATATCTATGTATGCTTGAACACTCTGAAAATAGTTTGCTTGAGGATTTTTTTCTTTTTTCACATCATCCCCTTGTGTATAGTGGTAGTATATATGTAAAAAGCAGCCTCGCCCTTCCTCACATTCAATGGCATGGCATGTGCATGGCATGTAAGCTTTACGTATATAGTTCAAGCGAAATATACAACAGAGATGTGATGGCGTTCAACGGATGTGCACGTGGCGTTCATGAAAATTAAAAATAGATGAAAATCCAGGATAAATTTGGATTGAATTGAATCATTGAGATTAATATCATAAACAAATAATATTAAATAATAAATTTTAAATAAAATAGCTCACATTTAATATTAAATATTCACTATTTAGATATATCTTGACTTGAAGTAATAATAAAAATGTAAATAATTCACAGGAATGTATCAACATGAAAGAATTCTTAAAGTGAGCAAGAAATATTTAAAGTAGTGAATGGAATAGAAGAAAAAAAATGAATGATGAATAAAAAGAAAATTAATGAATAGATTTAACAAATATTTCAACGAACATCAAATGTGACTGAATAAAAATGCTATAAACATAAATGCATATATAATGTAAAAAGAAAACTTGTCAAGAAGTTTTTTCCAGAGTTAATATATCTCAGATTTAGACTTTTATTTTCTTTGGCGAGTTCCACTTGGCTGCTGGATCAAAAAACGTTGCAAGCTGCCAAGGACCATCTTTAAAAAATATTCACTTGCCATTTTCTTTTTCTTTATTTATTTTTTGTTTTCCTCCTTCACTGTTGTAGATATCTACCACTGTATATACAAATACACGTTGTCCATCGACAAGTTCATTCCCACCAGTAGATTTACATACAAATATACTTGAACAAAAAATTTGCGGCTGGTTGAGCAAACGATTCATTCCTACTGCGAGAGTTTTCTCAACCCAGAAAGCATCATCAAAGCAAAATTGTTGAGTTTTGAACTGCACATATATATCTCTGTGTTTCAACAGAGTCTATTCCTGTTTATATTTCCTATTTTTATTTGCAGACACAATGCTGCACAGGCGATGAAATATAGAAGTATCCTCTGTGCCTTTGTATGTTTGTTTATTTGTTTATCTTCACTTGCTTTCAATCTCAGTGTGATGATGAATTTATAATCACAACCAGATTTTATATTACTTTCTTCCGTTGAAGATGTTGAACAAAATGCATGAACACAACAGCGTTCAAATACCTGAATTTTGTATATATAATAAATACAAAATAATTCAGTAAAAAGTTAGCGATGATTGTTACGATGTCCATTGTAATAAAATGTTCAATGATAGACACGTATGACACGTGCCACGCGCCTGGGGGATGTACATAATTATCTATTCTACGTAGGTATTTCCGCTGTTGATGAAGACAATCGTATAACCATCCAGTCCCGATCATTCTTTTCATTTTGATACCGACACATCACGTCTTTACATCCACTTTCATCAACTATCTCAATTAGAAGTTTAAATATAGGAAAGTTAGTGTATGTATTTATATCAATACCAATTTCATTCCACAATATACACACACAATACTATAAAAAAATAAATACATCTATGAATTAAAATATCAAGATTATAAACAGTAAATATTAGAAATGAATGAATGAATAAATAAATTAAATAAATTTAAAATAGTAACAAATTATTTTTTATATCTTACCATCGTATAAAAGTCGACTTCTTTGTAGGGATTCACAGCAACAAGAATAGAACCCGTGTATGTCTGCAGTTATCATTATCTCTGAGTCAAGGAATCAATTATTCTGAATACAAAATAATTAGAGCAAAATAAATAAGTAAAAAGATATTTAAAAAAAAAAAAAGAAAAACATGAATAAATAAAATTTACTTGTTACAGAATACAATATAAAAAAGATATGAAGGGTAAATTAAAAAAAAAAAAAAAGCAGTGACATTTAAAACATTATGCATCTCTACTCGAGCAGAAGAAACTGTGTCGAGGGGAAAAAGAATTGTTTTCTTTTTTTAATCCCACCCAGTTACTCTGAGATATGAAAAGAGTGAAGGAGAAAGAGTTATTCGCCCACCACAGGGCGTCCTGACAAATGAGAATTGCGCATTTGCTCCCCTGCATTTTTTTACCTCCCTTATTTTACATTTTATTTTTTTTTCTCACATTTCGTCATCGTCATTTATCCATTGCACAATATATAAATATGTATCCATCATACATACAAAAATTTTATTCTTTCAACATTGCAAGTTGCTTTTGCCACGCGTGACGTCATTTTACGTCGCCTGGGCCAACCCCAGTTGGAACGATGAGTCATTTTGCGATGTACCAAGAGGGTAATATACCCCAATATAATATAACCGTCGTCGGGCACTTTTACATTGACTATGATCGTTCTACATATATAGTATTAGGGAATATTGTTGTGTATGATGATGGTAAATATATATGTATATGAAAACTGGCAAATTCGTCGCATATAGCAATGGATGAATAGTTCCATTCGCTGCGTAAAATTATACGTATGAAATTTGAGTCGTTCCCTCATATGTCATATCTCTCAAAATTATTGCTCTGCCTCTATAATTTAGCAATATTTATTTATATTATTTTTGTTTCATGCTTGAAATATTTTCTCATAATTTGTAGGTTTGTATATATTTTATCTCATCATTACAAAGCACAAAGTATATCTGAAAATAAAAGAAATAATACAATGACTTTATATATCATATAAATTAAATAAATATATTAAAATTGTGTTTATAGTTTATAAATCAATATTCAGTATAATTTATATTTTGCTTTCCTCTATAAGGGCTCTGTTTATCGTAAATCCATCAATTTTGGACATTCAATATCTCAGCTGTGAAATCACTTTGAGCAAATGTGTATAAACGATCCATTTATTTACCTTCCAATGTCTGTCTACACTGGCAAATCTCGTATTTCACTTGATGTATATGTATACATATCAAACAAGTATTTATTCACTAATATAAATAAATAGATTGTCTCATTATATCATCATGGCTTGCTGTTTTGCATTCAATCCGTTCGTTTATCATTTTATATTGCCATGTACTTTTTCATCATTAACGATATTCATATAATATACACATGTACATATATATCCATATACATACATATATTTATTTTATATATTAATATATATAAAAAAGGGTATGTGTTTATATCTCATATACAGTGTAACCTATTTTTTATGTACAGAATAACCTACAAGTAGCGGACATAACCTCCAAAATGTTCGTTATTGAAACAAGTCAAAAATAGATGAAAAAAAGTTATGAATATTTGGAATATTACTGTTTTTAGAGATGACCTTTGAAATGTGGTTAATAATAAAGGTTTTATTGTTTATATATAAACAATCTCGTGTTCTAATTTCTTGATATGAAAATAAATAAAAAGTAACAATAGCCAAACCACTTCACTTGGTTGACGAAACGAAATGAAACTGAATGAAAGAGCTTTTGATAAATATATACGTTCTCCATGTATCATAAATCCCTTTCTGCCTACTTTAATACCTCTCTCCTCCTCTTGTCAATATGTATATGGGTATAATATTCTCTTTCTCTCAATATAGCATGCTCATTTGCTCGATTGCAAGAGGGCTTAATGAGTGCTGCACACACTGCAGATGAAACTATCCCCTTTGATAGTTTGATAAAGTTACATGATCATACAGCTTGAAATGTCCCGGATGGTTCCACTTCATTCTTCATCTATCCTTTTTACTTATTGTCATTATAAATATCCTCTCATTTATTTTTATAAATAATTTTTGTAATTATTTCAATCTTCTAAATATGATTTCAACCAAATTTTTCATTACAACATTCAGTAATGTATCATAACGTTTATCATCTATGGATATTGATTGAGTTAAAACCTCAATAAATATATGTATCAGATCTAGAAGGTTAACCTCAAATTTCCTGAAGCGAAAAGCGATGTGAGAAGATAATTCAATATCGCAGGAAATTTCCATTGCAACGTGTTCTATATCAAACCAGCCTGAAGTTTACAGATCTAAAAAGGAAATTTTAATTTCCATATCAATATTTTTATAACTGCAATATAATTGTTATAGACTTTTCCTTTAACTTATTATAATAAAAAATAAAATAAGTATATTAAATAAATCAGTAATTAAATTATTTCTTCATTCTGTCAACGTTTAAAATTAAAATAATTATCCAATTAAATTCTGATAATGAAATTTTTTAGAAGAAATTTAATTATTCTGCTTCAACCAGAAATTATTCTCACGCTTGCGGTGTAAATAAAATTGTGGTGATTACGTAATCGTGCGAAAAAAATAAAATAACATATAGTAATATTTGGTTTGAGGAACGAAGAAAAAGAAGAAACAAGCAGAGGAAAAAAAAAAAAGAACTATAAAGCTTGATATATAACTCTTAAGTAAAAATAAACACATGTGTGTTTATTATCCACATACAAAATGTCTCTTTACTCATTTTTTCCTCCAAGATGCGAACTAAATTATTCGTCACTCTTGCGCGTACTTATTTCAACATAGAGATCTGCTTCTTCGCTCTCTAGCAACATTCATCATCATCATCATCATCATTTATCGTTCCAACCTCCTACACAATTTTCTGTACATTACATACACATAGTTTGTCTCTTTAAATGCAGCAAACTTATATTACATCCAACTTGTTCTATATTTATTTTACTCTTTTTGATTGAGACTTCAAGTTTGTTAAGTAGCGCATTGCTTAAATGACCAGGAAGTTATTTATGATTATATAATCACTGTCCTCTTAATGAAATATTTAATTATCTAATTAATCTAATTACAAACAACAGATGGAGAACTTGACCGAGCTACAATCAAATCAAACAATAATAATTTAGTATTAAATAAGTTAATTTACAATTAAAAAAAACAAATGAATATTAATTATATTAATTTGACAAACTTGACAATTGTTTTAAATAATATAATACAACGTGATCGAGAAAATTGATGAGTTTGTAACTAGATATAAATTGTTTCATACACTTTCATAGTGTAATTTTCCATTAATATATTTTCAAAAGTTCAATTCAATAAACCATAATTTAATTATTTCTGTCATTATATCGACGTAGTAAATTGCATTATACAATAATAAAAGCATTACAACAGGTATATAATGATAATACCCTATTCTATAGTTCCTTTTTTTTTTCCTAAAATCTTATTATTTTGTCATCAACAGTTAATTTATCTTGTCTTAATTTTACTTTTGATCTATTTCGGTCGCTTCGTTTTGATTAACAAAATTCTGTACGATGAAAAAACGTGAATGGATAAAAAGTTGTGGGTATGTGTGTGTGTGCATTAGCCAGAAAGTATCAGCACACGGGTGGATACCAACCAGCTGACTGCTTGCTGCAGGAATTGTTGTCATAGCAACGAACACCAACCCCGGGGAAAATATCTCTTGACCCCACTACAGCAAAATTTATATATATATATTTTCCACTGTTATATATACTTCGTTTTTGCATTTCTCCTTTGCATAAATATACATATATGTATGTATTTACTACTTGTTTCAATTTATATATTCATTATCTTCTATAAATTAATTTATCTGCAATGAAAAAAACCAGTCTTATAGACAAAACTTTAATTTAATATTTATGATTTTTAAAATTCCTATTTAAATTATTAGATAAAATATAAATAAATAAATTGATTATTTTATATTTATATTAGGTGAATAATTGAAAGAAAAAATTATAAAAATAAAAGGATACATATATTTGATCCCGATTGTATCGGACCTGGAGATTTCTGTTGATTCCTTTTTCATCAATGTCACTGATGACAGTCATGTCCGGCACACCGGACTCCGCACTGGAGCCTAAAACAAAAATAAATATATATATTTATTATATATTATATGATATTAATTACAAAGTGGTAACATAATGAATTAATGATTATCACAATAAACCACAAAGTGGACATTATTTTTTGTTATAAAGCAAAGATATACATATAGTAAATATATAGTTCTTTCTTTCTTTATTATTTTTTTTTTTTAATCATTTTATTTTGTGAATAAATAAAAAAACTTGATATACGTATACACTATACATATATTAGTATATATACATATGTAATACATATATAAATATATTATATATATAAGAAAGAAAGAAGACTGAATGCAGGTGCTTGAACGAAGTTTTTTTTATATGCACCTGCGTTCTCTTTCGACAGCTGCAGCATCTTGAAAATAGATACATATATCTGTAGGTATATAAATATACCAAACCTCCTATTAGCGGTCACCTCTAAAAACGGTCGACAGTTTTATTTAAACTGATCAAGGGCTTTTATTCATATTCTTGACTTTCTCTTATTCTCAATGGCTAGCCCTCTGAATAGCGGTCATTCTTAATAACGGCCATCCCCGGCCGCTATTTGGAGGCTTCTTATTTATAGGTTATATACCTTCAAGGGCGAACTCATACATACATATTTCTATATGGGTTTTTCCATTACTTTTAATTTTGTTTTTATTTTTACATTTATAATTAATTTTTTTTTTCCTTTCTTTTTTTCATGCTCCCATTATTATTATATTTACAAACCTGAATGTGTGATTTAATGATTTAATAATGCAGTTGAAGTGAATTATATAACTGTGAAACTTTTTTATAAATATATAAAATTAATTCAAGTATTTCTTATCGAAGAGTTGACAATTAACTTACTATGTTTTTAATTTTATATTTTATTTTATAATTCTTATTAAATACTTTTACCCGTTTTTTTCACGCTGTGGATAACATGTCCATGAAATATAAAACAAGATATAATTCTCACCATATATAAATATAGCAATACGACATATTGCAGAGTTTGCACATGATAATTATTTGCATACGTTAGTTCCTTCTCACCTTTCTCCATTTTCCATATATAATATATTTTTTCATTTCTATATACAGCTCTTTTATTTTATTTTTCAATATGCTCTTATACTTATTATTATTTATATTTCAATGATTACTATAGCTGTATAATTATTTATATGCATTGAATGCATTAAGAAAGAGAATAGAAAAAAAGTTAGGTTAGAATAATTATATCCCAATGTGTTATTATCGATGAATTCAGTCTAGCTTGTGAGATAATAGATAAGCAAGAAGGAAATTGAATAATAATAAATAATAAATAATAATAATAATAATAATAATAATAATAATAAATAGAAACCGTTGGAATTTATAGAATAAAGAACTGAAAGAAGAAAAGAAAAAAATGCCAACACACTGAATATATTCTGGGATTAGAAAATTGACAAAACAATTGTTTGCACGTCAGATTAATATTACTAAAAATAAAATAAGTTAGTAATTTTTGACATCAAACAAATCCTGACATTTCAATTTCATTTTATATTTGTTATATAACATATTAAAAAAAGAATTGAGAGCCAAAGTATGGAAATATATGATGTAATATATATTATAAGTAATAAAAACATTAATGTGATTCATAAATACTTGGCTTTTTTTTTGCTTTGATGTCTGATGATTATGTTATAATCAATTAATCATCATGCTCATAATTGAACTTTCTATATACACATTATATTAGATAGAAACATTCTGTAATCATCATCAGTTAATTTTAAATGTAAATATATAAATACGAGTATGAATAAGGAAATAATTTTGAGGACAATTAACTTTTGCATATTTTACAATCAAATTATTATGTAGTAAATCAAAAGAAAAGAAATGTTACAGGATCAAATGGTTAAGTTAAATAATCGAGAACTATGAATATAAATTAATTGCGATTATATATTTTTCTGTTTATATTTTACGAGCAAATATATAAAAGTAATTCAATATAATATGACCAGTTGAGTATTCAAAAAGAATTTTTCCCTGAATTATAAATACGTAGAATTTTATATTATTTATATACAATGCCTGTGTGTACTTTCAATAAATACATTCGATATTTATTTACATTGCAAACTTATCTGCCAGAAAAAATAAAGAATAAGAAAATAGAGGGACGTTTAATCGAATCGTTATTCCATGAACGTAAAGTTATATATTATGGAAATTTAGGTAAAAGTTTGTGGTAACTTGCACAGGTGTGTCATGAGCTTAACATAAATAACACAAATGAACGTGAAGGAAACTATTGTAGACAAACCTACGCTCAGGTAGACAACCTTATATATACATATTATATGTATATAATATAAAATAAAAAAAAAATACATCTCGTCTTACAAAAATTCACTGTTGCCAGTGGACTCTCTTATTGTCAACAAATAAAATTCTACAAGTTCTACACTCAAAGAATAAAAAGAAGAAAAAGTAATTTACACTTTCCCTTTGTTGCATATAAATAAAATCTCGCATGTAAATAAGTAATATATAATATAATGATCTTTACAAAAGGAAAATAAAATTATATTAAATTTTTATCATCACTGGTTTGTACTTTGTAAATAAAAATTGTTATCTAGATGAAAAATTCCATAATTTACTACAGGATAATTTGATTATAAAGCATATGGAGAGAATAAAGAATGAGTTGTGTATAACCATAAGATAATATACACGAAACCGTCGCGACGCAGGTTGCATTTAATCATTCAAATTGTTTGTATTCAAGTGGCCCTATGCCATCCTTGCTTAACCTCCAAATTATTGTTCAGAACATAATAAAAAGCAAAGTAAATTTATAATTAAAAAATATAACCAATGTACCGTTAAAAATATCTAAATATTAATTCGAATAAGTGGAATATTCTTTTAAAATAACATTACAAAATAAAAAAATAAACATTTTAGTATTGATAAAGGTGAAAATTTTTAGGTTAGGCGAGGATGGCACTACTTAGCCACGAATTCTTATTCCAAAAGTTAAAATACATTATACACTCTGCAAATATACATACATATTATTTATAACCGATGATTTTTATAATATTTTAGTGTGTTGTATCATTTACAATGTGCAAAAGATTTTAATGAAAGTGAAATATTCATTTTGTAGCATTTCATAACGCTGACAAGAAAATATTTAAATACAAAACAACTATATTATATACATACACATATCAACGTACTTATTTCCAATACATACTTTCATATATATCTATACACAATTGTACATAATGTAAATGGGTATGTATTGAACATATTATACATATAATTCTTTTTTTATTCGACTCCACGCGTGACAAACGTGTGGCCTTAGTCTCTACTCCCTTCATTCACTTTCATGAATTCATATTTGTTATTTGTTTTTTGTTTTCCAGACGATACATATATGTACACAGTAAAACGATGAGTGAAGGGTCTATACATGATTTTTACCCTCTTTTACAGTAGTTAAAGATGTAAATATCACAACCAATTTGTGCAGTTTTCAAAGGCATAAAATTCACGGTGAGAAAAATGACAAAATAAACGATAAAAATAATTTATATATAAGAAAGATTATATTAATATATTTTATTTTCATGTACAGGTAATTAAGGGTGGAATGACAGTGATGGTTTGATATATATTATTAAAATTGTATTGATAATATAAAGATAATTATACAGGAAATACGATTACTCATATATTAATTTTGACAGACACTTTCATTTTTATTTTTCATCGTGAAATATTTTCACATAAATGTCAATAATGATTCAGAAATATTTTAATGGGGATTTATAAAATATACATTTGAGAAAGTATATGCTCGGTTAATATATAATAATAGAGTATTGAAAATAAATAATGAATAGAAATTTGAAAAAATCAAAACTCTTAATCTCTGAGTGATAAATATAAAATGGAATGTAAAAAGGGTCGATGACGTTCAATATACATTGATAAAAATATAATCTCGCGATTTCTCACGTCATATTCTTTTTCATATATTTTTATCATTCATATGAATTAATATATGTGAATAATATTCTTCTTTTGCAGATAGATGACAAGAAAAGGTAAAAAAAGCTCTTGGAATATAATGATGAGGTGTAAAAGAACTAAATATAACGCACGCATAACAGTATTATTTACCGGCATGCGTGAAAGAAATTGTGTTCATACCTGATGACTCATATGTGAATAAAGAAGAAGAAAAAGAGGAATTTGAAATGAGAAGAATCTTGGTGAGAATTAAAAAAAATTCCAGGGAATCCCCGGATGCTGTTTATGACTCATTGCGTGCTCATCATTTTTGATGTCTTTCCCATCATCCATCGACATATTATATATACCATATATAACGTTAATTTCATAGTTTTAAACAACACAAAATCATTTGAAATAAAATTCTAGAATTTTATTAAATAATATTTTGTAATAAAATTAAAATTGCGATAATGAAAAGGTGAATTTTTTTTTCTTTGTAATTTGCTTTTTCTTTTTTCTTTTTGTAATTCATTATTATCCAGCAATTTAATTTTTACGTCAAGGTAAACCTGATGATTAATAGTCTTGTCATGACATTATGTCGTTGACGTTTAAGGAACTGTGGCATTCCGATATAATAACTTCCTTTCAAAACGTTTATTGTATTCTTTATTTTATTTATTATTATATGTGGCAAAACGTAGAATGTTGGTGAAATTATATAGAAAATATTCTAATAAATATATAGATATTTTATGTACATAAAAGTGTTTGGTTAGAAGAAGAGAAAAAAAAGCTTTTATGAATGGCTATTTGTGTGACAATCTTTGAAGTGTATTATACAGATATGAACTAACTGGGTCGTGTGAAAATATAAAAAGACATGGAAAAAAAAAATGATAATAAAAATAGGCCACATGGACTATATATTCGTGTGTCTATAATTATAATTGAATCCATTTTGACGGTGAAAAATAATTGGATAAAAAATTCAAATTACTCGTCTGATGTTTCATTAATATTTTACATACATGAAGCAAAACATTTTGGTATAAAATCAAATAGCTTTATCTAATTAAATGCTCAAAAATAATCAATATTTAAAATTACTAATCCGCTGCATTTGAAATTGAATAAATTATTGCTGAATATCAAGAAAATATTCAATTGCAATTATTAAAATGCATAAATTAATTTATTAAATTTTTTTTTTCAACGATATAAACATTATTATATGATCACATAAATACAAATATATATTGACTTTATACATACACATTATGACAATCTTATCACTGTTAATGATAAAAAAAAAGAAGAAAATAATAATAAAAAAAAAAGATTTCCCGCAAATGTTTTTGCCACATCCTGTAATTTTTATTCTCTATCACAAAAGTACAAAACGGAATTTTGATATGAAAAAAAAAGAAAACGAATGCATAAACTATATTAAATTTCACAATAAACATTACAGCAAAAAAAAAAGTATTACAAGAAAAGATAACCAAACAAAAGTTCATCGATTGCTTTCGGGCAAATTAAATTCTTCTCAAATATATAAATAAATAAATAGATAAATAAATAAATACATAGCTGATATAATTTATATTCTACCCATCCAAAAATTGCCAGAAGAATCCAACAAAATAAATAGCAAAAAAAAAAAAATAAAAACGAGAGCACTTATCTTTCTTTCTTCCACGACTTTCTTTCTTTCGATTTCTTATTCTTTTTTTATCCCAAGGGGATCCTCAAAAAAAAAAAAATACGTCCTTCGACATTGCTAAAGTCTGAGCACGCTCTCTCGCACTTTATTCATTCTGTCTGCTCTCATACAAGAGGGTCAACGTCATCATAACGACGATTAACATTCAAAATAGAAGAAACAATAAGATAAAATAAATTTCCTAAAGAAAGAAAATTAATCAATTAATTTTAACCACAACGAAAAATAATATTTATAATTTCATGTAAAGATTTATATTGATATTCGCTAATGATTTGCAACAAATAAATATCAACAATTATTATTATCACATCTACATTTATTTATCCATCCAAATCCCTATAAATTATCCCATATTTAAATATTATTTTACAATCCCCGAATTATTCACATTTGAATAAACCTATTCAAATACAACATGAGCATAAATATCCTCACTCTATCTTTATCTTAACATTCACATGTACTAAAGGGTAAATAACCCTTTGACATTGCTATAATCTCATTTTGTGTAATCCAACATTGACGATCGTTCGCATCAGTAACACATAATAGCTACATACATACATATTATATACACACAAATATGTACAGATATTATACATATATTAATACAAGCTTTGCTATTTATGGGTTGAAAACTCCACCCTGATGGATGAAACCACAGAAAAGAAATTCGATATAGCAATAGAGTATTAGTATACACATACTACACCCACTTATTGTGACAATAACCCCTTGATAAAATTTTCCATTCATTAATTATTAACACATTTATAAATAAACTCAAGAAATAAAGAATAAAACAAAATGTTATTATGCAAAAATAATGATAACAAAGGTGAAATGTAATACTATGGATGTATTGAAAAATTAATTTGCAATTACAATTGATATATCAACGTTTATTATTTATTTGTTTATGCAACATAACATGTGACCTTTATTGTTCATTGCGTTAAAGATTGTGAGAAATTTAAATGAGATGATTTAAATGAAAAGGGGGATGATTATGTGATATTGAAAGAGAAAAAAAAGAAAACTTACCCTGCGTAAAATGCTTGGCAACCATCGCGCGAGCGTGTAAATCACCGGTTCATGTATAATTCCAACCCCCTGACTTGGCACTGGGGGTAAAGTTTTTTTTAAATATATAATAAATATATATTGTTTAATAATTACACTTGGATTATAACAATTAACTCGGTAAATTATCGTTCACAAACGTCACATGTTTTTTAATAATACACGTGTGCATAATTATTTGTATTTCACTTGGATTATTTTATTGTTTTTTTTTATTCATACATTAGTATTAAGTGTATGTAACAGTGTAAATAAATAGAAATTAATAAAATAAATTATTATAAAATTCCTTTGTGATTAAATATGAATTATTATGAACGCGTAAATATTGTTGATGAAGATATGGGAGTAAAAAATAAACCCACATGCCTGACAGTTGCCACCCAACTGACGCTCTTCATCGCGTCTCGTATTCCTGTATGTGCTCGATGTTTCATACTGCTTATATATTTCCCCCTCTAGGAACGGTCAACCCTCCATTGTCATTGTTGTTATCATTATATGTATATATGGTTAACTTTGATCGTGGTTTTACTTATCGGCGTGAGAGAGAAAGCGAATTATATTGCGGGTTATCAACTGAAACGTGTAGTTTTTTCTATTTTTTGAGGTTATACACTTGTAGTATAGGTGGCGCCATCGATATGAAAAATAATTTGCATTTTATTGTGGGAAATAATGAATTATATTTAATTATGTGTATATTATTTATGTAGAGATTTAATTAAATGCTTTTATGATAATTATATAGAGTATTGTGATTGTTGTAAGATTATTTTTGATAATATAATGTTCACACGATGGAATGTCGACAGAGCGTGAAATGTAATATATTATTGTTTAATGTATTGCGTGATTGCGACGCAAACACGATACATACTTGAAATTTTTACTACTTTTTCTATTGAAACTGTATATAATTACCGGTCACCTTTGTGTTCTTTATAATGAAAATATGGTATGTAATGTTAAATGAACAAAAAGAAAATGTTATTGAGTACATAATTATGCTTGTGGTAAGGAAATATCAAGTGGCGAATTTCCTCAAAACCCCTTTATCTCCGGTCGGAAATTGACGGAAATGCGATTTCGTGAGCGGAAAAATAATCAATCCCGTTACATACACATATATACATTAATATATCTATATATAAATATTACAGAGTCTTGTTCTGTGTTCACTTATAAGTAAGAGCTCAAGTACAATATTGCAATATCATCATTGGTATTGCAAACATGATTACATCAGACTATGATTGGCTATGAATCATAAATAATACACCGTGAATATCGCACAAAGTTTATAACTATGTATAATGTATATTCTTATTTAATTTAATAGTAGCCCATATATTCAAGGTTTTGGTTACATTCTATTGGAATTTACCACAGAAAGTAGATATATATGTGACATTTAATTCTTGAAAAGGCATTGATTAATTATATGCCAGTATAATTCAATCGAATTAATTCATGAAAAGTATTTGTTTACATGCGGAAATCTTTGTTAATTTATCTCGATTGATCAAATGTCGAGGAGAAAAATAAAAGAGTATATATAATTGAGTGTAAAATACATCTCACATTTGTATAAACTCTTCTGTTTTCTTTTTAAATGAAGAATCCAATTTCAATGAATATGCTTGCAAAAGTTCCTCGACCCCACATCTGCAGTAACAGATCCGTTGTTCCATTCGTCACGGACAGTGAATCGCCATCAGATATATGTACAACAGTAAAAATTCTTTATTCTCATTTCTTCACTATGGTTTCATATTTTTTTTTTATAAATCTCTTCCGTATATATCTTCATGGTGTCTTATAAAGTACACTATACATACTCTTATTTCTTATTTTATCCGCACAGCAATTTGAGATTATGTTTGATATAATTTTCTATAAAAAAAAAAAAAGAAAAAGTAAACAACAAATAATACATGTAGAAACGCTATTAAACTTCAAACATAATAAAGTAACGGCATCTATGCAACAAATAAACTAAAATAAATAAAAACAATGTTAACGTGCCTCAATAGACTTGTTTGATGCGTGTCTATGTGTGGGTGGTTCATGTTCACTGAGCACCTTTTACCAAACTATCAAGATTATAAAATGAAAAAATTAACATCCAACTTGTTCTATTTTACATCTTCGTTCTCGATTCCTTATCTTATTTTCACCTCCACTCTACATCAAATAAAAATATATCCACATGTACAAATACATACACATAACTATAGATGTATCATGTACGCATTTATTATAAACTTTTGTATGAGAAATTCTATTTGCAATAGCATCTGCAGCAAATATCATATAAATTTTCATCATAAAAAATTTATTTCCTCAATTTTAGTATCGAAACCATCTGCCGAAGAAATAAAAGAAACTATAATAATATAAATAAATAAATAAATATAATAATAATAATAATAACAATAATAGTCAAATATAAATATTAAAACATGTTTTATAATTTGTTTTTGTACTCAGGAATTTTTTAGCCACCCTCAACTATGTCATCCATTTTTCCTAACCTATATTCGTTTCTGTATTTATATATACAGTACAGCAAGTCGTTATGATACTTTCATGTATCATATTGCAATCTGCATAGAATATTTTCCCCACTCAGCTCTTATCTCAAAACAACATCCTCAACTTGTCTTGCTATTAATCACCACCAAACCGCCCCCGCGCTCTCGTTATCTTAAAAAAAAAAAAAAATATTCGTTTATCATCTGAGGCGCGATACCGACATTACCGACCATTTTGATATTGTGTCTTTACGCATGCGCCATCATATATATTATATGTACGCGCATTTTATCTCTCTCTATCTCACATTTTTTTTCCTCTCCATCCTCAGTATATAACCTCTTACAACAGCACATAATGTATCTCTCTCAATTTATATATTATTATATGCCATTTTATCAACTCTCTCTCTCTGTTCAGTCCAACGCCACCGGCGCCGTCGTTTGTTCGAATATTTTTTTATCCCCTTCTCCATGTCTCACAATCACTCTTTCTCTCTCTTAGTCAATCAGCATTTAGTACATAGTGAGGAGGCTTTATGTTAAACTCACTATACATATAGTAGTACACCATTTCCATTGCTCTGAAGTCTGAGTTCTCTCAAAGTCTCAATCGTACTCCAGTCGTACGTCTGTCGTTTGTTGCGAGCACAACAACAAAACAATAAAAAAAAACAATGTTGTTGGCAACGCGAATTGGTTGTTGTTATTACACTCAAATTCGCGCATTTAATACAACAATAATCCATCTCCATCGCAATGTGTCGTCTAACAAGTAAATGTAATAATAAATAAACAAATAATCAAGTAACAAGAAGAAGATTTTGAAGTTTAAGACACGACAATAAACCTTGCAAATTATTTTGCAAGGGAGCAAGTGATAAAAAAAAAAAAAGTAATAATTGTCCATGCAATTAAATTATTGTCGGCCATGGCTTCGGTGAAGGTGGCTGTAAGGGTCCGTCCCTTTAATAAAAGGTGCCTGAACTTTAAATCCATATATACATAAATAAAATTATACATATATATATACATATATGTATATATTAATTATTGATATGATGTGGTTGAACATGTGAATGCAATTTATTTTTTTTTTCTTGTATTAAAAATTTGTTATCTTATATTTTTTTATGTACATATGTACCTTTGGACATGGATATATATGTATAGCGTCATGCTGTATTGTTATGATGTTTAATCATTTAAAATTGTTATCATCTATTATTACCTGTGCATTATTGTCCTCTTTTGTGGTTTGGTCATTAAAATTTATCACTTAATACGTTTGGATTTGGGCTCGTTAGCTTGAACTAGGTATACGAGTAATGATTGAACATTTTACAATCTAACTGTAGAATTTTATATACTTTATTTATTTTTATTGTTATATAGAATAAATAAGGAGTATAATATATTCAGGAATGATAAATGAATATGATTCTGGTTTATTTTTATGTTTTGTGTATGCGTTTATATTAAAATGTGCTCTCGATATTTCAAACTGGTTTTTCTGGGGAAAATGAGCACACTAACACATACAAAAAAATATCCAATATACAGTTATAATTTTGCATGATGAATATTTTCAGAGACTATAATAATAGTTGATATGTTGTCTAAAAATGACGCATTGAAACATGTTGCCTTGATTTTTATTCAACAATTTTTTAAATGGAAATTTATAATTCAAATTATTTTATATAACATCCGGTGTATAATTGTGAAAATATTTGAGTAAAATTTGAGATAAAGAAGACAATAAATCAATAAAATAACACTTGACAAACTCAACAAAATTTTGTTTACAATTTGTAAATGAAATACATGAGAAAAAAAAAAATAATTCAGACAATGTTATAATAATACCATCAATGACATACATTGAATCTTGTCAAGCATGTCGATGGAATTAAATACAAAATTATAATACTCTACTATATTATTTTATATTTTTTATTCCAGGGAACTGGCCATGAACGCGAAACTGATTGTTCAAATGGATGGCAAGAGGACACGGATATTCAGTAGCAAGGTAATTCATTTGTCAGGTGAAAGGGAATTCAATATATATAAAATATTTATTCATAAAATATAAATAAGAAAGAACAATATTATTAAAAGCAATTGTAACCTCGAGGAATTTATTTTACTCTTATTTTATTCTATTTTATCATTTATATAGGTTTTAAATAGACATGGAATTCTTGTGAATCATACGAAGAGATAGGTGGTATGTCACTTTTGTATGTGCCAACTGATCAGCTGATGCTGTATCATTGGAGAAAGTCGTGACAGTACTTTTACAGAGCAACAGTATATATAATTCACTGAACCAATGTGTGTCTCCCCTCACTTTTCATAATGATTACAGCATCACTCATTAGTTATTGAAATGAGGATAAAAGAATATTTTTTCTTATTGCTTATTAATATCACGCAATTTATTAATTAATTCTAAAATACAATAAATTTTATCATTGAGATTTAATGTCAAGTTGATAAATGAATCTCGGCATTGTGTACTATTGATAAAGTGTTCTCATTATATCTGTATATTTATTTGAAAATTTTTTTATTTACAGAGTCCAGGAAATGGCAGAGACGTTGATAAAGAGAGATATAAAGATTTTACATTTGATCATTCATATTGGTCTTATGATGTCAATGATGAAAATTATGCTGCTCAAGATGAGGTAGATAAAAAAAAAAGTTGATACTACTTTTAATCTTTATATATACCATTGGCGTATAAAATAAATGATTGCTTTGGCAATTTTATTTTTGGCAAACAATTATGTGTTGATGTGATGTGATTTGTAATGTATTGCAGTGTATTTATTGACGATTGACACGTGCAATTTATGCTGTTAGATTTTGCAATGATTTTATAGCGGGTCAATTCGCAATAAGGCTTGCTTCCGTGCAAACAATTGTTTGTTGGTAGTGAATGTGTGTGTGCACAGTATCATAATAATGCAAGACGTCATACACAAAAGTTATACATACATATATCACTTTTAACAATTTGTATAGCCATTTAAGGATACTCAACTTTATTTGTTTAGTATGTATGTGTGTATGCTTTTCAGGTCTTCTACGATCTTGGTACGGATGTCATAGAAAGTGCCTTTGCAGGTTACAACGCCTGCGTTTTCGCCTACGGTCAAACGGGCTCTGGTAAGACCTTCACAATGATGGGCTCGCCGGTAAATATATTAATAATTATTATTTTATTTCATGAGCATTTTGCATTCTTTTATAACGCCTAATATTCAATATTTGCATATTGAAAATGTTTAATTTTAATATATTAAATGTGATTTTTAATATTGTTTAATAGGAGTCCCAAGGTCTTATACCAAGAATATGCAAAACATTATTTGCGAGAATGGCGGCGGGCAAAGAGAGTGGAGCGTCATACAGAACTGAAGTATCATTTTTGGAAATTCATAATGAACGTGTTCGAGATTTATTAAGGCCAGATCAAACACAATCACATTCACTTAAAGTTCGTGAACATCCTAAACGAGGTCCTTATGTACAAGATCTTTCAAATCATCTTGTTTATGATTATTCAGATATTCAGGTGAATAGTTTTGTAAACGATTTTTGTTTTTTTGAATTAAATTCCAAGTTACTTTTTTGTGATTATTACTTTTGGTGTTAATTGACTTATTTTTAATAAATTCTAGGAATGTATGGTGAGAGGAAACACGCACAGGACAACAGCAAGCACAAATATGAACGACGTAAGCAGCAGAAGTCACGCGATATTTACAATTACATTTGTACAAGCAGGATTTTCTGAAGGTAATATGCCCTCAGAGACGGTGTCTAAAGTTCATCTTGTTGACTTGGCAGGAAGGTAAAAAAATATTACATTAAAGTAAACATAAGAAATAAAGCCAAATGAAGTTATTATTTTAAAAAAAAAAAATATTAGAGGTAATTATACATACATTTTTTTTTTTTTTTTTGCATTTTTTTAGTGAACGAGCAAATGCAACAGGAGCCACGGGCCAGAGATTAAAGGAAGGTGCGCACATAAATAAATCTCTAGTCACCCTTGGCTCTGTTATATCAGCTTTAGCTGATATCAGTTCATTCACGGATTCAAATTGTTCAAAAAGAAATGTTCATATTCCATATCGCGACAGTGTATTAACTTGGTTGCTTAAAGACTCGCTCGGTGGTAATTCAAAGACAATAATGATTGCTGCAATAAGTCCGGCAGATTGTAATTATGGCGAGACCTTGAGTACACTACGATATGCAAATAGAGCAAAAAATATTATTAATAAGCCAACGATTAATGAAGATCCGAATGTTAAGCTTATTAGAGAATTGAGAGATGAAATAATGAAATTAAAATCAATGATAGGAAAAGATATGGTGAGTTATTAATATTTATTTCAATGTTTAAATTCTGAATGATTTTATATTGACATGATTTTTTGTAATTTTTTTTTTTTAATAGAGTGTGGAAAGACCACCGCAACAAAAAGTATTACTTGCACAAATTCACGAGAAACAGGAACAAGAAAAAGTTCTTACTGAAGAGTGGACGGAAAAATGGCGTGAAACTCAAAAGATTCTTCAAGAGCAACGAGCTTTGGGTTTAAGAAAAAGTGGTGTTGGAGTTGTTTTAGACTCGGAAATGCCGCATTTAGTTGGTATTGATGATGATTTATTAAGCACAGGCGTAACGCTTTATCATTTAAAAGAAGGAAAGACTCTTGTGGGCACTGAAGATGCCAAAATAATTCAAGATATTGTATTAACTGGCACAGACGTTGAATCAGAACATTGTGTGGTAGAATTAAACGCTGGTGTAGCAACACTTAATCCACTTTCACCTCACTGTTGGATTAATATGAATCAAGTTGATAAACCTACAAGATTATCTCAGGGTTGTATTATTCTTCTTGGCCGTAATAATATGTTTCGATACAATGATCCAGCGGAGGCAGCAAAATTACGTAAAGAAGGTGGTACAGGCAATGGAAATTTACAATCAACTGTTGTAAATCTTTCTCGATTATCATTACACAGTTGGAGTGTTTCGGATCTTCATGTATCATCGTCAAGTGATAATTTATTAAATTCAAGTGAAGATCTTCGTGCGTTGGAAGAATTGGAGCAACAAAAAGCCGCTTTAATAAAAGAGAAAGAAGACTTTAAGGTGAGCTTTTGACCTTACACTTTATAGATTTCATTATACAAAAATAAATGGAATTATGTAAATGCAGTCATATTAATGCAATTATTGTCTATTTAATTTTATTTCTTTTTTCTTTCATTGTCATAGTTATAATTAAAATTAAATAATGATTCACAGAAAGAGCAGGAGGAACGCGAAGAACGATGGGCTGCAAGACGAGAGGCACTTGAGGGTGCACAGAGGGAACTGGAAAGAGAATGGGGTGCACAATGGAAAGAGTGGGCTGATGCAATTGCTGCACTAGAGTCGCGACAACATGAATTACGAACTCGTCGCCGGATGCTGGAGCAAGAGCGGCGCGACGAGATGACACAAGTAAGTGGCTTGGATACGCCGTCCCCGGATTTATTTTTAATATTGGTCAAGTATCAGTTTTACTTTGTTCTTGTTGCACTTGGTGTTCTCATTTGTTTGTCCGGCAATATTATTATTTACTCGCACGTATGTCCATTGGATATGTGACCAAGAGAAAATAGTATAATGAAAAAAAAAAAAAAAAATCACAAGAAGAAATAATGAAAACAAATTCTTTTTTATTACATACAACTAAAATACAATGCAATAAATTATAAATTGATGTTTTAATATTTTTAATATATTAATAATGATTCCTTGGCTGGACTTGGGAATTAATTTTATTTTATTTTTTTTTAGTCTATTGAAATTTAATGATTGATATGGATAAAATATTGAAGATATAAATATTTTAAAAATGATGAATACTTGATTATGAAATTATAACGAATTTAAAATGAGGTAAAAATAAATGTATTCTTTTATTATTTTTGTTAATATCTGTTGTTAATGTTTTTGGGTATAAATAAATTATGAACGTGCTAGTATTAAATGTTTATCGAAAATACTGCCGAGCAAACATATTGAGAATAGTGGCCATTCACTATTTCACTATTTGTTCTCTACTTAAAAATGTTGATTTAATGGGGAAAAAAAAAAAAAAAAAACGAAAGTTTTGTAGAGAGCGAAAGAACGAAGAAATGAAATACATATGTTTATAGGTAGCAATATTGATTGGTCTATGAAATGCCTATGGGTTTGTTATATGATAAGCGAGCGAGAGAGAAAGAGAGAGAGCGAAGGAGAGAAAAAGAAAAAACGTGTTGTTATATATTCTATTGTTGATTAATAAATTTTTCTTATCAATTATTCACCTTGCAATCTTCTATACGATTTATCGTTCATATATATAAACGATTCTTACATTTTATTTTTTTATTATTCATGTATTTATTATACGTGTATTATTTTCTTTATTCATCATGCTAAATTTTTCATTCATCAATTTTATTATTGACATATTGTGAATAATTTCATTTTAACAAACCCGAATAAATGTAAATTTTTATACGTAAAATTTTTGAGCTAAGAAAGAAAAAATAAATAAATTAGTAGTCGTATTTTTTGTGCTATGTTTGCATCCCGCGTGTATTAATCATTGGATATATATAAATAATCATTGACAAAACTGAATGCAGGTAAGAGATATTGTTAAAACAGACAAATTTAATTTATTTTTAATGTCGCTATTGATAAAATTGCATGATTTGATTAATTTTATAATTTTTCATTATTATATCATCCAATATAAATGCTTCCAAATAATTTTTGTTACATTATTGTTTTGACTATTTATTTATGCGATTGTAAAGAGTTTGTTATTTATTATTTATTCAATTATATTTTGTTAACGCTACGGTGTGTATGTGTGGCTAGGTAGAAAATTTGTGTAGGGAAGTCGCCTATCTTCGTACCAATCTACAATCCAAACAACGACAGTTTGAAGAATTCATGAACAATCACGATCGTTTGGAGACACGACAACATCAGTGGGATAAGGTGAGAGAAAAAATTGTTAAATATATTCGCATTTGTATTTCAAACACGGCTTTTTATTCCTGTTATTTAATTTTATTAAAATCCCTGGGCTGAATTTTACGAAAATTAAAATAAATATTCGTCAAAGTATCTTCACAGGTATATTTTTATATTTTCTTTTTAATTGATGTATAAATATTTATAAATAAATATTTTTACTTTACAGACAGATGATGGAGCAGTGAGCGACGGTAGTTTGCCAGAGTCTTGGTCCAGTTTAAACGATCAAAAATCTGTTGATGCAATGAAAGAACTAGTTAATCATCACGTGAGTATTTTATTATAATTTTTAAAATAATTATCGGGTATTTAAATTTATTGTAAAAGATTTTACTCAATTCGATTGGTTTTTGTTCTTTGATTTTACTTTAGAAAAAAGAATTGGCTGCTCTGGAGTCGGAGTTGCAAAACAAAGTCAAATCTCTGGGTGAACATCAAATGAGAGTTGACAAAATGGAAGAAGAATTATTGGATATGGCTGATAAACAAAAACAAATATTGAATCTCGAGGTAAAATATAATATCATTGTTTTATTTCTTTATCTTTATCATTAATATAAATAATAAATGAGAAATATTTATTGTAGTTTGAGGGTCAAGAAATCACAGAGAAAAAACTTTTATTGGCAAAACGAACTCAAGAACAACTACAAGAAATTCTCAAACGAAAACAAAGCTTAACATTGAATCTCAAGCGCGCATTGCCATCATCACCTGGACGATCAAGCAGCAGCAATGATATTTTTTCAAGTCGAGATTTAAAATCCTTTCAAGATGCATGTAATCGTAAATTAAGAATAGCTTCAGCACTTAGTTTATTACCAACTGATTTACCAAGCTCAACAGACACAAATGAAACGTTTCATACAGCAGCTGCCAATTCACCAGAATTACGATCGTTATTTCCTGAAACAAATCTCCCTGTCGTGTCAACTCCTGAATTAAAATTGACCGATGAAACTGAAGACAACAAGAAACAAAATGAAAATATCCGCAGCGAATCTATAAAAGCAGCTGATGTTGATAAGACTGAAGTTGAAAATTATCCAACTAATATTAATTTAAATTCAAATATGATAACCAATAGTGCCGAAGCTTCTTTGCTATCCGATGTGAGCCAAGAAATTAATAATGATGACATTCTAGATGTGCAAATAATTCATTCCAATGATCATAATAAAGATGATATTTTTCTTTCTACCACAAACAATTCACAAAAATCATTGGCAATCGAAGATGAAACATCAACGGAGTATGATGAAGATATGAAAAGACTGAATCAACGAATTGCCCAACAAAGAATGCTGATGATTAAATGTTTAGAAGCGGGTACACCAACAAAAGATGAGCTCAATCAACAAATACTCGTTCTCCAAGATTTACAACGGAAACAAATTGAACTGGAAGTCAATTTATTGAAACGTGAAAAGCAATATCAATTAGCAAAAGGTCCATCGAAGATATCAATGATGGAACCACGAATAGATTATGTTGAAACAGAATCTGAAGACGATAGCAATTGGAATCCCAATGTAAATGCATTGAGAAATGCGACATTGCCAATTGTTAACATTAATAAAACTCAAGTTTCTGCGAGAGATGTATTGAGTGATCCTGAAGATATATCAATGACAAATCGAACAATATCACCGAAGATGCCACCAACGCGTGGTTATTCCTCTGTCTACCTCACAGTAAGTGACAGTCATTACAATTGTAATGCAATTTTTATAATATTATAATTTGTCATTAAGAATAAGTAAAATTTTCTATTTATTGTTTCACAGAGTTTAAATCGTGGTGATCGATTAGGAAGCCCGTATTCTCTTTCTATTACAAGATCATTGCCATCATTGATACCAAGTGACAACACAACAGACAATGTAATTAATATGATTGTCAGTGTGCCATCATATGTAGTTCGTGGAGCTGGAGCATCGCTTCATTACGAGTACGAAGTACGTGTTGTGGTGCGAGACGACTGCTGGTCTCTTTTACGTCGCTTCAGAAGATTCCGCGAATTATATGTCTCGATGCGTCAACAATACGGCAGCAAGGTCTGTTTAAAATTACTTTTATCATAATTTATTATAGAAAATAAATAGAATTATTGCAAGAATTAATATTATATTATTTTTAATTGACAGGTCTCGGCAATTCGTTTTCCACCTCGTCAATTTTTTCAAAAGTATGAGGTAGTTGCGCGCCATCGGAGAAAGCGATTGGAGGAATATTTACGACATCTAATTCAAGTTTGCTCGGAATTACCGAGTTGCAAACCATTATATAAATTCCGCGGTAATTTAAATAATATTGATAAAAAATCATTGATTGAATTCAATGCATTCTTTCGCCGAGGAACATTTGAGAGTAGTAAACATGGCACTAGCTAAAATCAATTTTACGAGCCAAATAATTGGCTCTTTAATTACATTTGTAATGTATTTTACTTCGACGGTGAACAAACATACAAACGCAATTTCACTATTCGCGTTTTTATTATTTATCTTATTATTTATTTTTTTTGTTAGTGTTTAAGTTTTAATTGTTGTTTTCAAATGAGCTGTTACGAAGAATTTTTATAAATTAATTCACAAATGCATTCAATACGCGGGAACAATAATTGAATAATTGGAGTGAACAATATTGAAAACAAATGAGGCCTCATTATTATATATCAGACTTACATAATCGCTTTGACGAATATCAGTATTGAATTAAACTACGCACTAAGGATTATAAAAAAAAAATTGTAGGTAATTCATGCATAAATAATGTTAAATGTAATAAGCGAAAATGAGATGATGAAAAAGGGGAGAATTAGGGAAAGAAAGAAAAAATTAATCATTATAATAATGATCAGATAGATAATTTAATTAATAAAAACAAAATCAGATACGTTTATTTTTTGGGTCGTGATACGATAGCTTTTTATAACGGATTTTAACCGAGAGACATTGGCAAAGTTTAAAAAAAATATATCTTTCAATTGCTATATTTGAAAATATGACATTTCAAACCTAAACATTATGAGTAATAAAAAAATAATATAGGATTATTATTTGTTTACAATTATATCGCTGATGAAACCTCATTCAGGTCATATCAACAAGAACTATGATGAAAACAGAATATATCTACAATATATTTAAAGACTACAGAAGAAGTATAAGATAAAAAATGAAAGAATTTCTGTATTATTTCATCGACTGTTTACCTAAAGCTTCACGATTTTATTATAGATTATTACTTAAAAAGCCTAAATGAGTATTAAATCATTATTGGCCTTAAGTGATCAATAAAAATAAATAAAAAGCGACATATAATTGATAACAATAATATTAATAAGCCGAAATAATGGAAATATCGCACATATATTATATATTTAATAAGAAATGAAAAACATTATTGTTTATTTTATGTGAAATTTTCGGGAGATATTTTTTTGATTGGATCTAAATCGATGTTGACCCATATGCCAACAATTGTCATATTAGTGAATTTAGCTAGCGATTAGTAGTGAAGTAAAATGAGATAAAAAAAAAATAATAATTTCCATGGCTGTGCAAATGGACTTGAAAGGACCTTCCCTTAGTGTCTACATACAGTCCGGGCGTTTGAAACGGCGCTAATAATAAATATTGTGGGTGGGTGTATGTATAGAATTATTCATGAACCCCATATACAACATCGACGTATCACCCATTTACCTCATAATTAAATACCAGTGTTGAAGATTGTGACTCGTTCATTTTTTCCTTCTTTTTTATGTGATCTAGGAAATGATCTGAATTAATAATGTAAATATTATAAAACAAGGGAAAATAATCATATATAATAAATTTATCTTAACGTTCTAAACTGGGTTTATCTCAAATTATAAATTATAATCAGCGTAATGTAATGATATTTATTGAATCATTAGTTATTTAGTATTTTCAATAGTTTTAAAAAAATTTTTTTTTTGTTGTGAAAAATTCATTATAGATCAATATTTATAAAAAAAAAAAACATTTATCAGTTATATCATCTCGTCTGATTTTATACAATTGATGATTATTTTATATTATCGTTTATTATATTTCAATAAATCATGAAGCTATTGATAGCTGATGAATCCAAAATGTGAAAGAACGAGTATATAAAATCGTCTTCATTATTATAAAATACAATAAATCATTCCGAATTGTGAATTAAAGCTAAATAAATACTTGTTCACTAGCTAAACTGTCAGAAAACGGAGCGACTATTTCACGTGTGGCGAAGTAAAATATTAGACCAAATGCAATGGAAATTGGAAGGGCTGGTAGAGCTTTTTGGAATATTGCAAGAAGCAAAAGAGTGAGACATAAACCCTGCAACAAAAGAAAAAAATATCTTCAATAATCATCAAAGCATTCAAATTAATATAACTACTTATCAACATTATTTACTTACAATGAGGATTGCAACAAAGCACGCCAAAGTGGTATTCCAATCTCCATAACTTGATGCTTTACCCACCAATACACTATAAAATATAAAATCACCAAGACCCAATTTAACACCGCGCTCTTCTTCTGAAACAGAACTATTGGCTGGTTGATTATTTTGCACTGATGCTTGACCAGTTCTATACTGTGCCGCTGTTTGCCTCACTTCTTCAGCTCTTTGCACACTGCGATTTTCTACATAAACACAAAATCAAATCAAAATCAACTAAACAATTTTATATTTAATTCAAAATTCTACTTACCATGATTGTCAACCCAATCATTTGTAAATCCACTCTCTTCTCCCTCATCACCCGCCGGACGAACCATTCGATCTCTCACTGGGAATCTAATATTATCATCGCCAGATGCTGAATCACCAGAAGTTGTAGCCGTTCCAACATATCCCGCATAAGCAACTGTAAAACTATACATTATTGTCGAAGAATAAATAAGCGCTGGGAAAATTGGCTCGTTTCGTTCTTGAGCCATTTCAACGAGAACTCTTAAAGGACCCCTGGGTGTCAATACAGCAATTAAATCTAGAAAAATAAAAATTTATCTCAATTAGCAACAGCAATATCAAGAAAAATTGAAATATTCACTTACCCCAAATACTTATTACTGCTAATACAGCCCAAACTGTCCATTCTGGCAAATATTTGATGAATACTAAAGCCATAAGAGCTGCAATAAATATAAGATATGCTTGCTGAAGTGCAAGTGGCCCTTGCCAATGAATACATATCATTCCCATAATTCCAAAATTCCATACCACTAACGAAAGTGTTATAAAATCAATTGGAATGTTGTAAGCCTTCAATACTTCCTCACAATATAATGTTGCAAATACAAATAGCAACATTAATGAACTCATTATTAACCAACCATGAATAAATCTATAGCATCTGTATTTATACAAGATAATTAAAACCACAGTCATGCAGACAATTACACATATTAATATCAAAGAATTGGCTAAAGCCTGCCAAATTTTTGTTAGAGTAGTTGTATCTGCTGAATTATCATGGAATGGTGTGTACAACAGATATTCTCCTTCAGTTGTATAAAATGAAATCGAACTGATTGTTGCTACGACAACAAGCATACATAATGATACAGGAATAAATAGCTTGATAACATGAGTTGCTCCATATTTTAATCCTTCTTCTAATTCTTCCTGTTGAAAATTATCACCTGGAGTATCACCTTGTCCTATATGTGGACTTCTAGAGCCACCAAATAATGCCGATGAACCTGACGCTTCAACACGCACTTCAGGCACATTACCAATCTACAATTATTCAATTATTTTATTGATTATTCTTAATTTAATATACTAACTCCAATTTTATGGAATATTAATTATGATGTGTGTAATTAGATATATTAATAAATTATTACTTCATCATTATTTACTGCTTTTGATCGACGTTTTCTTCTTTCATGAACTAAACCTGAACTGTCACTTCTTGTCTCTGCAACATGGGCGTCCATCAGGCTCGTGTACTCGTCTGGTGAATCGTAATTACTTTCGTCCATTCAGCTTTTCCGCCTTTTAAAATAAATAACAATATAATGTTTGTTTAAATAAATATGATATTATTTTGATAATGCAGGGAAAATTCATATATAATTTGATAATTTGGGTCATCAAGTAGTATTAGTGTTACAATTTATTTTTGATTTTTTTACAGTTATAAAATATTTACAAAAAAATTATTATTTATTTACCTCACCAATTATTGATGATATTCAGGGTTGATTTGTTGAGATTTCCAGCATTATAATTTCAATTTATATAATATTTATAAAAATATCGTAGAAAATTGTTTGTTGTTAATTATTAATTGTGAGTGTTGAATAGGTTATGTCGATGACAATTTATTTGGCTTTACCAATTTTTTTAACGAAAAGTCAATGGCGCTGCGATCGATAATTATTGCGCGGGGTTTTTTGAATTATTCTATGATGATGTGTGCTGACAAAATACGAAATCCTCAGCTGATTCTTTTATAATTTTCTAGCGAAAATGATGGCTGCCTTCATGATTCGAACGTGTTTGAAACAACGGTAATTACTCGTAGTTTATTAAAATGAAGTAGAATTAAAATTATGACATATATTAGTATTATTTGATAAATAATTTTATTGATATTGGATAATTTTTATCAGTAATTATTGTCATGAACAAGTTTTAATGAAAAATTATAACCTAAAATTCGCACCAGAATTTCAAATTTTAAAAATATATGTTGAAGTGTTCATTATTTATTGAATATAAATTCCAACCGCGAAATTCATGTTGGATATTGATTTTAATTGTTTTTAATCTTGCATTATATTTTATATAAATATATAAGTAGGATTTTATTTATTAATATGTTTATATAATTGATATTATTACAGATCAGCAGCACGAATTTGGACTGACATTATCAGATATGAACAAAAAGAAATTCAAAAACAATATTCGCATACAAAAATGTGTATCGAGTGTCATTGTTATCACACTACTCCTGTCTATTTAAAAGTCAGAAAAACTAGAGAAGAGAAAGTAGGTTATAGCATATTAATTGTGCATTATTACATTTTTATGAATTTATATCAACGGGGAAATTTATAAATCATAATATGTTGCAGAAAAATCGTAAGAATTTCATTTATAAACCAAAAGAACCAGTTAAATTACCTGTAGTTGATGTTTGGAGGAATATGACTGTGCAAGAATTATCAGATTCATGTGGCAGATCTGTTAGTGAAGTATTAACAGCAATTTCTTACACAGACAGCAGCAAATATACGAAATATACTGTCATTGAAAATCGCAATGTTTTATACGATGCTGTGAAAAAATTAGGAGCCAAATATAAAGTAATACCAAGACCTGGTGAAAACGTTAAAGATGATACCGTAAATTGCGATGCTGTTAGAAGGTAATTTTGAATTTAAATTTTGATATAAAATTGTAGTAATTATTTTAAATTGGTAAAATTTTAGACCACCTCCCGATCCATCAGTGACAGTGAAGCGACATCCAGTTGTGACAATAATGGGACATGTTGATCATGGAAAAACTACACTTTTAGACTCATTAAGACATACTTCAGTAGTTGCGTCAGAATCTGGTGGAATTACACAACATATAGGGGCATTTAATGGTATGATATTTAATTTTTCATTGTGTTCAATTGTGCACAATCGTTTTAAGAAATTTTTAATTGCAGTGACTTTGGACAGTGGCGAAAAAATAACATTTCTTGATACACCTGGTCATGCTGCATTCAGTGCAATGCGAGCACGTGGCGCAAATGCAACAGATATTGTTATTCTTGTTGTCGCAGCTGATGACGGTGTAATGGAACAAACTATTCAAAGTATACGAATGGCCAAAGAAGCAAATGTTCCAATAATTGTGGCTATAAATAAGATTGATAAACCCGATGCCGATATCGTATGTTACTTTTAAACAACAAATTGCTAATATTATCGCAATATAAATAGTAAATAAATATCTTTATTCAATATTTAAATTAGGAAAGGACAAAAAGAATGTTAGCTGAACAGGAAATTCATGTTGAATCGTGTGGCGGTGAAGTTCCATCTGTAAATATTTCGGCTTTGAAGGGATTAAATTTAAATGAATTAATGGAGACTGTTGTGGCACAAGCAGAAGTAATGAATCTTAGAGGTGATCCAAAGGGCTTTGTTGAAGGTGTTATAATAGAAGTGACAACTGAGCACGGTCGGGGAAAACTTGCTACTGCACTTATTCAACGTGGAACATTACGAAAGGGATCAATTCTTGGTAAATATAAAATTTCTTTTACTCATATTTGATAAATTATTTGTTTAAAATTATTATAATGCAGAGATATATTTCATTTGTTAGTGAGTGGTCTGGCCTGGGCAAAAGTAAGAGCAATGTTTGATCATGTAGGCAACACAATTTCTGAAGCAAAATTATCTGATGCTGTGCAAATAATTGGATGGCGTGAATTGCCATCGGCTGGTGATTTACTTTTGGAAGTTGAAAATGAACGACGTGTAAATGTAGTCCTTAATTATAGACAATCACAGCAGGCGATAGATAAAGCAGTAAACGCTTTAGAAGTTATTCAAAAGAAACAAGAGGAACATAATCTAGTGTATAAAGCTGCATTAATGGAGCGTAAGGCGCTGGGTAGAACTCGTAGGATTCGAAAAGGCCCAAGAACAAAAGAAATTATTGATGATGGAATTCCTAGAGTTAATGTCGTAATTAAAGCCGATGTGGTTGGATCTGTTGAAGCTATTTTGGATGTTTTTGAGACTTATGGTGATGAAAATCGTTGTCGTCTTGATGTAGTTCACTATGGAATTGGACCAGTGACTGAAAATGATGTTGATTTGGCTGAAGCGTTTGACGGTAAATTTTAATTTATTTTCCAAACAGATTTTTTCAAATTAAATTCATTTTTTTGTTTTATTCTTTCAGGATTTATATATACTTTTCATACAAGTGTTCCAAAATCAGTTGAATTAATCGCAAATAAATTGAATGTGCCTATACATCATTTCAAAGTTATATACAAATTAATTGATGCAATCAAAACAGAAATTTGCAAAAAATTACCGCCAGGACATCAGGAAGAAAAATTAGGTAATAAATTGAAAATAAATTTTCTATTCATATTATTCATTTGTTTGATAAAATTCATTTTCATTTTCGAAGGTGAAGCTAATGTATTGCAATACTTCCAAATAAATGAAAGGAGGAAGAAAGTGAGTGTCGCAGGATGTCGTTGTATTAGTGGAATTTTAAAGAAAAATGAAATGTATAGAATTTTGCGAAATAATGAAATTATTTATGAAGGTATTTGAAACGTATTTTTATATATTTAAAAATAAATTGAAGTTGGAACTAAATAATTTACTACTTTGTTTTGAATATTCTTCTAGGAAAATTAGCAGCGATGAAACATTTGAAAGAGGACGTGAATACTATCAAAACAAATACAGAATGTGGATTACGATTTCAAGATCCAGATGTTAGTGTTCAACCTGGTGACACAATTATTTGCTATACAGTTCACGAAGTACCAGCAAGTGTTGATTGGGATCCAGGATTTTAATACAACTCAATATGAAACTGCTGGAAATGAGTGGATCAAAAATACAAATAAATGTATGAAACAAATAATATGATGTTTTTAAGTACAAATTTATTTATTATCGCTGGACAATCCAGATTGTTTTTTTCCCCTCGCTATGCTGTAATCACGATTTGTGGGTGCAAAAATACCAATAGACTCTCGCGGTCTATTCTTTTGAATTGTTTTTTTTGTTTCAACGGTTTAATTGTACTATCGCGAATACGAACGAGTAATCGGTTGGACGGGTTCAATGAATCGGTTGATCGGTCAATTATTCATCTCCAGCAATTGGTTAAAGTTCAGCGTCAAATACTGAATGCCGAATTACATTTAGCTAATACAGACAAAAAAAAAAAACAAAATAAAATTATTATACTAAAATCGACTGCACAATATTCGAAATTCCCCATAAAATTGTGCGCAGTTAAATGCATTCTAAGTTGAAGACCGCGAAATATATATTGGATTTATTAGAGGAAAAAAAAAAAAAGAAAATAATAATTTTATACTACTCAGTCTATCGCGATTGGTTTTGATTTTTTTTTTCCTTCATTTTCTTTAATCGCAGCAATGAAATATTTTGTTATGCCATTATCACTTTTGAAACAATGATTAATATTATAGCATAACGGATATCAAATGTTTCTCCGTATCAAATTATTTTTTTCTCTCTTCATCCACATTTTATTCTTTGTGTTACAGTAAATGACACGACGGGGAATCCCGAATTATAGTGATCATTAAGAAGCATACGTTTCACGAAAGCGACGTTGAAGATGATAATATGCATTAAGAACACCACGTTTTTTCTTTTGCAAACGACAAATAACCGGCTCCTGTGATGGAATAATTATTTTCGTATCCAATGGTTCAATATGAACATCTTCATCGGGTTGAACGAAAAATCCGATTGAATGACGACCTCTACCACAATGTTCAGGCATAACAACACGATGTTTCAATGATGGTATTTGTTGATTAGTCCATTTTCCCAAACAATCACCGGTATGAACAAGAATGGCACCTGGAAGATGACCGACACGTTCCCAACGTTCACTATGCGGCATTTGGATTTCCAATCCATTTTCACAATCCTGTAATTAAATCCAATAATATTTTAAATCATAAATTAACACTAAAAATATCATCGTTGTCTCAATCATTCAAATTTCTAATTGTCATCCATTATTATTTGTAATCTGCACTCAAGTATATCCTTGTTATTACGTCGTTTATCTAATTACAAGAAAATTTATAACAAATAAACAATTAAAATACAAAGACTCAAGTCTAAAGTATTTTAATTAAATTCATTCAATCAATCATTTATATTATTTAATTGTTGTCATGGATAGACATTAGACACGTAAATGTATTTTATTATAATGTACCGTGTAATCAAATGCTTGATTATTATTTATTTAATTTTACCTGAGCGAGTAAAGTGAATGTTCCACTGTCACAACTTGGTCCACAGCGAATTAAATCTGATTCTGGCATAGCAGATGGTGGATAATAAATCATTCGGAATGACGATTCATTACCAGCGTCGAGTAAACTCGCATGTTTGTTCAGAAAATAGTCAGATTGTTGTCCCAACGCCACAGCGAGTGCCTACATATATATTATTATGTGTAATTTTTCTCTTTGTTGTGTTGTTTGAGGGAAAAAAAATTAATAGATTTTGTCAATTTATCTGACATACAGTGAGTAACATTGCTGATAGTTGTTTAAAATCACGTGCAAGTTCCTCCACTGCACCACGAAAATTTGGTACGTCCTCATCTGGTAATGCTGTATCATTTCCAGAAACAATATACTCATGTCGCGTTTTTGTTTCGTCTGTTGTGTATCTAAAAATAAATATTTCCAATAATTTTTTCATTAATCACTTTAGCAAGTAATAAATTATTCAATGAGACTAATTCAAGGTAAGTGAATAAAAAATAAACTTACTGTTCCGTTTCGGGTTTAATGTAGCCATGTCCAGAGGGTGTTGAACATTCAAACTTGGCACGAGATTCTTTTGGTAATTCACAGAATGCATTAAGAGCACGATAAACTGCTTTCATCTGTAAGAAAAATGTCAAATATTATTATTTACTGTTTATAAACTTTTATTTATTTTTTTTTCTTCAAATGAAATTTAATATGATTCAGTTGTACCAAGTCCATTTGACACACGTGAACGAGATTACATGACGATTTGTTTTATTCAACATTGCATTATATATACATATCAATTTTCACTTTTATGAATTCCAACTAAATTCAAACCGATTCAAAATATACACGATGCATCTGCGCAAACAAATTTCGATTATTTTTCATTCTTTCTTTACCGATGAATTGCCAAAATAACAGACACTTTTATTTGATTAACATGAAATATCGTTTTGAAAAAAAATAAAAAAATTATTACGATTACTCTGCAATGAAAATTATTTTTAGAAATCAAATAAAAAAAAAGTCTTCTCAATTCCAATATCGCGAGAATAATTTATTTTTTTTTTTACCAATGTAACAACAATAAAATAATTGAGATTATCTACATAAAATATAAACAAATAATCATATCTTGATATTAAAATACGTTATATAATTATAATAAATTGATTTTATTCTCTTCTTTCATAACCAATTCATTTATTTCTATTTTAATTTGATCAATTATTTTTTATTTCAAAATCAAAACATTAAAGTTAAAAATTCTACAGAAAAAAACATTCTATACATCGAATCAAAATTATATTTTCATCTTAATACACTTTATTTATATTATTTAAAATTACATTTATTAACCGAGTTAATTTAATTTTTTGTTTCAATAAATTTCAGAATTTACTAATAAATTATTTATTATTCCTAAATGTTTTTTCGTCTTATCATCTGATATATACATTAATGCATTTAGATTGTCGTTAAATAAACTGTCGGAAAAAATATTTATATCATCATCTTTGTGAATTTATAAATATAAATATTTTTCACTGTAAAATATAATAATAATAAAAAAAAAAAAAGAAAATTTTAATTCGCTCCCTCGTTAATATTGTTTATAAAGTATATTATTATGATTGAACAAATGACTGCTATAAATATTTTTGGATATAATGTTTTCACATAAACACCAATGGTTTATATTCAATTGTACACGAATTTAATTCACGAATTTATATCGATGTTTTAAAAATAGCACTTGAATCATTTTGAAAATATACATAAATATATTATTGCTGTAATAATATATTTTGGCATCGAAAGATATGTAATATTTACAATATAAAATAATATCATATTTTAAAATTAAATTGAAACAAATAAATAATGCATTTCAATTATTATTAATTAATAAATAATTCATGCAACAATAGCATTTAACTTTGAATGTAATTATGAAATTTAATTATAAATTCATCAAGCGACAATTTTCTCCATTGAATATTAACCCACAGAATAAAATACTGAACGACAATTAAAATTCCTTTACAATCAATTTAAGAATCTGAAAAAAATTCAGCTCATCAATTTATTATTTTAATAATATTTCTATCAATCCCCGAACAAAAAATTAATTAATGTGTATTATTAACAATCAATCTAATTGAATGATAAGATAAGATATGAAGAAAATAACAAAGAGCTAGAAGAATGTTTAATTCTTACTGATTAATATTATTCATTTGATATTTGACAAAGCAAATGGAATGTCTTAAAGCATAATATAATTATATACATCAGTAATTTTTATATTATATGATATTATGGCAAGGTCATCGCACAAGACTTTCGGAATGTTATCTCAACAAGCTTTTGTGGAACATATGTGACAAACCAACATCACAAATGAAATTCGTAGACATCATTCAACACTTTATCACCATATTAGTCAACATTTAATTTTATTTCACGATTTTTTTTTATATATATTCTCGTTTTTCTTCATGGCATCGTGTTTATCGTGTGTTGGAATAGACTTTACCTTATGATCCGGGATGCCATGATTGACAAGAAGTGCCAGTCCCTTTTCAGACAGTGCTCGCAATAACTTGGTAGCAACCTGTTTAACAACTCCCTTCTGCGGACATTGTTCAGTGCCTGAAATGACAAAAAGAAACAAGATAAATTATTTTATTCTTCTAATTTAAAAAAAAAATTATTTTCAATACATTTTATTTATTAATGTTATATTTAGAATAAAATTTTACTCTTCATTGTTTTATTCTAAATTACAGAATAATGATGAAATATTAATTATCATTGGATTTAATTTATTAAATTAATGCTGAAATTATTTGGGTGATTAAATTGATGAAATATTTATAGAAAAGTGTTAGTTATAAATTTTAATTTAATTCTCAGTTTGTTTTAGTGGCGCCAAGATATATTTTAATTGATAACTTTATGTAATTAACAAATTGTATATAAATTAAGTAAATTTCTGCACGTGATTTGCATTAAGAATAATTTATAAAAATTGTGAAAAATAATCTTGTAATGTCGTTGATTTTATTCATAAAATTGAATAAGAATATTAATTATTTTTCTATAAATAAAATAGATATTGTATTTAATATTAAATTAATTGTTTGATAAATAATAAAATAAAATAAATAGTAAAATAATGTAAATTTTTTTTTCTTTTCTTGCACATCATAAAAATCAATATAAATATTGCAAAGTTATATTTAGTAGAAAATTAATCCTTCGAGCCATTAATTCTATTCATTGCTATTAATGTCATGTACAAATATAAATCAAAATTGTCATTGCACCAATAAATATCCATATGCATGAAATTAATGCCAAAGGACACACTACGTCGTATATATAAATTTTACACTCAGTCATACTACAATTCTTTGACGTCATTGCATATTTACATTCATTTTTAATTCTCAAGAACGAGTAACAATTCAATTTATACATTCATCCATGTTTTAAATTTCACAACACTATATTACATTTATTATTAAACTCAATATTAATAATATTAATTTCATTCCAACACAATTATATTTTTTCTTAACTATTTAAAATTTTTAATTCAAACTTTATTTATTATTTATCTTCATTTTACTTTTTATTTCCCTGACTTATTCATCTTATTCTCCTCAACTTAAAGCTACGACAAAATTTCTCGTGTATATTTTTACATTCTGAACCCATCTCTGAGTCATATCATTTCCCTTACTGAATTTAATTCTCAAAATTGATATAAAACAGTCAAATTTTCTGAGAAAGCGACAAATACTTGAATATATATTCACAATATATTATGTACTATTTAATATGAATATATAAAGAAGAAATAATTTATATAAAGCCTCGAAAGTGAATTTTTAATCAAACAATTTTAGCCTTGTGGATAACCTCATCATGGTTTTGGCCCCAATATACACAATACTATTTAAGATATATATCTTAGTATATATTTATTTATTTATTGAAGAGACATTTTATCTTTGCATTCAAAAAAAGACAATGATGAAAATTGTCATAATATATTAATAACTTATAAATTTATATTTGTTTTGAAAAAATATCAGAGAATAAAAAATTTTTTTCTAGTGCATGAAAAAGATTTTTTTTCTTTTTTTCAACACTTTACTACCTTGACATTTAATTATATTATAATTTATTATCATTCTTATATACATGACTGACAGTTGTCAAGCCATACCTCATCTTACTTTTAACCTTTAGAATAAATTTATTGCTCTTAAACTTGAAAGTTTTATTTTTGATAATTTATCTTATCATTTATAAACGTAATAATGCTTGGGAAATTCCCATAAATTAAATAAAAACAAGAAACAATTTAATACATCTCTAACTAAAACATTATTATATTAATTCTCTGTTAAACAATGCGAATAATTCATTTGAATAAAATTAAATTCCAGTAGCACAAAATTTAAATCGACTAAACTCACAAACTCTTCATGGATTATTCAACCACAAAAGTCTTTTATTCTTATATCAATAATATATTCCTACATTTAATTCATCTGCACACATGAACTTGAAAAATAAAAAAATTATATCACTCATCAGACTTAACAATTGTTTTAATTATAAATCACAAACATTATTTATATTTCAACTATATCACATTCAAAGACACAAACATTAATGAAATATTATAAATAAAAAAAAAATATTTGCTTCAAATTATATATTAAAAAAATTAAAATAAATCCATTTACTAGAATTTAACTTTGAACCGGAAGACGGAACAAAGTATCTAAGGAAAAATCACCGTTTTTTAAATATGTATATACATTATACATATACCGGAAGGCCGGTTTATCGTAGTTTGCATGACGCATTTTACATAGGAGGGGGCAAAAGCAATTACAAACTATGTACATAAATTTTTACATAGAAAATTAGAAACTAAATTAACTGGAAATTTTCTAACAGTAAATTTAAAAATATTATTGATGTATAAATATAAATGATTTTTCTTTTTGTTTTCTTATTTTAATTTTTTTTTTTGTTAACTATTAACATTATTTACATATGTTTACATATATATATACGCTAGTTGTATATAATTTTAGGAAAATATATAACGAATTTGTTGCATTTATATTTTATTTTATGAATATAAAACTGAATGATGAATAACAGTTGGAAAAATTCGATCAACGACCACGAATAAATTAATTTTACAATACATACAATAAACAATCGATATGTTTATAATATATTTATATATGTATATGACGAGGGAGAGAGAAAAATAATATTAAATGAGCATTTAAATGCAGCTGATTATAAAGAAAAAAGTTCATCCAACCATGAAGAAAAAATTCTTAGAACATTTCATTAATTCATAAATTATTTTTTTCCCTTCGATTGTTTATTCTTATTCTACTTTTGTTTATATTTATACAGTGATTGTGATATTGCAATAATGTTAAGCTTTGTTGTTAAAGAAAAATTACAGTGTTGAAAAGATTATAACAGAAATGCAGTTTGTGTGTTGAATATTTTTCTACTTTTGTAATTTTTCTAAATTTTCTAAATAATTAATTTTTTTTTTTTAGATTAAATTACATTCCAAAGAGTATTATCATTTGTTCCATTTGTTTATCATTATCAATAAATTTATCAAAGTTACTTTATCGTTTTATAAAATAGAAAAAAAGAAAAAGTTTTACATGAAAAATGTGAATATTAAATTGATAATAAATAAATTTTGTACGTAATAAATATAAATTAATATTTATAAAAAAATTATGACTATTCGAAGAATAATTACAGTATTTATATTGATATAAATAAATTGCGAGAATATTTCAATATAAATATATGACTGTGGTTTTTATTTCTTCTTATTTATATTATAATTGCTTAGTACAAACAGCGACACTTTCTCGTTGTTGCATAAATAAATTAACAAGGCTTAGAAAGTCACGACCACAACGATGAAAGAGGTGGTGGTGACATGATAAGACATTTCACACTGCATCCCTTGAAAGATCATTCATTCCAGTTAAATGTCATAAGCAACATTCACCCAAGTTGATTGCAAAATATATTTATTTTCATCTTTTTCTCTGAATTAATTCACACCTACGGAAAAGTAATAATAAATTATCAATTATTATCAACACAAATCTTAATTAATAAATATATTCAAATACTTTTAAACAAATCTTTAGAATTTTCAACAATAAAAAAAAAAATTGAATGAAACAAATTCTCAAATTAATTTTTATTATTTATTTAAATAATGTTATATATTAATTTTTCTTTCCTGTTTTATTATGAATAAATTTATTTGTGATTAATTGAACTTGATTACTAAATTACATAGTCGAAAAAAAAAAAAAAATATGCATTTGAATTAAATTTGATAAATAAATAAATTGGAAAATGATATTGGTTTTATAGAATTTTATTTTTTATATAAAGAGCAATATTTATTTTTTATTTTTCATTGTTTGTATGTCAACACCTAATGCGTCATTAACATCATGTACTCAACTGACCTCGAAATGTGATGAACAGGAATATATATATAAAAACAATGTATAAATATAAATATTTATGTATGTATGTACGTACGCGATTATAAATATTATAACATAACTAAATACATACTGGGAATCATAACGGACTGACCGTGACGTTAAGTATCCGGTAATAACCAACAAACAGGACAAAAATTGCAACAATATTACGTTAATAATACGATTAAAATTTCGATTTTCACCCATTTTTCGTTCCCATTAATTATAATCAATTAATGAATTTCTTTCTTCGTCGGCAGAGTAATAAAAAAAATTTTTAATTCTATTTTCGAATGTAAAATGAATCATGCAAATTTATTAATCAAATAAATTGCAATAATTATATCAAATGATCTGTATTTCATTTTTCTCTAGGTTATATAATGTCCATACATAACCTTAAAAATAAGAAAAAATTTATAACCTAATAGATAAATAAAAAATGATAACTTAAACAATAAGTAAAAAATTATAACCTAACAAATAAATAAAAAATTATAACCTAAGAAATAAGCAGAAAATCATAACTTAAAAAATTAGCGAGAAATCATAACCTCAATTTTCAACTAAATAAAAATGTTAAAATGGTATTAAGAATAATCTCGTATTAAAAATATTAACCATATAAATATTACTAATAATAATAAATTAATATAATATATATACATAATAAAGACACATACAATATCCTTTAAAATAAATTAAATAAATAAATAAATCGTCATTCAATACGTTTCTCGCCAATATGCATTTTCCAACTTTCGCCTCGTCCCTGAAAGTCGTCGTTTATTGTCGAGGACAAACATTCACGCACATTTATTTTCTGTTTATCCTATACGCACATATAATATCTACATATATTCTATCAACTACGTACTAATAATTAAATAAATAAATAATTAAATAACCAATTCAATATAATAAATCTAACGACAATAATATTTACAAATTAACAACTGTTTTCAGATAATAATTAAAATTATGATGAAATAAATAATAACACAATGAAAATATAATTATCGCAGGTGTTTATTATAAATTACGCACATGCCATCATTAAAAAATACTACTTAAAAAATTTATCAACATAGTTTAGAAATATTTAATGAAAAAAATATAGCAATCATTAACTAAAGTTGATCATTTAATTATGTATCATTGTTTTTCCTTCTGTCTTATTTTTATTATTAAAATACACGTGGATTATGCACATTTCAAGGATGAATTACTCATACAAAATTAATCTATCGTTTAAATCATCATTATATATTACATTATATCGCAGGATGAGACATGCTGACGTGACATAACATTCATCGATAAATACAAAAAAAGCAAAAAAAAAACATGATAATAAAATAATCAGTAACTAATTCTCTTGTCCAATCACTATTCAATAAATATTTCAAACTACGAACACTTTTAAAATCAGGAAAAAGTCGTGGAATATTTCAATATAACTATTCTATCAGATAGAAAATAATTTAAAAATATCAATATTCAATTTATTATTCTCACTATCACACTAATTCCAAAAAGAAAATAAGAATTAAATTGAAAATAAAAAACAAAACAACAGCAATAAAAAAAAACATCTCCAATTAAAGTTGAAACGAAATTCTACAGTAGACCAAACTAATTTTTTTTTATTAGAATAAATAAACAAAATTATATTGTGAATGTTGATGTATTGTGCACGAGGGTGAAGGTTAATAATTCTTTACAGACATCAGACACTTACAAAAAAGTCCTTGTTCACAAGGTCATCACAAATATCATCATCATTTGAGAGATAATCAGAAAATGATATTTAATCTCACACATGTTCGCATAAACAAATATCCATCACAACAATAATGAATACCAAAGAATCCATGCATAATTCATTAAATTTATTGTGTTATTATTATCATTATAATTATAATAATAAAAAAAAAAAAAGAAAAAAAATAGCGGAAGCTATTTGTCAAGTCAAACAGTGTAGGTATTGTTGAATAAACATTCAAGCATGACAACAGCGATGGAGATGATGCATGGATCATCGACTTAGAAAATTGACTGACTGCAATGCGATACTGTCATTCATTATATTTTATGTATGCATACATACAAAAAGAAGGCTAGCAAACATTTTACTACATATAAAAAATATTACAGATATATAATATATATTTATATATATTATATAAATACACAAAGACATAAACATTTTATTATTATGCTTGTATGTGGCAATGTTGCGTCAGCATCTGGGACAAAATTGTTACTCAATATATGAAACACAATGACAAAAAAAAAAAAAATAGTAAATGAAAAAAATATATTGGCAATACAACATTTACAAAGTCATTTGTGATGCTACCGTTATAGAAATGCAAATAAATATTATCGGTATATACATATGTGTATTAAATTATATACGTGTAATTTATATAATCTAGAGATTGCCAATTGATTGCAATCATTCGATTATTCATTAGTGCACAAGTATCATTCAAATATATAAATTAAATTTTTTTCTTTTATTAATCTCCATTGTCGTTCAGTAATGAAATGAAAAAAAAAAAATAGATATTAATAATTTCATACAGTTTAATTGATAAAATTAAATACCTAAATATTGACTCATGTTTTTATTGTATCTGTTAAATTGTCATTATCATTTGTGGACTAATTGACGGAAAATAATCTTTAAATCTATTATATTTAATTTTATAATCTATGTCAAATTTCCAATAAACCACAAAAAGTAACTTGAACATATCTAAATGAAATAAAATATTGTCACACTCAAACGATTTAAGTAATAAAATAAAACTAATTAAACAAGTATAACGTCAATCAATTTAATATAAAATAAAAATTGTAAAATAAGGTCATTGTAAAATATGACTGTGCGGGGTCATGTTAACGTAACAGATGCCTTCGCATCATCATCATCATCATGATTATCATCATCATCGTACTAGAGTTTGTCGCCAAACTAAAAGCGTCATTTACGTTTCAGTTGGTCGTTGGCCGTTTGCCCACGCGTTCTTTCAATACATGTATCTATGACTGCATTTGAATTATATATATACACACACACAAATACATTTATATATATAAACAAATGGAAGGCAGACAAAATATAATATTGGGTTTATAAGTACATGAATGTATAGACGAGTTTAGTTCATCAAAGAGACAAACAGGCGGCAAGAAACACTTAAATATATAATGCTATGTTGAATATAACTTGAAAAATTACTGGCATTTTTGGATTTAGACACTCACTGAAACGTCATCAATATATATCATCATCACATCTACTTCAACACCCACTCATTATTCGCTTTCATATCGTCTCGACTCTATTCTATTTTCCAATCTCAACTAAGTATAGTTCTTCCACGCTAACCAATCCACCAACTCTTTAATCATAATCAACCAACGCAGTCGTTTACACGCAAAACTCTTGGCACAATTTCATTCGTTTGACTATTCGTAATTGCAATACTTATTCTATATAACAATACAAAAATAAGAAATTATACATATAAGTACGCAATATAAATAATTAATAATCAATAAATAATTTATTTTGTCGATAGATTATATAAGAATTAATTAAAAAAGAAAAATATTGTTTTATATCATGTATCAATATTTTTCAACGTTTCGTTTATTTGAGGTTATGAATTAAATTATTTCAATTTTTTTTTTCTTCATATGAATTTATATTTATATATATAATGATAAATCGACGCCATTGCACCATGCACCCACTCATGGCCTACATGTAAAGACAAAAAAAAAAATTGAAATATATTCTGAGTCATATGTAAAAGTGCAATGAATGATTCAAGTTTAATTAATGATTTTCTGCACATTTTTTATCATTATAAATTGCATGTATAAATATTTAGAAAATGGCTTTTGGTAAATTTGTAACCACATATATTATGGGTCACATAGATATGTATAAAATAAATAGGGAACAGCTCTTTCATCTCTATTTCTAATTGTGTGCTCCAGCGTCTCATATAACGTATTTTTCTTGTTACTTAGCAACGAATCAAACTATGTAACGTGTCCCTTGGTTTATAATTGATGCCTATCTTTCTTTTATTATTATTCTTAATTTGTTTGTCAAGTCTGTGACCTTAATGATGATGATTTAAACACGTTGCTGTGGATACGTTTAATTATTACAAGCGGTTGACACTCTTGTTCAAATCCCTTTGCTGTGAATATTATTTTTTTTTCTTTTTCATATATTAACCGTCGCTGTGTGGTTAAAGGTTGCAATTGAGAGCAAGAATGTCGAGTGTATGTATTTATATGAGTGTATGTATGTGTCTTACATACGTATATATATGTTGAATTGATAAAAATTCCGGCTTGTTTGTGTGTTCTCTTTCTCTTGTAGCTCACGATTGTGAACGATGATTCACGAAGCGGATTTGCCAGTTATATATGCATGTATATGTATTTATTCTAGTGTTCGAATTTTTTTTTTTTTCCATTCTACTTTATACCAGAAGGGAAATCGTAATATTCATTTTATTTTTTGTCTACGAACACGACGGTTGAGAGACAAAAAAAAATAAAAGAAAATTCATTTGAATTGAAAAAAATCGTTAGATATAAAATTGAAATTGATTCAAATTATATCCAGTAAAATAATCATTATTTTATTGTATTGTTTATGTTATTAGTTAATAAAAATCAATCAATTTTAATCATTCGTTGAAATAAATTCTTCATAATCATTAGATTATAAACAGAATTTAAAATCGAATGAATTTAAAAAATTAAAAATCACGTCTCTTTTTCTTTGATAAATATTTTTTTATGTCTTCTTCGAATTTTATATAAAATCAAAATATATAGCCTCTCACTTTCACACACTCACATACAATTAAATGTATGTAAATATAACGGATTTTCGTGCAACGGTAATTTCACCAATCAAATTGCTTCAAGTGTATACATTTAATTTTATATTCAAAACTTATCGTGTAGATCACATTGTCAATGATAGACACAAATGAATATAAAAATCCTCCAATACAAGGACACAATTAATAACCGGTTATTTCATTCTCCATCATTAAAAATGTAAATTTCAATAATAAATAACAACTAAAAGAAAAACAAATACATATATTAATATAAAAAAATAACTCAATTCTCCAATTGAATTAATTTCATATCATTCATAAAACGAACAGTTAAAATTCTATATAATAAATCAACCAAAAAATTAAACATCCAGATGTTCAATGATAATTATAAATTATCCAAATTAATAAATCATTATTATAATAATTATATACATAAATATATATATAAAATTATGCTTACCCATGTGAGCAAGATCAATGATTGGTATATCGCATTTACTAACGAGTGTATCGCAGCTTTTGTTTGATAATTTTGTTGAACTGATATAACTCATTGTTGTCTGGTTCAAGTGAATTTTACACTAATAATAATAGATATAAATTGGATATTATCAAATCCTGGTATATTAGAACGTTTCGATTGTTCTTCGTTATGTGGTTTAGGTCGATGGCTTTATTTCTGCAATATTCTGTAATGTCTTTTCTCTTTTCCTCTTGCAAGTTTGTCGTTATTTCTCTCAGTACAATCTCTTTCTCCTCCCAACACTGTATGAACTACCTCTGACTCTGGTTGGTCGCTTGCCACAGTCCTTCTATATATTTTTCTTTTTTATTTCTTCTTTTTCTTATTTCACCTCAGACCTCACTCACCAGCTTCTTCTCTTCTCGTTTCTTTTCGTTACCTATTTCTTCTCACCCCGTTTCGTTTTGGTTTATTTTTTATTCCTCGTTTCTTCTTCTGCTTCTTTTCAATGATGGAGGACACAGTTGAAGTAACCGATCTTTAATTAAATATAACAACAAACTCAGTGAATAATCAAACAATACAAACAACACAAAAACACTTCACAAAATTGTGAACTAGAATATCCAAGAAAATATCATAACTCTGCACTATTTCTTTTTTTTTTTTGTTTTATTATTATTACAAACACATTAAGAATGTTTTCAGTTATTCAGAACTCTCGTTTGCCCAATATGTATGGAAAATATTAATAATAATATTTGTATGAGGAGAATGGACGAAAATTTTATAGGTTAACCCTGTAATTTATGGCGTATTGGCGTCCCTAACGGTAGCCGTGATATTGTAGTTTATTGTGTAGTTTAAAATGCAGCAGGTAAACGTGTACGTGGCTAGGAATTGGTTGGCACATGCTATGCTTGTCGACTGGGCAAACGAGAAGAACTGATTGTACCTGAGTAGATGTATTACTTACAAACCGACGATGCCGGGCGCGCCGTCTACGGAAATTCCCGATCATAAAACGAATACAACCGATTATAAACGAATAGTAATACCAAATATAACCGTTGGTAATATATGTATACGGCGCTAGTGATTTCCGTTTGAAATTCAAATTTTATATAATATCGATATTGCTAATCGATATGTTGATCGATTTTATATTAAATCTCGATGTATATATATATTATATTAATTTTATTTTTAATATTTAATAAAATTACATGAAAAATAGTTGAATTCAAATATTAACCGTTATTGTGAGAAAACGAATTTTATTTTTTACTCGATTGATAGATATTAAATAAAACGCGGGAAATACAATTATGCAATATAATTATTGGAAATATTATAACAAGAACTAATGCAATAATATACCTTTGATATTTGTATTGATATGAGATATTGAAAGAAAAAAAAATTAGTTATATAATCGCATTAAAATTATAATCGATTCTACACAACAGTGAAAAGTAAAACGTATATTGATCGACTTTTTTTGCGATAGATCGTTTTGCTGCTACAGCTTCTGTCGGCTGAATATTTCAAACTGAAGATTGGTCTTGATGCACATAACAACTTCGTCATGATTGTCGTCATTATTTGGGATCCCCACTATGAAACACAATACAATCTTCCATTAAGATTACTATTACGATTCACATAACCTATACCTTCTCTCTCTATTGCAATATCACTCACCTATAATTCAAATATACCAACAATTACTCTACATATATTTTACAATCGCCATCTTGCTTCTGTATTGACTATTGAAAAAAGCCAGTGGAATATTACGACCCAATATATGTATATTAATAAGTATAATAAATACAATAAAACTCGCAATCATTTAATACATTTTGATATTGAGATTTATTACCGATTACGTTTATGCATACGTAAATATTTTATGTACTAATAAATGTAAATATATAAACAAAATATACATAAAATGGAAGGAATGATGAAATATAAAATAATTTTTTAATCCAATGAAAACAATTGATAGGTTATAAGTATTATACTATTTTATTTTCTTTATTTATAAATTGAAAATAAATTTGTTTAAATTAGTTTTATGTATGTATATAAAAGCTTTAAACTTTCTCTAATTACAGTGTGAATTATATGGAATGAATATTCTATTTGACCATATTTATTGAAGAATTTTAAACATAAGCAACTGGTCATTTTTGTGGCACGCGATGTTCCAAGTGAATAGTTGGATTTATTTGTGCTGCTTGAAAATTCGAGAATGAATCCAAGGACGATTCTTCATGATCATTATGAAACGTATTAATATTATAACAATGTCTGGAACGTTTCGATGAAATTAATTTTTTTTTTATACTTTCACAGTTCAATCTTTGTCTTCTGCTTGGATAAAAATTATTTTCCGCATTGTTGAATTCACTGAAGTGCATATACAAATAAAATATATATATATACACGTATATAAATAATTAAATATACATTGTTTGCTTTGACTTGTTCATTATTTTTACCTGAGAAGAAGTGAACTTTGTGAAATTTCAGTTATGTATTTTGAATACTCTCGAAAACACTTCATCAACATCTAAATATATACAAGTATTCTTCATTATTATGTACATGTATTTATGTATGATGTATGTGTTATTAATAATGAAAAAAAAAAAAGTATATTTGTATATTTTTTGTTTAAAGATATTATACTCGAACAATGCAAAAAGCAAGAAATATCTGTGTGACAATTATTATAATTCCCATTGCATAAGCAATGCATAAAATCTTCAGGATAATATCACTGAGAATACCAGCACATCCTCTATTATTAATGGTATTAATATTATCCTTTGTTAATTCAGTATGAGCACAATTTCCAAGATTTTTAATACTGCAACAACTAAATGGTACACACCAATCATTTGTACCATCAATAGAATTATATCCAGGTATATTTTTTGCAATCTAAAATATCATAATTATTCCTTATTAATTAATGTATTTATTTTCCAGATGATAGAATAATAACGATGAGTAATAAATAAATTATAGAATGTTTATAAACATACTTGCCACTTTATGCGAAACCAATCGTTGTAATTCGAATGTCCACAACATTGTAAATCAAATTGAATTTCATCCACAATGAATTTATCAGATTCATTAATAATGTAATGATTCATTGAATTATTGAATATATTTACAAGAGTTGGTTCTTTTACACTGACATTATAACAAATTGCAACAAGGGTAAGAATATTCATCAATATACAAATAATTATTAGAATTAATAAACATTTTAATGCTCGCTTGCAGGTTGAATTCAATAATTTTGCATCAAAACTACAATTTGAAGGAATATAATAAATAATACAAAGTTTATTATACATTTTTTCGTAACAATTATACATACTTTCGTAGTGTGGTAATTGTTTTAATGGCAGTAATAAATCCTACGAAAATATCAGTGACGGTGTATATCACAGGTTGATATCCACCTGCTATACGGATCACATTCCACTTGATAAATAATTCCAGAATAATAATGAGTAATCGTTTTGCCTCAAATACAGCAAGACTTATAGCAACACCATATCCAATGTTTGATTCCCAATCGCAAAAATAAAATCGTCGATAATTATCGGTTGTTCCATGTCTTGATTCTCTACTGCTGATATTATTCCGTCTTAAACTCGTCGGCATACGATTAATTATCACGACAATTAAACGACAATACGATAATTTCTTCTGGAAAATAATTTTATTAAAAAATTCAAATTTATTAGAGTAAATAAAAAAATGACAATTATACAAGACATTATTGTGACATCAAATTAGTAGTCACCAGCGGATATGAAGAAGAAGAAAAAAAAAATACTCAAGTCTTAATAACAGAGCAATTATATACTCTACGTTTTGCAGATGCAATTAAAGTCTTTGATGTTTATAAATGATACATTGAATAAGCCAATACTGTGCAATATACACTTACGTTAGTTGTTAAATAACAATAGAACGTTAAGTCAATTATATATATCAGCGACAATTTGTGTTGCGAAGATGCAAAAAATACAGAATGAAAAAAAAAAAAAAAAATCATATAGGTGAGGTAAAACAATATTCAAGAATTGAATTGGAGATTGGGGTAAGGAGGCAAGGTCAATGGAAAGTGCAATAAGTGGAGCATGAGGTCGAAAATAACTGAGCCACCAAGTGAGATTGCAGTTCGCTGAGAAATAATTGTTTTGTAGCACGAAATCCTTTCAGCTACGTATTATTATTTGTACGTTCGTGTATATACTAACTAAAAAAAATTGTGTATAAATTTTTTTAACTTTTTGTTTCAGAATATATATGTATCTACAGTTTTCAATCGCTATATGAAAACTTTCACTTGAAATTAATAATTATTCTGCACAACTTCTTCCATTATCCAATAGAAGAGGATATGGAATTTTTTTTTTCAATCAAGATGTGACATCCTGATAAATGTGTCAATCACTTTCTTTTCATTAATTGCGCAAACGTATGAATATATAGATACATAAATCTACATGAATACGTACATATACATATATACATATACATATATGTTTATCTATGTAAATAAATAGATAGCATTGACGCAATACTTTATACATGAAGAGAACGAAATGCATATGGCTTCTGTTAATTATTTTATCATGATATTTACTTACCGAAATTCATTATTCACAATCATAGATCTATCTTTAGATTTATTTATTTATTTCCACTGTTACTAATTAAAAGAAACAGCACATGATATATATGATGTTGAATTAAAACGTCAAAGGCGATACTGCAGTCATTTATTGTTTTCTTTTTTTGTTTATTTATTTATTTTTTTTTTGTCAGTCTTTATTACGAGTTTAATACCAATAAGAAATAAATAATTCACGGGACTATATAAATTCATGGAAAAATTATTTATCAAACAATATATGTATATGTAGGTGAAAAAAAAAATACAATGATTGTAAATATACGTAATCATGGATATAACATTTTTTTTTTTGTATATATAAATTATTTGTATTAAATTTTTTACTTCAATCATTGATTCGTCATTCGGTATTCTTCAGCTAAACTAACATGAGCAAATATGTTATAGTAAGATTCTTTTTTACCAAATAGATAATAAGCTAAAAAAGGAAAATGTTCTGTTAAATAAATACTAGATTTCATCTGCCAATTCAAATAAATTCTAAAAATACTCGACCACCAATAATGAACCTGTAAAAGATATTTATGAACAAATATTTGAAGATAGAACAAAATTTTGCTTACAATTGGTAATGATCTATCATCAATATTCAACGAATGGTTATTATTAGGAATAGCCGATATTATTAAATGATTAGTAAATAATTTAAAAGCCTCATTATTTATAAATGGATTTATCGGCCAAAGTCCTTCCAAAAGAACATCACTCATTTCATCAAAATCATTATTAATCTCAGCAAGATGTGGCACAAACACTTGCTCCAACAGTCTCTCACAAAGAACCGTGCACTCTTTTACATTTCCATTACAAAGATTGAATCTAAAAAATTTAATATTAAATAATTTTATCAATAATTAATATTAATTTATATTTAATCATATTTAACATACATTCATTTAGTAATATACCTTTCTTCTGTTCCCAGCATACAAGCAACAACACGCCAAAAATGAAGGAGTCCCTCTAATTCATCATCAGTAGCATAAATCCCCAAACGTTTTGTAGACAAAAGTGTAAATCCCATAAAGCCAAATTGCGTCAATGCCATATCCAATTGTGATATTCGACCAATTCCAGCTTCATTGCTACGTCGTGATGCCACGCAATGTTTCTTTCGTACATTCTTCAAGGACACAAAGAATCTGAAATGACAATTACATCATTGTTCCAATTATATTGATCATCATGGCAAAAGATATTTTACTTGATTTCTTTTTTGTTTGTTCATGGTCAGGGGCTTCAAGTAAAATACGGATCTATTCAAATTATGATTGATTCACATAGGTATATATATTTATGCTACATATACATATACTTAAAGCAAAATCTATAGTTATATACTAACAGAGCAATAAGAGACGAAGCTAAAAGCGTATATTAATAATATTTGTTCAGTCTTCATTTTATTTTTTTCTTTATGTTGAGAATATATGAATATGATGAGATATTTATCTGCCAATTGAAACACCAACTAGTATAGCGTCCAATAATTCTGATGCCAATGAACTGTATATAAAATATGAGACTTTTTTTTTTTTAGTGCTGGCACGTGGGAATTATTCTTCGTCAATGTGCTTTCATAATAGATCAACGAAAATAATTTTATACATTATTTCAAATATCTGCACACTAAGAATTCAAATGGTACAGTATGCAATTTATATTTTATATACATAAGTAGTATTTATAAATTTATTTTTATAATTATTTACAGTTATTTATATTTATACTTACTCAATATCGTGATCTGGTGAATTTTTATACCAGATACATGTATGAAGAATAGTTGAAGCATATCGACGAAATGATGCACATGGTGTTCCACTTTGTTTTGTAAATTTGAGAATTTTAAGAATTGATGGAATAGCAAGAAGCAATAGCAATCCAGATAATTTGGCAATCATCATTGTGAAAATATTATTTTTAAATACATTTTGTCCACAACGAAATTTCACTGGATCATAATATTCTGGGAGTGCCATCGTGGATATTTTTGAGTCAGCAAACACATTTGGACCCTCTTTGAGAAGTGTTTGAAGCCGCTGTTCAACTGCATCGCCACAATCTGTAAGAAACAAATTTTTATTTACAATTTAAAATACATATATTTACAGAAATAACAAAAAAATATTTAATATGTAAATAATAATGGTTATTTTTGTGCAATGTGAATATTATAATTGAATAAAATATTGTGATAATTTAATGATATTTTATATATCTTCTAAGTGTTGATATTCAACACTGATCGTACAAGTCTACATCTTGTGTTTTACTACGAGCAATGAATTTCCAAATAAGCAGCTAATCCAACTGGATGTACGTGTGCTTTCTTTGACAATAAATGACAAGTCCCGGTGCAACAGCATTTACACGATGGTTACAACGAGTTGTGAGTACGTGTGATGAATTTTTAATTACTTTTTCCAAATGCTTTTTTCCAATTGTTAATAATGCGATAAAAAATAAATCTACAATTTAATATGTATTTATTTGTTTATTGATTTTATTTCTGTTTTTTTGTTTTCAGTTACTATTGTTTAGTCGACACATTATTTTCTATTGAAGAATGAAATATTCAGTTGAATGAGGGAATGCACTCGACTGGAAAAATGTATGAAAGTAAGTCGAGGTCGTGCAGTTTCTATACGCGCACTTTCATTAGACAACTGTCCGATGCTATAACTTATGTGCAAATTGAAAATATGCACAATAAATATTGTTACTTACCGGCGTATTATTCAAAAATTGTAATATAAGTTTTTTGCAAAAATTACAATATGAATCCAACATAAATATTTAAAGGTAAAATTAATTTATTAAAAAATATTTCTTACCTATTTCTCTCATGTTCACACAATTTTTATACATTAAATTAATTACATCAACTTTTTTAGATTGTGATAATTAAATATGAATTTGATTTTTGATTAAAATTAATTCACGATATGAATAAATACATATGAAAATTCTCACTGTCCGCAAGAAAATTTCATATGATTTGATCATCACGACTGTTCAACACTGCGACTATAAAAGGATTTGCGTCCAACTGGATATTAATATAAAATTGAAATAAAAAATTATTGAAGAGTAAGGATAGATAATAACGACGCGAATCGTTTTATAAAAATCCCAGTTTCTTTTCGTATTTTGCAAACTCATGAAAGCAAACAAGCTATTTGATTGGCGTTATATTTCTTCTTCGTCTTTCGTTACTTTTGAAGAGGTAGGGTGGAAGGACGACCAATGTAATATCTTGGTACACCACATCTCTGGAGAAAGGTGGCATTTTTTTTTTTGCCGCTCCCTTCCTTCAACTCTCCCAACTGAACTGAAAAGATCACGTGGGATTTTTAATTCAGTCTTTCACTGTTTTGTCTCACTATTATTCCCAACAAGAATTATTCGCGTGAATCTTCACTTCCACATTTATATTGTCATCTGGAGAACAAACAAAAAAACATCACCGGTAAAAACATTTGTCATTTCCTGAATGACAAATACCACAATAAAACAGAGAAAAAAAAATGAAATTAATATTCAAATTAATAAATGACACAATAATAAAATTTAACTTGTTCATCGTTATTAAATAAAATACTTTTTTACCTTCGTGTTTATAAATTTCCGTCTTTTATCAATTATATATATTGAATCTTCCGAGTTCTGCTATTGTAATTGTATTTATCAATCCGCCAAACTTTCTTCATATACGTTCGAATAATCATTGAAAATAATTGATTGTCAGGTTAGAGAAGAAAAAGTTATTCACGATTAATTTGAAGAGAATTAAACCAGTCAACATTTGTCAAGAAGTAAAACTAGAATGAGAAAACGTTTGTGGTGTGTTCAACGATGGCGAAAGTCAAGTTGAGGGAAAGCTCTTCATTTCTATTTGCCAGGCGATATACAACATTGACATGGTTGTTGGTTCCGGTCATACTCAACGATCTATGATCGCACATACCCAGAATAAAATTTAATATATAATACAATCGGTACATGGGTGGTCGTCCAAACCGGAAGTGAAAAGTTTGTTTTATTACGCGTGTATATTTTGTATGTGTTACAAAAGTGTCATCAGTCATCATTGATAAACAAATTAAAATATTTGTTATATTATAAAAAATTCTAGACAAACTAAAAATCGGTAATTAAATTCAACTGCAATTTAAAAGTGCAATAAAAACACATTAATTAATTAAATTAAATCAATAATTAAATATCATTTTTGTTCCTTTATAGATTTGTGTATTTTTAGACGATGTTATAACGTTTAGTAATAAAAATAATTTGATAATAAATTCTAATATTCAAATTAACCATCGGAAATATAATTTGCGACATCATCACGACTTGTCTCAACCAATCTCTGTCGCCCCCTTTCCTTGTCTGGAATAACGTCCCTCGTCTATTTATACAACTTATCCTTTCTTCATCATTGATTTGTTCATCGAATTTATAATAGTCGCAAAATATATTTATTCTTTTTTTTAACATTCATCCAGTAATGCACGTCTAGCAAAGGTGAAAGTGTAGAAAGAATGCGAGAGAACATGTTTATATACAAATATAAACTTGTGTTTCTATTTACAATTCTAATTATTAATTATTAAATCGCAATGCAATTTTATAATTGCAAATAAATTGTTAATTGAAAGAATAATGGAAATGAAGTTGACGATTTTTTTTTTTTTTCTTAAAAATCATAATATGAACAATTTATATTCTTAATTCCATATAAATGACAGATGTTTACAATGTTTATAGCTGATATATAATACATATTTGACATTGTTAAATAATACAATCATTTAATAGCGATATATTTGTTCATAATAAATTAAATATTATTCAAAGTGGAAAAAATTGTTTGGTAAAAATAATTTAATCAAGCTGCAAAGCGCACTTGTATACTCATTCAATTTTATTGTGTTTGTATAATATTTATACTCAATTTTTATAAGAAAAAAAAATATATATATATATATATATTTGTTTTTAATTTTTTGAAATTTTTCTTGTTGTTTTTTGTTTTTAATTTTAACAATGCATTTTGCGGTTTTGTAAAAAGAATATTATTCTAATATTTTAATATCGTTGAAAATTATATTTTTCATTTACTTTATTTAATCATTTTTTTTCTTCTTTTCGTTTGTTTCAATTGCAACGATGTTTTCTTTGAAAGATTCTAAACAATATCGGGACAATTGTTGTCGATTGAGGAAGATATTCTGTGTCATGTTACATTATTATCAATACAATGTAAATCAGTATATGTATATCATGAAAATCTCTTTTGACGCACATGAGCGTTGACTTATAAGCTAACATACTTGGCAGTAATTTTTTTTTTTTTTGCTTTAAATATAATGAATTCCGTTTCGCATATTAATTGCTTTTAACAATGAAAACCGTAAACAAGATGATTCGTTTCAAAGATCATAACATTTACCAGAAGAATATGTAAAAAAAATTACTTCATTAAAGCACCTATTATCATATCTATCTATATTAGTATTTTGCATTTCTAGAATATTATACAAGCAACTAATTCATCATCACGGTTTAGTTTATATTCACTGTTAATTAACATATGAAAATATTTACCAGTATAATTTTGTATTGAAAAAATAAAAGAGAAAAGAAAAAGTACAAAATAGTAATAAAATTCTCGAAATTTTTTTACATCAAGTCAAAATATATAATATTTTAAATTTTATCCATAGAAATTATTTTTTCGCGAAGTTTCTATAATTTTTTTTTTATGGTTATGTTTCCCCAATACGTTATTTATCTACAAAATGCTCTTAAGAATCATGTTCTTATGCATATTAAGAAAAAAGACTGTATCCACGATATCAAGTCCATCTACTTTTTTATGTTTCACAGCCCGGCTCTCGCGCTATCACGATTCATTGATTATAAATGTATACTTGTTTAAAATACATTTTACAATGCTAATCAAAATGATATTTTTTTCGTTAATATAATCCTCAAAATATTTAAACACAATTATGGAAGAGCATTGGAGAGTCGAGAAATAGATCATCAAATTCTTATAAATACACATATTAATCTGCGGTTTTCGCACTCTCCCTCTTCGTCATACTCTGTCGTCTATTATATATTTTTATCTGTTTTTCCATTCATAAAAACTATTTATTTACATTGTCTCGGAATTGTTTTTTTGAAACTAAAAAAAAAAAAAATAAAAAAGCTAATCCAGTTGTTTTTTCTTTACTTTCTTTTTAAAAATAAAACTATCACGAAAGCACGGCACTGATTTCACTTGAATCCGTGCACTCTTTCATTGATAATTGTACAATTTTATTTATCACCTCATCTTGCGCAGTTTTTGATTCAGGTTTTTTCAATATTGTATAAACCTGATTAAAAACACCATCATTTTCTTTATCGATATTTTTCGATTGTCCATTAATTTGCCCACTCTGTTCATTAATTGTTATTGTCGATGTACTTGAATTTATTTGTTTGTTTATTTTTCGAGTGATATTTGATGTATCCTTTGGACATTCATCAATATTTATTTGTTCCTTATCATCATAACCATTTTTGTTTATTCCAGAAATGAGATCATTTAATTTTTCACTTTCTAATATTTCTTTATCTATAATTTTTTCATTCACTTCATAATTATTTTGGCCTTCAATGTCACATGTTGCACCATTCTTTTTCGCATTACTATCTTTGCAAACAGATTTATTGCCATCATTATATGAATTAATTCTTTTAAGAACCGTTATTTTCGTTTTGCCTTGCTTTTTATGCTGGCGATTGCGCCCAAATACATTGCTAACACTTGTTGATTGTTGCGGCGAATTATCGTTAGATTCAGTACCATCAGCTAATATCAATTCGCTTGTCGATTGTGGCGGAATTTTTTCCAACTCTGCAACACTCTCAGGCATCATTGTTCCATCGCAATCATTCACAGTCTGTCCTTTAGGCCCTTCATCCTCATCCAAGTCCGTTACTTGAACTATTTTTTTCTCCACCATGACATTATAAGCAGGTTCTCCCAATGTCTTTGCTTTATTACAAGACCCTATAGCAGAATCTCTCTGTAAAACTTTAATTGGGCTAATAGATTTTCTGGAAGTGTCTTTGGCAGCAGGTAAATTGGAATAATTTCCAGGTATTGGTGAATTAACAGAATGCGGTTTAATTGAATTAGTAAAGTTCAATTGTGGATCATAATATGTGTCATTGGTTTCATATGGATGAACTGGCGGTGCATGAGCGATTTGTAGTTGTGGCTGCTGCGGCTGTTCCATTCTATGAAACTTTACAAATACATTATTTTCAAGTGCATGCATTGACACGTAATGAATTGGTGGTCCTGGATTAATTCCATGATTAATTACCTGCGGTATACCAGGATTCATCATACTTGGACATCCTAAATTAGCAGGAGGATGAGACTTTGATGATGGATAAGATAACCCTATTGGTTCCGGCATTTGATGGTATTCATACATGCGATCATGAAAATTAATATTATTTTGAATTGTCACTGGATGTGACGGATAAATAGGATCATTCTGCGGATTATTTACTATTTGATTTTGACAAGTATATGCCAAATCATGATTATCGCATTTATCAATTGGTCCTTGATTTGGATTCATATAACCGTAGTAATACTGTGGTGGAGGAGGTGGTGGTTGTTGTTGATGATGATGATGATGATGATGCGGCTGTTGCTGCTGCTGCGTTGGCATTTGCTGAAGTTGATGCTGATGTTGTTGAGGTGGTGGTTGTCGATACTGCTGCGTTGGTTGTTGGTGGTTGTAAATCTTTTGTTGATGCTGCATTTGGTGCTGCTGATGTTGTTGTTGTTGTTGTTGGTGATGATGATGAAGTTGCTTTTGTTGATTTTGTACATTGTCTAGATAATTTTGATAACAAGGCGTTCGTCTCATCAACTCGTCAAATTTAGATATTTCTTGAGCTTTTACTTTGTCGTTCTGTACTATTGACCATATTTCTTTGAGCTCTCCTGTTATATCACGATCATTAAGAATTTTATAGTGATCCTTTTTGAATGCCACTCCTTTATTCATTATCTCGACATAATTAAGTATACGTTCAATAAGTGATTTTGTTGCCTAAAATATTAATCAAAAATATTATCTTGAATACAATTATTCTATAATACTGTTAAATCTCTCTATAAGATACCAAATAATCTTTTTATCAAATTTTATGATCCCCTCATCAAGTTAATCCACCAACTCAATCGCATATAAGAACAATTGTTCATAGAATAGTTGGTTCCTTCCGAATACGAACTTATAGAGAAATTTTACTGTATTATCTTTTTTCTTTTTCTATTATTTTGTTCATTTCAGTAATGTCTAATGTTACCTTGGGATCTTGAGTTTTTTTGCCATTTCTCTTGAGTACTTCTGGATTAACCACGACGAAAAATATAAGAGTTTCTGGATCTTCTGATTTAGGTGTAGTTATTTTTTTGCCACCATAAAGTCGTAATTCATTAGGTGGGCAATCGCCCATTTCCATTTTGTTCCATGATAAAACATTGATATAACATTGAACCCATGAAGTCTATAAATAAAATAAAGTTATTAGTAAATATATATGTATATATATATTTGTTAATGTATTTTATTTATGTGAAGTAATAAAAATGAAGAAATACCTCCAAGAAAGCGTGAATACACATGTGTGGTTGGGGAGGATTTTTGAAAGATCTAGTTCCCACGCGTTTGTTTTTAGGCGCTGACCCCTCCGTCATGCTTGAACTTGTATTATTTCCCATTAATAATTAGAGTACAATATTTTCATTTCTGATTATAGATATAAAATAATTCACAGATTATACTGGAGACAACAATAATGATTATACGCTATCTAATACATACAATAGTCACAAGTGAAAAAAATAATATTGAGATGAAATAACTCGAATAAAATTTAGTCAAAAAAAGAAAAAAAAAATGCCAAACAAATGAATAACAATAGCAAATAAATATTCATCAACTATTATTCCCATACACAATTGTAAAAATGTTGATAAATAAATAATTAAAATGTATTATTCAGTAATAGTGTAAGTGTAGATTTGGAATATTCTCCCGTCTTTTATTAACGTGCCCGATCAACATAACCTCAAATATCTCCAAAATAATCTATAAAAATTCATGTAACAAATAATGTAAGTAACCTAATATATTGTGTCATTAATTTCCATTTACTACTTTACATAAAATAAATCTTTTTTTTTGTAAAACTCACCCTTACAATGTAACAAACATGAAGAAACTAATCAGATGGGTGCAAACCATGGACGTAGGAAGATAGGGACGAATTATGTGGTGAGTTTTTTGGCGAGAGGAGCAAGCTGTTTCGCAGCGGGGATGAGGTAAAATCTCATTAAAGTCGAAAATCTCATTGGCGAAAGCAACTGCGCATGCTCAATACATACTGCATATGCGCAGTATAATGTAAATATTATTATTTTGTCAGCCGGGGGTTAGCGTGTATGACTCATTATAGTTGATTATCATAAATCATATACGTTGCTGCTGAAAACTTTGCGTTACCGAAAATTTCCATAGAATTCCAGGCAATAAAAAGTGCCTCTTTTGCCTAGGTACTTAAAAATAGTCAGGTAATAATGCCCTAATAGGACCCAATATTTTTGTAATATTTATTTTCAATTTCAAAACTGTTTTTAAATTACTAGAAATTTCACGTACACTAATAAATAAGTAAAAAAATTTTGTTTTTATTTTAAAAATGTTTTTGTGATATTTATAAAATATTTTATAAAGTTGTAATATAAAAAATAATTTTTTTTAAATATATAAATATTTATTTTGTATATAATTATTATGTAAAATAGATATTTTAAAATATGTATATAATGTTGAAAATTGTTTCATTGAAAAATATTTTTTAAATACCTTACAAACGTATTTATAAACATTTTTTCTCTGAACATTGGGAATATTTTTTAACCTCTTTTTTTTTAATTACTTCATTTGAATTTCGCGCCACTCATCACTAGCAGTGCACTGACCAATGAGAATCAAACTTCATTTTTACCTTGCCTTTTTCCCTCCTCCATCACTGCAGATCTAGGTTAAGATTTTGCGCGCGAAATTCAAAATCTTTAACCAAATAATCTTGCATACAAAAAAAAAATTAATTCATCATAATTATACAATTATTAACAAATAATATATTTATATAAATGAAAATGAATACATGTATGAAATTTAAAAATTTATTGTATAAAATAAAGCACGAAGAAGTTCTCCATACTAATTAATAAAATTTATTTTTATATTATTTAAATTTCTAGTACGCATGTGCATACTATATATATATATTAGCCCGAAATATATATATGTATATACATATATACCAATAGTTACAAATATATTCTTAACGACACACACATTTCATTTATTACATTTACATTGGTTATACACAGTAGTAGTGTATGCAAAAAAACACGTAATAATTTATTTGAGTAGAAATCAAATTTTTAAAGGTCGCAACAACGACATGACTTTACGCATCATGATTTTGTGTTGAATTTAATTCGATATTTTATCATAATTCATTACGATTACATGACAGCATGAACGAGGTGATTATATATTTATCTGCAAAAGAATATTATAAATTAATTTATAAGTCTACATAAATTTATTATTTCAATAATGTATACCACAAAATTTTCATAACCAAACATGCAGCATATGTATATTAATTATTAATATGTATATAAATTATTTTCTTTTGCAGAGTTTTAACAGTTTTATATTTAATGTTGAACTCAGTACATCAGTATAAATATATAAAGTAAAACAAAATAATATTAACAATGAAATTATTTATTATTGTTATTTGTTTGTTGGCGAGTATTAATGAAATTTTCATGGTCTCATCGTATCCAAAACTTCTTGTTGTATCATACGATGCATTTAGGTATTTAATTTTTATTAATGTTTTTTTCATGATATATGTATTATTTTAATGTGCAATAATTTGTAATATATTTATTTATAAACATAAATCATTTGATTGTATATATTTAAATGTATTTTTGATTTAGGCATGATTATTTTCAACGTAATTTCACTCCATTTATGAAACATCTAAAGAAAGAAGGCACTGATGTTGATTACATGATCAATGCATTTGTTACAAAAACCTTTCCAAATCATCATACAATGGCGACGGGGTTTTATGTAGAGACACATGGTGTTTTAGAAAATATGATACTGACTGCAGATAATAAAATAATTAAGTTGACACCGGAATTGTTTCAATATAACAAAAATATATTACCAATTTGGGTGAATAAAATGTTTATATTTAGAATATTATCCATGGAATTTTATGTGGTGAATTAAATGGGCTATTGGATAATATTGATTTGGTAAATTATATTTTAGACAATCAATGAAATGGCTAATAAGGAACGACACAGTGGATCTATGATGTGGCCTGGTGGTGAATTTGAATACAATGGAATCAATGTAACATTTGCAGATGTATGAATTTTTTTTTTGTAAATTCATTTATTTCATCGCTGTATTTAATATTCATAATTTGATTTTTTTTTTCAGCCATTAAATATATCAATAACTTGGCAAGCACGAGCTGATCGTGTTTTGTCATGGTTTTTAGATCCGAATGAGCCAATTAATTTTGCTATTTTGTATATTGAAGAGCCGGATTTTCATGCACATGCTTTGGGTACTCAGCATCCGCGTGTTAATGATATATTGACGAAATTAGATGACTTTACAAAATATATCCACGATAAATTGAAGGAAAAAAATTTAACTGATGTTAATGTTATACATTTGAGTGATCACGGAATGGTTGATGTGAAAATACCACAGATAATAAATATAACAAATTATATTAATAAATCTGAATGCACAATTTTAGAAACTGCAAACACTATTTTTATCAATCCACATCCAGGTAAATTACAGTATATATTTGAACTAGTAATTTGTGTAAGTGATAAATATTCATACTCAATTCATAATTATATTTTTCAGGAAAAGAAGAAATAGTTTATAAAAAATTACACGATGCAGCGATAAATACATCGGCATTCTCAGTTTATCGTAAAAATGAAATACCAGAACGTTATCATTATAGTAAAACAGAACGAATGAGTTCGATATTTGTTATTGCTAAAAGTGAATATGCATTTCAATATCTCTTTAAATCTTTTCCATATTACGAAAAGACATTCAACATAACAAGTAAGTTTTAAAGTTGTTTTATTCAATAAAGTATCGTCGAAAAAAAAAAATGAAATTATTATAAAATTATTTCTATTTAATGGCTCTTTCTTTCAGTTAATAATCAATCATTATTTGGAGTTCATGGTTATGACAACGAAGATCCTAAAATGCATCCAATGTTTTTTGCTCGTGGACCTGCATTCAAATCAAATTGCAAATTAGAACCCTTTCATAATGTAGATTTATATCCACTATTTTGTAATATTCTTGATATAGAGTGTGCTGAAACAAATGGCACATTGAATGCCTTTAAAAAGTGCCTAAAATCTTTTCCAACAAATGATGTACCTTACTCAGAACCTATGCGTACGTATATTAATTGATAAATATATTACCAAAATGAATTTATACATGTAATATATGGTAAAATTTATTTATTTAATATTTAAATTGATTAATTTTAATTTCAGTTATCGCAGTGTTAGTTGCGATGGGAATTGTCGGCACTATTAGTATATTAGCGACTCTTTATTTGAGGAGAAAACGTCAACGAGAGGAAGTTCTTTATAGGTAAACTTTATAAAAAGACTTTATCATTTCAACAATTCTTATAACCTAATCCATTATATATTTTTTTCTTTCGCTGTTGATTCTATTTATGTAAAAATTATCCCTATCGCCATAGTTAATTTTAGAAGGCTTTTCTAATTATTTATAACGCGATAATGCGGCTATTAAAATTTGTTTTCAGACGAGGCCATTATGAAGAAACTGGATATAAATAATTCATCCAAGTGAATTTTTAATTTTTCGGCAGACGAAAAAAAATTTCTTTTGTAGCGCTTTTAATGTGTCTTTACTTTATTTTATAATTCAAATTTTTCACACCAATTTGCTTCTATATTTGTCTTTTGTAATTCAATTGACTGCTTAATTATGTGCTTGATTTATTTACTGGTTCTTGGATACATAAATATGTATAACAACAATATGAGGAATTCAACTTTCAGAAGAATACTAGATGATGCTAGGATGGAACAATTATGGGATGAACATCAGGATGTAGAGCATATGTGGCATTGAAGTTAGCGGTCAAGGTAAAAAGAGGTAATAGAGGAAGAACAAATATGACTATTTTACGTATTATTATAATATTTTTCCTAGAAATACGTAATCAATTTATTACGTTGATTTCAATTATTTTTTTGACTTGTATACATTGTAATTTCCACAATTCTATATGTTAATCCAACCTGTGATTTGTACACGTAAAATTAATACGTAGGATGTAGATTAAATGATAATAAGTTTAACTAATTGTGAATTGCTCTTGAATAGAAAAATTTAAGTAAACATATTTATTTGAATGTTTTTATCACATTATGTTATAATAGTTTGTATTTAAATTTATACATTACAATATTTAATATAATATTTATCAATGTTGTAATTATGTGATATAAATTAATGTGACAAATAATACAAGTCAAGAATTTTCTTTGTTTTTTTTTCCTATTAATAATGAAAAAATATACAAAATGAATTATCATTACTTAGATAATTTCAAGCTTTCATAAACTTTATTACACTTTAGTTGCGTTGAAAAGTCTGTTATGAATGTGACAATGTGCGAGTCTTTATCCTTTTGTTTTCCACTCTCGTATGCAATAATTAATGTCATTCGCGGATCAATATTACACATTGCATATGTACATGAATCTTTTACGCTCTTTATGTATAAAATTTTATCCATGCTGATGAGTTCTGCATGACGTTCTTTTATTCCTTGTCTGATATTAGTCCAATGTATTGATGGATTTTCAGAGAAAAACTGCAAATTATACAAAAGAAATTTCAATAAAAATATTTCTTTTTGTTTTATATGCTTGAATTTTTATTAAACGATATTAATTATAAGTTTATTTAACTTACACTTGGGCAACACACAACTATGGGAAATTCTTCACTTGTATCCTGCTCTCTATCTGGATGTTTGTATCCAGGACCAAAATCTTCAGCACTACGTGCATCAAAAATAAATAAAATTGCCAGAAGATCCCATTTCTTCTGAAAAGTTTGTATTCTACGATGAAAATTAATATTTTTCATCATTAAAACAATAAATTATTCAATTAAATCCATATTATAAATCCATTATAATTAATTTTTTTTACCTGTGGTAATAATCAATATTTTGTTTACTCATAATATTTCTCATTTCACCTGGACTTGCTTGTTGGCTCAATGTTGTATGAAAATATAAAGAGCATTTTGCTAATATTGCACTTCGTAATTTTACAAGCCATTGATATAATGCTGGCTGTTGATTTACTTTGAGAAATGTCGCACCAAAACCGAGTTTCCATGACTAAAATTATCCATGAAAGAATAAAATTTAAAAAATCTTAACTCTATGAATAAATAAATAGAATCGATGAAATTTAGAAGAAAAAAAAACATACAAAACTACCTCTCTACTTTGTAATGTTCTTTCCCATGCAGACATTCTTGTTTGTGCACCATAAAGTGCCATTAAAGTTGATAAAAATCGCCAATTTTGTACTTCGACTTGAGCTTTTGTCAATTGAACTAATATTTCGAATTCTAACCTATAAAATATATTCATATTAATTGTCAATAATGCATAAATGAATTAAAATCAATAAAATCATTACGTTAATGCTGCTTTAATTGCAGTTAATGCTAAATGTGAGCATGATAGTGAATAAATTTCCACTATTCCTTCAATGATCTGTAATAATTCTTGATGATTCATAACTTTATTCCCCGTGCTCATATGATACATCTTCTCATAGCTGAAATAAAAATTAAAAATATTACTAAACAAGCATTCTTGAATTGATTTTAATTTTAATTTTAAAATAACCCTAACAATTCTATTAATTGAAGTCTTGCAGTTATAAATTCACATAATTGATAGGAAACTTCAGCAACGGTAGCTCCAATTGAATTTGTTCCTCTCGTCATTTCTTCAACTCTTCTAAGATCACTTTTAAGTGCTTCATAAATTGTTTTTAAAGAATTCTAAAAATTAAATTATTACATTTAATACTTCGTAATCTTGATAATCATCATTGGTATCTGTCTATGATATTTCTGATTAATTAATAAATAAATCATACATCTTTTCGAAGAAAACCTTTGTTTTTTGTATGAAGGAATCCTAAATCTGCGTATGAACGTTCTGCAAGGATTATTTGTGGAAGATGCATTAATAACATTCCCCAAGGTCCCATTTGTGTTGTACGACATGATTCTCGTTCTTTTTCCTGAATTATATAAATGTATTTTTGGATTATTGTATATTAACAATATTAACAATCATAAATATACACATATGTTTGTATATATTTCAACAATACTTATTTACAATTGATTCTTTAGCTTTGTCAAAACAAAGTTGTGTTACGTGAGTGAAAAATGTATTTAAAAATTCCTCTTCATGATCCATAATTATCACTGAATATTTTCTTGACTTTTATTATTTTTTTTTCATTCTAATAAATATCAATTATCAAGTTATGAACGACGAACAATAATGAAACAAATATATAATTATGATAATTGATTTTTTTTACGTGACGTAGTGACCTGGAAAAAAAGAAAAACGTGAATTAATTTTATATGCAAGTGAATAAACCTTGGTTTGATATTTAAACTAATACAATAATATAAATTAAATTAACCCACACTAAACAAAAACACTAACGAAAATCATATAATAATACTTGTAAAAATATATATAATATAGTAAAAAATCTCACTTATAGGTTAAACATATAAATCTCTGATATATCTACTGTAGATATAATTATCAAAAGCTCTTAATATTGATATATATTATATAAAAAAATATTATTTAAAAAAAAAAACAGGAAAAAAAAAATTTATTTATAGAATATTGGAAATAAAATTAATATTCATTAAAAATATCAGTGAATTATTTTCTCATTTCAAACTAGAATCATTCTATTTTAAAAAAGAAAAATTTGTAGAAACAATTATTTATTAAATTACTATTGAATAAAAAAAATTAAAGAAATACTAATTATATTAAGTTAATTGAGATATGATAAAATCTAAATGTCGATTAATTGCTGTATAAACTCCTGGAATAGTGAGTGAAGGACACTGAATATTTCCAAATGAAACAACCCCAATTTCATAGAATGTATTGTTGCTCTGCAACATCAGAGGACCACCACTATCACCCTAAAAAAGCAAATTAAAGTAACCAAAAAATATATAATAAAATAAATAAATCTCTATTCATTTAAAAATCGATATTAATTACCTTGCAAGCGTCTCTTTTATCATGTGAACCTCCTGCACAAATAAAATTTTCATCAATAGTAACTGAAAAATTTGTATATGCTTTGATACATTCGTTTTGGTTTATCACAGTGATCTGAACTTGCTGCAAATGATCAGCTTTTTTATTCCATTTCGTTGCACCCCATCCAATAACAATTACTGTATGCCGGATAAAATTTTCATTCAATAATTCATCAAATATCGGTAAGCATATTGGCTTTATAAAATCTGTAAGTAATAAATTATGTACATGAAATTGTATTTATTTTTTGGTCTAAAAATAAATATCAGAGATTCATGATTAAGCACCATTAAATTGAACATCATCCCAAAGTCTCAGTACAGCAATATCATGAATTTTATGCAATGAATTATAATTCGGATGAATTTTGAATTTTTCTATTGCAAAGTCAACTGGTCTAGCATCATCGTCATCACGTTCAAGATTGAGATCACCAAGACGTACTGCTATCATATTTGGCCTTATACAATGAGCAGCAGTGATTACATGACGTGATGAAATTAAACTACCACCACATTTCCATTCTATTTTGCTGAGATTGTTCCTTGATTCATAACCAATAGCTGCAATCCATGGCCAAGCACCTGATAAAATTTATATATTTAATTGTTGATTTTTATTTAATTAAATTATGAATAAATTATACTTTTGCTTACCGAGTTTAGCTGATTCTCCACCAGATATCCGGGATAGAATATTAATTACAGTGTTACTTCGATTGTCATTTAGTGTCTTCGTTTTCTTATCTTGAATGGGAATTCCACAATCAGGTGGGAAAAGTGGCCCGTATTTCAATTTGAACATAGATGGACAACAAACTTTTGGATGCTGATCATCAATATTGCACATAAAACGACGCAAAAACTTTGTTATTCTCCGTCCTTGATTTTTCAACAATTCTATAACTGGTTGACAGTCTTTAACATTTATGCATTGTCCCGATTGACCAATAGTATTATGACAATTGATGAAATCTAATTTGAAATAAATATATTAGAGTCAAATTAATTTCCTTGAATGAATTTAAACTGTTAAATCTACAGGACAATCAAAATCGGAAATTTTATCTTTTTATTTTTCAAATTCAAATGAAGAAATAAAATTAATATTATTTTTCTTCAGCACTTTCACAGATGTTTTGATTATAATAATAGCATATACAATTAATTTTAATAGATACTCAATAATTTAAATTTGACAATTTATACAGTAAATAATATTTAATATTTTTCTGACCTTGTGAATTAACTGTTGACATGATCATGATCAGAACAATAATTCCAATCATTATTAATTGTAAACGATTTACAGAAAGTGCGCCCATAATAAATAAATAAATAAATAAATTTATTGGTTGTTGTAAATAGATTAATATTTTTTATGTACTTTTTGTTTTATTTGAATGTAAACATTGCATTGATGTAATGAATATTATGAGTGATTTCACATTGGCAGCTTGAATTGAACTGTGTATTGAAAATAATTTTGTCAATTAGATACACTCTGCAATTTTTGTTTACTTTCGTAAATTTATCATATAGTCTTCAAGAATACGACAACTACTTGGACATATTTCATAATCAAATGTATAATTTCTGGTCAATCTGTAAAATTATTTTCATTATAATCAACATTCTCCCAAGTTTTAATATGTAAATGTAATATTAATATCGCAGTTATTCTAAATTATCTGTCACGTTATGAGACAATATTTGAATTCAAGATTCTCTGCAATCTCTAACTTGATTATAAATATAAATTTCAGAGTTAAATGCGAATAAAATATCTAATAACAATTATCAATTGAAATTCCATTTCTTGATTGTAAAATTAAAGACAGAAATAATAGTAGAATTAATCTTCATTCAAGAAATGAATAAATCTTTTTTTTTTTTATATTAATGTTTTAGTGCGATAAAATTTTATAACATATTTCTTTCTCATGAGATTGGGAAATAAACATATGTTAATTCAATTGCGAGATGATGAAATCCAAATTTCGATTAATTGCTGTATAAACTCCAGGAATATTAGGTTGACCGCACACAATACCATATGAAATGATACCAATTTCATAAAAGACGTTGTTGACCGACAACATTAAAGGACCACCACTGTCACCCTATAAAAGAAAATATCCGTTAAAAAATTAAAAAATAGATATTGAATATTTATTAATACCCTTGCATATACGTTGGGGCATAAGGAATTGAATAGTGAATTAATTTTTATTAATACAAAATAATTATTGTACCTGACATGCGTCTCCTTGACCGATTGAATGTCCAGCACAAATTACATTTTCATCAATAATAACTGGAAATCGCCGATAAATTTTCTTACAATTTTGTTGATCTACTACAGATATATGTGCTTGCTGTAAATGATCTGACTTTTCATTTGTTTCTCCTAATTTACCCCATCCAATAATAATTGCTGTACGATCAATAAAATTCTCATTCCAAAATTCATCAAATATTGGTAAACATATTGGTCTTATAAAATCTGTAAATAAAATGTTCAGTTTATTTATCTCCAACATAATTATATGAAAAACAAAAATTACAAAGCGAAACAAATTAAATAGACGAAATTGAAATTACGTACCTGTAAAATGAACATCATTCTGAAGTTTGAGTACAGCAATATCATGAGTTTTTTGCATTACATTTCGATATGGATGAATTTTAAATTTTTCTATGGCGAAATCTACTGGATTAGCGCCATCATCATCGCGACGAAGATTGAGATCACCAAGACGTACAACTAGTATGTTTGGCCTAATACAATGAGCAGCAGTGATTATATGACGTGAAGAAATTAAACTGCCACTACATTTCCATTCTATTTCGTTCAAATTGTCTTCTGATTCATAGCCAATTGCTGCAACCCATGGCCAAGCTCCTGATGATTAAGTTGATTTTTTCATGCAATCGTAAGAAATATAATAATTAATATTTATAATATATGTATGTTTGACGATATTTAAATTATTAAGTTTCAATAAATCATGCATGTATTTTTATCACCAAGTTTAGCTGATTCTCCAGTTGATATTCTTGATGGAAAGGTGATTATTGTATCACTTTGATTTATTTCTATTTTATTTTGAACAGGAATTCCACAATGAGGTGGAAATAATGGTCCATGTTTCAGTTCAGACACAATTGGACAACACACTTTTGGATTCTGATAATCAGTATTGCACATAAAATGACGCAAAAAATCACTTATTTTGAGTCTTTGATTTTGCAATAGCTTTAAAATTGGCTGACAATTTTTTACATTTACACATTGTCCCAATTCACCAATAGTATTGTTGCAATTGACTGAATCTAAATATATCAAAGTTGAATTAATTCTCTGTAATGATTTTGATTATTAAAATTGAAAAATTTCTTATTTAAAATACAATGAAAAAGGGAAGAAAAAAAAAAGAAGTAATTGGAATATTAAAGTTTTACTGACCTTGTGAATTAACTGATATTATTGCAAGCAGTACAATAAATTCTACCAGTTGTATAAAATTATCCTGTCGCACATACATGATTGATAAATTCATTAATAATAAAGATTATAATTTTCTTTTTGTTTGTTAAACAAATTTTTTAGAGACACGATAAATTGTGTGGTCACTTTGGCAACTCAAGTTTAACTGTGAATCAAAAATTCAAGCAATTGAAGCTATTTTAAATGATAATAAAATGTACGTATAAATTGTTGAAATAAAAATGAATAAAAAACATCGTATTCATAAGGACCGCGTGGCTTTTATATTAACTATGAATATAAATTATTCAAAGTAAATATATAAATGTTAATACTTGCCAAACTAGAAATTGGAATAAAATATGATGCGAATAGATCCAATCAAATTATATGAATATCTGTTTCATCCACTCTCACATAGTGAATGATTCCAAATTTTATTCCACACTTGATGAGGATAAATAAAAATATAAATGTATAGTTATAAAATATAAGTAAAAAGAAGAATGGAGAAATGAGTGAAAATAAAAGAATAAAAAAACGAGCTTAAATTGCTTAGAAATTGATGATCAATGAAGATAAATAGAACTAGAAAAACTGGAGTTTAAAAAATATTACGTCAGATATTTTGCAAGTTATAATGGAGCACAAATTTAAATAAACATCATGGTGGGAGAATAATCTGAGATCTAGAGAGAGGTTTCAATTTATTTGTTTGTTTGATTGGCTGATTATTTATTCTGTCTTCATGATGAAGCAACACTTGAGATGAATGAAATGACCCTGTGGTGTCCAAGGCTAAATCATACGACTCATTACCATTTTAATCTGACGTTAGTCAAATTAAAAACGTGAAATTTCTTTTGATTGTAAAATTTATATTACACTTTAATTCAATATTTCGACTTATTAGAAATATCAACCGGTTACTCGGTGATACAGATCATTTATTTATGCTTTATCATTTTTTGTATGCTCTTATTTTTATGATTAATCTATTTTTACTCTTTTCTAATGATTTTATATAAAATCTTATTTAAATATCAACTATTGAAAAATATTTCCATTTCTCATTATATACAAAAATATTATTTGTTTAGAAATGCAAAATATATTTGTATATAATATTATATCATTGGTTAATAAACATTAAGACGTAGTATTAAAATTAAATAAATTTAGTTGTATTTTTATTAATATCTAAACAATTATAATGCTATTATAGCCCGTTTTAAACTTCGTTCTTTATTTTTTCTAATTTTATTCTTCTGCTTTCTTGTTTTTGTAGCATCCCGGAATAATTGAATACTTTCATTTTCTTCTATTGACCGTTGTATGAATCCCATACCATGAAGATTGTATCCAACAGTGTCCTGTGAAAAAAAAAAAGAAACTAAAATTATACCAATTCATATGAACAATAAATAAATAAAAATTGATTAAATATTTTCAAGAAATTTTTCATTACCCTCAGATCATTTATTCGTTTCATTGCTAAATCTCTCACTTCTTCCAGATTCGTTAATAAATCCGAATTAGCAATAATAGGTCCATGATGAGCTTGAATTAAACTTAATGCTAATCTCGATAGCATTTCAGATTGATAATCATTCTCTAAAAGCTTTGGTAAATATTTTAATATATCACACGCTGCTGAGTATGGCAACAGCAAAAGAGTTTCTTCCATGTCTCCAGCTCTGATACGTTTGAATGTCTCTAATAAATATTCGTCAGTTGTTTTGCAATTAAATGCCTGCATTAATAATGGCAGTGGTGGAGCGGCATTTGGTGGAATTACTCTTGATAATTCTTCATTATATGCTTTTATTACATCTAAACATTCCAGAATTAATTCAGCGGCTTTTTCCGTGTTTACTGTTTTTCGTGATGGTAAAAGTTGCTGTTTTTGTCCGTGAACTGCACTCGTTTCACCTGTGGCCAATTCATTCTCTTGCTTTTCTCGCTCTTCTTCACCTTCATCCTCTAACACCAAAGGTTCCATTGATCTTTCATACAGCCTCATAATTCTATCGGAGCCACACGACGCTACAAACAATCCATTTGGTGAGACAGCACAATTCCATGCTTGACCAAAATGTCCTTGTAATGTTATAATTTTACGGAAATTATCACCATCCCATTCTTTAACTTTTCCATCTTTGCCACAAGTAAATAAATAATGTGTTCTTGGAACAAACGCAAGACCAGTTACTGAATCATCATGGGCAAATAATGATTTATGACAATCACCAAAATCCATTCCCCATATTTTAATATTTCTATCAGATGATCCAGTTGCAATTAATGTTGAATCACTTGAAATATCCATACATAATACTGGCAATTTATGCCCGTATAAAGAGACAAAAAATTTAAATGTGTCCAAAAAAAATATTTTCACTGTTGAATCAATAAGAGAAACAGCTATAAACCTATTATTCGGACTTATTTTAACACATAAAACCGTCTCTTCTAATTGCAATGTTCTCGTATTTAATACTGATAAAACTTTGCATTTCATTTCGCTATTTGGATCTTCAACAAGTTCGAAATTCCATAATTTTACTGTATGATCACCGCCACTTGCAATGCCTTTCAAATCCGGGAATAATGTTATACTCCATATTTCTTTAGTGTGCGCTGCCACTTCCTCAAGAATCTCACCCGAAGCAATGTCAACAATTAACATTTTACCGTCTTTCATACCAACAATTAAATGTCGATCACCCGGAACAAATGTTGCAGATAATGCGTATCCACATTCAATTGTTCTTAAACAAGCTAATGAAGGTCGATTCCATAATTTAATTGAATCCCCACTTGCAGTTGCAATTGCAAGATTGTCTGAGCTAAAACAAATAGCACGAACATCAGTGCGATGTCCATGTGCTTTTATCGATCGTAAACATGTTGGCTCTTTCTCTTTGTCATTAACTGAAAGAGAATGTAGCTCTAAGCTGTTATTATTCACACCAATACAAATACGAAGTTCACCTCCTTTTCCCATAACTAAATCCAGCGTTTTAACTTTATTCGCTGCTTTAATAACTGATAGTCGTCGAACTTCATCAACAAGGCATACTGATTGATCCAAGGTTCCACCGTCGACTTCACCATCTTTATTTGCTTTCTTCTTTTCTTTCTTTAAGCGTTTATTTAATTTAATTTTAACTTCGTCGTCAGGCATCATATAAAATAATTCCACAGTATTATCAACTCCATGACAACCAATTACAGTACATGTAGGATCTGTAAGCAATGATACAACTCGACTACGTCCCATTCTTAAAACACTACCAACTTTGTTACATCTTAACGGATAATTCGTATCATCAACATGGTCTTCTGAATTAATATCCAATGATTCAATATTTTTCGTGTAATCTGAATCATTTTCATCGACAAAAAATATTTTCCAAACACGTAATTCACTGTCATTGCATCCAGTTATTATATATTGATCATTTTTTAATAAAGCAAATCCCCAAACTTCTGATCGATGACCAACGAGTGTTCGAAAATTGTGTTCAGTATCAAGATCCCAAAATTTTATAAATGTATCTTTGCTTGAGCTTATAAGAATATTGCGCTCTTTCATAAATGCTATTTTTGTTATAATTCCTTTGTGTCCAGCTAAACGACACAAGCCAGTTTCAGCAACTACATCCCAAACAATAATATCTGTATCCTGAAATCGAAAAAAATCTTGAATTAAATATATTTTTAAATTTAATAAATATAAAATAGATGAATTATATGTAATTATTACTTTTGAGCCAGAAGCCAATCTATGACCCAATAAATCGTACGTCAAGGTTGTAATTTCCGTTCGATGACCGATAAATACACTAATATTTTCACCTGATCTTAGATCAAATGTTTTAATTGTACCATCGGCATAACCAACAGCTATATGTCGTTTATTTGGAGAAGATGCCAAAGAAGTAACTTCGGAATTTTCCCCTGGTAAAACTTGTGCCTAAAATTATTCAAAACAAATTATTATTTAAGAATATAATATACTGTCAGTATAAATTTATTTGAAATTTAAAATTAATTCAATTAACCTTTTCACCGATTTTCAAATCCCAGATAATCACATGTTCGCTCGCACCAACAGCCACAAATCGTCCTTCTTGTCCTTCCAATGTTACAAATACAATATTACATTGTGGACTTGTTATAATATTTAAATTCCCAGCCGGAACATAACGCAAATATTGTTTTGTTAACCCCATTGCGATTATATAAATGTTATTTCATTTATAAAAATTATTATTTCACATTTAGCACGTGGCTACAAAAAAATTTCATATGGACTGATCTGCAGAAACTGTACACAAGTGCAAAGTATAGAATATCATAGTAACAATTGAGAAAATCCCTAGGATAAGAAAATTCGCAATGTTGAAATATCTAAAGATGGCGCGTCGACGCCTCAAAATGGCGGACATGATAGCGCTAATAGGTAAGACAGTTTAAATGTTATAAAAATTACGATAATCATACTTTATTTCATATTTATTATTCTTATTATAATAATATAACTTCTGAATATTTTCTTACAATATTTCGATAAAATTCAAAAATATATTTACTTATTTCTCGACATTTATCCATTGATTCTATCATCTCATTTTGAGTAAATCGTCCAGTTGTATGACAACAAATTAAATCTTTATTCATGCTATCGAATGCATAAGTAAACGTAGCTTTAGCATCCTAAAAAAATAAATAATATTATTACGCATAAGTTCATAGAAAAAAAAAATCTCCATATAATATATTGAACAAATAACTTACTTCGAGTTGTAACCGATCGGGATCAATTATAATTTCATTAGAATCTTTATGTATCATACAATTTACGGCTGCAATTGTATATTTCATTGGTAAACTAGAATTAATCAATGCTAAACAACACGCATTAATAGCACATGCTAAAAGCTAAAAACCAAATAAATAACATTTGTTATATTAAAAATGAAATCATTAATAATAATATAATCAATTAATATCAATATATTATTCATACAACATATTAATGTTGATGTTGTTACATTATTATATTCATAATATAAAATAAATATTATTGATGAACAAAGCTTACGCCGCCTTTATCGTCCATTTCTTGGACATTGATTGAAATTGCTGTGCCAGGGTGGAGTGTCACGAGCAAACTCGATGCACAAGCTTCTTTGATTATTAATTCTTTATGACGATCATTAATGCCTTGAACAAGAAATGAAAAAGGTTAATATATTATTTTTACTGTATTACTTCATTCAAATAAAAAAATTAATTTTATCTAAAATGATATTTCAATATGTAAATTAATAACTAACTGGGTGGTCCATTCAATGGAGTAAATACAACTTCAATGTTGGCTTTATCATGCATCATTTTTTGCAATTTTGCTTCAATGGGTCCATAAACACTTGCCACAACACACGTATCACCTGAATATATAAAAATTACATGATATGAATGAAAGCATTTATAATATATTAATTTGTTTTTTTTTTTTTTAATATTAACCTTGCATAAATATTGATGAACCATCTGGCATTGACAAATTATTCAGCTCACAATTCATTGAACGTAATGTGCACTCCTCCATTCTGTATTTTTTTTATTTTATCTGTCGATATTTTCAAAATAAATTAAATGAATACCAAATTGGAGAAGATCAGCTTTTGTTCCTTAAATTTCAACCCTATTTTAAGGTTATGTAAATTAACCAACAATCGTTTTCGTTATTAAACTGTTCAATTTTTTATTTTCTTCACAATTTTTAATTATTGTAAAAAAAAAAAAAGATTTTTTTTAATTTTATACCAAAAAAATTTGACCTGAAATTTCTTATTTCATTATAAATACTGTCTCTCTTAAATAAAATAAACAAAAACAAGTCAAGCAACAATAGTTATCTAAATAACATGCTACTTATAAAAAAAATATGATTTTTAGGTTATTCCCAGCTAGAGATAGTGATTTAACCTACTGATGAGTCAAAGCAGAATTTAGTTCTTCCACTGAGTGCGTAGTAGTTGATATGACAACACTGTAAAGCGCGAAATTTAAAATCCATATAAAGCGGGATAATTATAAGCATGAAAGTAAACCCATATAGTACTTATAGTTATTTGACAAAAGTTAGTACATTTTTTATCACGGATAATTAACTAACAAAAATTAAAAGTATAGACATAAAAATAAAATATGCAACTGAATAGAAATTTTTTTTATTCTATAACTATACAACGTCTTATGAATAAAAACTTCAATGGATACGGAAGCAAGTTCTACTTGTGCTTGTAAGGCGGTAAGCATAACCTTTTGGAAGAAATAAACAAAATTAATATTTAATTAGGAATAAAATAATTAACATTGGCAGTATTTTTATATATCAATCCTGGGAAATTGTTTTACAATTTTACATGAATTACAAGCAAGATAACATTCATAGAAGTGAAAATAACAGATTTCAACTGCTTAATTCAGAATGATCATTACATTACTTACAATATGCAATAGAAAAGCGTTCCAAAAATATGCTTGCATTTTTTTCCAAGGCCGGCTTTGTAAGTACACACCATTGATAATATTTTTCCATCTTATGACATTGAACAATTAATTTCATGGGGTTTATTCTTCAGATGTGATGTTTGTATGCAAAATTCAACAAACCTAACCTCATCATTATATTATTTGTTTAGCTCAGTTTCCCACATTTCACGATATGTCTGGCACTCACGATTTTTTTATCTTCTACGTAATTACGTTTGCGCTAGGATTATTTGTTTATCCTAACGACAAATTTCGTGCTTGGAAATATATGTGAACTCAAGATAATTCGTGGTGGCTCCATTCACATCTGAGTCTAGAAGAAAGACACGATCAATAAAATACAACCCCTATCCCAGCAATAATATACTCTCCCTCACATAGCAGCATGTATGTCAGTTTGCATTCACTTCCCATCGAGAATTCTATCACGATAATGTTTTTTTCTTTTTTATAATTATCACAATAATACAAAAATATTTTATTCACCATCACTTAAATGCAATCAATTTACTGATTAGTTTGCTTATGATCTTAAAAAATAGTTTTACATACACATACAGCACAAAATAATTTAATTATCTCTAAATTTCATTATATTTTTTTATAAATAAAATTTTTATAAATTATAAACTCGCGATATAATAAATAAAGTAACATATCATTCTCATGTTATTTGATTATGTTGATATTTAATTGGATGATTGATGTAAAATCAGAGGTTCATTATAGTAATAAAAAATAGTGATGATATTAAGTGTTGAATAATATTAATTTTATCATTAAATATTGATTGATATTGACTTATTATCAGAGATATTTATGTATATTAAATGTCGGACGACGAGTCAGTGTCCAATATGAAGAGGCAAAATGTGCGAACATTGTCATTAGTAGTTTGTACATTTACATATTTATTAATTGGTGCGGCTGTGTTTGATGCACTTGAGTCTGATACAGAGCGTAAACGTTGGGAATTTCTATCAGGTTAAAATCACAAATTAATTTTGTCTTTTTTATTTTTCACTATTTATAATTATATCCAAATATAAATATGGAACTGGATTTTTTATATTTTATTAATTTATTTAATGTTTTGCTTTTAGAAATTCGACGTAATATGATGAGAAAATATAATATCACTCAAGAAGATTATCGTATGGTTGAGATTGTTATAATTGAGAATAAACCACACAAGGCAGGGCCTCAATGGAAATTTGCTGGAGCTTTTTATTTTGCAACTGTTGTTCTAGCTATGATTGGTAAGTGTACAATATATCTCATCATTTTATTATACATACAAATTAATTAATTAATTAATTAATTAATCAATTCGTTTTATTATACCATGAATAAAATTGAAATAATATTTTAGGATATGGTCATTCAACGCCAGTCACAGTTTGGGGAAAAGCTTTTTGTATGATCTATGCAATGGTTGGAATTCCATTAGGTCTTGTAATGTTCCAAAGTATTGGTGAACGTTTGAATAAAGTTGCTTCAGTGGTAATAAGAAGAGCCAAAAAATACCTCAAGTGCCATAGAACAGAAGCAACAGAAATGAATTTAATGTTGGCAACTGGAATGCTATCAAGTATTATTATTACAACTGGTGCTGCTGTATTTTCTAGATACGAAGGCTGGAGCTATTTTGATAGCTTTTATTATTGCTTTGTCACATTGACAACAATTGGATTTGGCGATTACGTTGCTTTACAAGTATAATTTAATTAATTTGTGTTTCATTCATTGAAATAAATTAAATAAAACTATAAAATTAAATTATTTATTTTTTCTTATAGAACGATCAAGCTTTATCAACAAAACCTGGATATGTTGCACTTAGCTTGGTATTTATTTTATTTGGATTGGCAGTGGTTGCTGCAAGTATAAATTTACTAGTTTTACGTTTCATGACAATGTAAGTTACAATTATATTTAAACACTCTTGAATATTTATTGTGTATTTATACAATATCATTTTTTTATTTACTAATCTGTTGTTAATTTAATTGAATTTAAGGAATGCTGAGGAAGTTCGTCGTGATGATAATGAGCTTCAATCAGCATCACATCATGTATTAACATTAGATGGTGAAGTTGTTGCAGTTAATGGAAAACTTTTGGCAGGACATGTCCCAATGATTCATGACACTGATGATTGCGTTAGTGTTTGTTCTTGCACATGTCTTGGTACAGCCAATACTGATTTATTTAATTCATCAGATTATCATGGCTACAAACCACCATCAAGTGTCGCAAGTCTTCGTGTTAAACGTGCGTCTGTTTGATGGAAGGAGTTTCGTCGTCGTAGTCAATTTCGTCGACTGTCAAGAGTTGATATTGACACCCGTGAACTTATTGGTATAACTGGATGAAATAAATAAATAATATACATATACATATGTATATACATATATTTATTATTCTAGATTATTTTGTGACGATATATTTATATGTAGAAATTGTTTTTAGATGATGTATGATATATTTAATGCTGCAAACATTTTCGACTGATTTCATTTAATTACAAACCGCCATTTGTGAAGCTTATTTATATACATATAATTATAAACAGTAAAGAGATGTTATATTATTAAATATTTACAGTAGTCGATGATCATTCGTTGAAGACTGATCCTATCGAATTAACTGCAAATAGTGTGTGTTATTTTTGTAAGAAAATTAAATACAATATGGGAGTAACTATGTGTATGAACTAATGTAAAAAGTTATTGGGGAAATTGTGTATGTGTAACAAAAAACATTTATACAAATTCCTGTACAAATTTATAATTAATCACTCTTTAAAATTGTAATTACAGTTAATATATTTTATCGTAAATCAATTATTGAGAGAGGAAAAAGAGAAATTTTGGAATATCAGCTGCATATAAATGTAATTATGACATTATGAATTATGTTTTTTTTTTTTAATATTTTCGATAAATGCGTTTATTGAGAGGTATTCTTTTATATTGTTCTTCAATAAGAATTGTTTTTTCCATTCTTTTCGTGGCGATATGTTCGATTTTATTAAATATATCTTTGTGAACCGCAACGCAACGCCGAAAATCAGGACGATCAAGTCGATAAACTTCACAAACTTCAATAGCAACAACAGTGGCAACACGACGATGATCTTGCACAAGAAGTGCCACTTCACCAAAGTGCGAACCTTTATCCAAGTGACAAATCTTGAATAAGTTTATAATGTATTAATAAAATAAATGTAATATTATATCATAATTCAATAATTATTTGTGATGATATTTATGATGAGATCAAAACCTCTTTTCCAGTTGGTGTAAATATTGCAACTGTTCCAGCACCTAAAAAAAACATACAGTCACCCTGACTGCCAGCTTTAACAATTATATCATTTGGTAAGTAAAGCTCCATTCTTAAATTAGACAAAATTGATGCAATAATATCATGTGGAATATTACGAAATAAAAGTACACTTTCTACAAGACGATGAGATGAATGCAGTACTATTTCTTCACGTAATTTATCTATAACATTAATTATATGTTTAAAATAATTATTAATTAATTGAATATATCAATAGTATATTAGTTTGTTGAATCTAATGATAATTAATAATACCTGACAGACTTGATAGGACTTTTTTTTCTTGAAAATAACTCTTTCTAAATCGATAATTGTAATATGTAGTCAAACGTTTTTGCATATATGGTGGCATTTGCTTTTGTCTTGTATATGCTTCAATTTGATTCATTATTTCTAAATAATCAGACTCTGCGGCTTTTTTATCTGCTTGTATTTGTAAGAACATTACTGCAAAATAAATAAAACAGAATATTTTTTTAGTTATTTGTCTATTGAATAAATTTTTAATCAATAAATATATTATATCTGAGATTATTACTGATAATATAAGCTCCAAATATTCTTCCTAAAATTATGAGTATTGTACAAATAAGAATATGACCAGTAAATTCATTACTCATTGTGTCATAACCGCTGGCAACAAAATTTTGCATTACAATAAATATGGTGTATTGAAATCGTTCTGGGATTCCCATATTTTTCATTTTAATCAACCAACAAGAGCATTCCTAAATAGAATAAAAATGCGCCAATATTAAATATATAATTTACTACTTGAATATCATAATTTAATTATTATATTTACTCTTACATCAATTGTTTTTCCAGTAGCGTGCATGATTATAATTGGCGTGAGATAACACAGACACGTGAACCAAAAAATAATATAAAATGACAATAGTAAAGTATTTGTCATACGATTAGTAAAATCTTTAGTGTAAAAATACTAAAAATCACAAATTAAAAAAGAGAAAAATTAAAAATACTTATTATTTTTCTTTAGCATTATTATTTAGACATTTTTCTCACTGCAAAAAGATGCGATACGTAGGATCGGAATTTAATGTATCGTGATAATTTTAATATTGGTAATAAATTTATGCAAACGATCCAAAGAGAACAATCTTCACCTGGAATTTTTCGCCATGGATAAGTTATATGATCATATGGCAATGATGTGAATATATCAATGATGAGAAACCTCTGGAAATAATACCTAGAATAATATTATTTATATTTATTATTTATTATTTATATTAAAATTAATTAATGAGAATTTACCTGAGAATGTCTGATTGATTGAAATTTACTAATCTTTCATTTTTGCTATAAATTCCAGTGATACAATTTATTATTATATCCAACCAAAAGAAAATATAGAGAAATAAACTAATTTTATCAAGTCGAACAATTTCATAATCAAATACAATGAAAGTTATCATAAATGGAATTATTATAAATGAAATAGCGTAGATAAATATCATTATAATTTCCCAAATGAATCTGAAATAAAAAATACAAAGAATTAATTATAAGAAGAATTAAATTTATTATAATTCATTTGTTAATAATTAATTGTACCTGAAATCACTGAACGGATGAATAATCCATCGTTGCCAATGTTGACATTGTCTTTTTCTTTCTCGACTCAAAGCTGCTATACTATTTATATACTTTTTTGAACGTGGATTACGATAACTAGCTAAACACCATAATTTTAATTGCGCACCATAACCTCCCACAGTCGCCCACACAGGTAAATAAACTGGAACTTGAACATTTGGCTCTAAAGGATCATATTTAGTTGTTGGCATTTTCAAATTCCCTATACCAACATATTAAATAATATTAATATATAATTTTGTGTTTATATAAATATATATACACGATATGATTTTCATTTATTTAATTAATTTATTTATTTATGAATAATTTTTTGTTTCTTACCACATATAACTTTGATTAATTTTGCTATTTTTGATTTTGAAAATTAATATTAATACACTTTTTAACTATAGTGATAGTGAAATAAATAATTTTTTTGCTCTGAAAGAAAATTTATTCACCTCAAAAATTAATAGCTTGATATAGAGCAATTTCATAACGATCATACGATATTTATTATATCACTATAGTCGTTATGAGATGTTATAGATGTAATATATATATTTTATAAACTATTTTTAATGATCTTAAATATTATTATTGTCCGTATAATATATTTTCGGATGATGGCGCTCGAAGATATATAATCTAAAAACTATTACATATTTTTTGTAATTATAATAATAATCGTTCAATCGTGGAAGAAATTACATGTTCATTTTTTTGTATTTATTATAATAGTGTATATTATTATAGTATATATATTATTAACTATTACTTAAAATACTCACAAAGAAAATAAAAAGGTTCGCGGTATTCTGTGTAAATAATTATCAATGAACTACATATTATTACACATTTCATTTTTATTTTTTCTTTTTCATAGTAAATTTCGTAAGATATGATTTGAATAATTGAACAAGAAAAATTTGTTTATTATTAATTTTTATCTGTTATATATACGTATCAATTTGAGTTGTAGTTATTATTACATCTATATAAACAGTGATGTGGAATAAAAAATTCTTGCTTTTTGTCATGCAATTTTTATTATTTTTAATTCCTATGAATTATATGAAGAAAAAAAAATCATTTCTACATATCCCCGAGATAATGACACAATCTTTATGGCTTTCATCATTTTAAAACATGATAATGAAGTAAAAATAAAGTGTAAAATAAGTATAAAAAAGATTTTCATGTACGAAATATAACATAAAAACATTTGAATTAATTAAATATTAAAAATGTATACATAGCGATTACAATAGTATACAATTTAATATTTTTTTCTATCCGATACAATGTGTCTTTTGTTACAATACCAAATTGTACAATGATAATTATTCCTTCGTGTATATATTTGTGAATTCGATTATGCGCACCAGGACTAATCAATTGAATGAAAGCCAGTTTATATCATATCAATTCCCTTTTTATTCCTTTTTTATTTCAGATGTCTTTACGCGTCTATAATTAAGGCACTGAGTATTACTCTGACTGATCTGTAGAATAATATTAACAATAATATATATTTTACGTCCGTGTATATATTGATATATGAATTAACATTAATGTTTTTTTTTCCTTCTTACTTTCTTAACAATTTAATAAATGCATTTGGTACTGCCTAACGCAACTTGACGTTATTCTAAATCTCTCTTTTTGTTAATAACTTGTGTTATACATATCGTTGATTATTAATGATAATTTTTTTGTTTTATTTTCACATTGTCTTTTTTTTTTTTCTTAAATACTCGATATGAATAGATATGTTTTCAATGGTTTTAACATTTAAAAACCATTTTTGAATTCACATTAAAATCGGAAATGTTTCATTTATTATTAATGTCATTATTTACTTTTTTATTTTCTACTTAATTATCTCTTGTTGATTATGTGCTTCAAATAAAACCTATATAGAATGTCATAATCAATTAAATTATTAAATGATTTATCGTATTTATACATATAACTTCTCAAATAGCTTAAAATTATACGATAAATTATTTTTATAATTATGTATAACACAATGTGCGTAAAAATACGTAAATATGTTTAATTCCTTCCCTTTCTAGCATTCACTTTCTCTCATGTTTCTTTTACTTCATTATCTTTGATATATCTCAAATGCAAATTGGCGTTTTAAAAATTATTGTAGCTAAAAAAAAAAAGGCAAAAAAAAAATTGGAAGTTATAATTAACACTCAGTAAATGCAATTCACCGCGAACCCAAAAAGTACTTGAATGCCGCGCGTGTAAAAATCGCGTTCGTAATGTCTCAGATGATGAATTAAAAAATTAAAAATACAATAAAATTTTACATGAGAGTACGTCGCGCAGCTTTCATATAACGACTAGTTACATTTAATAAATTAGCTTCTGCTTGTATGTTTATATGTTCCGTCATTCAAGAACCTTTTTGACATTAATATTTTATTCTAGATTACATATACACATATATATATTCAAGAGCATTCGTGCATAGACGTTCCAAGGCTTTGGCAGTGAAACGAGACACAATTTCGTCACGTCAGTATTTAATCCAGAAATTATAGGCGCGTCGTAAAGTCCAAAACGGCGAAACGTATTGGAATTGAATTCATTTCTCTTTCTTAAATATATGTATAATTATTTTATATATAATGTCTTGATGTTGTGCTCAATAAATTGGTACCAGCGATCTTTTTCTTCTACTTGAATCCCGTAGATGTTTACCATACGGTGGCAATTGACCCGCCTCTGTACACGATCGACAGCAGAATTTTGCATAATATTTATGCTCACAATATTTTGCCTGCACGATTAAATCGCACTTGGCAAAAAATGAATTGTCCTGACAATCTGGATGAATGTACATGCCTGAAAATAATACCATATGTTTATTAGTTAATTCAATATATATTTAAATCGATAAGAGAAAAATAATATTCAGTCAGGAAAAATAAATTTATTTACCAGCAACATCAATTTCCACAGTTTCAGAATCATTTGAGTATTCATTAGCGGCCTCACATCGATATCTGCCTGTGTCATTGTAGCCAGCATTAATAATCAGCAGTCTATTAGATTCTGTAATGATAGAAAAAAAAAAATACACATTAATTAGTTATAGAAAAAATTAATTCAAGAAGTGATAAATATTGCTGAGTATACAGAAACAATTTTACTTACCAGAAATTGTTACACGTCCATCGGTTCGAATAAGATCATCATTTTTGTACCATAATACTCGTGGAATCGGATAACCATCGACAGTGCATCCAATACTGATTTCACTACCAACTGGGAATCGTTTTCCCGACACTGTCACATTTACCGCGACTGGTACTACATTTAAAAAATAAAATACACCATTAATATTAATCCAACTCTACATGATTTAATCTCAAGCCATTAAAACAAACTCCTAAAAGTAAAATAAAATATAAAAAAGGTATTTCCGAATATTATAACACACAAGCTTTTCCAATGCAAATAAAAATTAAATAATTAAGCATGCCAAATAATAAAGTTTTAATAATATAATACAAAGCTGCTTTATATGAAATTAGATAGAAATAAAAATGGTTAAGAAATTGTAGCTGATTATTAAAAGTAATCCCAGAGAGCACATTCTCACCTTTAAATTTAACAGGCTCTTGCGGAAGTGAATCAATAATTGGAATAACTGGTGGAATATATGATTTATTTGTTGGATAAATAGGTGCATAAGTTTGATTGTATTCAGGTGCTTGAGTACGGGCAGGACGATATGGATATTGTGGTTTTTCAGTTACAGGTCGTCTAGGTGGTTGAACAAGATATTTCAAATACTCCTGATGTTCAGGTTTAACGTTGTGAATTGGGCCTATAGCCTGAAGTGTCATTGACCAAGACGCCGGTCGTTCAATACCATTGTATGCTTGACAAGTATAAATACCAAGATTGCTGATTGTTACTGAACGAATTAATAGTGTATACTCTGAATCTTGTTCATAATATTCAGATGATAGAGGTAACATGCGATCGCCATGCCACCATGTAACAAATGGACGTGGCCAACCCATTGCATAACAATGAAGAATTGTTGGTGAATTAATTGTCACTGTTATAAATGTATTTGGTTCACCAACAATAGCCGCTGAATGATCATGAGGTTCTAAAGAGAAAGAAAGTACAAGAATACCACACATGCAAATTAAAATATCATTGAGTTAAAATACATTCCCAAACGTTCCCATCGCAATCCAATTTTTTTTCGTTTTCTTTGAAATATTTTAGTTATGTGTAAAAATAACATTTTAATTTGTTCATTATTTTTTTTTTTCATTCTGTTAATAAAACCCATGAGCTCTAGATTTTGATAATGAAAAACTTACCAGTTATTTCCAATTGATATTCAGTTTTTACTGGAGGAGCGAGTCCATTGTCAGCAATACAAATATAAGTACCACGATCGTAATTATACAAATTAATTATTTCTAATGTACCATCAGCTAAAATTCGACGTCTCTTTTCCGCCATATTAATCTACAGGAATAAATAAATTAATAAATATACATATAATATTATTGAATATAATAAATTAATTGAGTAAATGATTTAATTTGTGATTTCTTTGAATTTATCGATATTATACGCACCACTAACGCATCTTTTTTCCATGTAATTACAGGTTTTGGATCGCCAGTTGCAATACATTTCATGCTGACATATCCACCCTCTTCCCCAGTGACATGAGGTTCTTCGGGTGGTATTATTACGGCGGGTGCAGTACCATAATGCCTTACAGTGACATTGTATGCCTGTGGCTGTGGTGTGTGCACCGGCTGTTCCGGCGCTGGTTCTAAACACGATGTTCCGCATCCATTACTGCAACACTTCCAATCCCTCGAGCAATCAGCGTCACTCTCGCACTCCTGTTCGCATCTTGTGCTGTTAGATACAACGGGACAGCGTCCTGGTTTTGTTGCTATGAAAAGAAAAAAAAAAAAAAACAAAATTCATTAAAAAATCTTTAGTAATTAAAATAAAAATGTTGAATAAACTCTGGAATTGTTCAACTCACTTGATCGACAAACGCCTTTGTATTCAGTTCCCTCAATGGCAGAAGCTCCTAAAGTAATTGAGCAACGAGTGCCCTCGGGACAAATTACATTGCTGCACGGATCAACACAATGACAGCGTTCGCAATCGTGTTCATCAACGTAAGCTTCTTTACCATATGGACAATGAATGAGATTACATTCATCTCTTGCCTCATCGCATGGATCCTTCGATACATTTCTACCACCAATATCCACTTCATTGCTTGCTAAATGTTTAAAAATAATATTTAATAAATAATATAATGACAAATTGAACATTAATGATTTGTCGTACAAATTATTTTGTTAATTCATCTATCACAATGCATATCTATTTTTATTTTAATTGACAAAGCTTTAATAGAGCCAACTTACATTTATAGCAGGTGTGCATGCAAGAATCGTAAGTCTTGAATCTATTACGATTTCCACCACAACCCGTGTAAACGAATCCCATGCAATTTTGACGCTCTTCATCAAAGTAGAACCGTTTGTAATTACCAGTCGGACACGATCCGACATCCACAGGCTCACGGCAAATTTCTAAATATACCATATTTACACCAGTGTTATAATAAAAAATTATACATGCAAGTAATTATTATATTTCAACTATTTCCCACATTTAATCATGTTCTGTTAATATTTTTTTCAATCCATGCTAGTTATTTATTTTCAGCTTCTTATTCATTGAGTAGAATTTTATTCTATCAATTTATTAGTTATACTAATGAGAATAGTGTTAGATGTATTATGTTTATGCTATTACCGAGATGAGAAAGTGCGGTATTGTTTCCAGCAGGTGTAGGCTCTTCGCGATGAATGCAAACAGATTCACATTCAGGAATTGTACTAAATCTATTAGCGTTTCCATCACATCCACCATAAATAAATTGCCGGCAGACACGAGAACGTGGATCGTGATAATATTTCGTGAATGTTCCTCTGCATGGTCCAGTTTCCGATGGAAGATTACAAACATCTACATAAAATTAATAAATATTATTAATTTAATTCATGGTAATAAGATGACGAAATCGAAATGAAAAATATAATATTAATAGTACCTTGTCCTTGGAAGCGACCACAAAGTCTTTCGCACTGTTCTTCACTTTGGAATCTATTGGCATTACCTTCGCAACCACCATAAATAAACGCTTGACATGAACGCGTTTGTGAATCGTAATAATATGCTGTAATATCGTTATTGCATGGACCGGCATCGACTGGCGCTGAACAAATTGCACTACTTGGCACAATTTCTGATGGTGATTGAGGCGCTGATGTAACTGATTGTACTGGTGGTGGTGGTCTACGTCTACATTTGCTCTCACATGAATCACGATCTTGGAAACGATTTCTATTGCCAGCACAACCACTATATTCAAACTCCTCGCACGTATCAGTTTTACGATCGTAATAATATTGAGAAACTGAACCGCTACATGGTCCAACAATTTTCGGCATACTGCATACATCTAAAATGGAATCAAATAATAATTAAGACATGAAATAAATTCATGCAATAATATTATCATTTATTTTTCAATTAAATATTATTAATATATGTATAATTATTAAATAAATTAACCTTGAACTTCACCGCAACGATATTCACACTCTTCACGTGATTCGAATTTATTGCCATTACTTGCACAACCGCCATAAGTAAATTGTTTACAAATACCATCGCGGCTGTCGTAAAACCATTTCGTTTCATTTTTAGTGCACGGTCCTTGTTCGTCAGGAAGGAAACACATTGCTTAAAAATACAAATCAAAAAACAAGAATGAATAATGAATAAATTAATTTACCACAAGCTATAAATATTAACAAATAAATGATGTTGTTGATGTTTAACAATATGTATATTTTTTTTTCTTTAAATACCGGGAGAGAATCTTTGAGGTGTTGCTGGTGGTGCGGTAACAGCTGCTGACACACAACGATTTTTGCATTCTTGTTGGCTCATGAAATTATTATTATTACCACCGCAGCCACCGTAATAAAATTGTCGGCATTGTTGCTCGTAAGAATCGTAGAACCAACGTTGAGTATAATTATGACACTCGCCAAGAAGTGCCGGAAGTAAACAGATGTCTTGTTCTATTAACAAAAATAATTTTAATTGAAATAAACTTAACATAACACTGTTCTAACATTTTTTTTTTTTCATATTAATTTTACGATTCAGTTTTATGTAAATATATAAAAGGCAATAAAGATACGATAAATTTCATGCAATGTGTATTTTATGTAAGTAATTTTTTATATTCTTACCAATTTTTGGTGGACAATCGTTTTCGCATGCGTCTCTAGATTCAAAATTATTTCTATTTCCACCACATCCTGTGTAATAAAATGGCATGCATCGATTCTCAGATTGATCAAAATACCATTTTGATAATTTCTCAGCGCAATCACCCTCAGTGCGTGGTAGTGAGCAAGAATCTGTTACACCATTACATACACCAATGCAATTACATTATCATGCAAATATCTCAATCACTAATTAGTAATTATTAAATTATTATTCAATTTTTAAATTAAATTTTTCCCATGCATAAATTATGATTTATCAAATTAATAAATTTAAATTGTGCCAAGTGTATCAATGTTATAATTTGAAATAAAATTATTATTTAATGCAGAAGTGCACTTTTATCTTGGCAGAAAATAAGTAGCAGATATTGCGGCACATCATTATAAATTAAATTTAATTCAACGATGAAAATTAGCATAATGAAAATGATTTATATTGAATTAATTCATTATTTTGCATTTAATTTAATTTACGCATTAAAAATATATACCAATATCCCATTAAATCACAACTTAGCCTTATGAACCTATATTTTATTTATTCATAATATTCATTTTAATTCAGCATTAAAAAATATTTTTATATAATAATCAACTCTGTTATTTATTAATCTAATTTTAATTTCCATTCAACTCATTCCATCAATCTATAAATATGCAAAATAATATAGTTTATAAATTTAATGATTAATTGAACAAACTTACCGCGACTGTGGCCGGGTTGAAGACACTGTTGCTGACAAGCAATTTCCGTTAGATAATTATTTGTATTAGCTTTACATCCTCCATAACGGAATTGTTCACAGACTTGAGATTCTTTATTGAAATACCATCGTGTAAAGTTGCCCTGACATGGTCCCGTCTCCTTTGGCAACTCGCATGGATCTTTGAACCGAAAAAATTTACACAATCACACAGTTAAACAAATTTAATCTTCTAATTATTATCTTCATTATTCAATAATACCTATGTCATCAGGTATAACGCAACGTTCCTCGCAAGCTTCACGACTCTTGAATCGATTATCATTACCAAGACAGCCACTATAAATAAATTGTCCACATTGTTTTCTATCACTGTCATAATACCATGTTGGTAAGTAGCTTTCGCATGGGCCAGAGCTCTTCGGTAAGTAACAAACATCTAAAAAATAAATATATTAAATATTTTTTAATTATACAATTAAATATATAAGTTCATTGAAAAATATTTTTAAATATTCACCTCTTCCTTTAGGCGAAACACAGGTATCTTTACATTCTTCCTGCGAACCAAAACGATTCCCATTTCCTTCGCAGCCACCATACCAAAATCTTGAGCAACCACCGTATTCCGTGTCATAAAACCATTTAACCGTAAAGTCCCGACACGAGCCACGATCTCTCGCCAGTGCACACGCAGCACTTGGTATATCTGGTACCGTAAGACAACCTTCAAAGTTTTCGCCTTGAGCTTCATCAACACCATCCGGACAACATCCATACTTGGACGAATCGCAAGTGCATCCCGCAAAGTTTGGACCTTTTGCAGGTGTTTGATCATCTGAACAACAGCCGAATTCAGTTTTGTCACAGCCGCATCCTTGACCATGGGGTCCTTTGGAAATAGTAATGCCATCGGGACAACAACCAAATTGATAAGTATAACACGGACAGCCTTCGAAATTAGGACCAGTCGCTGGTGTAAATCGATTTGGACAACAGCCATGTGTTGTGTATTGACATCCACATCCTTCATTATCACGACCACGTGCCGCTGTGACATTGTCAGGACAGCAACGGAATCGTGTGTATTCGCAGCCGCATCCGTAAAAATCGGGTCCACGCGCCGGTAAAATATTATCTGGACAGCATTTATATGGTGATGATAAACAGCATCCTTCACCATTGGGTCCGTGAGCTGGTGTTTTATTATCGGAACAGCAGCCATATGTCGATGATTCGCACGCTGCATGACAACCCTCACCACGTGCACCAAGCGCCGCGGACACGCCATCTTCACAGCAACCAAAGTAGGATAATGTACAATTTTCTGTATTAATAACACCGCATCCATCGAAATTAGTTCCAGTGGCTGCTCTTTTTCCATCTGGACAACAGCCATAAGTTGAATTTGCGCAATCCTCGACAATTCCTACTGTAGTAGTTTCATAATCGTTTGTTAATTCAGTCCATTCGCTTGCATCAGTGTCAGTTTCTTCACAGCCCTCCTCATCCGGTCCAGTTGCTGATTTAATTCCATCTGGACAACAACCATATTCTGTGACATTACAACAACCAAGATTATTTTCACCAGTTGCCGGTGTTTCTTTATCCGGACAACAACCGAATTCCGTTTCATTGCATGGTTTTTTACAACCTTCAAAGTCATTGCCTTCAGCCGGTGTAATGCCATCTTTACAGCAACCAAACAAAGTTTCATTACAATGCTGCGATGGACAATGTTGATTTTTAGGTCCAGCAGCGACTGATACACCATCTGGACAACATCCGTATTTGGTTTCTGCACATGTTTTTGGTGTAGGACATCCTTTATCGAATGGTCCTTGTGATGGAGTAATGCCGTCATAACAACAACCGAATTCAGATGTTTTACATGTCTTCTTCCTGATTTTACACTTTCTTAATTTATGCTCTTGCGTTATTGCAGCGTCAATTGGATTGATTGTCGTGAACAGATCTAAAATGGTTGATTTGTCAGTTAAGTCTGTGCTTTCTTCATCAGTTGAGGAAACAGTAGAGCCGTCTGTTTCACCAGAAACGGTACTTTCAGTGGTTTCACCAGATACAGTTGAGATTTCAGTGGCCGTTTCAGTTGTGGCGCCAGATTCAGTTGTCGCCCCTGACTCAGTTGTTTGTCCCGATTCAGTTACTTCTCCTGATACCGTGGTTGCTCCTGATTCAGTTGTTAATCCTGATTCGGTTGTTAATCCTGATTCTGTTGTTGCGCCTGATTCTGTTGTTTCTTCCGATCCACTCATTGTACTTACACTCATATCTGTACTTCCAGACTCAGTGGAAGAAGATGCTCCTGATTCGGTGGTAGAACCCTCAGATTCACTGAATCCAGTTGTACTAAATTCACTAGAAACACTACTAATATCGGTTGTAGTGACATCAGTAGAAAATTCGGAAACAGACTCCATTGTTGTTTCGACCGTACCAGACGGATCCTTTTTAACTAGTCCTTTATTATCATTCTCGCTATTTACAGGTAAAATATCAAATGTTGTGGTAGGTTTGTAAGTTATTAAACTATCTAAAGTTGTTGTTTCTTGTGAACTATCAATCATAGTGGTTGACTCACTGGTCGATTCAGTAGTTGTCTCACTGGTGGTTGAACTAGTGATTGATATATCATCGGAAGAAGTTATTAAAGTCGAGTCAGTCACGGTAGTTTCGGTAGTTTCAGTTGATTGTGATGATTCACTAGATTGCGTAGATTCAGTTGATTCAGAAGATTGTGTTGTATCAGGTGTTTCAGTTGTATCTGTTGATTCTGATTCTGAAGTGGCAGTTGTGACATTTGAATCAGTACTGGTTTCGGTCACATCACTCGACAAGGAAGTTGATGACACAGATGAAGATTCAATCGTCGAAGATTCACTTTCGGAACTAGAAATTCCGGTCGATGATTCTGTTATATCTATTGTTGACGCATCTGAACTTGATATTTCAGTTGATCCATCGGTAGAGGAGTCTGACGAAGACACTTCTGTTGAACCTGAAGTTGTCGATTCAATCATAGATGATTCCGTCGTGCCTTCAGATGATTGCGACGATGATTCACTGGAGGATAAATCCGTGCTGCTCGATACTTCCGTTGAACCGGATAATTCTGTTGATATTGAAACTTCAGACACATCAGTGGAACTGTCAATCTCAGTAGAGCCAGATGAATCCGTTGATATCAAGTCTTCCGTTGTTGCTCCCGAAACATCAGAAGAAACCGATGTCTCCTCAGTTTCATCACTATCAGAAATTCCAGTTGTTTTAGTGAAATCATCGTCAGTAGATCTACCATCAAATGTTGTACCACTGCCTTCAATGGTAGAAATTTCACTGCTGGTCGATGGATTATCAGTATAAATAGATGAGAAGAATGTAAATTCATCGTCACCACTACCAAAACCGCTTCCGCTATCTGTCGGCGATATATCACCACGATAAGAAGTTGCGTCGCTCATCATCATATCGTCTAATGTAGTTACAGTGAAACCTGTCTCAAAAGATGTTTTAGTTGAATCCGTTGATTCAACATCACTATCATCATCCTGTTTTGAAAATTGCAAAATATTATTCATTTTTTTTGTACATTAATCAATGTGAAAATTGATTTATTAATTGAAATTAGAATGAGCTTACTGTAGATGAAAATCTTGAATCTGATGTAATAAAATCTTCTTCATCTTCGTATACCTCACAATCATCCTCGTCATCAATAGGAACATTATCTTTGCCTGGCTGTACTGATATCACTTCATCTAGATAAATAGCAAAAATTTATTTTCATCCAGTTTATTTTGTTCAAACAATCTATTATCATAAAGAAAAATAATGAAAAAAATATTTACCATCATCACACGGATGTTTATTGCAGTCTTCACTTCGGAACATGATTGAATCCACGTCACAATTGCTTGCTGGAACGACCACATCGTCTTTCATACAAATCACCTTCCGTGTCATATCACCACCACCACATGGTTTTGAACACTGTATAAATATAAAAAAAAATTTGTGGTAATTTTCAATTAAGGCAAAAGAAATTGAGTGTTGAAGAATGCTAGGAGAAAAAAAGAAAACGAACCTTGCTCCATGGACCGGCAAACCATTCACCCTTACATTCAACATCAGTTGTACAATCTTTTGTGTCATTGTAACGTTTATCTGGGTCACATTTTTCATCTGGTACTTTTTTCAACGTTAATTCATCCTCAAATGTTGCACAAAAAACTTTACGTGTTTGCACACCACTTCCGCATTTAGCTGAACACTAAAAACGATAAAATGAAAATTGTTTACTTTCATTACTCATATGTATGTTTACATGCATTGCACATTTATATTTAGCTGGTTGAATTATTTAAATTAATTTACCTCGCTCCATTGAGCTGAATACCATTGATAATCGCATCCTTTCGTATTTTCGCATTCACGTGTCAATTCAGGTTTCTTCGCTAGATCACACTTGTCATCGGCATAAACTGTGCCGTCTTGAGTTGCACAATGTGCTGTTCGAGTCTCTTGTGTAAGTCCACATTTATCATTACACTAAAAAATGAGTAGAAAATAAATTAATAAATAAATAAATTTAAAATAAAAAAAATTTAATTAAAGGGTAACTAACACCACTCCATTCAGACATGACCCAATCGAGTCCAGCGCAAGGTCGCAATTCACACGACATTTCACGGTCAGGAATTTCACCCTCGCACGCTGAATCTTCAAGCACTTCAATCTTCCCAGCTTCATTTTTCTTGAAGCACGTGACTTTTCGAGTTTGCTTTCCTTTACCACACAAATGATCGCACTGAAATATAAAACAATCATAAATAAAATTACGGAAAAAAAAATTTATATAACTTGAAACAAAAATTATTTTAAACTACGTTAAAAATAAAAAACAATAAAAAAAAACATTGGAAAGTGCAGTGCTCTTACCGGTTTCCATGGTCCAAGATGCCAGTTGGGACACTCGACATTTCGGTTGCACTCTTGGGTGGTCTCGTTCTTAGGACCAACGGTCTCAAGGCAAACTGAATCGTCGACAATAGTGGGTATACCACCAGCGATGATCTGCTCACACTTAATGTCTCTTTCACGTTTACCGCCTTCACCGCAATGCATGCTGCATGGACCCCATTCACCCTCAATCCACTCGGGTGGACATGCCTCCTCATTGCAAGACTGTGTTTCGTCTGGCTCCAATTGCGGATCGCAAAGTCCCTCGTCCACTGAACCATTATCGCGACGTTTTACACAACTTACACGTCTTGATTGATATCCTTTATTGGAGAATATTATAAATAGAATAAAAATAAATTTATTGCGTTCTCTGTTTAATTATAGACACGTACCACCACCGCATGTCACACTACACTCGGAAAATTCATCGGCGGTCCAAAAATATTCATCAGAATTGCCTTGTGCAGGAAACTTTTTTGGAATACTATATTCATATTCAACTCCGACATTTGTATCTTGATAGAGCAGCTAAAGAGAAAAATCAATTGAATGAAATTATAAAGGGAGATAAATTGATAGTACAATTTTTTGATAATTAATCGATAAGTATTGGATGAATTAATAAAAATAAATATCAATATAAACTTACAACAATATAAATTGGCTCATTGGTTGGTCCCTGAGATTTTATTACGTCTGGTGCTGAGAAACCTTGAGGATATCTCTCATAATGAAATATTGTTCCCGCAAATTTCAAACTTCTCGGAAAGTCAATTCGCCAATTACCATTGAGATAATAATTACCAGATTTATTCCGAATTGCTGAATAATAACAAATAAATATTGAGAAAAAATTATAAATCAATGAAAATTATATTATGTAATTATGACAGTATTAATCAATTTTAATATACAATAACAATTTCTATTAATAATCCTACCGAGATAATTGTTTGATGGTGCAATTTCTTTGATAAGAATATTTGTGGCACCTTCAGGAATCAGAAGTATGTCAACATATCCTGAAATAAATACAGATGCAAAATGTTATATTCATTGCAATCAAAAATAACATAAGATATCAAAGCTGAAGTATTTCCGGGAGTTTAGAGCATCACGCGAGGTTAATTGGCAGATGAACTTACCGCCTTGCAGGTCATCAGTATCGAAGAGGCCACTAACAGTGTTACATTGTGATCCATCACCGCCACATTCTCTACAAGCATCTTCTCTTGCTTCGCTGCCCAACATCATGTCGCAACCCACTGACTGAAATATATCGAATGAAAAGTCAATATTCAATTAAGATTTATCTCAATGTCATCATCAATTATTCATCACAAACATTTTTAAAATAAAAATCCGTAGTAAATGATCAATATATATTAAAATTGGATTTCTGTATCAAAAATTAATATTAAAAATAATGAAAAATGTCTCAGTAAAATAATGAAAAAAAAAAAAAAAAAAAAACGTAGCATTGAATAATGGATCGTTTTATTTATTGTTTTTTTTTTCTTCTCGTTGTTATTATACCTACCATACATTTTCCCTCAACGCAAACGTCGTTTTTCTCAACGTCGCACGGTGTACCGTCAATCACAGTGAGCTCATGCTTGTAGAAAAACCGTTCGCCTCGCGGCATACAGTTGAGCTCGCACTTGTTTGGTCCACCAGTGTACGGAATCCAGCTGCAACAAAATAGCCAAACTTTTTCTTAACTTTGTACATAGATATAATATCATAGATGTTGGCTGAATATGTGTACTATATGCAAGTTCGTCTACTTTGTCTCAACATGTCGTGTCGCGTCGCGTTGGGAAAATCCTTTATTCAATATTACCCGGATTTTACCCTTGGCAAAATGGCCAAACATGAATTGCTCTTGTTGGTTGCGGAGAAGTTATAATACTCACTCGTAAAGCACATCCTCGAATGGTACCGTGTTGAACTTGGCGCATTGTTCTGCACGGAAGTCAGCTGAACCACTTGGACATGGCTGCAAAATAACCATAAATTTTTTTTTCATATAAAAAGTTTTATTCAAATTTAAACCCTATAATATTTTTTTATGTCTTGATATTTATTACATTGTTCATTGTAGGTAAATAAAAAGGTAGGTAGACTTTAGGCAATTTAATTATTTCTACTCATTCAATGGACATTTAAACAATTATGTTAAGGAATCATTGTGTATAAAATTATCATATCAATCTCAATACTTTTTTAGGTTATACATGGTTTATACATATGAATGAATTTTGTGTGTTGGTCCCATGTGAATTATACTAAAATTTGTTCTTTTTTTTTTTATCCCGCCATTATTGCCTAGGCAGTAGTACATTTACATGAAGTACAGAGGTTATGTTGAGAGTCAATGTGATCGCGTGTGTGAATTCGGGTATGTGATAAAACTAGTGAATGTCATGGAGTAATATCGATAAATCGACGTGGGGTGAACTTTCGGACGATATCTAATCCGAATGAAATGGAAAAGAAAGGATCTCAAGGGATGCCAATAGACAAGTGTACGTGCGGGATATATGCACAGAGATTTATGGAAGGACAAGACACGCTGTACGACGCCACCTTTTTTTTTGGCTTCCGGTAAAGGGACGGTGGCGTGCGCGGGAAATGATCGTAATGGCGTCACAAGAGTATATAGTTGTGTAATATGTAGACTAGTGGTTGTTGGCCGTGGTCCACCCAATACATATACATGTTTCTCTTGCGAGTTGCGACCAACCGACACACATCGTCTGGGGAGTTTAACTTGGTAATATGAGTTATGTGACGATGGAGAATATAAGCCGCGACTATACCAGAAAATATACGTCGTTTTATATCCCCTTGGATCTTGGCGAAGAAATCCAGACTTATAATGACATTAATGTACACTGTCTTCAATACAAAGTATATCTCATGTAGTTTTTATGATTTTATCATTTGGATTATTGGTATTATCGCAATTTAAATAATTCTATTGATTCCTATTATTTTAGATGTAAAATTCAAATCGATTTTCGTTAATTAACTTCAAAATTATTTTGTATGGAATACCAAACAGAATTTTTTAAGCAAGTATGAACATGTATGTATAGATATAAGAATGTGTTTCGTTTTATTATTCATTTATTTCATGTATATATTATTTTTTTGCAGGTATGAATTATATTTTAACGTGTTATGTTTAATTTAATGACGATGAATATTTAGTCACTTTGTCACGTTGGAGATATAATGGCCGTCAAGTTGGACGTCTTGATAAACACGATTGGATCGTTGGAATTTTGTCGGCGATGCTTCTGGTTGATGGTTATTGAACTGGACTTGAGGTAAGAGAAAGAGAGAGTGAAGCCAACTTGTCACGTTCTTTAATGTTATATTTTTTTTTATTTTTGTAATTATTATCGATCAATTCTGTCATGATAAATTGCGAAGAAGCCTTTAATTCACCATGAATTTTCCAAATATATTCATACATTTATGTGCGTATATTTATGGTAAAAATATATTGTATACATATTTCATATGTTATTGACGATTTGAAAATTGCATTCGTTGAGATAAATAAGAGAGAAAAAAAAACAAGAAGGAAGAGATATTAAAAGAAAATTTTATTTTTAGTCGAGATGCAGATTACTTTCCGAGAGGTATAAACATCACGATAAAATGTTCTTATTACTCTCTTCAGATGTTATAGCGCGTTGTAATTGCTAGTTAAACGAGGAGAAAGACGATACAAATCGTTTGGACGTATCACGTTGGATCACGAGTCACGAGAGGGAAAAGAGAGAAACGCGTAGATAGACGAAGGGGAGTTTTCTAGATGACTTGAAGAAGAAAAAAAAAAAAAGAGAGAGAGATGTAAGGGTCACAAATGGCAGAGTAAAGTAGAACTCTCGGATTCTTTATCAAGAAGGCGGCGACTAATTAATTCAAGGAAGAGTCAGTCTCTTGCTTTCTTTCTTTTATTTTTTTATTTTTCCACAATTCAACAGCGACAAAAGTGAGTCTCTGTCTTCTAACCGTCCGGCTTTATTTCGTTTCACTCTGGTAATTGCGCAATTGGACTTGAGATACGTGCACTTTATTTGCGAGACTTTTTATTATACTCATTTTAACCTCATATATATACAAATGTTAGAATGTATGTATATTATTTATGCGAGAATGCGTCACAGAAAATTAAATCTCAAATCGCGTTATTTTATATAGAAAAAAAAGAACCATAAAATTTCAAACATAAAAATTTTAATTATTATCGTGAAGGAATATTAATTGTAAAATGGTTAATTTACTGTGAAAATAATTTTACCTGAATATTACAAGAGAAAAATCTTCTTTTAGCTCCAGTACATCTGTCGCGGTCGTTATCACTGAAACAAAAAAAAAAAAAATATGAGGTAATTTATATATTTATATAATTTTCCATATGAAATATTGTAATATTTTTTACGGTTAATTTATTAATTTTTTTCATGTATATGTGTATTCATAAAGTATTATATTTTTTATTCAGTTACTCGAGACATTTCTTACTGTGGCTGAAAGGTAAACCGAAGAATTTCTAATCGGGTCTCACGCATCGTTGGTTTTCATAGTCGTGACTAACTCACCCTCGTCTCATCCAGGAGTTTCAGCGCGTGGATGAACCTTTTCTTTTTCCCTTGAGAAAAGTCGAACAAATTTATATACGCCACGAGGGCAAGGGTGAAAATAATGAGAGTGAGACCAATGAAATGCTGAAGGAAACGGAAAAAAAAAAAAAAGAAAAAAAATAGTGTTGAAGGGAAAATGAGCGAAAATTCTGGGCCAAAAGAGTTGAGGCACTTTATTTTTTTTTCTTCTTTTTTTGTCTTGTTCGTTTTCTTAGTCGTGCTTGCGCGTTTATGCCTCTCTTTTCCTGCCTCATTTCCTAATAATTCAACTCTTTTAGAAGAACTACGCGCGTGGAGGTCGCTATTAAATTTGGGTTACCGACACAAAACCGGTTTCGCAGTGAATTATTATTTGAACCAAGAGCCGCGCAGCATATACATACACACAATTCTTTCACGGTTCTTCGTGATTAATGGGGAATTTTTTTTACTTGCACATTTCTTTGTTTCAAAATTCTATAGTTGCTCGCCTAGCCAGTGCACTGCACTGTCAATTGCGGCATATAAAATAGCATTGTTGTACTGTTAACCATAAATGGATGATATATTATGAAATGAAATTTGAATTAATACGAATTAAAATTTAATTTAATATTTTGTTATTACAAAAAATATTTTTAACATCAATATTATTCAATTGTTCAATTTGAAATGATATGAAACGTATTTATCATTTATTTATTTATATATATTTGTTGCAATTTGCCAATTATTCGCGTAACGTTATTGTGAAAGCGATGAAAATTGATTCTGCAGCGATGAACAACAAATATATAATAACTCCAATATTACTAAAATAGCATTGGCAAAATTAAGGGCTTTCACTCGAACTAATTATAGTCAATATTAACCTATTGATCTCTCCAATTTGATATAAGAAAACAACTACATATATAAGTAAATATAATTGATAATTGTAGGTTTGTGAATTGAATTTTTCAACATATCAAAATCATTTTCACGTATAAATCTGTTTAATTATTTTCTTTTTCATTTTACTTTTTAATTTTATACATTTATTTTATGTTGTCCACATTACTAACAGATTAAAATGATAAAAAGCAGAATCTGAGCTTACTCAATGTCGAGACAACGTCTTGTTTGATGGGCAACGCCGCCACCACACGATCTCGAACACGAACTTGGCGCTGACCACGGTCCCCAAAGTCCTTCCTCAGGATTATTATTATCCAACACGAAGCTGCTTGGTAAGTACCCTTCCGCATGTTGTCTTCGATGTCTCTCATGTCGGAATTTAATATGATGCTAGAAATAAACACAAAAAATAATAAATAATCAGAATATTTTCATGAACGAAATAAAAAGAAAGCTGAACAAAAAAAATTATTAAATTGAAAAAAAAAAATCTGTTGATTGTGTTGTAGACTTGTGGGAATTATTTCACAGAATGACGAGATTTATTTAGTTTATAATTTTAATTATTTAATAATTATTTTTTTTATTTAATTATTGGATTTAAGTTGTTTTCAATTTATTTTACTTGGATTATACACTTATTAGATTTAGTATAATTTTTACTAAAGATGTTTCTCCTTTTGAGGTTCGTAATCGAGAGAGAGTTTTCTGAAAATTTGGGTAAATTGAAGAGTTCCTTTTTTGCAAGGAGAGGGATAGGTGTAGGAGGAGTAATTGTAATTTCAATTACTCATTGGGCAAGAAATTTAGGATAGGTAGTGGAAGTAAATGGGAGTAGGGATAATTGGTTAAACATTAGTTTAAACAATTTGGGATTTGGATGCGGGCGGCAATAATATTGGGTCGTTAGAAAAACTTAAGTGCAATAAAGTAATAAATGAGTATGCTAACAATACAATTTTTGTGCGCCAGACTGGCGACATAGGCAATTGGAAAGTGAAAGCAGCTGTACAAATATAATAAAGTTTTCGATAATAATTATATAGCAAATTTAAATTGAGATTTTTCTAATAGTATCTAACACCTCCCTCCTTTAGATTGATTTATAAATTTTTTAATTGGAACAATGTGGTTATTTTTATAAATCAAGAATATGATAGTAAACTAGAATATATCAAAGCAATTCAAATTGAAATTATACATAATAGCCTTGTCGAATAAAAAGATTATTGAATCGAAATTATTAAATGAATTTTGCTTGTATACATAGAAGTTCTTATTCCATAATTATTGATGGTTCGCGAGACTTAGATGATCGGCTTCTTAGCGGTGATGGTTCTCTAGAACTTGATCTTCGTAGAAGTGGCGTTATTTGATCGTCTGCGTCATGATGGTCTTCGTATAAAATCCTTTTTAATTCAATAGATTCTGATCTGGATCTTGGAATTGTATTTACATTGGTGTTGAAAATTTTTAGACACAATCCATTAGTTGGCGAACTGGATTTTTGGCGAGATGAAAAATAGTTTCGTATGTTCTTGAATAGTCCACACCATAGAAGAATTTTATATGTTGTGACTATGGTAACCACGGAGACAATTATTGAAATTATTGTAGATATCCAAGTATTGTGGTTAATTGAAGTAGTTTTTTGTGCTTCCTTTGCCAAAGTCCTTTTTAATTCATCCAAAGTATGAGTGATGTGGTTGATATGATTTACTCCAGCGGTTGTGAATTGAAAGGAATTCAGCTTGATTGGATCGTACTTTTTATGCCCGTGAATGGTGAAGCAACAATCATCATGTATATGGTAGGGTATATGTTGTAAAGTAAAATTTTTGTAATACCTAGTTGTGGACTGTAACACGAAAGTATCAGTATAACATTTGCAATTATTTTGTAGTTTCAAAATTCCATTTCTCTCAATATCAATAGTCTCTAATGCTGAAGATCCACAGTGTAATGTCAATTTTTGTGGGTTTTTGACGGCGAAGATCCATTTGTTGTTGTCCAAAGGGTACCAAAACTCCAATTTAGTTTCAGTTGTTCTGACATCGCAATTTTTTGGTATTGTTGCAACGTTAGTATCCAATAATTCTGTCTCACAACTCGGCGATGAGTTGATGCTTGTGAGAATGGTCCCTCGACAGATATAGTTGAATGAAGTGACAATAATGCACCTCTCTAGATCTTGCAGCTGTGAATAATACGTCTTTTCTTGATTAATGAGGAGGAAAGGCGATGATGGATTAATGTATGAGGATAATTTAGAGGAATCATGTAATATAGGGATTGGAATAATCTCATGGATATGATATGGTGTTATTTCTACAATTGGAATCTTTATAGTAAATGTTATAATGTCGTTCATATTATGAATTTCTACTCGAGAGACATTATTGTAGTAAGAAATAGTATTTTCTAATAATGGAAAAGGTAATCTCTGAGTCGGCTGTAATTTAACTTTAGATAATTCTTTCAATAGTTTTTCAGTTGATATTAGACTTGGATATAGAACGTTACGATTAGCTGAATTAATGGAAGAAATTAAAAAATTGCATTGTTCATCAATATTATATATCATCTGTGATAGTAAATTTCTATGTTGTAATATTGACAACTTTATTTCATGATTATTTAACGCTGAAGATGTTTGAAGAGAGTACTCTTCTAAGTTTTTAAATAGTTTATTTAAAGTGTCTTCGTTACTTTTCTTCTCTTGTATAATTACATTAAAATTAGCTATAGCATCTGAAATTATATTCATCTGCTGTCTCATTACTGTTTGAGTTTTCTTATTTTCTAAGAGCAATTCGTTTATAGATTTTGCATAATGTTCATTATTTGGACTAATAGATCCAAACAGCCAGTGGAAAGAGTTCGAAATACCCTCGAAAACACTACGTTTCGATCTCTTATTTTCTATTTCATTTCTACTTAAGTATTTTATTTCGTTAATTTTATATCTTACTCTATATAATTCGGTTGTCATTACTTCAAATGACATTCTACAAAACTGGTCAGCTTCAGAAGGTGAATTGATTTTGTCGCATAGATTTTTTGATTGTGAGTGGAGATTCATGATGCGATCATAGTCTTGGATGATTTGAGATAGATTAAGACTTGTGAGTAAGGTGAATTCTGAATTAGATAATGATGCATCGCCTAATTTGTTGAAATATAATCCGAGATGATTAAAAAGTTTTGTAACTTCATAGTTTGATTTAGTAATAGTCGAATTATTGCAGGATAGGTATTGGAGGATGATTATGAAAAGAAAGGATAGACGTATATTCATTTCGAATCTGAAACAAATGGTTTGAGCATGTTGAGATGATATCGTATTAATTTGTTTTTTATCTCTACTAATGCTGTCTGATTTGGAAATATTTTAGTAATTTTATAAGGTCCCTTGAAATTTGGTGATAGTTTTTTATTTAGACCAATTTTGACTTGTTTATTTTGAATATAAACTAGATCATCTATTTGAAAGTTATGAGTTTTTATTTTATTATCATAGTAAGTTTTTGATTTTGTTTTTGAATTTATTAGGTTTTCTCTTGCAGTTTTTTGAGTTATATTCAATTTTTGTTTTAAGTTTATGATATAATCGTCGTAACAGTAATTAAATTTTGGTTCGGATGTTATTGTGTTAGGCAGATACGGTTTATAACCAAAAAGTGTTTCGTAAGGAGTTAAACCTGTGGATTTGTGGACATGTGAATTGTAAGAAAACATAGCGAATGATATAAATTCGTCCCAATTATTTTGTTTGTCATTTATATAGTGTTTTAAATAATCTTTGAGCGTGAGGTGTGATCTTTCTAATGCACCATTGGACTGAGGATGGTATGGTGAAGAGAAGATATGTTTTGTTTGGAACAGCTTTGTTAATTCTTTCATCAATTTGGACGTGAAATCTGTGCCTTGATCTGATAAAATGCTTCTTGGAATACCAAATAACGTTATAAATTTTGATAATTCTATTGCGATCGTTTGGGCTTCATGATTCGGAATTGGAATTGCATATGAGTATTTTGTAAGATCGTCTTGCATGGTAAGAATAAAACGATTTCCATGTTCTGTAACGGGTAACGGACCTACTATATCTATAGCGAGTCTCTCGAATGGTTTATTAGACGTCGACGTAATTTCCATTGGAGCTTTCGTTGGATGAAAATTCGTTTTATTAATTTGGCATGAAGGGCATTGTTTTATATATTTTTGTATGTCTTTTTTCATATTATCCCATTTATAATATTCTTTAATTCTATTATAGGTTCTGATGAAACCAGAATGTCCTGCGAGCTTCGAGTCATGATTTTCTTTTAATATTTTTAATTTTTCTTCATTTGTTAATGGTTGCATTTTTGATTGAGATAATAATATAGGTTGTAATTTAGTATCTTTGAAAATATAATAGATTATTTCGCAAAACATGGATTTTTTTATATTTGGGTTATTTATTGTAACGTCATGAATGTAAATTTTATCAATAATTTTATTTGTTTTTAATTCTTTTCTCACATTTTTAAGACAATGAAAGATGTCCTTATATTCAGCTTTGTCAAAATGAAAGTTTTTAAAAATGCATAAGTAAGTAATTTTAGATTCATTTGTAAGTTTAATAAATGAATGTAAGTCAATTGGTTCTTGGATTTTGGATAATTCATATGAATCTTTTAAAGTTTGGGATAATATATTATTGTCATCTAAATCTTTAGAGTAAAATATAATATTTGGAAAATATTTATTTTTGTCGAAAGATATAGTTTCGATGTTTGGAATGTCTGTAGTTTTATAGTGAAATTGAATGAAGTTTTCGAACTTGTCGTCCTCTTCAACGACATTTATTTTGATATTAGGTCGCGATAATGCATCGGCGTTTGAATTAACTTTTCCAGGCTTGTAAACAATTTCGTACTCATATTCTGATAATTTCAATCGCCAACGTATCAATTTACTACCTGGGTCTTTACAATTAAATAACCAAGTAAGAGGTTTATGATCCGTGACAATTTTAAATTTTTTACCGTATAAATAAGGTCGGAAATGGCTTACACTCCATATAATTGCTAAAAGCTCTTTTTCTGTCGTGCTATAATTTTGTTCAGAACTATTTAATGTTCGTGATGCGTATGCGATTGGTAGATCTCGTCCAATTTCACCTTGACTCAAGACTGATCCAATGGCATAATTCGAGGCATCGGTAGTTAAGACAAATTCTTTATTAAAATCTGGATATTGTAACAATGGTTGACTCATTAATAACTCTTTAAATTTGTTAAAAGATTCTTCCTGATCAGCGTTCCATAAGAATGGAATGTCCTTTTTTAATAAATATGTCAATGGCTTGGCTATTTTTGCAAAATCTTTGATAAATTTTCTATAGTAACCTACGAGACCTAGAAAAGATTTGATAGATTTTTGACAAGTAGGTTTAGAAAAATTTTTTATCGCTTCTACTTTTATCGGATTTGGTCTTACGCCTTCATGAGAAATAATATGACCAAGGTAAGAGACTTCACGTTTAAGAAACTCACATTTATCTGGCTGTAGTTTTAAATTATTAGTTCTAAGCCTTGAAAAGATTTTGTTGAGTTTTGTGGTATGTTCTTGGAGAGAAGAAGCATAAACGACAATATCATCGAGATAGACGAAACATTCTATGCCTTGTAAGCCAGTTAAAATTGAATTCATTAATCTTTGGAAGGTAGCCGGAGCATTTTTCAGACCAAATGGCATTCGTTTGTATTCGTAATGACCTAACGGAGTCGTGAACGCTGTTTTTTCGCAATCTGATTTTCGCATGGGTATTTGATGAAAGCCAGAGGCTAAATCGAGTGTACTAAAATATTTAGAGTGTCCCAATTGATCCAATATTTCTTCTATATTAGGTATGGGAAAAACGTCACCAATAGTTACATCGTTTAATTTGCGATAATCGATAACAATACGCCATTTGCGTTCGCCGGAAGCATCCAGTTTTTTAGGTACAACCCATAGTGGAGATGACCATGGAGAAATAGATGGCTGAATTATTTTTTGTTTTAGCATTTTATCAATTTGGTTGTTTACTTCGTTTTTATGGATTTCTGGATATCTATATGATTTAGTATATATTGGAGCGGTATTATTATGTATATTAATTTCATGTTCGATTGTATTGGTGCACGAGAGTTGATCGTTTGGTAAAAAAAATATATCATTAAATTTGTGGCATATTTTTATGATTGATTCTCGTTCTTCTGAATTTAAGTGATCTAACCTTAAGTTTTGTGATAATATTTGATTTCTTTCCGAATTAATAAAACTTTCATTATTATTTATATTAAATATGGTGATTTTATTTGGCAATTTCTCTAATTCAACTGAAATTTTATTAATATATCGATTTGTAACATGAGTGTTTAAAATTGAAACGAGACATTTATTGTTTTTTACTTTGACTATTGCTCGTGAAATATAAATACCTTTATTTAATTCAATATTGGGAATAATACCTTCATTAATTTCTGGATTTTTTACGTCGATTTCTATAAAAGTATGTGATCTAGCTTTCAATAATGTTTTTTGATTTTTATCACAATCTTTTTTATCTGTGAATAATGTTATTGGATTTGGGAGTGGTTTAAATTTTACTGTTTGCCTTTCGTAGTCGATAATAGCAGAATTTTGTTGGAGGAAGTCTTTGCCAATCAACCCGTCGTAAGGGACGTTTGTAGATTGATTTAAGATGTGAAACTTACAAAAAATTATTTTGTTGTCAATCTCTAAGGGCAAATCACAACTTCCCACTGTTTCGATTGGGTTGTTTGGATTAAGTCCGTGTAAAATTATTTTTTCTTTTTTATTGAAATAAGTTTCGGGTGTTAATTTATTTGCTTTTATTAAAGATGCACCCGCTCCCGTGTCTATTAGAAATTGAAATTCTTTGGATTCCTTTTTTGAATTTTCTGATTTTATTTTTATGTAATTCATATTATCGTCAGCAATTAGAATTTTTAATTTTCGAACACCATTAGAGACGAGATTTGGTCTGTAGAGGTGTTCGTTTCTACAGACTGTTGTGAGTTTAAATTAATTTGTTGGGGTTGTGAATGATGATTTGGATTTTGCGCTCTTCTTTCATTATTATATTGTCTTTTCCTACATTCATTAATTAGATGACCAAATTTTTTACAATAATTGCAGACTTTATTTTGATAATTGTTACTATTAACTGAATTTACTTGAGGTTGTTGAACGTTTGTTTTTTGTATCGTATTAATTGTTTTAAAAGGTTTATTATTAGCTCTGCAATCGGAAGTATTGTGATTATTTTTCTTACAATTTCTACAAAATTTGGTCCTATTAATATTTATTGCGCGTTCTTCGGCTATTGCGGCTGAATATGCAGAGTTTAGGTTTTCGAAATCCTTCCATCTAAGCATTTGTGAAATATTAGGCGAAGAATGATATATGAATCGATTTAATGTGATTTCGTTGATCATTAATAGTTTGCCAGGGAGTTCTTCCTGCTTTACTGTGTATTGTTGCGCGGCTGATAGCGCACGTGAATTTAAAATTTCGAGACGTTGAAAGTATTCAGAGACATTTTCATTAAAATTCTGTTTGCAATTGTTTAATTCCTCCATAATTTGAACGTAATGTTTTTTGTCCTGGTATAATATTTTTAATTTATTTTTTAATTCGTCCCATGTTTTAAACGTTTGTTGAGCAAGTTGCTCTTTAGCTCTTCCCGATATTCGTGACAATATGAAATAAATTAGTGGGATTTTTTGTTGATCACTCGCGAGTTCATGCGCATTATTACAATTAGCTATGAATTGGCCTAGCTCATGACGATTACCATTAAATTCTTTGGGTATTAATTTACATAAAAATTCCATTGTAAATGTTAGAGTAGATGATGCAGGAGTGGAAGTCATTATAAGAAATTTTTTTTTTTTTTTTTTTTAGAGACGTATCAACACAGTTTACAAAGATATTAGAAGAGGTACTCACTTATGACGATGATAAATTTTTTGTGTAAGAGATGTTCTGCGTTGATGTGTTGCTGCAATTGTAGTCTTCTCGTTGTCCTTGTGTGAAGATTTTCCGCCACCAAAATATCGCACTCAATTATTGTGAGTTATAATTGCGTTATTATGTCACAACGTACTTTGATTTTGTTTGCCCCGCACTACGAGTTAACACTCACCGAAATATTGTACTCGAATATCGCGAGTTTAGATACTTTATTTCGTCGCGAGGTCCTTCCGACTGCGCCAATTTTATGTTGTAGACTTGTGGGAATTATTTCACAGAATGACGAGATTTATTTAGTTTATAATTTTAATTATTTAATAATTATTTTTTTTATTTAATTATTGGATTTAAGTTGTTTTCAATTTATTTTACTTGGATTATACACTTATTAGATTTAGTATAATTTTTACTAAAGATGTTTCTCCTTTTGAGGTTCGTAATCGAGAGAGAGTTTTCTGAAAATTTGGGTAAATTGAAGAGTTCCTTTTTTGCAAGGAGAGGGATAGGTGTAGGAGGAGTAATTGTAATTTCAATTACTCATTGGGCAAGAAATTTAGGATAGGTAGTGGAAGTAAATGGGAGTAGGGATAATTGGTTAAACATTAGTTTAAACAATTTGGGATTTGGATGCGGGCGGCAATAATATTGGGTCGTTAGAAAAACTTAAGTGCAATAAAGTAATAAATGAGTATGCTAACAATACAATTTTTGTGCGCCAGACTGGCGACATAGGCAATTGGAAAGTGAAAGCAGCTGTACAAATATAATAAAGTTTTCGATAATAATTATATAGCAAATTTAAATTGAGATTTTTCTAATAGTATCTAACAATTGAAACAACTAAATTTATTCATTATATTGAATATAAACTCCTATTTCACACAATACAAATCAGTTTTGAACAATTAATATTCATTTAAAATGAAAATATAATTTATTTCTCATCAATAAATTGTTTTCTTATTTTACAAACAAGAATTTAATCAAAAGATTAATATATCATTTTTATTTACAGACGATTCTATTCTACGACATCATTATGTATATATATTACTGCAGAGTGTATACATATATGTGGTGCTATTGAAATGAACAACACACAATAACATCTGGCGGAATTATGGTTAAACGAAAGTAGTGAGTGCTAAAGTATTTTTCAATGATATAAGAATACTGCAGTGTAGTAATCGAGTGACTTGAGCTGGCTGTACGTATTATATATGTGGATCCTGACAGTGCAGGGACATTCACACGCGATGTCATATAACATTTCAATGGACCAGCTTGGTCTGGCACGTGTCCAGACCACTCGTATAACGCGCGCGTGAATTTATATACATACACATACGTATGTATAAATGTATCTGCAGATATTCACTCGCTCTTCTTCCTGCTACTCGCAGATAAATTGTATATATATCCAAGAAAGCTTTACGCTATCAATGCGAGAATGGCTCTCTTTACAATTTTGAATTACTTTTCAATTTCATAATTATGAATGAAAGAGAAAAAAAAATATATGTTTGCTGAATATATTTTTTTTTATTTATAGTCACATATATTTTATTTTATAATTAACAGACAGAATTGAGTGGGTATAAATGAATTACTGAAAGATATTTTTATGAAAAAATGCATGGGAATATATAATGCAGAGTATTTTAAACTTGAACGATTAATTGAAGAAATTAGTTGCATTTTTTAATTCAGATATGTGTACATATATAGGTGTAGTATGACAATAATGGTTTTATTTTGTACACACGTGTTACAAATGACGTGTAATTAGATGGTGTAAGGAGGAAAAAGTGAGTTGCATGCAACTCATTGCGAAATTCCTTAGCTTTTTTTGTGACATTCATCTTCTGTTTACATGTTCTCTTTTTTTTTATTTTTTTATCATGACATTTCTCTGGAAATATATAAATTAAAAATTGAAAGTATATATATATTTATTCTACTATATTATATCGTCTTCAATCATATTGGAAAATTTATTTTGATAGCGTTTAAATAATTCTTTTTATTTGCATCTGCACAAAGAAATTTTATGTGCAATTTTTTTTTCATTAAAAATTTTTATTTTTGGTTAAAATAAATGGATAAGAGTGTAGCGACGTTGCGAATAATTTTTGTTGAAATTTTATCGCTCTTTATGACTTGAGAAACCACTGCAACAAGATAGAATCATCGTCATAATTTCCATCGTAAGATATTATATATATTCTCTCACAGCAATCGACATGCGGGCCCATCTTGTGGCTGTTAGACGTGAAGAATGAACGATAAATCATGCGATTAAAGTGCGTCTTGAGTGGTGACTAATGCACATGAATTACTATTAGTCTTATATATACTAAGCTTTATATGATACATATGTATATAACAGACTGATGATGAACCACCCGCGTTGTTTAATTTACACATAATTTTATCAGTTCATCACGATTCAATTGCATAATTATACTTTAACACATAATTTACATTTTCCATGAAGAATTATTTCTGAATAATTTTTGCAATTCAATCTACAACAAAATACTGAACAAAGTATTTTTTTTTTTCCATAATTGCGATTATAATACTTTTATTAATTAATATTCTCATTCTCTGAATTTTTAAAATTCAGCAAATTTTAACGATCTACGTTTATTATTATATTCCAACACAGCGTTTTACATATGTACATATATATGTACATGTATACATATATGTATGTATATACTATGTGATATAAAAGTGTAATTAATATTAACCGGTATAATATATTTGTAAAATTACTGAGGTCAAATTAGAAACGAAATTAAAAAAAATTTTATTTTTTAAAAATAACTATAATTTCTCACATATATTACTCATTTAATTGCTTCTCTGTATAGACAGTTGAGTTATAAAATTTTGAGTACAAATTTAGAACAAGAATTTATCTTGAGAGTATATATGAGAAAAAAATTTTTACTTTTTTTTTTTTTATTAATATTAATTTCCGTAATTTTGATCCATTGACTTCACTAAATTTAGGGTTATTATAAGCTGTTATACTCTTGGACTTTTAGAACACCTGACATATATTTATTAAGATTATATTTCGTTGAATATTAAAAATCCCAAAATAAAAAATTGTGGATGAACTGAATAAATTTCAGCCAAATATAGCCTCGCACGTCACTCTTCAACACATCCAATGTCGTAATTTTGAATGTGTAAACATACCTGTACACTACAAATTATACATGTATATTTACACATGTATATACATAGGTCTGTGTTATAGGTAAACTTCATCCTCAAGTTCTAATACTGCTAGCTAATTCATGCTAATACTTGGTGTACGGTCACGTGTCAAACAAGTGCAATGTCCTTTCTCTCAAGAATTTCTCTTACATCTAAAATATAAAACGTATATATGTGAAACCGTAAAAAAAAAAAATTATTTTTCCATTATTAAAAAAAAAATAACTGAACAAATATTTCACGTGTGCACGGTGAAGCTCATTAGCATGTATTTATCCCGGAAGCGTATATGCATTTTATATTTCATCATCGCAACGTAAATAATATTAAATTATTTATTTTTAATTTAAAATATTTTTATTTTTATACATTTTTTTGTTTCATATTTTATTTTTCTATTTATATATTTTACGGTCATATTACATCAATGAAATCATTATTTATTCTTCACATCATCTATGATATATTGATGATATTATAATTATAAATAATTTCAACAAACTATCGTACATATACGCGTCTAACACTTATTTTCTTCAAGTAAAATACATCGACGATAATTGAGTTCACTTGGTCAGTCATTGACTGGGTTTTGTATGATGAGTCAATAAAGATAATGAACATATAATACACTCAATTGACCATGAAAATAACTGCGATTATAAAAGAAGAAAAATAAATAAATATATCCTCATTGAGTATAAATAAATATAATTGCAACGTTGCGTACGCGATATCAACAATAACACATGAACAAAATATTTATAAATATATATAATATGAACCTCAGCGTTTTATATTTATATTGCTATTACCACAATTTATCAACTCTTAAAATCGAAATATTATTTATTTAAAAATGTTGATAAACGTGTAAATATTTCACGTAAATATCTAAAGTAAAAAAAAATATTTAATTATATAACATAAAATAAATATATAAATTAATATAGGTATATAAAATCGTTTAGATAATACTCAATTTATTGCGATTCACTAAAAGAAAAAGAAAATTAAAGCTTTCCAATCTCAACAAATATAGTACGTATAGAAAAATTACGCGTTAGACTTTTTTCACGTTCACGTAACGACCACTTAAGTTGAATTATCCACGCCGGTAAAATCTTTTTAGCCCAACGGTTTATATATATAGTTATATATACATTATATACATACAATATTCTTTCTTTTCAACTTCCATTACAATCTATAAACCATCAATAATTTTTTTTTCCAACATTCTCAATACGATAAAAAATGTGAAATCACTTTGTTAAATGTAATGAAGTATTTAAAAAATTTTTCTCCATCATTATTTTGTGATAAATTGCGAATGTATATGTATACATGATATGATATACACCGATTAATGTGTAATGTAAATATGTATAAATTCAAAAGATATTTATTTTCATCTTAACAATGACGTGATTGTGGTGGAAGAATTATGAAAAAAAAAATTTTTAAACAAATGAAAAAAAGAGTATTTAAAAGGGCAAAGGGTGAAGAGGGGGTCGAGTGAGAACGAAGAAACCTGAAGTCCACACGACTTATTGGCGTCTAAGCGAGAAGGCAATAAAACCTAGAGGAATGCCGCCAGGACTCGTTTCAGTCCTGCAGCACAAGCAAAGTGAGAGGGCGAAAGACACATGATCATATTTTTCTCTTTTTTCTCTCTCAAGGTCATATCACTACATATATATGTATGTATATATGTTCACCTTCGAACCCTTTTGCCTGTAATATTTGTAGGGACACACGTTTGATAATAGCTTTTGAACATAAATAATAAAATTGTAGGATTATAAATATATAATTCATTACATTTTATTTTATAAAAATATTTATATATATTTTTATTTATTTAGTTTTATTTTTAATACTTACATATCTTGCTGCTACATTTGTAATTTGCCATGTTGTTATTGATAGTAGTAGCACCAACGACCTGAAACAAAGGAGAATTATTTATGATTTATTTATTTATTGATTGTGTTATTTTATATTTATAAAATTTTTTTAGTAAGATTTATTTTGATGGATAATTTTTTATTGTATAATTTTAAGTTTGTGGATATAAAGATAAATAGTGTGCGGAGTTTATCAGAATATTTAATGTTGATACAGAGATGAAATGAATCGGATTTCAGAGCAATTATTATGTATAGTTATGATAAAGTAAATTTCATTCCTGGATCAATATATATTCATGTTGTGTTTATATTTGATTCCAGAGTATTTACTTGGATTATTGACAATTAATAATACTATTCTCAGTAGCAATATCTAGCAAATCTATTTTGTTTATTAATTGCAATAAAAGACGATAGAATAATTAAGAAATAATCTCTGTAGGGGAAGTTCAATGAACCGTCAGTGATAAACTAATTAAATAACACACAATTGATCAATATATTTAATTATCTTTACACAATTGAAATATAATTTTGCCAATTTTATAATTATTATATATGTATAAATATCTATTCCCTATATTGTTTTCAAGCCATTTGATTGTTATTATATACTCCATAATTGTTAATTGAAGTTTTATAATTCCCATGGCCAATATATTAAATCATAGAATTATCAAAGTAATAAATTATTATATAAAATTTTTATTTATATACTCAGAATGTATTAATTTTTCTTTTTTTAGTTTCTATTCGTTATTTATATTATTTATATATTTTTATCATTTGATAGTCTATATTTTTTATTACAAAAGTCATCAGATTAAATTTTTTTTCTCGAGTTTTTCATTATTTATATTATTAATATTTTTATCATTCAATAATTTATATTTTTCATTACAAATTTATTTTATTTATAAAATGTTTCAAAGTGATCACCAAATTTAATTTAATTTTTCTACTTTTTATTTATTATTTATATTATTTTATATTTTTATGATTTTTATCATTTAATACTCGATATATATTTTTCATTACAAATTTTTTTTTTTTAATAAAATTTTTCAAAGTCACCAATTCAAGTACAAGTGCATGAAATCTCATTCTTAATCACACATACGTATATAACATACATGTATACATCAAACACGAGTACATATATCCCTATATCCATTTAGAAAGAGTGAGAATAAGAAATATATAAACGAAGAATAAAGAGAAAGTCAAATGACCTTCACGTAACATGGTACAACCGCGTGGGTGTCGTTCCGCTTTTTGGAACATTGCCCGATTATAAACCCACCAGTGGATATACGTGTGTCGATTCATTGGATATTGGCTCGAGAGTGCGAGTGAAAAAGTGGCGACTTGAAGTTTATACAGCACACACAAGTATCGTGTGTCAGGAATTTACTACTTGAATTCAGCTGCATTATTTTCTCTTCTTATTTCACCTTCACTCTATTCTTATTTATTTATTTTATCCAAATAAAATACACACTCTCCTTTTATTTATTTTCTTCATTGTCGTCGCCAGACGATCATTCTAAACTACATGCACAATCAAACAAATAAAATAAATAAATAAATAAATACCTATTAATAAATATATATAAATTAATTTCTTCATTCGAATTTTAAATACAGATATAAATTATAATAAATTTGAATGAATATATTTAATCACGATTCGATTTAATTGATTCATATCAACCATCATTTTATTTACTGTATGTTACCATATAGATGTATGTGGTTATTATACAAAGGAGAAAGTTGGTAGTTATGTATGTTAACATTTGCGAAGAGAGAAATTTAAATAAAGCTGCTGCTGCTGCTGCTGCTGTTGCGCTCGCTATGACTGTGGCGATGGAGCGACCCTTTCTCTTGGAGTCTCTCGTCGTTGTTCGACTCCAGCCACCCCATGAATATGTAAATTTTCGTAGGGCTGTATTAGAACGAGACTTGGCCAGTCCAAACAGTGTGTCAGCGCTTTGTGTATATATGTACTTATATATCAAGGATACCAGCTCTTTCTCTCTTGCTGTTTGTATTTTCCTATTTTACTACGCGATCTTTCTCTTTTATTTTCTCTTTGGTTGTGTCAGGTGGGTCTCGTTAGTTCGAGTGCACCGCAAAACTTGAGATTAGATGTAGTATACGTTTATATATGTATATATGTACCACACAAGCTCATGTTGCTATATTCCCATACAGCCATATGTGTCCGCTATTTATGTATAATGAATATATATATATTGGGGATGAATATGTGTATTAAATTGAAATTTGATAAAATTGAAATTTTATATAATGGATTGATATTATTTATTGAAACTATTTTTTATTTTATTGATTAAGGTATGGGTAAATTCCAAGGGTAGTCTCAAGGTTTATTTATTTGTAGATTGTATAGTTTTAATAAAAAAAATTCTGATGGATTAATAATTTAGTTAAGAAATTTTTTTTTTTTTAATAAAATCATAAAGTGTTCATCAATAAATTGATGACTCGACTTCATTTTTTATTGTTGATTTGTTTAGTAATTATTATAAACGAATGAACAATATTTATTAATATTATTTATATTATAATATAAATAATTTTTTTTATTTGTTTATTAATAAAACAAACATTTTTTTAGTATAAATTCAATATGAATTTTTTATTAATATAAACAGAATAAATAAATAAATACACCAAAAAAAAAAATAAACAAATGAAATTAAAAAAGTGTTCATGAATTAATTAATAATTCGACTTAATTTTTTATTCGTCATTTGTTTAGTAATTATTAAATAAATGAACAATAGTTATTTATATTATGATATAAATAACTTTTTTTATTTGTTTATTAATGAAAAAAAAATTTTTTTTAATATAAATTTAATATAAATTATTTATTAATATAAACAAAATAAATAAAAATAACTAAATAAATAAATACACCAAAAAAAAAAAAAAAAATAAACAAATAAAATTAAAAAAGTGTTCATGAATTAATTAATAATTCGACTTAATTTTTTATTATTCATTTGTTTAGTAATTATTAAACAAATGAATAAAATAGTTATTTATATTATTTATATTATTTATATTACATAGTTGTTTATATTAAATAATATAAATAACCTTTTTTACTTGCTTATTAATAAAAAAAAAAATTTTTTATTATAAATTTAATATAAATTCAATATAAATTTTTCATTAATATAAATAAAATGAATAAAAATAACTATAAATAAATAAAAAAATATACAAAAAAAAAAAAATTTTTTTTTTCACTGAAATTTATACATAAATTTTATTTATAATTTTTTCTCTCGTTTCAATTGTTTGCGAATGTTTAAAAAATTATTTTACAACTAAAAACTAATATAGCATTTCAATGACTATATTAATCATTTAATTTTGTTTTCATATAATGTATGAAAATATGTAGATATATATGTTTGTTATGTATTTACATTTTTTAATTTTTCTTTTTTATTCTTCATTTTACTGTTTCTTTTTCACTCTCGCCCTCTTTGGAGTTCGACATCTCCCACGTTGAGCGGCCACTTTGCGTTCCCGCATTCGTATCGCTTCTTTTTTGCCACATACATACACATATATACATACATATACATATATATATATGCCGACGCAAGAGGTAAAACCGAAAAAAAAAAAAAGAAAAAAAAAGAGCTGAGAAATGGTGGAGCAGAAAAACAGGAGAAAAAATAAAAAAAATAAATTTAAAAACGCGACATATATGTGTATATATATGTATATATAATATAGGTATATGTATATATCTATATACAACATAAAAGAGTTGAATGTGTACATAAGAAACGGAGGGAAAAACGTTGACCAGATGGTCAACGATGTAATTTAATGGCGTGCGCATTGCATCTTTAAACAACACGCAACTATATACATGTATATATATATATAATTATATTTTATACATATGTATAATGAATTTTCCACACATGAAAATTTCATTTATCTTTTCTCAACAGAAACTCGATGTATTTTATATATTAATTATAAATTTTTTAACATTTAAAAAATCTTAAACTTATTAAAGAAATTAAAATTTCATTTTTAATATTAATAATAATTAATTAAAGATATATATATATTTTCTATAAGTGAAGTAATATTAAATTGTTTATAAATACAATGTATATATAAGATTGCATTCAAGAGTATATTCATCTTATTTTTTTTATATTTAAAAATATATAAAAAAAAAATCAAACAAAAAAGGGAATAAATTTAAACTTTTTTTTAAATTGTTTAACTATACATATATATATATATATATATAACAATCATGGTTAATTAACTCATGTCTCTTCTTCATTATGAAGCGCCTTGAGTTATAATTTATTTGATAGTGGAATTTTTTATATAAATTTTTTTGCCGCGCACGGTTAATTATCAATTAGAGAACCATTAACGAATAAGGAGGGGATTTTGGTTATATATGTATATATGTGTAAGGTGAAATTACTGCGATACGGTTGAGGGGATTGGTGTAATTGTGGTGGTATATAGTAAACATTAACAACGTCGCAGCGGCGATCGTATACAGTCGATTATTTATCATTACGTCGATTAATTCTTAAATCTTTAAGATTTTGTGAAAAAAGTTTTAAGTGATCGTTTTAAGTAATGTAAAAGAAAAAAAAAAAAAGTTAGATGTTATTATCAAAAAGTGAATAAAGGGGAGAATAAAATACTAAATACATGTGAAGGGAAAGTAAAATTATAAGTAAAGAAAACAAAAATATCAATTGAAATATAATTTTAATGTCTATCATTTTTGTTTTCTTTTTTTTTGATTATTTACACGATTTATTTATTGAATTATTTGTTTATTGAACGATGATTGTTTTGTAGATAATTTGTAAATAATTGTGAATTGAATATGATTGGAAATAATTATTTTATATGTAATAATATTATGAATAATAGAATTGATATAATGATTTGTGGTAATGATGGTCGCTTTATGAGACCAATGACAAAACCACAAAATGATATCAGTGGTTGAGATTGGATGGCCATTATTGAAAGCCAGATAACGTAGTTTCCTATATGGTATATATGTACATATATATTATTACGATATATTTCCTCTCTGAATGGGCATAATTGAAATAACCGGACTCACACCGACTCTTTATTACATATTAAAATTTGTAATTGAATAAAATCTCTCAAATAATCTACAAATAATATTCAATTATAAAATATATTCCATATTCCAATGAAACGATTCCACGAAATTGAAATGAAAATATTTCATTCACATCCAAATTGATTGAAATAAAATTTATAAAGATTTTTTATATATATTTTTTTTTGTAATATAGCAATGCGAAATAGATATATAAATTTTTAAATCGTATAAACACTTTAGAATAAATTTATAGTGATGGTTTTTATTTTATAAAATTGATCGGACTTTGAAAAAATTAATACATACATAAATCGATAGACAAATAAAAATTTATAGAATATTCAAATTAATAAATGAATGAATTTATAAAATATAAATAACATAAAGAAAATATATATTTATTTTTTCATTGTTATTTCTTTCGAATTTTTTTTTTTTTTGGTTGATTCATGCTATTGTATTTTCCTCGAATTTTCCTATTTTTTTTTTTTTTTTTAATTATACAAAGTCTATGAGTTGTATTATTATCACAATGTCTATCTGTAACAAGTGTTTTTCATTGTGAGTCGACTCTTCATTTATGTTGAGTATAGACTCTATGCGGAAATGGTTATGCAGTTTTTTGAATAGAGTATATATAATGTATCTATACATACGCCATGAAATAGAAAAATTTTTTTCCCTTTTATATTTCAGTTGGAAAAGAGTGAAAAAAAAAGCAAAAAAGTAGAGAATAAAGCAACAACGACAACGAATCGATAGCACTTTTGTTGAGGAGGATATATTCCCCTTGCGATTATTTATGGCTTCCGCAATTCCTTTTTTTTTTTTTACCCCTCATCTCGTTGAATTCTCGTCTATCTCACTGGATTCTGTTGTCCCCGGAGGACAACAATCACAATATGTATATATACACTACAGCACCCGTAGCCTCATTCACTCTCCAATGAGTAAAATTTTTTTTTTCTCCTCATCTTTTGATTCCGCTGATTCATCAACAAAAACACCTATGCAATTTTTATTCATTTCTTAATAATCTATTTCTTATTTTCCCATCATCAAATACAAACAGCTGGAAATATAACTACATCAAACCAAAAATTATCGTATAATATAAACCTTTATTATCTTACATTAAACTAAACTACATAAATTAACATACAATAAGTAATTTTCTTTTTTTAATATTAAAATTATTTCATTTCAATTTTCTTCAATTAAATAAAAATAATAAATGATAATGATGATGAATTTAAGATGCCTTAGTATCAATATAAACTGTGGCTGATTGCGCACGCGCGTCGGCAATTTTCAATCTTGAAGAATGCGAGCGATGAGAAAAAATAAATAGCCCAGATGAAATAAAGAAGAGGGCGACGCGAGCAAAAGCGCGCGCGAGCAAACGAATCAACGGGCGCAGCCGTCTAGTCACGATTTAACATGTAAGTATATATATATATATATATATATATATATATATATATACAGCAAGCATCAGAGAAGAGTGAGGGAGAAAGAAAAAAAAAATAAATAAATAAGAAGAAAGAAAAAGAAAAGTGGCACGGGCGAAAAGTAATCGGCTGTGGGCACGCTATATTCAACCCAACCGGCGCTCAAAGACGACGCGTATATTTATACAAGGCGAAGGACCCGCTGAATATTCCGTCAAGGGCGCTCTCCCTTCTTTCTCTTTATATATACATACATATATACATGCACATGTATGCGTTTGTATATATAAATATATCTCATCGTGCCCCTTAATTTTAATTCTCTCATTCGATCCGTTTCGTCTACTCTCGTTTGCGCATCACATATTCACCTCGTCCAGGTTTGAATTCATCTATATAAATACATGGTTCACATCTCACTTCCTCTCGTTTATTATATGTATACACTATATACACCAAACTAACAGACATTATGCTATATACTATGTTGTCTTTTTTATTTGTCATCACATAGTTATGTTCTCTTTCATCTATACTAACTGCAGGGCCCGGCTGTGTTTGAGAAAGATCAGTTTGGCTTTGTTGACAGATTAAATTTATTGATACTCTGAAATGTCTCCATGTTTTTGATCATTATATACAGAAATAAATTCATGTCTGTGTATACATATGTATTCAATTTTTATAATAAATTGTGGGTTTGAGTAGAAGAATTATTTTTTTATATCGAAGGAAAAAAAATATGGGCAAATGATATTTAGTAAATTTCACAAATGCAAAAAAATTGTTATGGATTGTTAATTCATGTAATGAAATAGGTCGTTTCAGTTGGTTGAATATTTACCTATATATGTATTTGAATTATATTTACTTGTATATAATTTATAAAGCTTTAACAAACATTTTACTTTCTGATATTAATTTATTTCTACAAAGTAATTAATTAGTTTCATTTTTTTTTTTTTTTTCGTATTATTATTTATTTCGTTCATAAAATTCATAGCTATTTATTTGTTTATAAGGATAATTTATAAAGGTACAGTATAGAATTCATTAGAATTTTCTCTGTACAGTAATAAATAATATTTCATTTATAGTTTTTTCTAATTTTTCATTTCGAGTTTTATTTTTTTTTCTGTTATATTATTTCCGTTGAATAAATAGTCTTGTCTCTTCTTCTATTTTTCATATCAGTGATATATCGATCGTTTAATGTTCACATATACGAAGAAGCGCATTTCAAATTTCCGGTTAGCAATCTTCTCGAAGCTACTTCCTGTATAACATATTCGACTTTATATGAGAATGTGTTGTTTGGACATTTACAAAACCCTTGAGAGTAGCAAAACAATCTCGTAAACAACACGACCAACTGAGTGGAACATTTGACTAACGATATATATACATACTTACATATATATATATATATGTACATATGTATTTGTTCTTTGTGTTATATACGAACAATTTCAGTGTTGCTTTGAGAGAAGCGACCAAGGAGAATTTGTATATAGACGAGCTAAGACATTTGATTTACAAGTTCGACGACAATTTCTATTCATGTATACACATATTTATATCTTTGTATATACATATATAAGTATATATATTTGTGTATATACACTCGAGATAACTCGTAGTAATTTAATCACACCTTTTTGTTGCATATATACACTTACTTTAAACATTTTCAATCTCTTGCAACATTTATATATTTTATTCTATTATTTTTTTTCTCTTTCATGTGCTTACGAATTTTTCCTTTATCTTCTTAGATATATTTTATTATTAAAATAATCCTCAGAAATATATACAATAATGATGAATAAAATATTTACAACCAGATTTAATAATTGTAATAATATTATTTGTCAATTATTTAATTTCTTCGAGATAAAATTTATAATTTGATATGAGCTGCAGTGTTTGATTTTTATAGTTTATTATTTTGATAGATAATATTTGTTTGATTTTTTAGTTGGACAGTTGTGATCATTATTATTTTTCGAAAAATATTTTACAAATCATTCACAATTTAACGTTATTTATTCTCATTGATCTAATTAATTTGATACAAGGAAATGTGGGGGCATGTGATAATATCATGTTGACATCCGGGAAATGTGCGTTATCTTAACGGACATACAACTTCTTATATCTCTAATGTTTCACCCCCACGCATACTTATATGTATACTATATGTATATATATATTAAAATACTTGTATATATAAATATATCTAGTTCTCAATGTGAATATATTCCTTGAATGGAGATTTCATGCAATAATTCTGTGAATTAATTTTCAGATTTCATTTTTTTTTAATCTTTAATTGCGTCATTCTGCTTTTTTTTATTTCCTTCATTCATCTGTAATAGCGGAAATGAGTAGTTGCAGTATGAAAAAAAAAAAAAAATAAGGTCGACTGTTGAACTTTTCTTGTATACACAAATTTATGTACTTGAATGATTTTTTTTTGTAAATTCAAAATTGGTGCTCGAGCTTGCGTACTTTATGTAGATGAAACATTGAGTGTTGTCAACGACTCAAGACCACCCACCTATGCGTTCTCTGATGGTGTCTGCGCTCGATTTTTACTTTTTTTTTTTTTTTTTTCTTTTTTCATTCTCAATGCTTGCGGTATATATATTATATATACATGAGTGTCGCAGGCATATAACTAAAAGCATATCTTATTGAATATTTTTATTTTTATTCATTTCTGCCACGTGAAACACGAAGAGAAAAAAGTAACAAAAAATTAAATTCAAACCATAAAATCTTATATGATGGTTATTTTTGAATTTATAAATTGCTTTTTGCGTGTTATTCATTTGCTATATATGTATATATTTCATATAATTTTTATTATTTATATTTATATTTAATATCGGGAATCATTCATGAATGTTAAAAAAATTTATTGGATTTAATTGTGAAAAATATGAATATTTTATACAAAATTTTTTTGTTTCTTCTATAATTAAATCTGATGATTATTTGTTTGATAAAGTTGATGAATATTACAGGGAAACTATATTAATTTGATGTATATACAACATTTATTCACATTTATTTTATATATTTTTATAAAAATATAAAAATTCATAGAATCAAAGTGGAAAAAGGGATTAAAAATTGTAAAGTTTCATCATGAACGCCATTCATTGATAGAATATATTTAATATATATGAATGAATATATTTTCATATATAAACTACGAAATGAAAGGAATAATTACTTCGTTTCATGATATGAATTGTATGTAAAGGACGTTATTGAAGGTAATATAAATATATAAACCTTCATATATTTAAATAAAAAATTAGACACGCTAGTCAAGTCGATCAGTCTCTTGAATATCAATGAGGTAGAAGAAGCATTAGTGAGGGCAACTGACCGAGACATATTGTTCTTCCGTTTCTACAGTATAAGTAGACAATTTTATAATAACAATAAGCCTACATAGAGAAGAATATTTTTATAATTTTATGTATAATTATTTACATTAAAATCCGCGCGAAATATAAAAATAAAATGTCCTGAATAAAAGTAGAAAAATTTTGCATAAATGCTTAAACAATTTTTACTTACAAATATAAAAAAAAAAATTTCTAATTCATAAATATTTAAAATAAATAAATATATTTCTCTATAAAATTTATAATTCTAAGAAAATTAAATCTGATTCATCAGTGTGGCAGTATTAAAAAAAAAAAAAAGCAAATGAGGATTGACAGAAAAATTTTAAATACAAATATTTACATTGATATACACATCAGACGCGCGTTACTTTGAAAAAGGGACGTGACGAGTGTTTTTTTTTTTGGCCGTTACTTTTAGAACACCCTATAAACAAATCTGATCCAAAGTCGGAATATATATAATATAATCTAACGCAGCCGACGTACATTATACGTTCCTCGAAATGATCGTTTCTTCGAACAATGATGGTTCGCACACGGTGAAATTTATAAAGTCATTCATATAATTCAATACATATATAATATTTATATACATACATACATATATGTATGTATTTATTTAAAACGTTTGCGATTCTTTGATCCTGTGATGGATTATATTAGTGATCGCGTAATGCTCGACTAACTCCCAATCGATTTTTTTGTTTTATTCTCTTATATACACTCATATTTTTATTCACGTCTTCCAATATAGAATCGCATTTCTCAATTCCCCCCTTTTTAACACGCTATAGAAAATCATTTCCGTTACATTATGTCACCTGGATTTATTTTTAAATTTAATATACCATCGAGCATACACAAAACATCCAATGTTTATAAATAAAAATTATTTCTTTGGGCTATAAATAAATCATATGAATTAATATAAATATCAATATTTAAAATTCAATTTTATATTTTAATATATGTAGATAAATTACGAATCTATATATATACATTCGATATAACTTAATAAATTAATTGTATTCTATTGTATTTAAGTTTTATACATTTAAGAAGATAAATTAAGATTTTTTTTTTAGTTTTTAAAAACAAATTTTATTTGATGATTATAATTTTTTTTTTTCTATTTTATTTTTTTCTAAATTATATACTGAGGCGCCATTTTACCAAATGCAAAGTATATACTTGAGGACTTCCACTCAAGGAGAATGTGCTGAGGGTGAAAGAGTTGAAATGCAAAAAGATGCCGACACAATTTTAACATAAAACCACAAATACACTGCACCCTATGTGCATGCAACTGCAACGACTTACGCATTTATATATATATTTATACGACCATCAGTATATGTAAGTACTATATGAAGTAATGTAGTGAGGGTATATATATATACATATATGTAAAATGCGTGTGCACTTTATGGTTGTTGTAAATATTCCTTTGGGATAACTTGCGGCCGATCAAAAGACGATCCTTTTACATTTATACTGCAATATCGCTAAGGCATTTTCTTTAAGCACTTCACTTTGCGTCAGCTGCAGACACATTTACAGATACGTAACATTTTTTTTTTTTTCTCAACTCGAACATAATCGGAAATAAAAACTCTCATCATTTTTATATACATACTATTATCTTTTTTGTTTTTATTCAGCGTCAGAAAAACGATAAATTTATTCTCCTTACGTGGTGAAAAAAAATTTTTAGAATAAAATTTAGCTAGAAATATTTCCGATAATATTTTTAAACATAAAAAAAAATAAAGATTATATTTTTTTATTCAATTACTCTGAATTGAAATAATAAAATTAATTATTACCATGAAATTTATATTTGTTTTTATTTTTATTTAATTATCAATGAATATAAATCGTGAAGTGAATTGATTTGAACAAAAGCATTTTAATGAATCCCAGTAGTATATACGCATAGTATATTTTAACTGTACATATCTGACAGTATATAAGTGCGAGAGTTGCAGTTGTATACATATCTAAATATATACATACACATATATATTTTATATAAAATAACGAGTTGTGGCCGCGTGTTGAGGAATGTATACATTGCACTCGAAACTTGCTGACTCGACAGGCGTGCGTGTGTCATAGACTTCAAAAAGACATGTTCATACTCGTCTCTCGATCATTTCTCTTCGATTTGTATATATACATGCAGACATTGCGTACTAGGCGCCAACAAACTCTATAAACATTTATGTATATAAATATATATTTATATATACATGGCTATGTATGTATTGTGTATGTGTCTCTGTGAAGGGATCAAGAGGGTCATGTTGGGCATATACAATTAACAATTACCTCATTCGCGTTCACACACGGTAAATAACATTGGCATATTGTTTTTTTTTTTTTGTATGTGAATCTACATGACTCATCCTTTTATTTATTATAATTATTTAAATGGATATTGTGAATAGTTTTGATTTTTTTTTATGTTTATTTATAGTATGTATGTTATGTTTGAAAGAGGAAAAAGAAATATTTTTTTTTTTTCATTTTTGTTTATCTTAAGATAAATATAATATAACAATTGTTATGGATGAAAGGTTTAATTTGTAGTAAAAATGTTGAAAGTTAAATATTTATATGTAACTATATAGCTGACCCAGCAAACATTGTTTTGCCATATAAATTATTTCTAGTGAATATTTTGGTAGTTAAATTACTATAATTATATATGTATAAATTATTATAAAAAAAATATGAAAATATATTTGAAAGTTGAAAAACAAAAAAAATGGAATTATCATAGTGCTAATATCGCTATTGAAAAATGAGGGTTGGTGGTGAAGGTAGAAGGGTGAAAATTAGGGGTTATATGTATTTTTAATGCCAAATCATAAAAAAAATAAAAACAAAAAATTTATATATAGATTTATTTTGTAATATTAATATTCAAAATAATATATAATTATTTATGATTATATTATATATAAATTTATGTAATTTTTTCTTGTGAGAGTATTTAAAAAAAAAGTCAGAGTGATATGAATAATGTTTAAACGATGGAGTGAATATTTTTTATATATAATTAGATAATATTGTGTGTTATTATTTATAATTAAAGTTAATGTGTAAATATATAAATTTATGTGAATTACATTAACAATTATATGAATATATATTCATTGAATATGAAAAGTGTTTGGAGCTATTTTTGGAAATTAGAATATAAATTAGACGTTCGTCATTGGATGGCTGAAAAAAATAACAGTACAAGCTTTGTTTTCTATTTATGAGAATATGTGAAATGCTCTGTGTATACACACATATGGCTGAATGAAAAAGTGTTTAGTGTTCTCTTTGGATAATTGCATTATGACGTGCTGAGAGGGTTAATGAGAGAAAAAACAAAGAAGTGTTGAGTGAAAGGGGTATAGAAAGGCGAAAAAAAATTAAAAAAACAACCAATATATGCTTGATGTTAGTATATGTGTATGTATATGTATGAATAAGCGCGTGAGAAATGATAAGTGCTGCGTATTTTAATGGTGAGATGAATAAAGCTCAGTGGTATACACGTTTATGTATACACAAACGGAAGGGATTATGATACTTGAGCCGCACTATCATTTTCTTTTTTTTTTTTTCTATTTTTTTTTAGTCTTTTTATATAAAAAAATGTGCTATAATTGGATACCTACTTTAATTAACAAAATTTTGCTTTGTCAAATAACTAAAATACTTCTGGGGATTTATTTATTTTGCCTTAATCATTTTTCCAAAGGTTTCATATTTTTCTATAATTTTTTTGGTTTGTTGAGAAAAATTATTATTTTCATTTTTCAACAGTTTTCATTGATTAATCTTTTTTTCTTTTTTTTTTCTTATGTTGAAGTACGTATTTAAAGCACAAAAAATAACAAATAGAATTTTGTCCAACATTTTGTACAGCTGTTTTATGTCACACCCTGTATTCTCTTTTTTTTTCACCTTTATTTCCATTCGTGTTGTGAGGCACGTTTCGAGATTTATCAATGTTGTCATTTTACTTTCAACAAGGTATGTGTTCACAAGGGTTTTTAAAAAAAGAAAAAGAGAGAAGCAGAGCGTGGTATATATAAATAAAAAGGAAAAAATATTGAGTTGGAGCGAGAGCAAGTTTTACTATACGATATATAATAGTGAATGGTCTGGCTGTCATTTTGATAATATCTACCGACCATTTTTCACTGTCTCCAGTCATAATTATAACATCACTGAAAATTATCTGACTGTCACCAAGAAATAACCAAAGCTCTACCACAAAAAAGAACACTTGAAAAAAAAAACCAAATATACTCAACACATTTTGTAAGTCATAAATAGTTTTCGAATTTTTATTTCAAAATTTATTGTCAATAAAAATGTAGATTATGTTCCTTTCTATGTAGTTCCAGTTGTAAATACCCTTTTTTTTTCTTTTTATATTCAGAGTTTACATTAGAAAGAGCGAATATATATAAAGGTATGTACTGTAACACAAAAAAAAAAATGAGAAGCATATTTTTGAATCCTAAACACAATAACAAAACCATATGGAGTAAAAATGACCATTTACAAAATTCCTCAAAAACCCTCATAAATATATTTTAAACATACTTTATACATAAACAATTCAAACAAAAATATCCATCATATGTTCGCGCATTTTTAATATTTACTTATTTATATTCTATTTCTCCATTTCAAAATTGTTTCTCTTTCTCGAAAATTTTATCTTCAAATACTTTAAAGTATATTTAAACTTTTGAGAAATATGTTAAAGTTACTTCTCCTATTCCACCCATCCAACATATATTATACATAACTTTCTACAGTTTATAAACAAATAAACTGTGAAAGTGCATTCATCTTAGTTCAAAACCAAAACATGAAGACATTTGTATAAAAAAAAATACATACAATAATAAATACTTTATAAAATATTTATAATTCATAACTTGAATACATAAATTCAGAATATTAATTTGACTTTCAAGTCTAACTAAATCTGAACTGTAAATTATTATACTACATACTTACACGTCGAGGTATTTTGGAAATATTTCAAAAATAAACCAATAGTTTGGTCACTATATAAGTATATTTAATGATTAGCGATAATCTCCAAGTATTATACATAGTAAATACATATTATATATACACAGTATATATCGAGGACTTTTACAAAGACTATCAAGGCTGGGCACGTATATTATATTATACAAGAATTATATTTGGTTGAAATATATGTGGGTGAGGATAAATATTTCTCTCAAGTGCAGCTCTATGAGGATTATCTTTCAGTAGTGAGTATAGTCTAACGTAAAGTGCGATAGAATAAATAAATAAATAAAAAAAAAAGACGATAAAGTCAATGTATGTATACGAACGATCGTAAAAGACATTTTGAAATTAGTCGGATAAGTTTGAAACGATGATGATGAGAGCGAGTATATGTGTGGTGGCAACAGTGAACGCTTTTATCCTCTTACCAGAATTTTATTTTTTTTTATTTTCCTTCCTGGTTTTTTACTCCATCATCGTATCCTCTTACACGGCCTCTCTCACACCCGCTTCTTCTTCTCTTTCTCTCATTCCATTTGTAAAGGATCACGGATAATACCTGATGACAATCAACGACAGTAGCTGCGGCTTTCATGGATCTCTGACACTCTTTTTATATAATATATAACGCTTCTCTCACTGTCTCGGCTACTTCTCAAATTTTTATATATGAACTTATATATATATATATGTATATTTTCTTTTTATTTTCAAAGTTGACTTGATTTTCTATTCGTATAAACTACTATTTTTTATCCAATATATATATTAGGGTGTGCCATTTTTAGGCAACTTTTTTTTTTTTTTTTCAAGAAAAAAAAAGGCTAAAAATTACTGGACTATTTTACTAGACTTATATATCTTATGTTAAATGAATTTTATTATCATTCTAAAGCAATAGAAATTATGTTGTTTAAACAAAGTTAAGCAATGTTACTACAATTATTGAAGTATTTTTTTATTACAATAATAAAATGATTAGTATCGATTTATTAACAAAAAAGTCAAAATTTCATACATTTGGACCTTTGGGTTTGAATATCTTTAGAATGGCTGTGTCTATGAAAAAAGTGCAAGAGACCTTTTTTGTAGAGCGTTCAATTCCCTACAAGAATATGTCATGAGTTCATCTCTATGATGCACAAATGCTGAGCTACAAAAATCCAAAGAAAAAAAAAAAATTTGTTTTCCTATAATGTTATAATATAAATGTAAAATGAATTAAATATTAAAATTATAAGAGCTCCGCTTTAAACAGGCTTCTTCTTTCACCGTCCAGTAATATTTCAGCCTGTTTTTTTCTTGAAAAAAAAAAAAGTTGCCTAAAAATGGCACACCCTAATCCATATATATATATTTCAACATTTTATTTTCCCATCATTCTTTTTATATTTATCATCAATCGTGACAGAATACAATAAAAATACAAATAAAATCTTTTTTTTATTTATAATATTCAAAGTTTCATTGTTATATATTAAGCAACATATTGTTTACAATGTTATGTTAATATAGATTTCATTTGAATTATTTTATTGTATTTTATTTAGTCTCGCTCGTACTACATAATAAAGTCGTGATCAAGTGGAGAAAATGCCAATGACCCAACCTGATCATGTGGTTAAAATTCTAATGTATATATATTTATATTTTGTATGCATGTACACTTATGTACATCCGTACATACATACACATATGTATATATGAGAACAAGTAAACTGATCATACAGATATATATTATATATTGCTATATGTAAAAGCACGATATTATGTGTACATGTTGGCGTGTAAATATTTATATTTGACTTTGTCAGAGTGAATGTGAATGTATATATACAAGTATATGATTATCGATAGACACGAAGTAATATATATATTTGCAATATGTGACAGTATATATATGCAATATTGCTATTTATTTATTTGATATCATTTTAGTTGTGTGCTTGCAATAAAAACAAAAATGTAAATATGTATATATACGTTTAATCAATTGATATTATATGTATATATGTATACGTATTTATTTATATTTGTATAAGGTGTATATGTGTATATGTAGGATGTGCCTGTGTATGTGTATTTTTGTAAATAATTTTTGTAAAGGTTTTATAAATTATAGAAATTTTTTTTTCTTTTTTTTGAATTTTTTTTCTGGGTGTTTATAAATTTTTTTATGATTTTGATAATTTGTTGGAAATATTTTTATGTTTGACATTGTATATATTTATTTGTTTGGAGTATTTTATTTAATTTATTTATTAAATTGAATGAAATAAAGTATAAATATAAATGTATATTGTGGATGTATTTTTTTTTTTTTTTTTTATTACAAAATAGATTATAGAAAAACATAGTGGGAAATAGATTATCGAAATATGGATTAATTTATATTATTTATGAACAGAATTATTAATTAATATTACCAAATATCGAAATCTGTTTAAATTAATATTTTTTTTTTTTCATTTACTATTTTGAATTTATTATTTTTAATTAATAATTAATTATGTTTTTGTAAATTTATGAATAAATCGCGGTTGAATATTTTTAGAATTTTAATCATGTATGAAAATAATTATTTTAATGTGTATTTGGTATTTATATTTTTCTTAATTTTTATATATTATTTCTGATTTTCTGACAAAATTATCTACTCGACTAACGAGCTAAGATATTATATGTAGGCATGTGTATATATACATATTGTTCAACAGACACCTTGCATTCATTCATCAAGACATTAATTTCAAGGTATTCAGAAATGTTCTTGTCGCATTTGAATCGTCGTCTCATCATTTCTATATGAGCATATTATCATTCTCTCTATATTTCTCTCCGACTCATTTGTCCCGCGGGAATGGGCTTTTGAGACCTGTATAGTGTATAATACACGTACAATACAGATATCACAAATGAGCATCCCATTCAATTTGCGAAAGGATGAAAATTTACTTGATTTACATGACAGAAAAAAAAATAAACATCAACGATATAAATTTTTTATTTTTAATCACGTTTAAAATTTACATCATTCACTTTGTCAATAAACAATAAATTTTCCAAATAGCCAACTAGAAGATAATCAATTTAAATAAATAAACAAATAATTTTATACAACCATCATTAACTAATTATTCTCACAAAAAGTTTTAACATAACAAAATATAAATTTTTAACTCAATATAATAATGAAATATAATTTCTCTATTGATTCAATTTTTTAATTTATATATAATATATACACAAATACCTACCCTTAAATATTTAATGTAATTCATTTATAAAAAAAATTTTATCTAAATATAAAAATTATTGGGAAAATAAAATACAATATATAAAAATTTAATTGCCACACTCAATAATCTTGCATAAATATATTCATGAATGCTAAATACACACGTTTATACACATATGCAATATTTCTTTATATACATATAGTAGGTAAATCTCTCTTCATTTCATATATACATTTATACATGTATGCAATTTAACATGAGCGCAATGTCGACCTCGAAACAACTTTAGCGCCGCGCTGTCTGCTCCAACGAGACTGCGAGGCAGCTACAAATCCTCTTGCACATTTTCTCATTCTCGACGCGATTGCACTTGTTGCAATGTGCACGTATACAATATGTATATGTTTGTATAGATATGTATCTATTTAAACATATATATACACGCATAAATGTATTTAAATAACTATCACGTTCGCATATACATATTTATCATTAAATGTGAATGATTGAATTAAGTTAATATGAAAATATTATTAACTGATCGTTAGTAGATATAATGATGTGTTGAAAGCTTCTAATTATTTATTCATTTATTGTGCAAAAGTGTATATAACTAAATGAGAGAATAATTCATATGTCACACACACTTGTGTTTGTATATGTACACGAGAGAACAAAAAACATTTATTCTGCATCTGAAGTCTGTTATTATTAAATTACATCGAAATTACAATGACAATGGTGCAAAATAGAAATTAAAATAGTTAAAACGTTTCCTCATTAAAGTAGAGTTAAAATGATATTTTTCTTTCGTGTGAAAATTAAAGAAGAAATTTAAAATGGAGATGAGATAATGTTAGAAATATTAGTGATAGAAAAAGTATAAAATGAAAATATTTAATAGAGTATAGTGGGAAGGGGACTAGAAATTAATATATAAATTGATTTAGTGTTTTGTTAGGAAGATTTGTAGACTAGAGAAAAAAATTAAAAAATCAGAAAAATTTTTGAAATTTTTTGACAAGCTGTATTTCGGTGAAAAATGGTCGTATCAAATTTTTAAAAAAAGCATTTTGAAGCTCTGAGATTCTAGTTTTTAGATCTTGTATTAAAAAAAATTCAGGAGCCACGGTTATTACGTGATCCTAAAAAATGGCACAAACAAAAATTTCCAAATTTGGTTTTTTCTTTTTTTGAGTCCACGAACTTGGAAATTTTTTTTTAGCAAAGCCATCATTCGTATCAGATAGCTTGTTTCTTCAGCTTCATTTTCTTTTTTTAAAAACCTCGATACGACCTTTTTTCACTGAAATACAGCCTGTCAAAAAACACGGAAAAATTTCGAAAATTTTTTCGATCTTTTAATTTTTTCCTCTAATGTAGATGAAGAATTTGGAATTTTGGAATTTGGTATATAGAAAGATGAGGTTTTGGTTATATTATATAACCATGAATCTTTTGATACAGCCATGAATTTCCATTGGCAAAAGCAGCTACAGCTAACCACTGAGGTTAATTAATCACACGCAATTATACATAGTGTGTATGTTTAGATATATACTAAGGCTAATATACATATAAGAGAACGCTATAAAAAACTTGTTTTATATGCTTGAGATGATGGAAAATATTTATTTATTATATCTCAAATATTAGTGTTCATTATAATTAACGTAAATTTAAAATGAATATGAAAAATTAATATTTAAATATTTGAAGATGATTATAAATTCACCCAGAGCTTTTAAAAAAAAATAAAATAATTATGCGATAATAAATTTAGGTTATATATTCACACATTTATTTAAATACATAATTTGATTTTATATAAATATTATTAATAATAATGTCAATATTATTTTTATATATCAATATTAATATTAAATAATGAATAATATTGTGTGATAAAAAATGATAATAATAAAAAATTAATCAATTTTTGTTACATTAATATAATTATTATTTTAATTTATTAAGAAACGATAAAATGTGAGTTAGAAAACTCATTTGTTTATCGTTTTTAATTTTATTTATTGTTTCATAATATTTTTCATTTGATTATGAGCTAATAATTCATATACTCGCCTGCGTATTATATGATTCGTCGGGCATTGAATGAAATTTTAGGTGAACGGTATTTTAATCGGATATTCACGTAAACGCAATTTATATTTGAATCAACTCATGTGGAAAATCTGTGACTGACTCTTTCTCTCACTATATAATCTCTCTGTCATTGTTCAAACCACTTTATCCAGAATTTTACTGTGGGAGAATATATAGAATACTATTGTGGCGACTCATGAATGAGAGAGTTAGTCGAAAAAAAAAAAAAAAAAAATAATTAAATAAATAATAAAACGTGCGAATTTTAATTCATTAAAAAGAATTTTTTTTTTTCTGTAATTGATGAATTAATAAACCTCATGTTATTATCTTATTGAATTTAATTCTGCATTGTGACCTTTTAGATTACTTTTAAAATTTTTATATGTTATAATAATGTGTGTGTGAATATATAAATATTTGACATTTGAACGTGAAAGATTAAAATTTTACGATACAATTAAATTTAATGAGATTACATAAATATAAATATAATATTTTTTTTTCTGTATTATTATAATAATATTTAAAAGTCAAAAGATTGAAGAATATATATATATAAAGTATTTTATATATGTGTGTATAACATTTATGACAATGTGGCATTTTATTCTTTAAGTTTATTCATCAATTCTGAGTGAAATAAAAAGAGTGCAATAAAAATGTGAAATATAAAAACAGAAAATTTAAAAGATAAATTTATTAAAATAAGTCGCGCTTCGTTCCTTCAGACTTTTTGATAAATCTTGGGCTTTTGTTAGTGTCACATCTATACATTAATACATAATGTGTTGATATATGCATATATTTACATATATATATACCGTGAAAAGGTGAGTTTAACAAGCGGTTGAAGAGAAATTCAGTATATAACTCACTCGTTTTGCTCAACCTCTTCAAACACACGTCGTTGCAAGTAAAAATAAAAAATAAGAAAGAAAAAAATCGAAAGGAATAAAAAAAAATGGGGATGCTACACTGAATTGTGGAAGAAAAAAATTAAATATATACCGCAAAGCAGTCAAAGTAAATTAGTTTCGTTAACGACAACGATTTACAGAAAAATGTACCGAGTTTTTATTCTTTATTTTTTTGTATTTATTATTTTTAATTTTTTTTTTTTTTTCACCAAATGCAAGAAAGAAAATTTTTAAACTCTTATATTATATTTTCTCCTGCTTGCACAAAGTAGTAGCATTATATACATATAAATATATTTTATGACATATAGGTATATATATATTCATATTTTTTTTTTATTTATTATTATATTTATGCGTGAAAGAAAATGCCACAGAGCACTTTTGGACACTATATATACGTGACTTTTTTTTTCACACAGTAGTGGTAAGAAAGATTTTCACTATGAATCCACAATAAAATGAATTTTTATTTCAACACAAACGAAATAGAAAAAAAAACAAATAAGAAATTTTTTTTTAAGAATTTTTCTACTGTTATTTATTTCTTTGTTTTTTCACTGTAAATTTTTATAAAGAAAAATTTATTTCAACACTGCAACAAAGTTAAATAAATAAAAATATAAATTTTTATACTCATTAAAATTAAAATAAATAATTTTAATGATGAAATATTATGAAATAAATTTATTTGTATTCTTCTGTTATCTTTGTGATGTTTATTTTCTATATATTTATAATTCACATTAATTAACTCATGTTTGATGGTTATATAATCATGTGTACATATATATATATATATATAATACTACCATAGTTGACGATGAAACTCCAGTAAATTTGTTTTAGGCAAGTTTGATGAATCGTTTTATAAGCATGAATTGAAATAAATCAAACTTGGTGTGTTCAATATAACTCGACTATTGGAAAGTATCATTAATTTCATTTGAGAATATCAAAAATGACGTATAAAAATAAATAAACAAATAGTATAACGATTGAAAATAATCAATCATTTATTATATATTATATAAAGCCATTATTTTTCGATAGAAATTGAAATTATTATTTAATATAAATCAAATTCGAACACAATTTAAAAACAAATTAAATGATTTAGTATATTATATATTATACATATATATATTTTTTTTCCATCTGCAATTTTCGTATTTCCGGGTGAGAAAATCCTTCTCTATCTCTGCATTGGTCAGAGACAAATGGTGTCACGATGGCAATAATATGTGTGCTTGCGTTTCTTTTCTTCCATTATTTCCTCAATTTTATATTTTTCCTCTTATATTATTTCTTTATATAACTTTTTCATCTTATTTTCATCATACCCAATATCAAATTATATACATAAATATATTTCTCACCCATCCCCCACATAATTCGATCAATAAAGAAAAATTATAAATAAAAAAATCACAAAGATGTTCATAATAAAATAATTATATTCTTTTTGGTTTCATGGCTTTGCTCGTTGATACTATCATAAGTATACATGATATGTATTTATATACACGTATATTCTTCAATGTTTCTTAGCTAAGAAACTTACATCATGGACCATATGATCAGGGATATATGATTAAGCCACGTCACGTTTTGGCTCGTCTTGGTAACGAACGCGCAATCTCTTATCTCTTGGGTGCGACTACCCTTCAGATTCGAATCACCTCGTTATTTCTTTTTCATCCGTTGTGCACCACCTCCCTCTCATTATCTCCTATACATACATATGTGCAGTATATAATACATACATATACTCACAAAGAATTATATTATTGTATTAACTATAACAATTGGGAAATATCAACTTGCATTTTTATATATTTCTATATGAAAGGTTTATTATTATATGTATTAGGGTGTGTCATTTTTGGGCAACTTTTTTTTTCAACAGAATAATTCAGGCTGAAAACTTACTGGACGATGAGAGAATTAGAAGCTTGCAGGCTTGCTTGAAGCAGAGCTTTTGATTTTGATATTTAGAAATTTTTATTTTTATTTTTTTTTTTTATTTTATTTTTGTAGCTCACCATTTGTGCAGCATAGAGATTAACTCATAACATATTCTTATGGGGAATTGAACGCTCTACAAAAAAGATCTCTTACACTTTTTTCATAGAAATAGCCATTCTAAAGATATTCAAACCCAAAGCTCCAAATGTATGAAATTTTTACTTTTTTAATATTAAATTTATACTAATCACTTTATTATTGTAATAAAAAAACACTTTAATAATTGTAGTTGCATTGTTTAACCTCGTTTAGACAACATAATTTTTATTGCTTTGAAATAATAATAAAATTCATTTAACATAAGTTATAAATAATTTTTTTTTACAGTAAATAAAATCAGAAAAAAAAATATCTGACACGTGAGTATTTTTTTTTTTTTTAGCTTCATGAAAATATTAGCACACTAAAACCAGTTTTCCGATTAAAAATAATTGAATTCTAATTTCATATGCACAATTTATTTATTAATTTTTAGCTTGAATGAGTAATTGAAGAAATTATATTTGAAATATGTCAGAAATGATTGACTAGCAATTGTTTATTAATTATTAATATATACTATGATATTATGTATATAGCTTTGAGTAATTTGAATAGTTTTGAGTCGATACCTGCAATATTCTAGTTATATATTTCCGATTATATTATATAATGAATATTCGAGTATATAGTTCAGCTTTACTTATACATCAATGAAATAGTTGTGTAATTATGCGAGTTGTCTTCCGTCATATATCAGACTTGTATGTATATATACATCATAGTATATGCATATATATATTACGACTCATCAAATTCAAATTGAGTATCCCTCGTTAAAGTTTATTGTTATATGTTATACTCGTGAATTGATATAGTTTTAGCTCTTTGTGGATGATATAATAGTGTCAAGACTGTGATATATAATATAAGAATTAATAATTGATTGAATTGTTAATATTCATTTAGATAAGGAGGATGATGAGAATTTATGTTTCAGGAATTATTAGGTATATTATCAAACAGTTATTTTTAAACTTTAGATAAAAATAGCGATGATCAAATCGAGTATAATTTTTTTTTTCTTTTTATAAATTATTTAAGTGTGTAAGTAAAAAAATATTATTCATTAAATGGATGTTATCTTTAAGAGTTCTACAGTTTATTTAACCTTTAATATTAATTTACATTGCGTGTGTGTGTGTGTGTGTATTTTTGAGCTTGATAATTGTTTTGTTTCATTATTTTTTATTTTAGAAATGACAAAAATAAATACAAAATATTAATGTAAATAAATTTATTTTCTAATGTTTGTTATAAATTGTATTATGTATTTATCTTTCTTTAATTATGGCAAATATTAAAGTAATAAAAAAATAAAATTCATGGAAATATAGAAAGAGAGAGAGAAATTTTTTTGTTTATTATTGGAAATATTGATAATTTTTATTAAAATAAATTATGCAATATAACATAGAGAAAATTAATGAGATGGTAAAAATTCAGAGTATTTTTTGCATGAAATTAAAAATGGTAAAAGCCAAAAAAAGTGATGAAACAAATAACAAAAAAACAAAATAAAAAAAAATTATCAAATAAATAATTTATATACTCAGGTCATTCACATGTAACGTACAACAAAAACCCAACCCTTATTTCATACCATCACCCTCATACACTCACTTGAGTAAAAAATTTTTTTCGCTACTGTATAATTGAAAATTCGTTTGCTAACGAGCGATTTTTATTACGTTCAAATTGCCACATTGGGCCCCCTATTTGCAGTAAATATTCATCTATACATACACACACACACACACAAAGACACACTCTCAATGCCCAACACAAATTTATATATACCCTAAAGTCATTGCACCACCAGCTAGTACAACAAAAAAAAAAAAAAAAACATGCATAACAAAAATAATAAAACGTCAAAGAATATTCCAATATCAATTTACTTTGACAAAAAATTTTAATAGTAAAATTTCACAAAGTTGCACAAATATACATATATTACCAACAAATTTTTTTCCGTAACGATAAAAAAAAAAAAAAAATTATTATTAATATTAATAAAGTGAAATATTTCCTAAGTCAACAAAATAAATAGAGTTATATAAAAAATAATAATAATATATATATTACATTATGAATATTTAGCAATATGTAATAAAAAACTATCAATAAATGAATTACGTATCAATTAATTAACTGACATAAACAAATAAATGAAAATAAACAAAAATGCTCTTAAAAAAAAATTTATCTACCAAGAGTGAAATTGTATTAAAAAAAAATATGTAAATAACTTCCATATGTGTATCAATACAAATTTATCAGTAGATTCAAGCTGGGAAAATTATAAACTGGAATGTGACACTATAGTAATTAATAAAACAAATAAATTCTCATTAAGAATGTATTGGTGCAAGAAGCACTAATTAATTGGAGACAGTAGCCTCATACATATACATACTATTATTCACATCATACAAATGTCTAGTACACCTGATGTAGAGAGAGAGAGTTAGAGGTCGCAAAGTGCGTGTATTTCACGAGCTGTGCAGCCGCCGCCAACAGAGAGACTCTATATTTGATATATATGTATATAATCACCCTCTCCCTCACTTTGTGTCCTCGTCATTCTCATTCAAATCCCAAACTATTCCTCCCCTTTTCCCACCTCTTGTCAGGTCAATTGAATTAATTGCCAGTGCCATTAACATCCGGATCTAGACGCCCAATTTCCGTGTAATATATCCAACAATTGTTTCTCATTTCTTCCATCATTTTTGTAAGATATATTTATCCTTTTGTGAGAATATTAAACAATTGATAGAGGACTATTAATTTAACCAATTGGATGACAAATTTCAATTGAATCAATTGAAGATGTAAAATTAACTTGATATTACATCAAATCATGTTGATATTTCATTTTACTATAATAAGTATAGTTATGAAAAAAGTCACATTTGGGAAAATAAATGAAAGATAATTCTGTTGATTTAAATAATTGTTACGTTATTGCTATCATTGATTAGTTCAATTCAACTGCCTGTCATAAATATTTATTTTGAGATCGTAGTTAATTTCTAATATGACTATCTCTTTCAATTGGATTAGGAAATTGATTATACCAATGGTATAGTTTTATTAAAATGATTAAGACAATTTATTAAATTAATTAATTAATCTCTATTAGTTGAAATAAACGTGTATTTAACTTGATGATTACTTTGTATTAATTTATATTTGTTCATAATCATGCCAATAAAGTTATTAATTTTTAGTAAAGTTCAATACTGCACTGTCACTCTCAATAATACATATTCCAATTTAATAATCAATTTTTAATTAATGATAAATATAAATGGCAATAATTAATGACAGAATAATAAAAAGAAATTATATTTTATTTGTGTATATGTTAGGATGTTTCATTTTTATTCGATATTTTTTTTTGTCTGTCGTATCTGAAAATCTGATAATTTATATAATAAAAAAATATTCCCTTTTGGAAAAAAATTCTGAATTAATTAGAAACTTATCTTATTAAAAAAATTCGATTTCCCACAAAAAAAAAAAACAGAAAATTTTTTTTTTCGACTTCAACTCGATTTTTCGGTAATCAAAAATTTTTTTTGGAAAAAATCAAGACACAGCTTTTGTAGGGCTTTAAATTTGCTACAAAAAAGTTTATCACCACAAACGCTCTCCGACCAACAATTTTCGAGTTGTCAAGCTGGAAAGGTGAAAGTTGATTATAATTGTCAACAAATTTTCTTCAAACTAAAATTTATTGATTTAACATAAATTATTATCTCACAATAAACACTATAAAGCTATTACACTGTTGATTCAGTATTTATTTTCAATATTTATTATTATTTCATTTCATATGATGACAATTACTGTACTATAATTTTAATTTCATAATTCACTAAATTATTTTTTTATTTTATTTTATACATTATCAATTAGATGATGGGTTAAACAAATACATACATTCATATAAATACAATTGTTTATACTATTTGTATCAAAACGAATTTGGCAACAAGCACAATGAATTTCCTCGTGCTATTTTCCCCTAAAAACTTATCTCAAACTAATCTCTTTCTTTGCTCTAGTGATTTGTGGGATTAAGACGACGATATCTCCAAACACTATATACATATATGTATTTATCTATAATGACAATCTTTTTCATTCATCCCCAAAACAAATCGTCATTATATCTGTATTCAATTAATTCACACTGTTTCACAAAAAAAAAAAAAAAATATTCGAATTTTATTTGCACAGATAAATTCTACATTTGAAATGAAACAATAATAAATTTAATATTTAATTGCCTTGAAATATTTATTCGTATATTGATTATAAAGGTATTTATGGTGATGATAGATAATAAATGTTGCTATATTGGTATATAATATTAATTTATATATGCATTGATGATAGCTCTATGTATTTAATGCCATTTCATTGACACATATCGAATGACTGCTCTTATCTATTTTATGCTGAATGTTGATTAATAATGTGAAAGTGAATTGTGATGGGAATTGAGTGTAACTGAAAGAGATGTATATATATATATGTATATATATGTATAAATGGACAATGGGAAAGAGCGATACACAGTGAATTTCATTAGCGATTAGGCTGTGGGTGTGAGAATTGATCATATACAGATTAATGTCCAAGCTCATTTTGATCGCGCTGTCATCAACTGATTGAGAATTACCGACACCCGATGATGCCTATGTCACGTACGTTTATATCATTTGAACGTGACACAAACGTTTAATACAAAATGTCGATATTAATGTTCAATTGTAATTCATACAACGATTATAGTTATAATAATTAAACAAATAATTATTATTTATTTATTTTAATTGAATGAATAAATATAAATGGCAGTAAATAGCTGTAGGTATATGAAAATATCAATCCATCATATGTTTAGATTTTAGAATTGTGTAGGATTATAATATAATAATATATGTGTATATATATATTTATTTATTTTTGTAGTAAAGAAAAAAAATTGTAGGAAAGGTTGAGAGGTTGCTGGCAGCGTCGAGTGAAGAATATGTTTGTCATTCAATATATATATTGAGAACCAGAGGAAGAAAAAAAAAGGGATAATATAAAGAAAAGAAATAAGAAATAAAGCGATGGGGAAAAACTTTTGTTGTGCCAAAATAAGAGAGAAAAAAAAAACAAAAGTATGGATGGTAAATACGAATTTTTATGATGCGAAGAATATTTTTCGAGAGGGTTATATAGAAAGGCTGAAATATTTTTGGAAACATTTTTATTGTTTTGGGAAAAATATATGGTATTATATATATTATTAAAATTTATTAAAAATAACATGTACCTATTGGAATGTATATATTTTTTTGTCGTACATATTTCGAAGAGTTTTAGAAATAGTGAATTGTCGGATTATAGACTCTTTAGATTTAAAATATTATGCCCAATACATTTTTGTATTATATTACTTCAAACATGTGTCGAACATATTTCAAATGAAAAAATAACGAAACAAAATGTACGAAAAGAAAAAAAAAAATAAATAATAAAATTAGAAACTTCGGTTTTTGGTAGGATGAAAAAAAAAAATGAAAAACACGTGTGTTGTGTCTTATTGAAATTCTCCGTCAAAGGGCATTGCTGATTAGATTGAAAGAAAAAAAAAAAAGTTATAGCTCACTCTCAAAAATATGCGCGTCGATGTCATAACATTCACATATATATCTACAAATATATACATAAAAAATATATAAATACACGCACATATATATTTTTGTATATCAGACGTTATATTTTTAATCGTCTCAACACTAGCAAATTTATAAATACAATATCTTGTCGAGGTCTCTGACATTTAAATTATATTCCCACAGGAGCCAATAATTCCTTCTGAAATATATTTTCATTTACATATACTTATTTATATAATTTTTTCAATAACACCAGCCCAAAAATAAATGGATAATAATTCATCTATATTAAATAATTAAATTAAATCAACCAAAGAAAGACAAAATATAATAATAAAATTAAAGAAAATAAATTATTTCTTTATATTCAAACACAAAACAATTAATCACTTTATAAAAAAAAATTTGAGAAATATTTAATACTTAATTGAGTTGAGTGCCTGAGTATATGAGATACATATATACACATGCGTACATATGTGAATGGGTGTTTGTTCGTTAGCCTTTTGGAGAGTGATTGTGGTTTGAAAGATTAATGAAGATGAAAAGCTACCGCTTGGGTTTAAGTCCTAACAAATGGAATTTATATTCACCATGAGTTTTCGAGCTGAGAAAAGTAGACCGGATGAGTTGATATATTAAATTTTAATACATAAATATATGTATGTATGTATTAAAGAGGATACCAGGTGTTAAGGTCGATGACGACCGCACTGTGTGAGTCCAAAAGCGAGATTAAATATGAGGAAGCCATGAGGGATTTATGCCTATTATAAACTATAATGGGATCGTTGACATTCTAACATTGAGCAGGTCCCACTGTTCAATGTCCCAAATTTAAATGGATATCTATAGATATATATGCACATTGAAAAAATGTTTTGGACAATCAAGGGCAAAAACCCCATCATTTCTTCTTATTTTATTTTTATTTTTTAATACCAGATTATTATTTATTACAGCTATTTTTTTTTTTTTTCAATCTATTCTCCTTCTGTATTCTTAAGTCAATCAATGGAGATATTAATCTGATTTATTTATTAATATACAGACCACCCAAATATTTTGATTTTGATATTTGTCAGTATTTTATAAATATTTGTTATGAGGTAAAAGCAAAAGATTTATGTTTTAATCGGTTTGAAATATATTAAATATTTTGAAAATAAAATTTTATTATGATCTCTTTTGTGTTGAAAGATGTATAATCGATGTTTGAAATATATTATGAATAGAGCAAAGTGAATTTGATAGTTTATCGTTAAAAATATAGAAAAAAATAAAAAATAAAATGATAAAAAAATTGAGAAAAAAAAAAAGATGAGTCTCGATGATGTGTTCCAGTCTGCTGATTCCTTTCAATCTCACGCCTATCTTTTATATATCTATATATCTATATCTATATACACACATACATACATATACACGAATGCAGGTACATGCATGTACACATTCCATAATGACGATCATTTTCACGCGTTGGATCGATCTTGTAATTTCAGATAATATTTCTAACGCATCATAAACAGAATGAAAAAAAAAAAATTCATTAACATTTATTGAACGTTAAAAAAAAAAACTATATATAAATTATAATAAAACTTTCTTTCCCTGCTGAAACTACAAAAATATTTTCCAAAGTAATTATTGAATCAACGCAATAAAATTTGATGAGACAAATTAAATATATGTATTTATAACTCGTTAAAAAACAGGAAAATATTGATGAATTAATAAAGTATAGAAAGAAAATAAAAATAAATAAATGTAAATTAGCGAAAAATTTAACAATAGATTAAAGTTTATATAAAATAATAAGAGAACTAAATATGAGAAAAAAATAAAATAAATAAAATTATAAAGATAAAGAAATTATTAATTCACATGGAGATCACGCTCTTCTATTGAATCCACTAAAGGACCAAGAGATTAGTACTACGGTAGAGGAAGCACCCTGCACGAACATTATGCTTGATGAAAAGAAATAGTAACGCAAAATGAGTATAAGCGAGATAGCAAAAGAGAAAGGGGGAAAGTGAATAACAAACGTAAACGTGAGCAGAGAAGAGAATGAAAACTGGTATTTGTATATCTTTATATGTATATGTTAGAAGTGAAGAGGATGTTGCTGAGATATCACGTAGAGAGAATTTTGCCATGAAGAAAGGAAGAATTATATACATAAACGAATGTGGCATAAAGAAGTCGAGATATAGTTATAAGATGTAGGAAGTTATTATGAGAAAAAAAGTATTGGATGTGGCGTTAGTGTGATGAGGAAACAAGAAATAACGAGGAGTAACAGAGTGCAACGGTTTGTGGCTTTTGTGGCATCAGGGTAACATGCGCAAACAGAGTTTAAGTAATGATACGCGAGCGCATGTATATAAACCGTTTGTTCAATCGACGTATGACAAGAAAAAAAGTGAACAAATAATATACAATGTATATATTGTTTTAAATTCAGTTATAGAGAAAAAATTAGAAAAAGAAAAAAACTAAGTTGTATTGAGAGAAAATGAATTAAATGGATTTAAGGATGTTCATTCATGAGACTTTTTAGTAGATAAAAAAAATTTTTTTTTCAGTTTTGATAAGTTAAATCATTGAAATTTTAAGATGTCTTATCGTTAATTTAAGAAAGTTATATTGAAGATTAAAATTCAAATTTTTAACATAGAGCCTTATGGAGAATTAGCATTTTTATGTATTCAAAATTACAAAAAGTATATTGTAATAGTAGATACAATAATAAATAATGTTTAAAAATATTCTTTGAAATATGTAGTTTATATAACTTCATAAAAAAAAACAGGTGTTGACGAATGTTTGAATTAAATATTAATTATTTTAGTAAAGATAATTAAAATTGTTTTGGTAAATTTGTAGCCATCTTGAAAACTGGCAACAGCGCACAGTAACGAAATATACACACATGCACATACACATTGAAAGTGTCAAAACATAACATATGCACTGTTGCCAAATTTATTTAGCAATTCAAATGGCGTCAAATCAATTTTTAATGTGGATTAACTGATTTTTCAAAATAAATACCTTAAAATTAATTGGTATATATAAGTCCAAAAAAACCAATAACTTGACAAAATGTTTTATAGCATCACGTACATAAATGAATAAACAATAACTTATTATACAAATTTTTCAAATTATTTATTTCCTTTTATATTATTTGTTCCTTTTTCCAAAATTGGCTCTTTCATCTACCTGCACTCTTCTTCTATATACTATTTATATTATGTATGCCTTATGGATATATACAAATGTGTATGTACAAACATTTTTGTTTATGTATATGGAATGAAAAAAAAAAAAGCGATATTGATTGACAAAGAAAATAATAAGGACGATGATTGTTTATTTTCTTTTTTATTATAGAAGATTGATTAAATAATTCAACCAGCGCAGATGAATAAGTGATTTTATTTTATATATTATATGTACGTATGTATAAGGTAGATAATAGTATGGGAATAAGTGGAGGAAAATATTGATATAAATATGAAGAAGATGAAGGAGGAGAATGAGATAATGGAAATGCATGATAGATAGATAGATAAATGGACCATGAAAGCATTAGGGAGAAAAAATATATTATATTATATATTGACGCAACAGGTTGTTCGAATTTGATCTTGCCTTGTATATAATCAATTCAAAAATACTCGGAATTTATTATTCTTTTTATCATTTCAGTATATATATTTTATAAAATTTTAATTTTATTAATATCATTCAATTTCATTTTGTTTCAATTGTTTTCTTTCTATTCAATTTTTCTCTTATTTAAATTAATTGCTAAAAAAAAAACTATTTATATTTATTTATTCATATATATATATATATATTATTGATATAAATCTGGAATGTTTATTTATATAATATATATATTATATATGAACGTTTAGAAAAGTATATAAATTTATTGTTTCAAATATTTTGAAAAATTGTCGAGGATAAAAATGATAAAAGGGAAATTGGGAGTGCGTATATTTTTTTTTTTCTTTACAAGAACGATCTATATACATTCTCCACGCCTTCGAGAAGGGCGGATCCAGCAAGTTTACGCTTTGGTTCACTCGCGTCTGTACATATATATACATATGTATAATACATATAGTGCGATAATCCGTTAAAATATATACTACACAACCACGCAGACAATTTAGTCTCGACACCTTGAATTTATCCATACATGGTATACATATGTATTATTATACACATATATATCATGGAGTATATGTTCAATACGGTAAAAAAAAAAAAATTGCTTCATTATTTTATCTCCCTTTTGCCATTAAATTTCTCCCTTCAACACCTAAATCCATTTATCCAGTAATCATTCAACTTAAAAATAAAATAAATAAAATTCACGATTAATTTCCAAAAAATTTATATACATATACACACTGTGCAGATATTTTTGAATATATAAAAATTGCCGAAGGGGAAAAATATATATTTCTTTTACATTTTTTTTTTAGTTGGAATTTTTTATAGTCTCTGTATTTTTTTATCTTTCTTTCTTTACATCATTTTTCCAATCGTTTTTCAGTGGGAATATATTTTATATATGTATGTAGATGTATATATATATATATGTATATCTTTTACGCGGTATAATTACCATGATCAAACAACGTTGAGATGAAGAGCCGCGTGCGCGTGCAAGACACAGCAATTGTTATGTACGTTATATACGCACCATCAAAGAGATTGCGCTAACGCTTTATATCTCTGGGTATACTTATATTTATTCGTATGCTTTATCTACACTGTGCATGTGTATGTATAGTATCGTGTTTGATGTAGTGTGAGTCGGTAACTTTAGGTTAACCAATACAATGAGAGAGATATCGCATGAACTATTAACCGAGATGAGACTTTGCGAGAGAAGCGTCAGATTGATCGTGTGGTTATTTTTCTCTTGTCTTCTAAACTATTTTTTTTTTTTTTTGTTATTATTATTTATTGTTTTATTTATTTTTGCACTTTCCATCTGTCTCTCTATACATCAACCTTTATTTTTATTTATTTAACTGTAGCAGTTATACATTGTGGGGGAAAAAAAAAATGCGCAGTCTTGAAAGAAAATATTTCACTGTCGAATTTTATTTGTTTGTAGATTATTAAATTCTGATTTATTTATTTGCTGGGTAAATTGTTATATTTTTTTACATCTTCATGCGCAATTTTATTCCTTATGGAGTAGATATTTATAAGATATAATTGAAAGGTATAAAAAAAAATTGTAAACTTGTGAAATTAGTAAGAGTAAATTATTTATAAGTATTATTACATTTATTTGAATAAAATTCCTTTGTGAAATGTTTGAAAACTTTATTTTTAATTTAACGTTGAAAATTCAGGAAAATAAAAGTAATATTATTTGATGAACTTGATTAATATTTGATCTATTTTATCTTCAAAAAGGAATATATTACATTATAAATATAATAAAATTCATAAATATAATAAAACTTTTATAAAATCTGTATATATTGAATTTAATTCACACATATATTTCAATTGGAATAAATTTAAAAGTATATATTATTATTCCTTTATTTCTGAAGGTATAAAATAGAAATAAAAAATTTTATTCACGTGCTCTAACAACTTTTGTGTCGGTAAAAGACCAAAGGATCATAAACGTGTTTGGATTTTTAGTTTCCTTTATTTTATTTTATTTTATATACGTAAATCTAAATCTACATAAATGTCCTGAATTTCCAGTTACCAAAATAAATCAGGATCGACCTGCTGTTCACAGTAATCTTATATAAAATATTATATGTATATAACTGATGTATCCACGTCCCTACAAAAAATAAAATTTAAATATTCAAAGTCGATTTATGCATTGGAGCATCAACAAAATACATTTTGTTTAATTTAATTTGACACAGTGTTGCCATAATACTTGTTGAAAATATTTATTATTCAAGCTTATAATCATCCCCATTCGTCATCATGAATATTTCCGTATAGCAAAGTGAATTATTAATTTCAAGAAATAAAATACAATGAAATGTTAATTTTTTTTTTACTTCTCATCACTTCAATGATTAAAATTAAATTATTAATTTTTTTTGTTATTTTGTAAATAGAATATAAATTATGTTTTAATTGAAAATTTTTTATTCTTTATGAGAGTTGGGATATAGCAAGGGGTATAATAAAATAAGATACAGCGAGAAAAAAAAATGATATAAAACGAAATATTGAGCCTGGAACATATTGAAATATAGAAGAAAAATATAGATATAAAATATATTGTGTATATACACACAAGTTGGAAGTTGCTTGGAGGTGAAATTTACCGTGTCGAAACATGTGCACCATCGAATTTCTTCGAGCTATATTGACCGTATATATATATATACACAGACACATGCCCATAAATATGTATATGTAAACGAAATCACTCAGTGATGCTACATTATAGAGAGCAACATTTGTGAAGAAACCGTTTTTGTACTACCACACAAATATTCCTGTATATATATATATTTTAATCTATCCTCTTTCACATATTTCATCTTATAATTCAGTCTAAACTCTTCGTACTGTACAGCAAATCATCATCAAAGTATATGCGAATTGAATGCCTTGAAAATTTAATTATTTACTTTAATCGAATGTAAAATTTCATTCAAAATATATTTGTACAATTTTCAATGAATAACATTCAACATTGGAAACCGGCCACAATTCATTTTATGACATATATACCCATGTGATGATATATATATTATGTATTTGCTTGTTGTTATAAATCCAATATGATTAAATTTAATTTCACTTTAATATTATATACTCAATTTCAAATTGCATTTCGAATAACAATAATACAAATCACAAAATGATAATTGAATTATTTAATTATTTAATGTTATAAATAGAATATTTAAATGAAATTATAAATAATTATTTAATGTTAAATAAATAATATATTTAAATGAAATTAAATAATTATTTGATATTATTAATAGAAAATATAAATAAAATATAAATAATTATTTAATATTATAAATAGAATATATAAATAGAATTAAATAATTATTTAATGTTAAATAAATAAAATATTGAAATGAAATTAAATAATTATTTGATATTATTAATAGAAAATATAAATAAAATTGAATAATTATATTTAATGTTATAAATAGATTATTTATAAATAAAATATAAATAATTATTTAATATTATAAATAGAATATATAAATAAAATTGAATAATTATTTAATGTTAAATAAATAGAATATTTAAATGAAATAAAATAATTATTTAAAATTATAAATAAAATATATAAATAAAATTAAATAATTATTTCATATTATATATAGAATATACAAATGAAATTATATAATTAAGAAACATATAATTGTATATACTATATAAACATTTAAAAAAATTTTTTTTTATTTTATTTATTTTATTTTTTTTTTCATTTTGTGTCAAAAAATGTTTGGAGGGTTTTTCTTTTGAATTTATATGTGTCACTATATATATAAATAAGGAATAAAATAGGAAAGAGTCTATATAGATTATAGAGGAAGCGGTAGCAGTAATAAAAATTACCCATCTTGGTCAAAGTTTTGACCTCGAAAGATTTCCTCGAAAAATAAAAATTAAAAAAAATAAATAAAATAAAATATAACTGATATATTTCCGACCTCAATTCATCTTCCTGCCAACAACGTTTGAAACAAAAAACCCTTGATTCTCTTTTTTATAATTGTTATCTCCCTTCCTCTATATTTTTCTTTGTTTCTCGCACGAATAAATTATATTATCCGTTGAAACTAAAATGCTAATTATCCTGACATTTATTATATTAATTTTTATTTCAATTATTTTTTTGTTTTTTTATTTATTAATCTCTGTACTTTAATAATAAAAGCCATTTTACAATTACTTCAATTATAATTCTAGATTTTCAATGTCAACAATAATTATAAAAATGTCAGAAAAAAAAAATTTTTTTTTTCATGAAATTTTTCATACAAAGAAAAATTAAATTATTTCAATTTAATTCCATTTATGAATTTTTATACGCATTATCTTTCATATGCAAATGATGAAAAAGACATTTAAATATATGCTCCAATGATATACATATAATGAAAATTAAAATGAGTATTTATTTAAGAGTTTTATCTGTGAAAAATAAAAATGTTGCTTTGACGTAGTCGAATATAACTTGTAAAATAGAAATAACAATAACGTTTCTCCATCTGTGCTAAAATAACTTAAGGCTACCAGAATTACACATATATATTACCTCTCTACCATATATATATATACAAATTTTATGTACACATAGCTACGAAACACATGGATAAATAATACTCTTATATATTCTAACCTGAAGATCTCATTTTCCCTAATTCACTCCTCTTCGCTTATTCCCTGTCACTCTACCGCTCTCAATTACATCCCAAATATACACGAATATATGTATATACATACAAACATATATATATATGTAAAACGCAAGATATATATGTGTGTATGAAACACTCAAATAGTACAGTTTACCCCTCAGTGGCAATGATTTAACTCAGGAATATTTGGAGATAGACGGAAAATTCGTTTACTCATGTCACGTTCATTTTAACCCCTCCACAGACAACGAGTTGTTTATGTTGATGAACGTGAAATGAATCGTATTGTATATATATACATAATGTTTAAAATACGTGAGTGGAATTCACAAAAAAAAAAAAAAAAATTCCTATTGTCATATATTTTTTTTTTTAAACTTCCCAAATTAATACAACCCTTAACATTATATTTATATAAGAAACAAATACATAGGTATGTACATTGTTCAATATATATGTACAATTTGCATTAATAATACAATCAAATGAATGAAAATAAAAAATATCTAATGATTATTAAATAAAAAAAAAAAAATTTTTTTTTTTCCAAAATTAATAAAGTGTTTTTTTTTTATCTAAGTATTTTTTAAACAGTTATTTAATTTTTTATTCCTCGAATATTTATTATTTTATATATAAATGACAGAGATGTATGAAATTATTATTAAATAAAAAAAAAAAAAATTTTTTTTTCAAAAATTAATAAAGTGTTTTTTTTTTTTATCTTTTAATCAAGTATTTTTTAAACAGTTATTTAATTTTGTATTCCTCAAATATTTATTAATTTATATATAAATGACAGAGATGTATGAAATTCAAATGCATTTGTTTAATTATTTCAGAAAGGAGCTGTATAAGGAAGAGGCGAATGAGAGGATTAAACTATGAAGCATTGTCCTATACTATGGCGACTGGTCCTCTGTTAGTTGCAAGCACATTAAGCACACACGTACATTCATCTATATGTTATATACCTACATATATCTACCTATGTACATATATGTATATTATCATATGTATGTATATATGAAGCCAAGAGAACTATGCGACAATGAACCTTTATTCTCTGCAGGTGGTATTTGAATATACATGGTTAAATTTCTCTATACATGAATTCAAAAAGCACCACATCTTCATCATTGATATTGCGCGTTTTGGCTGATGTTTATCATCCACCACCACACATCAAGACACAATTTCCACACCCATAAAACATGACTCACAATTTCTTCAGATAAATATATACATTATAATAAAGATAGATACAAACTTCAATATCATTTTGATTAATTGACTTTAGAAAATATAAAAAAAAAAATAAAATAAAATTATGTTTATATAGGTATTATATAATACTATATATAATATGTACATTGTTCAATATATATGTACAATTTACATTAATAATAAAATCAAATCAATGAAAATAAAAAATATCTAATTATTATTAAATTGAAAAAAATTTTTTTTGTTCAAAAATTAATAAAGTGTTTTTTTTTTTATTTAGGTATTTTTTAAACAGTTATATTTAATTTTTTATTCCTTGAATATTTATTATTTTATATATAAATGACAGAGATGTATGAAATTATTATATATATAGGTATATATATTATTTAATTATTTTTGTATTTATATTTTTATAATATTCAACATTGATAATAAATGAAAAATATTATATTTTATGATCGTGTAATAATTTAATGTGAAATAAATTGAGAATATCGATTTATTCATTTTATAAAAAGGGTTAATAAAGTTCATGTATTCATAATAATAATAATAATAATAATAATAATATTTATAAATAGATATTATTATATTTTTATAATATAACTATAGTTTTTCCAAATGACAAATGATGTTATATCTTGAAGGAATAAACAGGCTGGGAAAACACGTGTTGTCCAAGCCGTCACTGGATGCTGTGCTGTTGCTTGATGCAACGATATGAGTGTGGCATAATGTAGGAGGGAAAAAAAAAAAAAAATAATAATAAGACAGAGAGAATATTACTATTTTCTTGTGTTGGTTAAAAAAACACCAAATGGAAACGACATCATAAACTATATAACGTTGAATATACATATATGTGTGTATATATGTATATATGTATATATATATATACACACCCCCAATGCGTTATTTGCTTCCTCTCAATTTCCCGCCTCCTATCCATCTCTTTTTCTCTTTCTCGCTTTACATTTACAATTTTTTTTTTTTTTCACATTTTCATTTTTTATTTTTAACTCTACTTTATTCGCACGATCTTTCGTTTCCTGCCTAGCGAAAAATATGACTGTTGGTCCAAGCACACACGTAAATTGTTTGTCTATATGCGTTGAACAACTGCATTGGACAGGCAATATTTATTTATTTATTTATTTACATTTTTTATTTACGTCTGTATATTATTATGTTTTTTTTTTTTTTTTTTTTAATTTATTGCATGTTCTAAAGCTTTCGTTGGGTCCATTCATCGCAAGTATATATGTTTGTGTGTATTTTTATATAAACAAAATAATGTTAATTTCATTAATGAAAATTTATCCAGCGAGTTGAATAATTAAATGAAAATATTTTTGATAATTAATTAATTTAGGAAATAATTTTTTAATATGATATAATATTATATTATTATTTTTATTAATAATATATAACATATATTATTTATATATATGTTATATAGTATATAAATAATAATAAATAGAAAATAATAATGAAATTATTATAAGATTAAAATTAAATATTTTTGATGAATTGAGATAAATTTTACTAGAACAAAATTTCATATATTCTTTTTTATTTCTACATTTATTTATCCATTTATTTATTTATTTATTTATTATATATAGAGGCTCTGAACATATGAAAGATAGTTATCGTAAAGAAGAGCCAAGGTCAAGGTTATTCTGAAGCTTATGCAGAAATATATATATATTCTCAAACATTCCCGGATAGTCTTTCTTTATTTAATTCTCTTTCTTATTCTCAACGAACTGGGAAGACCTCGTGAGTCACGAGGAGGTTTAATACTCGTGAGAGAGAAGTTAACGAGATACGACGGATTTCCGATCATTGAAGAATTTACGCCAGTTTGAAATTATAAACGCGCGCAAATAATCACGCAATTCAATTTACAATAATATTATATAATTATAACAAATCTTCAACCTTCAAAACAATTGAATAATTAAATTAATTCAAATATCAAATACATCCGAAATAAATCAAACCAAAAATATAAAATTAATTAATTAAATTATCATATAAAATATTCCTGCATAAAAATAAAATCAATTTTCAATAATATCAAGTTCAATTCACTCAATTTAATATTTATAATATCTAAAGGTAAATAAAAAATTTTCAATTCCATAAAATTATATATATATATATATCTATGTATATACATGTATCGTAAAAGAAAATCACAAACCACGTGCTGTGAACGTTGACCATTTTCAGGACTTTGTGAATCCCTCGTTTAAATTTCGCTCAGTTGAATCCTTTGAGTTGAACTTTTTTTTTCAAACTTCAAGAAATTTTTTCATACATATATATATATATATATTTTTTTTTTTACATGTATATTCGTTATTTGAATAGTATATTAATGTGGTGTACTCGCGCGAACCACCACCTCCGCGTACGGGAGTCGGCCACTGACTGAATACAAAACGTTATAGCGGGTCTTAATAACGCCGCGTTGGGGAAGCTGCGTCGGGGCCTCCACTCAGTCTGTATCGGTGGGTTCATATCGTATATATATATATATGAATATAGATATATGGATTTACATATAATATATTTTATGGGTACGCAAAGACATTAGCGACTGCGCGTGATTGTCAAGACCGATATAATTTAAGAGATGAATTTCTTTATTTTTTCAACTATGAAAATTATATATTTTTTACTCTTAATATATTTTTTTTTTTTTTTTTTTGCATGTATACAGTTAATTTCTAACAGTCGAGTGACAATAATTATTTCACCTTTCATTAATTATACACCCGCTTTTTATATAATATTATCTTTACATGCTCCTTATTGTGATTTATTTAATTAAATAGTGTAAAGAATTTATTTTATTTTATAGCAATTTTTTTTTTTTTACTTACCAAAATCGTTGGTGCATTTTGAAAAGAAGAAAAGATCCAATTGACCAATGACAAATTTTGTATTTGAAAGCGTGTTGTGTGTAGATAAATAATAAGTAATAAAAAAAAAAAAGATATCAATAACTTGTAATTTATCACACTCGATTAAGAAAAAAGATTTAATACTTCAGGAACAAAACGAAGAAATAAATAAAACTGCGTGGTAAACTCACGTTGAAAAGATGCAGGTTACACAAAAAGAATTGAGTTTGCGTGCGTTATAATATTGTTGTGTAGTGTGCCGCGCACTAACGTCAAATGAAATGTGTGGAATGAGATGAAAAAAATAATGGAAGATTGAAAATATAGAGGGGATATTACACACACGAGAGAAAATAAAAATAAGAGATTCATATGTTGCCCAGTTGTATATATGTACATTGTATACATATATAATATTTATATACATGAAGAAATATATGGAATCAATTGGGTTTTTTATGCTGGTGATGAGTTTACACACGATATATATATAATCATTTGTTTATTTATAATTAATTAAATTAAACAAAATTATTATTTATTAATTAAATATTAAACAAATTATTAATTAAATTAAACTATATATATTAAAAAGATTTTTATTTATTACTTTAATTAAACAAATTTTTATTTAAATTAAAAAATATTTATTGAAAAATTTTTTATTTATTAATTAAATTAAATAAATTATTATTTAAATTAAAAAATATATATTGAAAAATTTTTTATTTATTAATTAAATTAAACAAATTATTAATTACATTAAATATTTATTAAAAAAATTAAAAAAATAAATTAAATTATAAATATTAGGGTGTGCCATTTTGAGACAGTTTTTTTTTTTTTTCATAAAAAAATCAGGCTGAAAACTTATATTACTAGACGGAATAAAAAGCCTGTTTAAAGTGGAGCTCTTAATTTAAATATTTAGAGTTTGCTCTTCGTAATTTTCGTTTTTCCATTTAAATAACATGGGAAAAAAAATTTTTTTTCTTTGGATTTTTGTAGCTCGAAATTTTCGCATCATAGAGATAAACCTATGATATAATTTTTGTAGAGAATCGAACGCTCTACAAAAAAGGTCTCTTACACTTTTTTCACAGAGACAGCCATTTTGAAGATATTCAAACCCAAAATTTCAAATGTATAAAATTTTGACTTTTTTGTTATTAAATCGATATTATAATCACTTTATTATTGTCTTAAAAATTATTTTTAATCGAAAAACTGGTTTTAGTGTGCTAATATTTTTGTAAAGCTAAAAAAAAAAAAATACTCACGTGTCAGATATTTTTTTTTCCTTATTTTATTTACTGTCAAAAAAATTATTTATAACTTATGTTGAATGAATTTTATTATTATATTTATTTATATACTCATTCAAGAGAGTGAATAAAAATACGGATAAGATGATAGGAAAGTGAAAATATTTTCAACACTACTTCCATTCATTTTTAGAGCAAATAAATATGTATATACATATATTTACACCCCCGCATCATTTCCTCATATTTATTCTGTTCATTCGTGAAATTCTATCATAACTATAAGCAGAATTATTATTATATATTTTCAGAATTGTGAAGAAAAAAAGAAAAAAATTAGCTCATTAATAAATTCAAAGAAAAAAAAAAATTCAAAAATGAATCTAATTATAAATAATTGAAATGTGGATTAATTTAAGATAAAAAATATACTGACAATGAGATATATAAACAAATGGAAATGATGAAAAAAATTGTTGGCTTTGATTGTGATGCTCATTAGTGTAAAGTCGATTTATATAAAATTTATTTGATATTTGTTATTATATAAATGTTTATATCAATAGTGGGAAATTTTATTAATTTGTAAATTTATGAGTCATATGGAGGATGATGTATACATATAGGATTTAATTAATTAGGGAAATTTATCTATTGGTTAAATATGTAGGTATTATAATTGATGATTTGATGATATAAATATAAACAAGAAGAAATACAAATTAATTTTGAAATAATATTTATTGGGCATATGTAGATATTATTTGATAATTAATGATGTGAAAATTGTATTAAGTATATTTACATTATATATGTCTATACAGAATTATTGAAATATTGTAATTTTTATTTTTAATTATAAATATAATGAGAGCAAAGTGAGCATAAATGATGTTGAATAATTATTATGAATTTATATATTGGTAGAAATGTTTTGTGTAAATTTTTATTTATTGTTTTTCTTTTAATATGAAATAATGTGATAAATAGTATTTTTAATTTGAGAAACAATTGATGGGAAATTAATTGAATAAATGAATTAATTTAATGAAATAAGAATTTGTAATTTCTGATATAATTTTAATTGACATTGAGCCATATTTATGTTGAATCTTTTTGTGTTAAAAATAGTATTTCGTAATGAAAATAAATATTTTCATCGATATTATCATTTGTGACAAATGTAATATATAACACAAATCATGTAATAACAATAAAAAAAAATTTATAATTGATAATTAAATAATTCAACATTAATATCAATAAATATAAATCCATTTTATTTTTATATTTATATTTATTTATTTATTTTTTTATTTGTTTACATAATTAATAATTATTTGTTTACTATAAATAAATACTTATCCAACATTAAAATAGCATTAAAAAAATTCCCAACACAAATATCGAATTATAATTAACAAAATAATATTAATCATTAATATTTATATTTCTCAAAAACTAAAAGGGAAAAATTATTTTTACTGACTCACATAAAATTCAAATTTTAAACAATTATTAAATCCTAATAAATTTTTCTTATTTCTTCATCTATATACTTCCGTTATAAACAATAAAATAAATACATAAAATCCATTTAAACTATTTATACAAGTCATTAACTAACAATTGAACCATAATAAATATATTTCTGAAACTGACAACACCTTTTATCTATTTTATTTCAGCATTATTATTTATTTATACATTTAAATTCACTATCTCAAAGTATGCAATAATAAATATACATTACCAATCAACCATTACTTATTTATTTATACATATATTTATTTATGTGTTTATGTATAGATATAATATAATAATATGCGCATACTGTGCATATTATGCTCCAACTATCCACCATTGTCCTGCCTCTGCTTTTCATAACTGTCATCCACTGGGTGTATATATATATATATATATACCCTCTACCATATACCTATTGTCTATTTACACCGAGCAATTAATAAACCTTAGCGACAAGTCGACATTACATTCATTTTCGTTGTGCTATGACCAAAATGCTTGCCAACTATGCTATGTATTTTTGTAAATTATAATAGATTCATTTATGTGTTAATTATATAAATGTATTTTTATGTAGTATTATATGTATATAATGTCTTTCAATATAAGTATTTATCTGATTATATAATTGTAAAAATTAAAAAACTTGGTAAATATTTTTTTGTTTATTTAATATGTTTCAAGTTGATGAGAATGAAAAATACAAAATTAAATAGCGATATAAATAGTCAGGATGGAAAAAAAAATATGTACGTTAATTTTTTATGTAAATTATTGGTTAAATAATTTAATTAGAATTATGAATAAAATATATGAACATTCTGTATATCCAATATAGTTATAAAATAATAGAATAATAATTTATACACTCGCTAATTGTCGCTATAAATATTTTTGAAAAAAAAAAAAAAAGAAAAAAAAACAGAACAATAAAATTTAGCCAAGACGAAATATATATTTGTTTATGTTTTTATGTTTGCTTTATATATTAACTAAAAGATGTAAAAAAGATATAAGAAAAAAATATATCACTTCAATTATTTATATATATATTTTAAATTAATTTTAGTTTAAATTTAGGAATGATAAAATAATATTATTATTTTGCTTCTTTTCTCATTTTATACATATTTAACTATGTAATGTTTATATATTTTTATATTTCCTCTATATATTAATTAAGACATGTAATAAGAAGATATGAAAAAAAAAAATATATCACTTATCAATTATTTATATTATTTATACATATTTCAAATCAATTTTAGTTTAAATTTAGGAATGATAAAATAATATTATTATTTTGCTTCTTCTATTATTATTTATATTTACCATAATGTTTATATTTTTATATTTCCTCTATATATTTATTAAAAATTGTAACAAGAAGATATAATCTAAAAATACATCACTTTAATTATTCATATTATTTATATAAATATATTTTAAATATCAATTTTAGTTTAAATTTAGGATAAAAAAATAATATTATTATTTTACTTATTCTTTTATTTTATATATTTACCATAATGTTTATATTTTTATATTTCCTCTATATATTTATTAAAAAATGTAACAAGAAGATATAATCTAAAAATACATCACTTTAATTATTCATATTATTTATATAAATATATTTTAAATATCAATTTTAGTTTAAATTTAGGATAAAAAAATATTATTATTATTTTACTTCTTCTTTTATTTTATATATTTACCATAATGTTTATATTATTATATTTCCTCTATATATTTATTAAAAAATGTAACAAGAAGATATAATCTAAAAATACATCACTTTAATTATTCATATTATTTATATAAATATATTTTAAATATCAATTTTAGTTTAAATTTAGGATAAAAAAATAATATTATTATTTTACTTCTTCTTTTATTTTATATATTTACCATAATGTTTATATTATTATATTCCCTCTATATATTTATTAAAAATTGTAACAAGAAGATATAATCTAAAAATACATCACTTTAATTATTCATATTATTTATATAAATATATTTTAAATATCAATTTTAGTTTAAATTTAGGATAAAAAAATATTATTATTATTTTACTTCTTCTTTTATTTTATATATTTACCATAATGTTTATATTATTATATTTCCTCTATATATTTATTAAAAAATGTAACAAGAAGATATAATCTAAAAATACATCACTTTAATTATTCATATTATTTATATAAATATATTTTAAATATCAATTTTAGTTTAAATTTAGGATAAAAAAATAATATTATTATTTTACTTCTTCTTTTATTTTATATATTTACCATAATGTTTATATTATTATATTCCCTCTATATATTTATTAAAAATTGTAACAAGAAGATATAATCTAAAAATACATCACTTTAATTATTCATATTATTTATATAAATATATTTTAAATATCAATTTTAGTTTAAATTTAGGATAAAAAAATATTATTATTATTTTACTTCTTCTTTTATTTTATATATTTACCATAATGTTTATATTTTTATATTCCCTCTATATATTTATTAAAAATTGTAACAAGAAGATATAATCTAAAAATACATCACTTTAATTATTCATATTATTTATATAAATATATTTTAAATATAAATTTTAGTTTAAATTTAGGATAAAAAAATAATATTATTATTTTACTTCGTCTTTTATTTTATATATTTACCATAATGTTTATATTTTTATATTTCCTCTATATATTTATTAAAAATTGTAACAAGAAGATATAATCTAAAAATACATCACTTTAATTATTCATATTATTTATATAAATATATTTTAAATATCAATTTTAGTTTAAATTTAGGATAAAAAAATAATATTATTATTTTACTTCTTCTTTTATTTTATATATTTACCATAATGTTTATATTATTATATTTCCTCTATATATTTATTAAAAAATGTAACAAGAAGATATAATCTAAAAATACATCACTTTAATTATTCATATTATTTATATAAATATATTTTAAATATCAATTTTAGTTTAAATTTAGGATAAAAAAATAATATTATTATTTTACTTCTTCTTTTATTTTATATATTTACCATAATGTTTATATTATTATATTCCCTCTATATATTTATTAAAAATTGTAACAAGAAGATATAATCTAAAAATACATCACTTTAATTATTCATATTATTTATATAAATATATTTTAAATATCAATTTTAGTTTAAATTTAGGATAAAAAAATAATATTATTATTTTACTTCTTCTTTTATTTTATATATTTACCATAATGTTTATATTATTATATTCCCTCTATATATTTATTAAAAATTGTAACAAGAAGATATAATCTAAAAATACATCACTTTAATTATTCATATTATTTATATAAATATATTTTAAATATCAATTTTAGTTTAAATTTAGGATAAAAAAATAATATTATTATTTTACTTCTTCTTTTATTTTATATATTTACCATAATGTTTATATTATTATATTCCCTCTATATATTTATTAAAAATTGTAACAAGAAGATATAATCTAAAAATACATCACTTTAATTATTCATATTATTTATATAAATATATTTTAAATATCAATTTTAGTTTAAATTTAGGATAAAAAAATAATATTATTATTTTACTTCTTCTTTTATTTTATATATTTACCATAATGTTTATATTATTATATTCCCTCTATATATTTATTAAAAATTGTAACAAGAAGATATAATCTAAAAATACATCACTTTAATTATTCATATTATTTATATAAATATATTTTAAATATCAATTTTAGTTTAAATTTAGGATAAAAAAATAATATTATTATTTTACTTCTTCTTTTATTTTATATATTTACCATAATGTTTATATTTTTATATTCCCTCTATATATTTATTAAAAATTGTAACAAGAAGATATAATCTAAAAATACATCACTTTAATTATTCATATTATTTATATAAATATATTTTAAATATAAATTTTAGTTTAAATTTACGATAAAAAAATAATATTATTATTTTACTTCTTCTTTTATTTTATATATTTACCATATATGTCTATTGTCATTTATAGATATGCTTGCGGGGGTGGATATAATATATATATTTAAATATACAAGTATGTATATGATTATATGAATAATTGTTATACGTGTGTTATTCATATAAATATATATACGTGACGGAGGAAATGACCATCGTGATCGTCATGGCCGTAATGGTCTCATTTAGAAAACTTGATTAGAAGAATGACCAGGATGTGCGAAGTACACACACAATGTTGATAATATAAAATCAATCGTACATATAGATATATTATTACAACAATTCTATTATTATATTAGGTACAGAATATTTATATTTCATTCATAATTTTAATTTTATTATTTAACCGATAATTTATATGGAAAATTAATGTATATATATTTTTTTTTTTTTTCAGATTATTTTTATTATATTATTCAATGGCTATTTATTATTTAATTTTTGACGTCAAACATTGACAAAATGTCTCAACTCATTTTTTTTTCCATCCTGAGTACTTATCGCTGTTTAATTTTATTTATTTTTTTTTTTCTCTTCAACTTCCCATTTTTGGTCGCTCGTTAAATTAATTGGGTCATTGTGATAAGCGTACGTTGACGATAGATTGAATACGATCGTGAGAATAAAGATGTAGCTTTACAGCATTTCCGAATTGTATACCGGATGTTGAAGACGAAAAGAGAGTGGAGAAAAAAAAAATATTAGAGAAAGAGTGAGAGATGACACGCGTTTGGAAATAAATAAAAGAATGATGGCAAACAAATGTGATATGAATGAAATTTGTGTGGGACTTTTTTAGTGACGTTGAATTTTTTTTTTTGTATTAAATTTGATAACCTCAAAGTGCCTTTGACATTTGAGTGCTGCAGGGGAGAATTTCATGATATTTTAATTTTCTTTTATGTTTCGCTGTGTAGATATTCATTTATTATGTTTTATTATATTGAAGGATTTTTTTTATATAATTAATTGAGACGCATGTATAGTTGACTATTAAATAATTGAGGGTTTGATTTAACCTGAAAAGGATGAAAAAAAATTTTTATTTACTTAATATATAAAAGATTAATTTGATTGGGAAAATAATAAAAGGAATTATGGCATTTTCTTATAATATTGATGAAGTGTCACCATCAGAATTACCATCTGTCCAACATGACATTCGACAGGCGAAAAAATTCCTCATGAGACATAATCCAGAATCAAATAGTAATTTGTAAGGAAAAAAAAAAAAGCTAATTAAATTTATGTATATAAAACAATTTATTATGTGAAGATTAAAAATGAATTATAATTTTCTTGTATTTATTTTTTGATGCAGGTATGATCATTTGTCTGAATTATTGGAGAAAATTCTCACTGAACGACCAAAAAATGCTATTGATGTCTTTGAAGAATACAGTAAACAATTAAAAAATGAAAGAATGAAAATAAATACAGGAATTCGTGAAGTGTATATTCCACCATTGCATTACAAAGAATCTCAACAACTAACAGAATTATTCAAAGTAAATATTCCTAAATTTTCCAATGAAATATTCATAAATATAAATTTATAATCATATATAAATTAATTTTAATTATTCTATCAATAATTGTCATGCAGTCGTTAATAAATGAACAAAGCAAAACTAATATTAACAATGAAACAAAAAAATCATCAACATGGAATTTATTAGAATTTTTTCATTATTTACAACAAATAGATATTAGTTTGCCACAATCAGAAATAATTTTACTTGATCTTTCTATTCGCAAACTCATCAAAGAAAAACCAATAACTAATGTAAGGTTAGTGTGATCAACAGTCATTAAAAAAATATACATATATCAATAAATAAATATAGAAATAATTATATAATTATCAAATAAAAATATTAATCAATGTCGTAATTTATTTTTTGACTCTGATATCGTTCATGAAAATAAATAAAATAAATAATACACATACAACAAATGTATGTATACTAATATATCTTTTGTAGCTTGAAGTTTGTTCCATGTAATTAATAATCTCTCTACAGATTCTGGGGCAAGATTCTCGGGAGACCAAAGAATTACTACATCGTTGAGGCAGAACTTGGTGAAGAAGAGCTTTCACGTCGTCACAAAGTATACATATATATCTATCCATATAGTGAAAATAATTGGAGCACACACAAAGACAAAGTTTCAATGATGAAGTTCATGTTGATGATGATGATGAAATTTTTCACAGCAGTTTGAAGCTGATAAACAGCATGAGATGAAGTTGGCACAAGTGCAAGATGATGATGGCATTGAGATGAGCTCAGCACCGCAAAAAGATAACGCTAATGTAGAAGTAAACGTTGGTGGTGGTGGTGGTGATGATGATGAGAAGAAAAAAAGTCTAGACTTGGTTTTCCCACTGATCCCAAGAAGCAACTGGAAACCTCCACCTGTCGTGCCAACTGAACGAATTGGAATGGGTTTAAATAAAATGGTTATTAATATTTTATTTATTTTCCTTAAATTTTTTTAATTATTTTCATTGATATAAAATAAAAGAAAATATTGTTTTTTATATATTTTTTTTATTGTAGATTAAAAAATGTATTTTATTATATTTTTATTTGTTTATATTTTAGGTTTACTTTGTGTGCAATTCACCAGGATTGGACGAGTGGATCGAATTGATGTCAGTTACGCCACAGCAAATTGTGGTAGCAAGACAGATTGTTCGTTGTTTCACAGGATGTCTTGAAACCCCAGTAAAGCTTCCAATCATTAATCACAATATCCAACACACTTGCTTTCTCTCATTTTGCCTATTCACTTTATTGCACAATTAATAACTTGACATTTGTGGATAATTATTTGAATCAATTAGAATTAGGGAATTTAGTTATTTATTTATTTATTTTGTCAATATGATTATTTAGATAAATACATATCCAGTATTTCCGGGAAATGAAGGGAATTATTTACGTGCACAAATCGCGAGAATTAGTGGCTCAACACATGTATCACCAATTGGTTACTTTATTTTTAATAAAGAGATTGATGATGAGGAGGTGGAGGAGGAAGAAGACGAAATGGAGAATGAAGAAATTGGTGATAATTATTTTTTGTTATTGTCACATTTAATTATGAATTAATATATTAAAATGTTCAACTATTAAGGTGGTGCAATTATAAAAAATCAACATTACGATATTGTACCGGTAAAAGACTTGGTTGATCCATCAATGTCAAATTGGTGCCACCATAGTGAATATATTCTTGAGCAAGGTCGAACAACTTGGTGGGATGTCTTGGAAAAAAATGAGAATGAGGTAAAATCTCCACAATTTACATCGTGTGAACATGAAAATTAAATTTGTGAATTATTCATTGACGATTAAATGAGTTTTGAGACTTTTATTTATTTTTTTTTCTTCATCTTTTTTCATATTCTATTATAACTTTTTTTTTTTTTTTTCATCACGTATTTTACATAATGAAAAATAAAAATAAAATTATTGTCAATCTTATTTATATTTCGAATCTATTTAATGATATCTCATGACATGGAAAAAATATTTTTTCTCTTTAATATTAATTCAAATTTATTCAGCTTTGATGATTACTAATTAATTGAAAGAAATTAATGGATGAAATATTTTAAATGATGAATTTAAATACTGAGATAAAACATTTCTTTCTATTTATGGGCGGTTTTTAGGAAACATTAGATGATGAGGCGGCAGATGAAGAAAAAGAACAGGAGGAGGATGATGATGAAGAAGAAGAAGAAGAAGAAGATGAAATGGAAGATGGAATGTTAGGAGATGAAAGAAATAAAAATAAAAAGGAAATTGGTCCACCATTACTTACTCCATTGTCTGAAGACACTGATGTAATCGACACGATGCGACCCGCATGGACGGCTCGATTGTCCTCTGAAATCCAACCAGAATCTGCTATTGCTATGATAAGATCAAACATTTGGCCGGGAGCGTTTGCATTTGCAAAAGACAAGTACAAAGAAAAAAAAAATAAAAATATTTAATGTCAGCGCGACAATTTTATTTCCATTCCTGATTCATCAATTATTTTTTTTTCTCATTCTATTAAATATTTTTCAGAGTTTTTGGAAATATTTATATTGGCGGGGGCCTTAAATATGATGGAATTTATTATTGTCCACCAATGATGCCATTAATTCAAAATCAATACAAAATTGGACCGGAAATTATGGAAGTTCAGGATAATCCGAGTATTGAAGCAGAAAAATATCGACGTGAATATTATTCGAAAACTGAATTGAGTAAATAATTTCTTTATGTTAATCTTAAAAAGAAAAATATCTATAATTTATATATATTCACATTGATTTAGAAGAGACAGAATTATCTGAAGAAGAAAATGTTGAAGAAGAAGAAGAAGAAGAAGATGACGATGAAGATGATGAGGATGATGAAATAGATAATTAATTCACATCCACTAATTTTTTAAATAAACACAAAAATAATTAAAAATACTAAATATTTATAATTTATATAATCTTCGTCTTTTATCATCAGTTGATAAAATCAAGTTGACATTATTGTAGATGTCAGCATCTGCTCAACATTTTGTAATTCATCGCAACACGTGGTGACAAAAAAAACAATTTCACATACAATGAGAATATAACCTATAAATTCAATAAATATACAACTGTTTTACCATCTTTATTTCTACATTGAATGGAAAATTATACTAGGTAAATATGCAATGCATTTTTTTTATCATATAAATTTATATAAATGTGTCATGTAATATTCAATGATGTGTGTGTGTGCTGACAATTGAATTTAAATTGATGATTCAGCTGTTTATTCGTTGATTACGTCTAGTTATCAAAGTCTCAGGGCTAAAATAAAATTCCGTTACTAAACATCGTTCTACTTATCAGTTTTGTATATATTAATACACATATATATTAAACATTTTATACAATTTTTTATCGTTATCAAATTTCAAACTCATAAATATTATCATTGAATGCTCTGCAGATACAGTATCTGGATACTTTAAATAAATTTCATCCATTGAACGAAACACATCATTGAGACTAGAACGTGCAATTGTTCATTTGAATTCCAGTAATAAATATCAAAAATTTATTTATCAATTATGAAGAAAATTGCGATATTTGGTTCCACTGGTATGACCGGCTTGTGTGCGTTAGAACACGCTGTAAAAAAAAGTAATTATTAATATTATATATTTATTTATATATATATACTTAATTTATAATTCAATAAATATTTTTTTAATTCATATTATATTTTTTTGTTATTAGATCTTGAAGTTACTGTGCTTGTTCGAGATGAATCGAAAATTCCTGAGCATATTAAAGGCAAAGTAAATGTAATTGTTGGTGATGTTACTAATTTAGATGACGTGGATAAAGTTATTGCTGGTCAAGAAGGCGTTGTAGTTGTGCTGGGCACTCGAAATGATTTGAGTAAGTTTTAATACGAATTTATTATTTATTTGTTTATTATTTATTGATATAATTCAATTTTATTTCATCAGAACCAACGACAGTTATGTCAGATGGCATGAAAAATATTATTCAAGCAATGAAAAAAAATAATGTAGAAGTAGTATCGGTTTGTCTATCAGCATTTCTTTTCTATCAGCCTGAAAAAGTTCCAGCAGTTTTTCGGGATATAAACTCTGATCATCAACGTATGTTTGATGCAATTAAAATCAGTGAACTGAAATGGATCGCAGTGAATCCACCACATATCGGAGGTATGTAATACTTTTATTACAGAGAAAAAAAAAAAAAGATTGTCAACATATTTTATGTAGAAAAAAATAAAATTTTACTGTATAATTAAATTTCAGATACACCCAATTCTGCTTATACAATTAAGCATGATGAGTCACCAGGTCGAGCAGTTTCTAAACATGATTTAGGAGCATTTTTAGTTGACAGTTTAGATAAGCCAGAGCATTATCAAAAAGTCTGTGGGATTTCATCCAATTGATCAAAATTAATATGAATAAAAATGAAGAATAACATTTTTAATATATGTGATTGTCATAATTGTTTGATCATGTAAGTTTTGGAAGTTATTATTGGTGAATATGTTGAAGAATATTTTGGCATTGGTGGTGGTGGTGGTCCAGAAAATATTTGTGTTTGTTTATTAGTTAGAACTGAATTTGTTGAAATAATTGCAGTTCTATTATCCCATATATTTATCGGTTCACAAATACTATATCCATTTTTTTCATAAAATTTTTCTTGTCCTTTAGTTGATAGATACACATTCTTAATGCCTTTATGCCTGACATAATCTTCAGTTCCTTTCATAAGTATTGAACCGAATCCTTGTGATCTACAGCCAAAATCTATAACAACTAAAGTGACAATAATTTAATAATAATTAAAAATCAATAATAGAAAGACAGAAAAGTATATTGTTCCTTACCAGATTCTATAAAACAACTGTCGTTTAAATTAGGTACAAGTGATATTTTACAATGGCCAATTACATTATCGTTATTCAAAAGTACAAGGCAAGTTGGAAAACTATCACTTGACATACTTAATGTTCTCAATCTATAAAATAAAAAAGAACAATACAACAATGATGAATATAATAGTTTAAATTTATTATACTTTTTTTGATAAGAGGTAAAATAATTTTAAAAACCTTCTAGTGTCGCTGGAAGGCCATTCAGAATTAATAAGTTTACAACAATCAATTAATAAATCAGGTCTTTCATGTACAGGAATTATCTTGCATGAATTATTCTTCATCATGTTTCTATAAAAAATCACAAACAATATTTATTGATAGAAATTAATTTCATAGCGTTATTTTTAAATATATTATAATTAAAATAAATTTAATTATTCATTTGAACAATTATTGTTTTAGATATTTATATAAATGTATATATAAATAATCTGAAATAAAAAAAATCAAACATATATAATGATTTTCAGGATTACCTGATAATGTTGATTCCATGAGTGAAAATTCCGACTGAATCTTTACTCAAAATAGATGACATATATTTATTTTCACGTCGCATCTCGTCTATTTACGTCTACCTAAACATTTAGTGATAAAAAAATAAATAAATAAAGCAAAAACATTTATAGTTTTTCATTCTTATTGTGTTCTACTTGAAAATGTAAGAGGTTATGTTCGTCCCTGCAGATCCTACCATCGAGCAGTAATATCTGTACAAAATCTTCATAAAAATGTAATTACATATGATAAATGTGATATCACTATTATCGACTATGCATTTTAATACTATTCAATCGACTATAAGTTTCCTATAACTATTTTTGTTAAGTTTAACAGGCGGAAAAAAAATATTTCCATTTCACTTTAAATTTTTATCACAAAGACGATGATAATAATTATGACAAAATTTTATGGTTGGTACAATATTTCTTTTCTACCAGCATGAATTTACTTGTAAATCCTTTTAATTTATATTACCAGCTTAAACATTCATTTATATATATTTTTTTTACAGCGAATAAACTGTTGAATGACCAGTGAATTGTTAACGTTTAATAATTTAAAGGATTAGAAAAAAAATCGACTCTGGTATGAATTTTTTCCTTTTTTTTTTCATTACATATTGTACATACTATATATATCGTTAGAAATATATAACTGAGGATGTAACACCAGAGGTTTTACTAGTATGGTTGAATAATACTAGAAAATCCATTAGAAAAAAAAGCAGGTAAATAAAAGCCACGAGGATTTGGAAATTCCCAGATGACCGTAAACAAATGTCGTAGAAAAATTTTACATACATAAAATACAAACAAAATATTTATCTTTCAATGATTATAATCCGTACAATCTATGGAAGAATTATTGTTTATTGCTCTCGGAGAAAAAATAATTTTAATCCCTTGTTTCTAACCTTTCACATATCCATCGAGCTTTTATATTTTATTCTTTGATATATTTGTGACAATTATATTTATTTCAAACATTTTATTACAATTCCTTTTATGTTTCATATAAATCGAACATATTTTTTTTCTATTTTATTGTTATGGTACTGTAAAATGTAAATAAATACATGTTTTCTTGAGTATTTTGTGTTGTCTTGAGGATTATTATGGGGAATCCCCCACATTATTGCCATCTAGATAATACAAATATAATTATCATGATGATGTACAATCTCTTTGTCTGAGATATTTTATTGAAAGATATCAATTTAATAATAATTTTTTGATATCCCTGGTTTTTATTTAAATAATCTGTTTCTTTATTCAGTTGTTACATCAAATATAATTAATAAATATTGCAATGAATATAGCAATTGTAATTGTTTTAATACTCTTTTATTATTTTTTTAACATACTTGAATGAATAATTATAATATATTAAATTTATCACATTAATTAATATTACATTTTTATTTGTTTACAGGAGGATTAAAATATTATTAAATCGTAGACTTTTGGGAATGTTGTGAATAAAAACTGAAAACCAGTGAAAATAATTAACACAATGAATATATTGGCCAGCATCAAAATAAAAATAACTGAAAGATAAATGGATAATTGAAAAATATATGCTCCGCTTTCAGTGAATATTTTCACTAAGATGAAAATGTGCGGCATAAAATTTTAGCTCCTCCTACTCAATAGTTATAGAAAATATGTGATGGAAAAAAAAATTGGCTATGGGGTTGGGCTTGTTGGGCCCTTAGGGTATATATTTGTACGGTCAAAGGATAAATTTTACTTTGTATTTTGAAATCGCTCTCGTTGGAACGAATAAGTTTGAAGCATCAGCTATCACTGTCGTAGTCAGCATTTTTATATTCAACAAAAGACCTGAAATTCAATAAAATTATTATTTTATATATTTTTAAATACATAACTAAAGTGCATTTAATTTTAAAAGTATTTTTTTTTACTAGAAATTTATTAATAATTCCTAGTACAATTTTTTTTTTGTATTATTCAAAAATTGTGTTACGAAAAAGTTTTCTGAGTTGAAAATTTTTTATTCTTAAAGAGTGAAGCAAAAATTTTAAAGTTATAAATAATATATATTCGTGCTAATTGTTATTATTAATCAAGGGGTAAGTGTAAGATGATTATTGGTAGTTGAATAGTTGGGCTTAATATTTTTTATTTTCTTTGCAATTCTGATGTGTCGAAATTAATTATCTGATGTTTTTATTTTTATTTATATTTTAATTGTGTGAGTTATTTCACAATTGTGTGTGTGTGTGTGTTTGTTTGTTTATATTTTTAAATAAATGTGCAAAGGAAAAAACGTGCTGTCTGTTGAAATAAACTGAAAAACAAAAATTTGATAATTTTATCTGAAACAAAAGAAAGTGATGAAATATTTATCATATAATCGTACGATGGATTTTAGAATGACAAAGGAATTGATATAAATTTTCAACATCGTGTGACTGGAAAATATTTTGATATAAAATATCTTGAAAATTTCCAAGATAATATTCAATCTCGACTTGAAAATAAAAAACAATTGTTAACCTTCATAAAAAAATGCGACTTTAATGATTTTTAAACAAACGAATTACGTATTTAAATTTCAATATTATTTTTTTATATTTCCATTTCTTCTTTATTTACAAATTCATCTATATTTATATAATCATGCTTTGAAATATAAAAATGAAATTTTATGTTGAAAATGAAAAACATATGAGAAATAAATTTAAACAACATTTATTCTGTATGAAATATTTTTATTTTTTGGATAAAATAGAAATTAAAATTCAGAGAAATAAAAGTAAACACTGGCAATATTTCTACACAAAAATATTTACGATATATATTTCAGAATCGAAATGTTTATAAGAATCTAGACATTTATGTATATCATAGGTTCGAATTTCAAAAGCCCAATATATTTTACAACAAACTATCTCGCTTAAGCAATTGCTAATCCCTATTCTACATTATATGTATGCACAATATTTACTCAGTGACAAAATTTTAATATAATTAATATTTCTAGTTCTCATTTTATTTTATTTTATTCAATTTATTTTTCATATACATGTATAATAAAATATTCAATGATACTCTACATTATAATTAGAAACTTTTTACATTATATACATAAATATTCTATTTATATTTTTGTTTCGTTACAGTAATTAACATCATGACAATGTACTGGAGAAATATATCAACTGATGGAATTCTTAGACAAGAATACGCCAGAGAAATTCAATGGGGAAATATTCCACCAGCATTATTTAATAGGTCATATTATCCCAATTCGATTCAGTCAAACTCTTCATTTGGATCGGTAAAATTATTATTAATTACCCAATATACATAAACAAATAATCTCGCATTTTTTTTCATTCAATAATTTCATTCGAAGTTAATTAATATTTTTATTTTTGCTTTAAATTCTGGTTTGATTTTAGATTTCCTCATCATCAAGTTGGACGTCATCGCAGGAATCATTAAATCTCTATGGAAGTTCACCTGAAAGTGTAATATATATTTATTTATTTATTTATTTATTCATTTTTTATCATTATTGATGACATTTTTTTTTTTCAATTTAATTAAATTCAGCCTCGCATGATTGCTTTGAAACCTGAAGATCGTTTACGTCGTATTCGAGAAAATTTTATTCACAAACATTTGAATAAAATGGAAATAGATGAAGAGGAGAAATTTAAATCTAAAATTTTCACCACGAAACAATCGACAACAGAGGGGCCATCATCGATTACAACACCAATTGATGATAATTTAAAAAATCCTGACGCCATGGAATCGGTATGAAATAAATAATTTTTTTTGCTCCCTCAATATATTCAACATATTTATTTTTGCTCTTTAATTTCATTCAATTATTCTGTTATATAATTATATTCATCACGCCATACATTCTAAAATTAATATATAAATTATTAATAAAATATTAGGTTCGTTCAGTAAGCTTGAGATTCAAGCGCTTTCGTGAAGCTCACATGAAGCAAAACAAAACCGTTCAGAACAAAATAGACATTTATAAACTGCTGCCGTTGCGTCCATGGGAACGTGAGACACCATCAACAAACAAACTTCGTCGTCCTCATTCATATAAACCAAGGGAAAATAATATTCAACCATCATACAATCGTGAAAATATTCCTCGATGGATGCGACAAATGATGCCAATAATCGAAATGAAACCACTTCGTCGACCAAAAATAATCTCTCAGTAAAGTAAATACAAATAAAATAATTACAAGTTCGTAAACCAATTAATATAAATTTAAATTCAATATTCATTATTATTTGTATTATTTCTATCATTTTATCTGTTATTTTATTCATTTATTTATTGTATTTTATTTGTTTTTTACAGATAAAATATAAGTATTGGGCATCGTCGAAATGATTGGAATTCAATTGATAATGTCAATGAATTTACAGTCGAAATTAAATTTACACTGGATATTTTTTAATAGATTTAAGTTTTTTCTAATATTTGCATAGCCAATTTTGAATAACAAAAATGATATCTCAATTATTATTGCTAATAATGCTTGAAGATATTTATTTGATCTATATCTTTAGTTTAATTTTAATTACTTATTCATCTGAAGTTACATATAAATTAGTTAATTTGTGTGGACAAAGAATATTATTAATTGTAGCTAAATCCAAAGCAGCAGTTAGAATTATATCATTTATTAATTTTAAACACTAATTAATTAAATATAATATAATAATTGAATAAGTTTATAGATAATATATGTATATACGTACAGATATAACAATATTATATCTGTATAGTGTAACTTATAAATTCACTTTTTTGTCATTAACATCACTTACATATTAATATATGTAATTATTGAATATTTATGAGAATAAATAAATTGAATTGTAGAGTAATAATTTTTAATCCAAGTGGATTTTATTTTAATTTAAAATATTTCTTTTATGTTCAAGTATTTGTTTAATTTTTTACACAAAGAATTACCAAACTTTAATTCGTCTGACAACGAAGAACTGATAATAATTATATTAAATAAATAAAAAATACAGGGAAATGTTTTGATGCAATCAGATTGCAATGAATATATTTCGTGATACGAATTTTCGTGTTTGAGCACGTTTTGTTAGCTCGATGCTACCTATATAAAGAGACCAACTTTAATAAAAAGCATCATTAAATCAATCAACAAGTAAAATTATACTTTTAAAAGAGCATTTTCATTTCACTCTCGAAGATGCAGAAACTATTCATCTTTAGTTTAATTGTTGTAGTTATTCTTTCCATATCGTCTTCCGGAATAGTGAATGTGAGTATTATATTATAATATATCAACAAATTAGTATAGATAATTTTATAATTGTCATTATTATTCTACAACTGTACCTTATATTATTTATTTTTATATGTTTCAACCGTAGGCATTTGTCCACTTCTGCTTCAATGATAACTGTTGTAAAAGTTGGCAAAAATGCGATACTCATATCTGCAGAGATATAACCTGTAATAATGTTACATGTTCTGCTGGTTTAGTGTGCTCTGTAAGTAACCACAAAGCTGAATGTAAATGCCAAGTAGGCTACAGATTAAAAAAAAACTCAATCACAGAGTGTGAACGAAATCCTTGTAAGTATATATTCAATATGATTTAATTTTTTTTTTTTTTTTTTTTTCGTGAAAACAATCTTTATGTATACATTTAACGAATAATAATTTTCCAGATTGCATACGCTTGTTTGGTGGTTCATATGTGTTCTGTATAGGGTAGTTTTTTTTCTAAACAATACAACGTTGATTCACGTTTAGCAGGCATTATTGTCATGGCTCTATTTCATTACAGAACATATGCAACCAACAAGAAATGATTTTATCCAATAAAATTAAATCAAGTTAATATTTTACATATAATAACAATTTTTTTTTTTTATATTATACAAATATCTAACATATATATAATTGTACATAATTAAATCTGTATATAATCAATATGAATAATTTTGAACTATATGTAATCATTCCTAATGAAAAAATTATGAAATAAATAAATATGTTTGAATATATATAAACATCTCTATTTTTTCTTTTCAATTAATTATTATTATTCAATACATATTATAAATTGATATACAATTTTTTTCTTTATAATTCCAATCGAATTTTCCTTGTTCCTGAATTGATAAATGTGAAATGCGTCATTTATTTAATTTATTAATTATATCTATACGTATTATAAATGCCTGAGGCTATCGACAGAGTTTATATATTAACTTTATCATCTGATCATTGAAGTTCAGTTGATCTGCTGCAGTAATACAACACTGACAACATTCAATAATAATGAGGAATAATATTGCTTTGTATATTTCTGTGATATTCTTGGCGTGTTTATCATCAATAATTATTTGTGGGCCTATTGATACGACACACGATGAATTAATTGAACAAATAAGTAGGTTGCTTGATAATAAAGTGATTTTTTTAATCAAATATATTTTTGTTTTATTGATTGAGAATATATTTTAGTGTTTAATAATAATTTTCTCTGATTTATTATTGATTTAATTTTAGACAAAATGGAATTTATGGAAAAGTCTGATGGATTATTTAAGAGGAATGTGAGAATGCCACGATTTACTTGCGATATTTTCTCAGCTGAATTTGAGGGCATCAGCATTGCCAATGGATTGTGTCTTGCTAAATGTCTAGGTCAACGACATTTGGGTGGTCAATGTAAAAATGGAATTTGTAAATGCTCAGATCGTGAATTTTGAATATTTAATACACAATATATCAAATCCAATTATTGTTATTAAATATATAATTTAATTTTATAATTGAAATAATTATTCATTAGCTGAATATTAATTCAGAAAATTATGAATAGACAATTTTATTAAACAAATAAATAAATGTATTATAATTATATCAAATATATATTTTGAATTCTATTATTATTTAATTATTCCTTATTTTATTTTTATCCAATCCAATAATTGTGAAAGAATATTCATAATATTAATAATATCATTTTATTATTAGTTAAAAAATTGAATAATTATACATATTATAAATAAATAAAAATAAATTTAGTTATAATGAACAAAGATTTGTTTTAATTATATAATTAAATATAATGATAAAAGATTAATAAATATTAATTATAAAGGTTTCATTTATTATAATAATGTTTAAAATTTTATAAACAAATATAATATGATTTTCTATACTTAATATTTAAAAAATAAAAGGCTAATAAATAATAATTTGTATTGCATTTATTAAATCACATAAATAATATTAAAAATGAATTTAAAAACTTCCTCAGTGTAAAGAATTATATTTTGATGAAACAAAAATAAATAAATAAATAAATAAAATACAAAACTTTTTCAATTTTTCACGTAACACAAACAATTATATATAAATAAATGTTTAAATGTTTAAATGATACAGAAGAATTAATGACGCACTAGAATAATAATTTTACAACATTAGTATTATAATTTTATTAATTAATACTTTACAAAGTATTACAATTAAATTGATTATATATTCTACAGTAATTGATTTGTATAATATTATTACTAAATTAAATATATAAGTGTATATACAAGTGTATTGAAAGTTTATTTAATTTAAAAAACGAAAATAAAAAATATTAAATGAAATATAAAAATTAAAAATGATAAAAGAAATAGAATAAATTTATAAAAACAATTACAATAATATCAGCGATAATTTATCCACTAAATATTTATATACATACACATATGTATATGCGATAATATGTGTGTATAGATATAATGCAATAATAATTAATTTACGCAATATAAAATGATTAAAATCATTTGATAATAAAACGATTGATAAACTTAGATAAATTTATTTGTCTATAGAATATTATTTATAATTATTATATATACTTTCCTCATTTGATATAATTAAATGCACATTTGTAATTTCTATTGCAATTTTCCTTGTATATTATTATTAATATTTTTTTGCAATTTATTTGTTTTGCATTTGTTTATGTATAAATCAATAAAATATATTATAGAAAAATTGAAAATTATCCTCATCAGATTCATATATAAATTGATGAAGTGAATACACTCAGCATCAGTCTAATTGAAGAGTTCTTCAGATTAAGTTGAATATAAATAAAGTATATAAAGTATTTTATTTTATTATTAACAATGAAATCATTTATTGCTATTCTTGCTCTCTTTGCTGTCATTATTTATGCAACAGCTTTACCAATTGAATCTGAAAAGAGTAAGTAATAATTATATATAATTTTGAAAAAATATTATTTAAAATAATATATGTATTCACTGCATGAAAAATTAATTTATAGTATTTTATATTATTATTATAATCATTATGATTTGTTGTTATTTTTTATATTTATGTATAGATGAATTGGAAAGTGTTGACAGTGGATCGATGATAAATTCTCAGGCAATAATAACGAGAAATAAACGATTTACATGCGATGTTTTTTCATTTGAATCTGGTGTTGTTACACCAAATGATTCAGTATGTGCAGCAAAATGTATTGGAATGAATAGACGTGGTGGCCACTGTGAAAATTACGAGTGTATTTGTCGACAAGATAAAATAATTGAGTCTCTACCTTAAAAATTTTATTAAAAAAAAAAATTACAGCGATTTTTTTAACACACAAATATGACAGTAGAGAAAATGAATCATTGAAATAAATTAAGATATAATAAAAAATATAAATTTAAATAATAATTATAATTATTATGGTAATTTTTAAATTCCTGAAGTAATTTCTTACCGACTGTTTTGAAATCTGATTTATCGGTAGTAAATATATATTATTTGAAATATCAAAATATGATATTGAGGACGTTTAAAATTTTTTACTTAACAATTGATGATAAAATAGAATCATTTAATCAATATAATTGATAAATAATTTTTTAAAAATTATAAATATTAATTAATATAAAAATTGTTCTTATACGATTTATAATCAATATTTTTTCAGATAAAATATAATTTTCTCGTTTAACTGATGAACATTAAATTGATAATGAGAATATAAAAATTGTCATAATATATAAATTTATTTTCAAACATAATTTGTAACATCTTCAATACATAAATATAAATATTACATGTAAAACAAAAAAAGAAAGTTGTGTCTTCGACATTTTGACAATTATAAATTAAATTTCATATCCTATAAAAAAAAACAAAAAAATTAATCCCCAAAACAAATCCAAAAACATCCAAATTAAATAACGATAAAAAAAAAAATGTGTCTCATCATGAAACAAAAAAAAAACCAACCCAAATAAAAATAACCAATCAATAAACAAAAACATAAACCCCAAAAATTCCAATAAACAATCCAATAAATCTAATACCATACACACATTTATAATCTCCACATCATCCAATACTATATACAAAACACATACATATATAAACATTTAAAAACCCATCACTATAAACAAAAAAAAAAAAACCGCATAAATTTTCGTTTTTTTTTTCTTTTTCATTTTTATTCAAAAAAAAAAAAAACATATACATATTCACATTAACATACACACCCAAACACATCTAAAAATAATAATAACAACATAGATATAAAAAAATTTGCAGGTGGGCTGTACTCTGTAGGTTGATATCGGGCGTTTGGTGGCCATGACGGTGATGCTGCGCGACGATCACAATATATTACTCCTTTTCCCCACCAAAAAAACACTTCTGAAATTGGATAGGCTGCCAACGACCCTCAACATTTGCCCAAGAACCAACGAAGTGACGTGATACCCCACTGAAACAACCAAAATACGTTACGCCTGTGACCAATCCAAAGCGTCAAATGATACGATTGGTTATATTGAACCAATGGTGAAAGTCTCTACACTCCACTATACACATACCCATTCACCAGTTATTCTAAAAGCTCCCCTCTACCGTTATTCATAAACCCCCTAACCCCACTTACCTCTACAGACACCCTAACAAACTTGTCTCCCCACAGCGGCCCACAGCCAAAGTCCTCTCATACGCAAAAGGGGACATCTCATCACGACTCTTGGTACCAGGCACTTCTCCGTAGTGGGCACTCCACTCATCGTGTCGTCTACGGGTACGCGAGGCTGTGGGCCGCCCGGGCGAACGAGCGAGCGAGCGAACGCGCTGGTCGAGTGGGTCTAAGCGGCCGTGAGGACCTCTCCAGGAACCCAACAGTCCTCTCCATTCATTCATCTATCCATCCATCCAGCCAAGCCATCCATCCATCCATCCATCTATCCATAGAGCGCGCTCCTCTCTCCGGAGAGAGAGTGTATCCTCGCCGGTGAAGGTGGAGGCGAAGAGTAGAGAGTGGTACCATCTACTATCGTCTATCGGTAGAGTCCAAGGACTCGAAGACCCTCTGGGTGATTTCAGTCGGCCGCCGGCCGGCTCTGCCGGCCACGATAATATTTATAATATTTATATTTTATTATTCAATTTACCTAATTGTCTATTTTTTATTTTAATTAATCGCGCGACAATTGTCATTTTATAATTTGTTTTTGAATCAGTGATGAAAGAAGAAGAAGAAGAAGAAGAAGAAGAAGAAGAAAATTTTTTAAATATGATATAATGAATTTTATGGTGAAGTGTAATAATTGATTGCAGTTTAAATATATATTAACAGTGCGGTTAAAATATTGGATAAAGATATTATTGAAGGATTGTGTGATAGTGCGTGCGTGTATATGTGTGTGCGGGTGGGTGTGATTGTGTGTATGTGTAGGGTGGGAGGATGGTATACACGTGTGTGACCTATTCCTTTTGGTGTCTGGCGTCATAATGATCTTTCTCCTGAATGTCATCATCATGTGGCTTACAATATCATTCCATGACATTCAACGTGAGTTTTATCTATAAAACAAACACAATTTCAGTTTACATATATAAATCAGTGGTTTGTGTGTATGTGTATCCAACAGTAATTTACTTATTTTGTATGTATAAAAATATTTAACAATTATGAGAACGATACAGTGTTGACATTTATGTTTTGTGCACGATAATTATTTTACATTGAGATAAATATATATTATTAATTCTTTTTACTTTTTTTTTTTTTTTTTTTTATTTCAATTCATTCACACATAAATATTAATTATCAGTGAACAGTAATTAAGTGCGCGTGTAATATTAATAATAATTTAGGAGTTTTTATATAATATTTGAGTAAACGAAAAAATGCGTAAGAAAATGAAATGATAATAAACAATAAAATGAATTAACAAGAGCTGGTGAAATAGAATTTGAAATAATTTGAGAAATAAAATAAAAATAAAAGAGACAATTATTATTAAGTACTTGGATCGGTTCGCCGAGATGAGCGGCGGCAGTGTCGGTGGTGCAAGTGCTGGCAGCCAAGGCAGCAACAATGCAACGAGTTATCATCAGCATCAACAACAACAACAGCAACAACAACAACAACAACAACAACAACAACAACAAAATCAATTGGAACAAACGGGATTATTTCCGGATCTCAATGGAGTTGATTTGGTAATGAGTTTATCGCCAAAGCAACATCAATCGCACGTACAAGGTGGTGTTGGTGCACACTCAACGCCATTTAGTGTAACAGATATTTTATCACCAATTGAAGAATCATATAGAAAATTAGAATTAGCTGCAGCAGCAGCAGCCGTTGGTGTTGTAACTCATCCACAAAGTTCACCATATACAAACGCGTGTGGCGCCAGAGTTGGTGGTAATACAGGAAGCTCAAGCGCTAGCAGCGGAAGTCCACCGCTTCACGGTGGTTCAACACCTGGTGGAAGTACACCAGGACCTGTTACCGGTGCCAACGGAGGTGGTAGTGTTGGTCCAAGTGCTGCTAATGGTGGCAGTATGAGTGCAATGGGAAATCCGTATGCAACAATGCAATTAACATCGCAATATCAATATTGCGCTGCTGAATTGTCACCGTATCATCATGGTGGTCCTGGCGTTGGTGGTGGCGGTAATGCAACAGATCCAATGAGATCTCATGGTGTACCATCACATCATCATCCCTGGTATGCACCAGCACCACCAACCACCAATGATCCTAGATTTGCCAGTGAGTATATACAAATAATTATAATTGCGATAGACAAAATCAGTGAATAAATTATAATACATTCATTAATAATATTATATTTATTGATCATATTTATTGTATATACACTGAGAGAATTTTTGAGTAAATGATATCTCGTAATCCATATAGTAATTATCCTGGGACATAACAATAGTTGATGGAAAATTATACACATTTTAATAAGTTAGTTTTTATATTATGAATTGAAATAAATATTACGCGAATATATTAAGAATATATTTCACTCTGGCGCTTACATGGATTATATATAATTTATATATTATCTTAAAAGTATTGAATTAATTTATGTGGTTATATAAATAATTATTGCGTGTGAAAATATTTGATAAAAATATAAATATTACACAAAAAAATATGAATTAAAAATTTTTCATTTGAAATTATTTTTGCATTATTAAATATTACATGTTTAAAATAATATGAAATTATATAATGTAATATGAAATATTAGTAGTCAAATATCAAATTATATTGCACAAATTTTAAAATTCAGTATTCACGTATATAAAAAATTTACATTGAAAAATTATTAAATAAATTTTGATCGAATAATATTTTTTGATAAATGTACTTCACCAAATGATTATATATTTTCTTTGATAATATTTTTACAAGTATATATATAGTTACATATATATTAAGCCATGAATTTGTGGAAGATGCTGAAAATTTTTGAACACTTTGATATATAATATATTATTAAGTATATAATTGAAAATATATATACGCAGAATAATAAATGTACAATTCATACGTGATAAATTCCAAGTAAATGGTCTTATCCAAGATGAATTGGGATACAATTTCACAATAATATATATAGAGATATATGATCTACATATATATCGAGAAAGAAAATACATAAAAAAGAAAAATAAAACGGTCGCATAAATAAATAAAGATAATATCTATATAAAAACGAGTGTGAATAAACGAGTTCGCGCGGGTTTCAGTTTCGACCATTTATATATAATACCATAAAGTAGTAGACGGGTTTCGTCTTTCAATGTCCACATCACCCAAACTATTCCAACGAAAAATAACACGTCGCAGAGCACATCACATATATATACATATACACAGTTAAACGACTATATACTGCCGTCGCATGCGACGTTGTGTCAATAATACGCACATTTTACATTAGTGTACATAGATATTGAGCAGATATATAGAAAAAAGAAAATCTTCGGAATGTTGGGTTGTAGCACGTGCGGTGGTCCAGTACATATATATAACAAAATCATTTTTATATATAATTTTTTACATGAAATTTAGATATATAAGTACAATATGTGCGCAGATATATTTTTATCTAAGTATATAAATATATATGTACGTGTGTATTAATTATATATTTCCATATATATACTTTATAGGAAATGGATAAAATCAAACTGCATTGATTTATTTATTCGACGTGTGGCGAATTTTAAATGAGAATAATTTTAGTTATAAACAAATATGAATTGGACGATGATAATAAATAACAATTATTTTAATATATTTAATATATTATACAGATAAAATTTATTCATTTGTTTGCGTTAATATTATTGTTATTTGTTATTATTAATATTATTGATATTAATATTAATTATATTATTAATATTATTAATGTTAATATTAATATTGTTACAAATATTAGAGAGATATTTATGAAGTATATTGCACAGAGTTCGTTTCAAGTTTAATTTAATTATTGATAATTATTAATAGAATTAAAAGTTATTATATGAAGCAAAAATATTATTTTCAATTTGGAAAGAATAAAATTGAACGCGATTTTTGTATATATTTAATGCAGATGCAATTTTCTTCTATGAATTAATTATTATATTAGAGATTTTCTGATGTCTGGGATAAATTGATTATATTTGTTGAAATCAGTATAATTTATTGTGCTTTTATTTATAGAGATAAAAATATATAAATAAATAATTCCTGTAATATAATCAGCAATTGAAATGTACTTTAATTATTTATTATAAAAATAATTGCGAATTTAAAGTGCACTTACAAAATTAAATAAAAACACTGAAGGAATTTCATAAAAAATTCATTGTATTAATAAAAAAAAAAAAAAAAAAAGATATATCAATTTATAAAATTATACATTACATAATTTGCAAAAATATATTTCAAAGAATTCCATCACTATAATTTTCTAAAAATTTGATTTGTAAATAACTTCATATATAAATATATACATGCACATATATACATTTCTTTTTTAAAATATATATTATTTTAATTTATTTATTTTCTTTTTATTTCTCACTCTTGACTATTTGAAGAGTCGTTGGCAGTTAGTGTGATTATTATAATTCAGATTCTCTCCACTTCACAACGTCAGACCTCCCAGTATGCCACAATGACCATGCATAAATAATATATATTTCTTCCAACTCAAAGTCACTTTATATTGTATTAAAAGTGTCTGACGTACGAACAATATTTCTTAGGTATAATATATAAGAGAATACGATTGACAAGGGGTGGCAACACACATATCTATTCGATCATATATGTACACATACATATACCTTACATATGTATATTTTTTTAAATTAAGAGATATAGAAAGGTAGCTCAGTAGCTCAAATATATATTACACATACACATACACACAGATATAAGTTTAAACCATTCATTCCAAATGTCTCATTATCCTGTATTTTGTTTTCATCATTTTCAATCACCCACTCGAAAAGTTATAGAGATATATTCTATTTTATTATTGTATTTTTTTATTATATATTTATACATTTGACATATCGTTGCATCATTTGCATGTTTTCCAACACAATTATTATCATTATATCATGTTCATTGACGCATCAATAATGACGTATCTATTAACGTTATAAACAATATTAAATTCGTAATATCTCAAGTTAAAGTTTTTACCGCTTTACATCTCCAACTTATCGCTAGTATACAGCTATATTTTAATGATATTTCAAGCTGCAGTAATTCTTAAGGTACGTCGTTATAGAATCAAATGGGTATTAACTTTTTATAAAATTTATTCGAGGCTTGAAAAAAGATGTAAAATATATTAATAATTTTACAATGATTTATAATTTTTTTCTATATGTACCAATTATTTTTAAGGTATTTATTTAAAAAAATCAGTTGATTCACATTAAAATTGATTTGACTCCATTTATCAAAATTTACCAAAACAGTTTTAATTATCTTTATTAAAATAATTAATAATTAATTTAAACATTCGTCAACACTTGTTTTTTTTTTTATTGTAGAGATATATAAACTACATATTTCAAAGAATATTTTTAAACATTATTTATTATTGTATCTACTTTTACAATATACTTTTTGTGATTTTAAATATATACGTAAAATGCTAATTCTCTATAAGGCTTTATGCTAAAAATTTGATTTTAGATCTTTAATATATAACTTTCTTAAATTATTGATATCAAAACTAAATAAAAAAATTTTATCTACTGATAAGTTTCACTAACAAATCTCAGATTCAATAGTTATAGATGAGTAAAATAAGATGATTTTTGTTATGAATTACAAAAATAATTTTTTAGCCTGATATAAATAATCTCTATATATTATTTGTTTATATTTTTTATTATATTAATTCAAGTTTTGTACTCACGACAATCATCAGAAGGAGTTGAATATGTAAAAGAATAGTTAAATACACGTTGAATATAATATATAATAGAAGATATATATAAAAATATGACGGTGTTTATTTTATAATTTTATAGGTAAAATAATATATTAATTTGAATTTTTTTTTCTCTTTTCTCAAATATGTTATGCAGTATCGCGACTTATGGGAGCGGCTGCAGGCGCTGGAGGCAATATGGCCGGCTGTTCAGTTGGTCAGTCAATGGGTGACGTTGGAAAATCATCGGGAATGGGTATGGGTGTTGGTGTTGGCGTTGGAGTTGGTATGGGTGTTGGCGCAATGCAATTTCCTCTGGCACAAAGGCGAAAACGACGGGTTTTATTTACACAAGCCCAAGTGTATGAGCTTGAGAGGCGATTCAAACAGCAAAAGTATCTCAGTGCACCAGAGCGCGAGCATCTTGCATCGCTCATTCATTTAACACCTACCCAGGTAAGATAATTTTTCTTATGCTCATTTCACCTTTTTATATTATTTATATATTCAAATTTTTTTTTTATTATTTTTATTTTTCATTTAATTATTAAGATTTGAAAGAAGGAATTTAAATTGTGAGTTTAATTTTGATATTAGAATTTATTAAATATTAAATTGAATTTAATTAAATTATGAATATAATTAAATTTTAAATTATTAATAGTAAATAATTATTCTCTGCAATTTTATTGCAATATTTTTGATGAAATTTCGGATGGAAAATAAATTTAGTAATTATTTCATTTTGAAAATTATATGAAATTTTTACTGAATGAATTAAATTTTGTTCAATAAATAAATTGAATAAATTTAAAAAATTGAAATAAAATTAAATACAAAAATTCAATAAATTAAATTTTTATTACATATGTATATTCATGTAATTTTATTATTTATATACCATATGCTTTAATTATAAATATTAGACTTGTGTAAACAAATAAATAATTAAATATTAAATTAATAGTAAATTATTCTTTGCAATATTTTTATAATATTTTTGATGAAATCTCTGATGAAAAATAAATTTAGTAATTATTTCATTTAGAAAATCATATGAAATTTTTACTGAATAAATTAAATTTTGTTCAATAAATAAATTTAATGAATTAAAAAATTAAAATAAAACTAACTACAAAAATTCAATAAATCAAATTTGTAATAAACTGCATGTATTCATGCAATTTTATTATTTATATATAGCATATGGTTATTAATAATAAATATAAGACTTGTGTGAATCTTGAAAAAAAAAAAAAAAAAAAAATACATAAACATCACAAATTTCACACACAAGAACAATTCAAAATAAAAAAATCATAACTAAACAAATAAAAAATACGATGCATTTATTGATGCATCAAGAAATCGAGAATTTATAACCGAGGGATGGTATAATATACATAGAAAGGTAGAAGTGGTACAGGAGATGATGGTATAAGGTACAAAGGATCATAGTTAGTAGCCTCTATATGAGGTAACACGATACGTTTGAGCACGCACGTTCTTGTCGAGGATCAATTACAGCCAGGCAGATTAATTGCTTCTCCTGAGCGTACGTATTAATAGGAGGAATATACATATACACATATTGTATATACATCCATATACATAGTACAGTAGTCGAACTTACGTGCCGAAAGCATCGTCAGGTATGTGTACATAAGTACATAAAATATACATGCACATTTGAATTGATCATTAACCCAAAATCGATCAAAAAAAAAAAGAAACAAATCTCGATAAATATATTTTTATTTCCATTTTTCATTTGCACAAAATTATTACAATTTTCTTTTTTTATATCGTTCTTATATTATAGATTTATCCAAAATTATATTCATATATTATTATTAATTATTAAAATGTCTTTTATATATGTATTTTAAAAATATTATTATGAATCTGCTCGATAAATATTTGGATTAATTTAAATATATATATAGAAAGAAATAATAATTGTGGATAATGTTCAGACATATAAATATATGTATATATACATACATGTAATAATGGCGCAAGCATTTACGATGTCTGTGGCGAATAACAACAATAAATAATTGTTACTGAACTTATTGGCCGCATCCTGCATTCGTCGTTGATCCGTCGGGTTTATATTATAGTTTGCGCGCGTTCCCCTTGCACGACGCGACGTCTGATGTCACATCCCATGGTATATGTATATCAAATATATATATATATATATACATATGTGTATATTCATCTCTCTTTATATTGTGAATATGTGCATCACATTCGATTGCACCAATTCATACGTACAGACATATCGCAAATGAAATATAAATGAATATTTCATTTTTTTTTTTTTCGGTTAATTTTTTCCTTATCAATTTTTATCCGAATTTTAAATTAATTTTGTGGTATATTACATAGATATATTCATGTACTTATGACAGACGTTTGTATTTGATCAGATATTTAAATACAAAATGAAAAAAAATTTGGATATAATAAAATTTTTTTTTCATTAAAAAATACCAGGTTGAAAACTATATTGGAGACGGTGAAAAAAAAAGCCTGTTTAAAGAGGAGTTCTTGATTTTAATATTTAGAGGTTGCTTAAATAATTGTCTGAAAAATTGTTTTTGGTTTTAGCATGCTAATATTTTCAGACAACTAAAAAAAAAAAATATTCGAAAATTTCTTTTTCTTTATTTCATTTACTGCAAAAAAAATTATTTATAACTATTATTATGTTAAATTAATTTTATTATTATTTTAAAGCAATAGAAATTATGCTGTCTAATAAAAACTAAGCAATGTAACTACAATTATTGAAGTGTTTTTTTAATACAATAATAAATTGATTAGTATCGATTTAATAACAATTAAAAAAGTCAAAATTTCATACATTTGGAGTTTTGAGTTTAAATATCTTCAGAATGACTGTTTCTATGAAAAAAGTGTAAGAGACCTTTTTTGTAGAGCATTCAATTCCCTACAAAAACTTCACCATAAGTTTATTTCTATGATGCGAAAATTCCGAGTTACAAAAATCAAAAAAAAAAAAAAATTTTTATTTCCCATTTTATTAAAATGAAAAAAACGAAAATTACGAAGAGCAACCTCTAAATATTAAAATTAAGAGCTCCGATTCAAGCAGGCTTCTTTTTCCACTGTCCAGTAAGTATTTTCAGCCTGTTTTTTTTTTATGAAAAAAAAAGTTGCCTAAAAATGGCACACCCAAATGTATATACACACATATTTATACTGATGAATAGGTATATACGTATAAGAGTTTGATGACGCGTGAAAGAAAGGTGATAATGATGATGATATGAGAGGGGGAGAATATACATATATATAGTAATATATTACAGAAAAAAAAAAAAAATTGGAAGAATAGTTATATACTCACAAGAGGACACAGTCGCACATTATGACAATATATATATCCATGTAGAACACTCGAAGTTTCAGGAACAAATAGAGACCAAACGAGCCCCTTGGCTTGTGTATAATATATATATATATATAACCAACCACCCTCATGATGATGACGAGGACCACTCTCTCTTTCTCTATTTCTGATGTATGCTTAGAACCACTCGAATGCACGCTCAAAGTTATACTATTTCTCAAGAGCGATCAAAAAAGAGGAAAAAAATATAGACTCGTCATCTATGAAATATATGACAATCTTTAGCCATTGTATATTATATAAGTATATCTATATATAATACATTCATTAATCATATAAATAAATTCAGAGAATGTAATATAATCGTTAATAATTGAAAAATTTAATTTGCTATATATATTAATTGAATAATCTAATTATTACTCTTATAGATAATTAAATTATGAAAAAGAAATTGAAAAGTTGTGGTTAGTGTTTAAGAATATATAATTATGAATAAATAAAATTTATAAATTCAAATAAATTATAAAATTATCGAATTAAATTAAACATTCAGCTGAATAAATTTAGTTTTTTGAGCATTTTAATTATAATTTTCTATTTTTATTTTTTTCGCTTTATGTAAACATGTATTATACCTATATATATAATACAACATTAAGCTAAATATCTATATATATATATATATATATATATGCTATAAAAAATATTTAACATTGGCGATTGATTTAATTAATCATGAAAATGTTTCGTGATTTCAAGTGAAATATAAATTATAAGAATTTATTATGTGCTGTGTGAATTTTTATATAATGTAAATAGGTTTATGTCTATATATAGTTGTACATATATCTGTGTATATATGTATACTCATAGATACATATATACGTTCATAGTTAAGTAGAAGAAACGAGTGTGCGCGCAGATGGAATTGCAAAAATTGACAAGTGCAGACTCAAGCAGACGAATAATAAGTCAAGTGATCGCGTTGGAATTAATGAACCATCGATGTAACGGATCTACTATATGTATATACATACATATATATATATGTATATATGTATTGTATATATACATGTGTATATATATCACTATATTTTACTTTTTCTTTCCTCTCTTATCCCTTTTTTTTTTTTTCCTCTTTCGAGAATAAGAGCTCATCATTGGCGAAGTATATATCTTCAGTTGATCGTACTTTATACACCCCCTCTGGTACTTTCACGTGCTCTCGATTTTTTTCTCGTGTACCAAGTGACGATCCAGCTCACTTAATTCACTATATCTTAAACGGAATCAAAATTAAAACAATATTTATATATACATAAATATATATAAAAAAAAAATTAATCTGCATATTCTTTTTTATTTCATATAAATTAGTAGAAGAGTTTCTTTAGTTTATTCTCCTTTTATACATTCGTAAAAATATAAATGAGTAATTATTGAAATAATTTATCTAATATAATTATAATAAAATTTCATCAATGAATAAAATTATACAAATAGAAATACTAAATTAGTTTGTACGTATTGTTAAAAAGCGATTGAGATTATATATTTTCAAACATTTTGCAAACATGTTCGGAATTAATTTAGTATATATACATATGTATAACATATATATAGGCAGTACATAGATTTATTGAGTATATACCTATATGCTCGATAAACAGTATGTATATGTTGTATTGTTTAGTAATGTGACAATCTGGAGTACTTTCGTGGTAGAGATATTTTTTTTGTTGATTTTTTTATATTATTTATCGTTCGTTTCATTTTTTTTTTATTTCACTCGTCACTTTCACTCTTTCTCTCTCCTGTCCGGAAGGTTTGATATCGTTGGAACACAGATGCGCGGCCCTCCATTTTGTCGTGGCATTGTTACTCTAAGTGCAGTGTACCCCATTGTTACTGGCCAACCACTCTGGCGTATTGTTAACGGGCGTTGTTATTATTATCGCTACTGTTGCGCGCGGACGACGATGACGATGAGACTTGCGCGTGCATACATATATATGTACATCATGCATGGTACATATGTATATAAAATACAAATGTGTACATGTATATGGATATTTACGTAGGGATATTGTGCTGCGTTGGGCGACGGTGAAGCATATATCAGAGAGGCAGAAAAAAAATAAATGAAAAAAATAATAAAATCTATACATGTATATATTTATGTATAGATAATATGGCGAACCAGCTGGCTGTTCGAGTGGGGCATTAGAGGCAAATTATACCACCGGAATAATTTTTATCCCTTTCCAATACTTAATACTTTTCCATTTTTTTTTTTTTATCCTACATGTCAATATTCATCCATCAGATTATTTCCAACGCCAACACAAAATAAAAAGAAAAAAATATTGTTTTTTTTGTTCACAAATTGACTGTTATTATAATTTTTATATATTGTAAAATAAATCAAAAGTCAAATCTTTAAATATAAATAAAAAATAGTAATAATTATAAAATATATAAATATACACTGAGAGAATTTTCGAGTAAATATTAACCCGTAATCATTAGTAATTAAGCCTGGAATATAACAATATTTGATAGAAAATTACACCTTCTAAGTTATTTTTTAATATGAATTGAAGTAAATATTACGCGAATATATTAAGAATATATTTCACTTTGCTACAGGGTAATTTTTCTATCAAATATTGTTATGTCCCAGGCTTACTATGGGTTACGGGGTAATATAATACCTATGTGTCCTATCACTAACGCTACTAGATATAGCAGAGGCACGTACAAGTTGCTGGAATACACACCATAGATCACTGAATCGTATGCTAGAACTTGATTGACGTAGCTATCAAATTGTCGCTGTATCAATTAAATAATTTCTAATTTTTGAGCGTGTGACTATAATGTCTTGCGTTACTTCCACTGCTTATCTGTTCTGCAAAAATTATGTTGCAAATGTATAATGTCGCTTATTCTATAGCTGATTTATATAAGGTCTGTCGGGTAGTATGGGCCTGATATTTTCACCCAGATATTTTCACAGACTATTTATATGGAAAGTGCTGTAACCAACATAAATATAATCAACAATCTACAACTGCTGAAGATACTCTATTACTATTTTGTGACCATTGCAAAATAAATAAATAAAAAATTGTGTTTTTGATTGATAAACAAAATTTTGTACTTTAAGAAAACAATAATTAATGTTTTATATTTGTATACCTACCCAATTTGGTATGTACTACCCGCCACTTTTTGATCAAAATGCCAAAATATTAATCCTATAATAAATTTGTTTACAATCAGTTATTTAATTCGCTAAAAATACATTTTATTTCACTTATCACAGGTCAAAATAAATTTAAATAATCGTTCTGTGCAGATTTTGAACAATTAAAAACGAAAATAAAAAATATGTATATATTCTTTCTCAAGAGGCTCGTACTAGCTGCCGTTCCCCTGAAACTTATAAGTGATTTATCATTTTTATTTCTGTTTATTTATTTATTCTACGGATATTATTATTATATTTATTATTTTTCTTTTCCCTCGTCTTTTTTTTTTTCTCATTTTTAATGTTGAAGATTGACGTTAAAACGTGCTCTTAGCGAACGCACCTGGTTATGCAAACAGTATTAAAGTCTCAATCTTTGTTCGGGCGAGCAAATTCAAGGCGCGAGACGGATGCTGAGTTGTGCTACTCCTTCGTTTATATATGTATACCATAGATGGAGAAGCGGTAAAACGCCCGCGAGAGCCAGACGGTAAAGCATGTAGACACACACATACATACACACACACACACACAGATATACATATACGTATAAATCATTGAGTATATGTAGAACGTAAACCAACCATCAGAGAGAAAGTGCACGAGCGAGCGAAAATGTCTCGGGAGCTCAAAAAGAAATATATAAAAAGAAAAAAAAGAAAAAATATTGCGCGCACGTCGTCTACTACTCTCGTCTCTCCCTCGTCAAAACCAACGACACTGAGGGTGCACAGAAAGAGAGAAGAAATATACAACTCAATGTTGGATTTTATATATATCGCTGTGCACACAACATTATTTTTCTATGGGGTTTTGAAGCGAGGGTATATATGTACAGAGGAGAGAGCACGCCAACCCGAACAAGGTTCAAATGGTATATATGGAAGTAAAATATATACACATATATAATATATATATATAGATATGTATATATGTATGTGTGTATGTTTGTGTTGTAATATGAATTTTATAGAAGAATATATAATAATTATAATAGTGACTATGTTGGTATTAATTATTAATTGCTGCATTTATAATTGCGATTTTATATTTTTTATATTTATATTTTATTTGTTTAGGGTGTTTATGTTAAAAGTTTATTAAAGGATTGAGGTAATTTTCATTAATAATTATTATTTTTATCTTTGATTATTCGATAGTTATTATTGATTATTTATTTGGTTTTTTCTTTATATTTTTGAGAGACAGACTGAAAATGATCTGTATTTAAAAGTGATTTTTAAATTTGTTTAAAGGATTTTTTTTTATTTGTTGTTTTTGTATATTGATGTATTGAATTGGAATATATATATACTCGTACATATATGTACATGTGTGTATGTATAGTGTATGTATGTATATAAATATATAAAATATCGATGCGAGGATAATGTTGGAGTGGATTAATGTGAAGTTGTATATGTCATGAGTGTGATAAATTTTTATTTAGATAAAATGAAAATTTGTGAATGTATGATTTTTTATTTATAAATTCAATGAATAATGCCAGAATTATATACAGGTTATTTTATAGGTACATAGAATTTATGTAGGGAAATTAATTATATTAAAATCGTTATCATTTTTGTTTTTATTTTACTCAGAAAATTAAATTCATATAGACAATTAAATTTAAAAAATTCTTATTCAACTCTATATATAAAGAAAAAAAAAATTTATGTGTTCAATACACATATTAACTATCAATATAACGTAATAATTATAAATATATTTATTTTCAAGTGTTTATTATTCTAATAAATATTAAAATCGTACAATTAATTTTGACAAATCAAAAATTATGAAAAAAAAAAAAAAAAAAAAAAATTATACATATTATTCACTCTAATTTACAATTCTAAATTAATATCAACAACTATCTAAAATCCACTTAACCCTCCAAATAATTAAACAAAAAAAAAAATGACTGAATAAATAAAAAAATAAAATATAATTATTATTTTCCATTAAATAATTTTATCATCTTTCAATATTGATGGCAGGCAAAAGTACGTGCGAATGAAAATGTATCTATGCAAATCTATTTTTCAATAAACAACATGCGCAATATAATACACAAACACACACGATGGTACCTATATACATACATAAATGTGACGTGCAAATGATGCAAGCCTTCATTAAAAACATTGCACCCAACGTGTTACATATATTCCACCGTACGCGCAATATACATATACGTAAATGTATATATATATAGCCAAAGGGTGCATACATTGCCACCGCAAACATCAGGAATGTACCCGAGGGTCTTTCGTTGCCCCGGTCGCCTTTTAGTTCACTTGCTGGCATTCCCAGTCATGATGAAAAAAAAAAAAAAAATAATCTGAAAGTGACTTTGACTCATCTCGTTCAAACAATTTCTTTCATGCCATACTTATACATGCACAGAAGCTGTTTGTAGGCACAAAATTAAATCATACACACTCACTTTATCTCACATTTTTCCACATTAACCCAAAAAATTAAGAAAAAATAAAACAGCATTCCCGAAAATATAATTAAATTTTTACTTTATTGCATTGAAATTTTTTTTTTTTTTCATTTTTAATTATAATTTCACATACGTCTCATCTCTATTCATAATCCCCCAGTCTTTTCTATATCTTTATATTTATATATATATATATATATACATATATAAATTAAAGAAAATGTTGACATAATAAAGAGGGAGCCAACACTTGTTTGTCTTTAAGACACTACAACCACTCGGTTCAGTCAACACCAGTCAATTAACGTCGCTCATCATTATCAAACTAAATTCCCCAAAACATTTCATCTATATCATTTATATAAACGCCCAAAAATCCCTCTCATATTATTACATTACCCAAACACAATACATAAAAAATAACTAATCATATACACAAACACATATTGCAATAATTAAATCAAATATTTTTATAAAAATACTCAAAACAGAAATGTATATATTTTTATATTTAATATTATTTCTACACAAAAAAATATTAACGTATATATAACCACAATAAGAATATTTATTGTATATACACGACAATACATACAGCAATTAAGATATATATAATATATATATAGTGAAACAAACAATTGCCTTGGATAAATGAACAAACATAAAATTAGAGTAAAGGAAATACAAATGGTGTAGTAGTAGGCGTCGTGTTGCGTTTAATGCCATCCCCCAATTTATTCTTTCTTTATTTCTTCTTTATTATTGTGCACGCAAGCTTGTCTGATGGGTGGTGGGTATATAGATAGCCTAGGGGTGCTAGTTGAACATATAGTATACATATACATATACAATTGTGGAGTAATTGTAATCAGAGGGTGGTCTCACGATGATAATGCGTGTTGGAAAAGCAAGTTGGTGGCAAGTTCAATTGCCCGAGGTATAATAGTTTAACTCATCGCACAGCTATTGTGATTGTATATATATTCATCTATGTATATCAATGTTCAACCCCCTCTCAAATGATTTATGTTGCAACCACTGTTATATATACTCTCACCGCAATGTAGTTATAGTGTATAATATGAAATTAGATTAATCCAATCAATCGTCATTCAACTACTTGCTTTATCCTGTGTATCTATAATTGTAATTATGATTTATATTAGTAGTGTATATATTAATAATTTGAATCAAATTTACATTGATATATTGGATGTTGAACATTTCTCGTAACATATCTACTTGGCTCACGAGTTAATAATTAATTGGTGGAGAATATAATTCATTGGATTATAAATGATTTAATGCAGAGTATTTTTATTAATAATTTAAAATTATAATTTATATTAGCTTTATTGATTGTGCTTGATGATGGTGTTTTTGTTATGAATTACAAGAATGTCTTGGCCTGATATCATTGTTAATATCTCTATATATTATTTAATTTAATTTTTTTTATTATATTAATTCAAGACAAAAAAATTTTTTAATAAAATTCAATTTGTAGCATTTAAATTGATTATAAAAATCGTGTTGATTTTTTGTTAAACAAATTAATTAATATGTATGTACACTGAGAGAATTTTCGGAAAAATATTATCCCACAATTCATAGTAAGCCTGGGACATAACAATAGTTGATAGAAAATCACAAATTTTAAGTTAGTTTTTAACATGAATTGAAGTAAATATTATTTTACTCTGATACAGAGTAATTTTTCTATCAAATATTGTTATGTCTCAGGCTTGCTATGGGTTACGGGGTAATATTGACTCGAAAATTCTCTGCGTATGAATATATTAATTACAATAGTTATTATTTTTATGAATTAATTAATAATCGGTTGATTTTAACGTTGATAATTTGTCTCGATTGATATAAAATCTGTGAAATTATATAAATCTTTAATCGGTTTTTTTGTGTTCAATGTCGGTGTTTTTAGACAAAGTATAATGAGACAAAAGTTCAAATCGGAGGTTCAAGTTTAAATTACGTCAGACAAGTTGAAAGAACTGTGAATTTTATATATACTAATTCAAGACAATGTCTGTTATAAATATATGTATGAAAGAATATTCTAAACTTTCTTTAAAAAAATGTATATAAAAATAAATATACAAATAAAACAATTATTTCAGCGTTTATAAAAATATTATACAGACTAATAAAATTCAATTAAAAATATAAAATAAATAATAAAAATTATTACACGATAATTTTTACATATATGTGTATGTATATATTTTAATACGAATATATTCTCGACCCACAACTCATTCAATCAGATCCATTTGTACATGCATATTTCCTTTTGAGTGGCTTGGTTTGAATTTTTGTGTTGTATAAGTGCAAGAGACAATGGTATACATATATGTATATATGTACATATATATATACGCACTGCAGAGACTTAAAACGAGTTACGACCACTTGAGCACAGACCCATTAACATATGGAACCTATTGGAAGCCCTTTTCTTATTCTCCATTTATTATTTTTTTATATTCTCCAATTCTCAGTGTAAAAATTATTATTTTTTATTTCTATATTTGTAATTTCACAAATTTAATTAATACTATAATTTAACGTTGATAAATTTATATTTATATATAACTTTATTAAGTTAAGAGTGTCTCAAAATTAATGCAAGAAATAATCTTTGAAATATTATATACGATTTAATAATATAAATAAGTAAAAATGATATATAAAAATAATATTATATAATTTTTTTTTTTTCATTCTGTTTGCCAATAGAAAATTTTTTTTATATAATATATATAAGAGATATAAAACACGAGGATGATGATAATGATGATAATGATGATGCGATAATCAATTGTGAAGCCGTTGTAATGTGGGATTATAACGCGTCGCTCTGTCATAAGCAGATGCTGATCCCATTGGTAGTCTATAATAGTTTATACACGGTAGGCTTCACTAATCGCGTTCAATTGCCGTAAAAGCGGTTTTGACCTATGAGAAAAAAAATAAAATTGTAAGTGAAAGATAGAGAGAGAGAGAGAGTGTATATTGTATAATGCAAATAGAAAGAAGAAATGAATAAAAAATATTGAACTATTTGTGTGTACTTATTTATATTTTCACTCGCGCTACCGTCGGACAGTGTTTAATAAATTTTTTATTACAAATGATGATGGGGTTTTATTATGGTCGTACGTTATTTGTTGAATTCTTCGCGTGACATTTTTTTTTTTTACGGATAAAAAAATATTAGAATGAATATTATTTTTATTTTTATTCTCATTGTAATTGCCATTGATTATTTCTAAGTTGCGAGATGAAAAAGATAAAAATATTTCAACTGTGAATGCCATCAAGTTTATATATGGGAGAAAGAAAAAAAATAATAATGTGAATGGTGTTGTAGACCTGAAAAAATGAGTGGGAAATATTTTTACTTGTGGATTATGTGCTTATATATGTATATATGTAGGAGAATATATGTTCGGGAGCGCACAATGTCGAAATCATCTTGTCAAAAATGTCAGTCCTACAAAAACAACGCGAGAATTTTACCTGGTATATATTATATCCGTAGTGTGACGTCGCATAAAATATGTTGAAGCTACACATATAATATTTCACAAATTCATTTTATTTTCCACTGTTAAAAAATAATAGTGAAATGAAGAAAGAAAAAAATTATTAAACTTGTAAAAATGTAAATATAACAAAATGAAATAAAGAAATTAATTATTTTTGTTACAGGTGAAAATATGGTTTCAAAATCATCGATATAAATGCAAACGACAGGCAAAAGAGAAAGCAATGGCTGAACAAAATGCACAAAATCAGGTAAAAATAACAAACATTATATTTTAACACACAAAAAACTTGATAAAAAAAAAAATATTAATAACACATAAAAATAAATCACTGAATGAAATATCGACTGAAAATTAATTTATATATATTAATATAAATAAAATACGCGTTATTATAAACACACCAAAGATGAACATAAATTCACCGTCAATCACAATAGAATAAATAAATATTACACACAAAAAAAAAAAATTGATAAATAATATAAAACATATAAAATGTGTCAAGAAATATATATTAATAAAACACTTTTCTTTCCTCGCACAAACGCGTACATAAATTTCCCAATATCCTACACTCTGCAGAGCACTGTGAAGACATTTAATCGTGTCATCTCCCAAAATCCAACAATCATAATGAATTTAAATGTGCCCAACAAAAGATACATACATATATATATGCAGCAGCACGAATTTATCCCTATAAAACACACATTATACCCAACTGAACACGTAATATATTTTTATCTGATCGTCGTAAGCGGAGTAAATAATTTTTCGATTTGTCACATATAAAAATCGTATTATACTCTATCATACATACATATGTATAAATGATTTTTACATGATGACGCCAGACAAAGCATATATATTTATGACGTTTTATAATCAATGATGCATTAAACATTTTGAACGATTCATTTAATCGGTTAGAAAATAAAAAAAAAACGATACACATCAATGTTTATACAATCGACAAACGACACATTTATATATATATATAAATAATACACAATGTATATATTATTATATTTATATATATATATATATATATACACAATATATAATACATACTTGACGCATCAGTCATCTATACAGTTATATTATACAAGTATAGTATATATTTATATCTATTTTTCTTTTTTTTTTTTGCACGGTTAAAATGCACGACATGACAATGCACTGTATTTTGTGAGATTGATCGGCAACAAAACTTATTTTAAAACACAATCATAGAAGCTTCTCGTCCCATACATACATACATATTACATGAATAATAGAAGCGGGGAAAATATAAAAATAAAAGAGGAAAAAAAAAATATATTTATGCTATCTAGGATTGAATCTAAGGTGGCCTTCTTCCCGCCTCAACAAACAGCCGCCCCATAATTTACTCGTTAACATTTGTGCATATGTACTTTACTTGTATTATATGTACATTTATATATATATATATATATATATGTATATGAAGTGAACGAGTGAATTTTTCCACTGTCGCATCTATGCCGCCCTCTTCTTTCCACGACCTCGATTTCAATTCTGAGGGGGCTTTCCGTTTACGCCACTCTGACCTTTATCTTGATGTGGTTCAACGACACGTGCAATTATATGCTGTATATGTATATAATATACATATGTGTGTGTTTGTATATATATATATTTATGTTCTGCTATCGTTTAGATATATATATGTACAATATATACATTTATACATAAGATATAAAACAGTAAAATCGTATTTTATGTATAAATTTTTCAATTTTATTTAAATTTAAATATTTTTTTTCTCTCTTTTTCTCATCTTAAATTTGTCTTCTGAATAAATAACTTTGAAATCTAACCATCTAACTGTACCTTAACTTTGTGTTAATATTTATAAACAGACAATGAACTGTATGTATAATATATAATCGAGCTCAATTTTGAATAAGTCTTGCATCATATATGTTAAATAATTATTTATAGTAATATTTTCCTGATTGTTCGACAATGATAAAATTTTATATTTAAATTTATTTTTCTTTGAATAAAACATTATTATTTTATATTATTTAATTTTGTCTCAATTCTCGCGTCATTTTATATTTACGCGTATATATGGAATAAACAAATGGAAGTTGGAAAAAAAAATTATACTCGAGAACTAAGAGAGGCAAAAACGAACTGGCTCCAGCATTAAGCGCTTAACATATAGGATATATTTTTATATAACGTTAATACATGAATATATATATATATGTGAAGAGAGAATGAGAGAAATAGAGATATATATATTACATGAGAGAGTTGTCGCAAATCAGAGTGGGATGCTGATGATGGTGGTGGAAACGATAGAGTGAGGAAGAGAAAGAGGACAAGGAAACAGCCTCTCTTGAGAGCCTTCAGTCGCCATCTTGCTGTAGGTACAGTCACGCGCAACACCTGATAAATTATATAAACGATATTTCCGTATTATTTTATACTTTTGCGAATTAACGAACAAATTAATTTTACATTTCAATAATTATTATTTTTATTCAAATTTATTTTTAAATTATTGCATCACAATCATGATGCCTATTATTAATTTATAAATAATTAATTATATATATATCTTTCATGGGATTAATTAATTTTTATTATAAATTTTAACATCTCTTCAATTTTACGATTTAAAAAAAAAAATATTATATTATTTGCAATTAATCAAATAATGTTATAAAGAATAATCAATAATTTATTTATTAACATCAGTATAATTAATTTGATTATAAACAAGTAATGTTCGTATAGTTAATTAAATTTAGCTATATCCAAAATTGAATTAATTTTAATATTTAATTTTAATTACTAATATTTTACCTAAATATAATTCTCAACGAAATAAAATATATCTACAAATAAATATACATATATTATATAAATAAAAGCGTATTCGCATAAAGAAAATAAATTAGAATTCAAGCATGAATAAATAAATAATAAATAAATAAATCGGCGAGGTAATAAAAATATATATTTTTCTCAAATTTTATGTCTCCAATGGATTTATTAAATAAATTATATATTTTCATTAAATATGTATGTATATTTAATAATTTATTATAATCAGCTAGCGAGTATATTGTTATCACATTCAAATGTATATAGTTATGTACGTACATATGTATATATCATAGTCATTTTCGCCGGATATCGTTCAACGCACGTTGAAGTGACAATAAAATGATGTGACGCGTGACGCGCGCGAACCATCATACGTTTAGCGTAATCATCACTTTGTCAATCTCAAGTACATTGAAACTTATGCACTTAGTTCCATCTCTATACATATATATACATTGATACATATGCACATGTATGTATATAAACGTAATATAACTATATACACATTCCATTAACAATTAATTGAACATAATTAATATTATTTTTGTAAAATTTATTCATTTATGTTCAATTTGAATTTTTTTTTTTTCTTCTTCGGATTTTTGTAGCTCGGCAATCGCGCTTGATAGAGATAAGCTGATAGTATATTCTTGTGGGGAATTGAACGCTCTACAAAAAAGGTCTCTTACACTTTTTTCATAGAGACAGCCATTCTAAAGATATTCAAACCTAAAGTTTCAAATGTATGAAATTTTGACTTTATTTTGTTATTAAATCGATACTAATAATACTTAAATGAATTTTATTATTATTCCAAAGCAATAGATATTGTGCTGTATAAACAAAACTAAGCAATGTAACTACAATTATATTGAATTGTATTTTTATTACAATAATAAAGTGATTAGCATCAATTTAACAACAAAAAAGTCAAAATTTAATTTGCAGTAGCTTTGGACTTGAATATCTTTAGAATGGCTATTTCTATGAAAAAAGTGCAAAAGACCTTTTTTGTAGAGCGTTCAATTCCCCTCAAGAATATGCTATCTTCATATCTCTATCACTCCCAAATGCCGAGCTACAAAAATCCAAAGAAAAAAAATTTTTTCACCCATGTTATATAAATATGGAAAATGAAAAATTACCAAAAGACACCTCTAATTAATATTAAAATTAAAAGCTCCCACTTTTTGAAAACCTTTCTTCCTTCACCGTCCAGTATACATACATACATGTATATATACATTTACAATTATATTTAATTTCTAGAAAAAAATTCTATAATCAATTTACATATTTAAATATAAAATTTTCAACAAATATATATTTGCCATCATATTTTATTGTTGGACTCATGAATAAAATAAATAATGTATGGATATATATAAATACATATATTTATATATGTGTGCATATAAGTGTGTGTGTGCGTGTATGTGTGTGTATATATAGCAATGGGTCATTGCAATATGCCGCCAACAGCTAACACAAAGTTGTTATTAGAGCGCAGCAGGAGCGACGAGATCGAAGAGGAATGTCATGTATTTTATGTTGATACAGCTGAGTGGTCCACCGGGGTTTCACACAGGTAACATCGTTTGTGTCTGATGTAGTAGTAGTAGTAGTAGCAGTATATATATATACGCCAGCACATCGTTTGTCGAGCTTCTGTTTAGTATGTACCACCGAGTACATAGACCATGTATCCTTATAAAAAAGAAAAAAGCTGTAAAAAAAAAAAAAAATATATTCATGAAATAATAAACCTGATGATGATCATTTTATTTAATTGCATTAAAATAAACCAAAATAATAAATGTTCTGTATATAGTACAGTAAGTGAAGTACAGTGTGATAAATATATAAAAATAAAATTACGATATTAAATAAATAAATAGAAAAAATAATTCAGTACAAATGGTATTATATAAATATTATTCAGGTATATATTAATTATTGTGTATTTTAATAAATTGAGTATAATAGTTTTGTGTATGTGTGTTTAATAATTAATACGGTAGCCAGCGGTATTTATTTTTAATAACAAACACGATTTCTCCTTGAAAAATATATATTCTTCAAGTACAAAAATACATATAGGTACATATATATAAATTATATTTATATTCGTCTTGATGTATAATATAAGGTATAGATTTGTGTACATATGCGCCCACGTTTTATTTACTCTCTGTACACGGAACGAGGCCATATATAATATTCACTCTCGTATGTATAGATACACTATATACATATATGTATATACATATATATATATATATATATATATATATATATATTATATATTATCGTCAAGTTTTCTCTGATGTTCTTCCACTAACAACACGTTACTCAATAATATTCCAACGATGTATACTTTGTTGAAAGCAATATTAATTCGCAATATTCATTATCATGAACAATCTAATATATAAGCATTGAATAAATATTAACCTGAACTTTAAATTGCCATTAAATAAATGAATAAATAATTTATAATACATGTATATAATAAATATAGGGACATATTTATATTTACATAATAATAAATACATTGGGGTGTTTTATTTTTAGGCGATATTTTTTTTGTTTTGTTTATGAAGACTGAAAATCTGATAATTTATATAAAAACAAAATATTTCCGTTTGAAAAAAAAAAAATTCAGAGTTAATTAGAGGCTTAGCGAATTTGGAAATTCGATTTTTCATATAAATAACACGAGAAAATTTTTTTTTTATTTGAACTCAATTTTTCGGTAATCAAAATTTTTTTTTATGCTGTTACATTGTTGATTTAGCATTATTGCGTTTATTGTAAGGTAATAAGTAATGTCAAATCGATAAATTCTAGTTTAAAAAAAATTTTTTTGTCAATTATAATCAACTTTTATACCTTTCCAGCTCTACAACTCGAAAACTGTTGGTCGGAGAGCGTTTGCAGTGAACAACTTTTTTGTAGCAAATTTAATGCCCTACAAAAGTTGTATATTCATTTTTGTTCAAAAAAAATTTTTGATTACCGAAAAATCGAGTTGAAGTCAAAAAAAAAAAATTTTCTCGTGTTATTTATATGAAAAATCAATTTTTTGAATTTGCATATTTTTTTTTTGTATAAATTATCAGATTTTCAGTGTTCATAAACAAAAAAAAGTATCGCCTAAAAATGAAACACCCTAAAATACAGATATCTACATAATAATAAATACATATGAATAAAATAAAATGAAATAAAATAAAATAAAATAAAATAAAAAAATGTTTCAGAGTGCCAGTTCACCCCGACGAGTTGCAGTGCCTGTATTGGTAAAAGATGGTAAACCTTGCGGAAGTGGTGGCGGTGGTAATGAAGGCAGTCGTGGTGGACCCAGTGCAGCATTAGCAAGTCCAGCGCCACATATGACAGCAGCATCAAGTCCACATGGGACACATCATGGCGCAAGTGTTTCACATCATTCAGTCGTTGGTGTCAGTCATGTTATGACATCGAGTCAAGGTTTGCAGCATTGTTCTTACACAAGACCAGGTGGACAACAAGGAATGCAACAGCAACAACATCAGGGCCAATGTGGCGCTTATTTACCATTGCAGGGTAGGGCCTGGTAGTGCACGCCGTCCGCGGCGGGAGCAGCGGCCTACGCCAATCCCTCCGTCGCTGGCCCCTGGGCCCTCGCCGCGGATCCGACTGCATGGTATGCTATTCCCGATGATAGCCCGTGAATTTTTTTTTTTATATTTCATAAGATCTCGATTTATTTTTATTCATCAATCGCCGGAATTTTTATTAATGAAGATGATGAAATTATATATATTTTTTTTTTCATTATTCTTTGGGGGTTGGATTTAATTGTTTCTGTTGAGAAAGACACTTGGATTGATGGGAAGAATATCATGTGTTTAATATTTAAATAAAACTTGGATTTTTTATATTGATAATGAGTAGATCATATTTCAATTCAGTTAAAGTGAATTTGAAATAATAGTGGGGATATATTTATCTGTATGTCGAGTATATATGTTGAGGGAATTGTGATAATCACAAAGGTAAAAGAAAAATTAATTAGTAGAAATTATTTAATAATTTAGAAGTGTGACAATGTATAATATAAATAGTGCATTTTATTGTGGTTATAATTAAAGTGCAGCTAATTTTTATTGCAATTAATTTTCACATGTGGCGATGGTGAAATTTTTTTTTTTTATATGTATATATTCTTATATGATAGTGAAAGAAAGAAACAAACATAAACATTAAAGGGAAAATATTGTTTTTCAAGTATTTTTTTAGTACGAATGAAAATTGTACGTTTGAAGTACGAAGGGATTCGAATTAAAAAATAATTAATTCGACAAAATAAAATAAAGACATGATTATATATAAAAATAATTTTGTCTTATCTTAATTTGGGGCTTCTTACGTACAATTTTCATTTATTAATTTCGGGCCGATTTCACGGAATAAATTTTGGTACATATAAATATACACATAAATATATTTATACAATATTAATAAATTCGTTAACGAATGTAAAAGCAAAATAAGATTTGTATATAATGAACCTTGTAGTATCCGGGAAATATTAAATGATAAATTAATGAATAAATAAATAAATAAATAAATAAATAAATAAATAAATAAATTATTCTCAACATCAACAAATTTCATATAAAAATTTGATGAAAGAGATGACACGCGATTTGTTATATAAGATATAAACGTTAGGGAATGAATCATTTATTGATACATATATATATATTTATAAATATATATATGTGTATTATAAATTATATATATATATATAAATATAAAAATTACAACAAAACAAAAAAACATAAGCAGAAATTAAGAAAACAAAAATAATAATTACAAATGATTTAGCGAGTAGACGCGATGTGAATGTAAAGGGTGAAATGAAATTAGTAGAAATTATTATTATAAAGTTTTTTGTAAATAATAAACAACACAAAAGAGATATTAATAAAAATGATACTAATATATAGTCTTTGATATTATTTTTTTTAATTATAAATATTAATTTATTTTCTTTTTTCTCGTGTATATTAATATATATATTCTCATCGATTATTTTATTCTTTTTTTATATTTTCCTTACTTTATGCACGTTCTTAAAACTCATAAATGCACAAAACAATTCACTCTCTATCTCAATATAAAAAAAAAAGGGAAATATTTCTATATGTACATATATATTTATATGAAAATACGAATGCGGATCAAGTTTATAAGTCGATGAATCGAATGTGCGCTTGACAATACCAATAAAACTAAGAATGTTTCATTACATCTCTCGCATTTTTATATATCGAGTACACGCAAGGACTATATGTAGATATATATGTTTGTATATATGTATTATACGTACGAATATAAAACTTCCCTTCGATATGCTTTGTAAAAGCGCCATGGAAACTCCCTTGTGCCGTCGCGAATATGATCTCAATCCCTCTTTCCTTTTTTTTTTTTTTTTGTTTTTTTATATATTTTATCTCTTTTATACTTTTTCTTTATCTGTAACAATTCAAACTTATACGTGTATATAAAATGAGAATGTATATAAGCCGATCTCTGACAATTAAAACCCAGCTATATATACAGAGAAAAAGAAATCATCTTACGAATTTTTTCATCTTTATTTCACAACACATGAAAACATTTTTTAAATTAATTTATTCTGTGAATTAAATTTCCAAAAAGAAACATTGAAAATTGTTTCGTTTGTAATACTGAATAATTTTGTTTGGTATTTAATCATATAATTATCAAAAATACATATTCATAAACATATTCAATTGAAAATTGAAAAGAGAAATTTAACTTCGAAAAAAAAAAAAAAAATCAATTAATAAAACCTTTTGATTAATTTTATCAAATATAAATTATAAAATATATTCACAAATGTGTATGCAAAATAAACACACTGAGAAAAACGACATTTATAACAAACACATCATATCAATAATTAATAAATATTATACGTTCATTAAATAATTACAAAAAAAATATAATTCAACTCAAAATATAATTATTTTTTCTCATAATGATCATTCAAATACAAATAATATTCACAAATTCCATTAATTACCATATATCCAATCAAAAAATATTCTCACTTCAATCCAACTCCAATTCTCAAATCTCAAATAATATAACATCATAAATAAAAAAAAAAAAAAAACATAACCAACATTTCACAAAATTAAAAAAAAAAATATTTCTTCGCTCTTCATAATAAAAAATTAATCACATTATATACTGAAAGATAAATAATTTTTTATTTTTTTCCCAAACTCTCTTCTGCATTACATAACTAAAATAAATATATATATATATATATATATACATATATACATATATACATATACATATATATATATTTATATAATGTAGCCAATTCGTTTCAGCACTTTGACGCACTCACGTTGCGTGGACGGGTCGAAATAACTGCGGTGAAAAGAGATATATACATATGTGTATGTATGTGTATCAGTGCGACAAGGGTACAAGGGGGGTTGTGACATACGAGGGTGTGCCTGAGGATGACAGGCCACACCAAACGACGACGCTTTTACTGGTCACTCTTATAAACGTATCCTATCGTCACCCTTCGTTTCTCTTCATTCGTAACGCATTCTGGTGCCCACCATTATCATATTTATTAACTGCCGCACATACCGTTTATATCTACACCTATATATGTACGTACATATATATATATGTGTGTATATATATTTACAGCTGGTATTGCTGATGTGTATAATATAATATGTGGCGATGACAGCAGCACGTGGCAACGTCGATAGTATATAGTCATGCTTAAAGCAGTTTGGATTTGTTGTCATTTGATGCGATTATATCGTATGTGTTTTATGTGTATAATACATATTTCACGCCTTTTTCCCATCTATCGTTAGCCCATTGCTTTAATGCATGGATTAATACTTACTGCAGATTATTTTTTATCGTTAGAAAAATTGAGAAAAAATTTTTTTTTCAAATATTTCCAATTTTTTATTAAATAATATTATTAATAATATTATGGAATCTGTTGATTATATTGAAGAAAAAATTAGCGATTATTCATTTGTGTATAAATTTATAATTATTGCAGATTATATTTTATTATTAGAAAAATTGAGAACAAAAATTTTTTTTTCAAATCTTTTCAATTTTTTATAAAATAATATTATTAATAATATTATGAATATTATGGAATCTGTAGATTATATTGAAGAAAAAATTAGCGATTATTCATTTGTGTATAAATTTATAATTATTGCAGATTATATTTTATTATTAGAAAAATTGAGAAAAAAATTTTTTTTCAAATCTTTTCAATTTTATATAAAATAATATTATTAATAATATTATTAAATCTGTTAATTATATTAAAAAAAACAATCTGCTTGTATACATATATTTATAATTGAGAGGTTAATTATTATAATGAATATTTATTTATTTGTAGATATATTTATTGGTTTAAATTATGTACAAGAGAAATTTTGTAGATTATAAATGGAAATTTGTGGATTATATTAATGACATTGGTGAATTAATAAATGTAATAAATAAAATGTGGTATTTTTTTTTATATATTTGATGAAATAATATACTTGTGAAAAATTGTATATTAGATGGTTGTAAATAAAATTCGTTCCAATAATAAGACGGTGTAAATTCATGATGACAAAAGGGGAAAATTATTTTGCGTACGAAATATATTCTAAATCTAATGTGTTCCATAAACATTTACAACCAACGACACCCTTTTGCCTACTTTAGCGCGTCTATGAATACACAAGGACGAAAATCATGGGGTTGTTTTGACGACAAGGCGTTGCGTGATCTAAGATGCTTGCACATCAGACAACAGAAGGAGGAGCTGACTACACGACTTTTGATCTACAATGAAGACAAGAGGGTTATATAAACATTTTAAACTCATGCATAAATTGTTAAAATTGTATATATAAAATACAAATCCTAATATTATCTACACATTTACACTATATAAATTAAAAACAAACACACACAATCACCCATCCATCAACATTATATTATTAATTAATTAAATTATCATCTCGAAGAATTTTTAAATCAGATAAATTTATTAGAAATTTCCTTTCAAATAATATTAATATAATATTTAATAAAAATATAATTTGTCCATAGCAACTATATCATTATTATTATATACATCATCAAGTTGATATAATAAATATAGTATATAATAATTTTATTGCTATATATATATTTATTAAAATAATTAATTGATTGAATTTATTTGTAAAATTCACGTTCAAACAATTTTTCATTTATGTATTCAAAATATTTATGTATATAAATGTATAATTTGTAAATGCATTTAGTATAAATATATAAGTAGATATATATGTATATAACAATGAGTGATTATATATGTATCGTCAAAAGCATTCCGATTGGGATTTAACAGCAGGCAACAGCAAACGATATTGACACTTGACAATATACTGGCACCCACGTAATTGCAAAGTGGGCTGGTTTGTTATATATATATGTGTATGTGTATGTGTATGTGTATGTATAGTATAGGTATATATGCTACTGATATAGTAAGTGGATGCGAGACGAATGCATACCTGTATGCAATTTCATCAGGCTTTGTACGTGCTATTGTGAAAGATATATTATTATATCGTCGTTGTCATTTTATCAAAGACATTTCTCACGTTGTTTTTTATGTATGAATGTATACACTTGATATTTTATTTTTATTTTACTATATATGTATATGTAATGTGTTGTTGTATATATGTGTGTGTATAGATATTAGTTTTATATGTGGAGAAGGAATTATATATTAATGATTATTAATAATTGATGAATGTATATTTATTTATAGATTTTAGGAAAGAATAAAGAGATTTGAGAAATTTTGAATATTATTATTTTGAATGGTTATTATAGTATAGAAATTGTTATATTTTATTGATGAATAATTGAGTATTTGATTGGTAGATTTTATAAACTTTTTCATATATATTCGTACTTGAAAGTGAATAAAATACTTGGAAGATAAATATAATGGGAAAATAATTAACAATGAAATATTTATTGAATGTGTATTTTAAAAATTTAGGTTATTAATTAAGTTTATTAGTTGTGATATTTAAAAATTGTGAACGATGAATTAATTTGAATAAATAAAAATTTAGATATTTTTATGTATTCTTAATAATATTTATTACAGTGATATATATTCTTAAATTTAATATTATTATTCTAAATAACATTGTTCTTCAATGTTTCTGCATGCAAATAATATTACAGTTTCGCATAATTATTTTTCATTAACGTATAACACTGTAAAAAAATTTATAGATATTTTTATTACTCCCCACACGTTTATAAAAATATTTTTCCATCCAAAAATTCCTCAATAATTTTTTTTTGTTATCTAATATTCAATGTGAATTCAATGCAAAGTCAAAATTTCATACATTTAGAACTTTGGGTTTGAATATCTTTAGAATAACTGTCTCTATGAAAAAAGTGCAAGAGACCTTTTTTGTAGAACGTTCGATTCCCTACAAGAATATGCCATGATCTTATTTCCATAATACTCAAATGCCGAGCTACAAAAATCCAAATAAAAAAAAAAATTTCCCATGATTATTAAAATGAAAAAATAAAAATTACACCGAGGAACCTCCTATAAATATTAAAATTAAGAGCTCTGTTTCAAACAGGCTTCTTTTTTCACCGTCTAGCAACTTTTCAGCCTGGTTTTTTCAATGAAAAAAAAAAGTTTCCTAAAAATGGCACACCCTAATATATAAATAAAATACTTTTTTCTGAACTAAAAAATTTTTTTTCACTCCCTATATAAATATCAGCCCATATTATTCCCGCTAAACTAACAATTATTTATTAATCCCATGCACAAATAATCTCCATATAAAAATATTCCAAACAAAAATAAAAAATTTAATTTTCAAAAACATCCCCAATTACATTTTTATATTCACTTTTACAATTAAACTTATAAATATATTTTATATATGATTAACTCTCCGTGTTGCATCTGATGGAATGAAAATTAATTAATTAACGTCTCAAAATTAAATAATACAATAAAATAAATTTCATTTTTTATATTTTATTCCTCCATATATATCTATATATATAGATATAAGAGTTAAACTACTGTCGATCAGCGCAGACTCAGTGACGCGTTCGATTTATTTTCTGGTGTGTGTTAGCGGTGTGGCGGGTGTTGTACGCGCGCAGCATTCGCGACCACCGTTGCGGGTCGAAATACGCTAAAGGGGGGGGGATTAAAGGGGGGGGGGGAATAAAACTCCGCCTATCCACGTTCTCCATCAGAATCAAGACCGCGCCCAATAGCTCCACCTCTACATATATATATATATATACGTACTTAATATATATACACATAACTTTTTCTCGTCATTGCCCACCCGCGTTTCACTTTTTTTTTTTTTTTTCCATCCACGACCATCTCACATCTCTCGTTTCCTCTTATTTCCAACCAAAACTCCCCTTTCGCACGCTAAGCACGAACATTCGTATATATATAATATGTATAAAAAAAAAAGAAAAAAAACTAGTTGGTATATAACTTCATCGAGCAGTAAATTTACTTGTACGTTGAAAATGGCATCAGGACATTGTGTACAGGACACTGCTGACCCCTCTATACAAAAAATAAAATTTCTAATATGTTTATATGTATATATATTTATATAACTACACTAATATATATGTAAATAAAAATTTAAAAAAATAAATATTTAATTAATTAAATTATTAGTATTAAATATATATAATGAAAATGACTTTTTAATTAATTAAAATTTTAATTTATATAACATTTAATTTATTTATTATATGAATTATATATATAGGAATATTGAATATTAATAGCTGGTATATTTTATTGACTATTAATATATAATTACATATGATTTATAAATTTTCTATATTTATATAATATATTTATATATTTAATCAAATTATTAGCATCAACTATATATATTAATATATATTAATATATTGATAAAATTGAAAATGATTTTTTATAATGTTGGAAAAAAAAAAATTTTTAATTTATATAACATTTAATTTATTTATTATATGCATATAAAAATTTAAGTAGAATATTAATAGCTTATTTGGTTATTATAGCCAATTAATATAACATAATATTTATAAATTTTCTATAATTATATTTACTGTGAAATAAAAAAACTATTCGTCGCATCAATGAGAATAAAATTGTAAATCAATTGATTATAATCAACACCAATTCAATTTAAATTCATCTATTAATTATTATCATTATCCAAACTTTGACAATTTAATTGAATATATACTGTGAATATTATATAAATAATATAAGAAGAATTGCTCCAAGAATTGACTTTGCAATAGAGAAAAAATAAATACACAAAATATTCTATAGTATATATTATTATACATTTAATCGATCATGCAGAAAATGTCTGGACACGTTCGAATATGACGGTTATAAATAATTCGGTAAATGTTAACGTATATTACGTTATGTGCAAAATTTGTAGAGGACCACGCACTGTGGAACTATATATATACACCCATTCTACATACATATATATATATACACACAAAAGTGGTATATAGGACACTTGACAATCCATTGGCGCGTACTCGATGGTACATTGTTTAAATGCTTTTGCACGTTAAAGGTATGCATCAGGCGGTTCCTCTCAAATTTATATATATGCAGTATATCCATATACATACATATATGAATGTATATATATATTATATAATGCTTTTGCGCCCGCACGGCTTTTGTAAAAATTACATACACACATATACATAAATCCTTGACACGTAGATAAAGAAAAAAAGCAAAATTTTTTCCTTTCAATTATTTGACATACATATATATAAATATATATATTTTACATATATACCTAATACATAAATTGTTGGTAGAGGTATATATACGTATTATCCAAGTCCTACTGAGCTTATATATAAGACACAAACATTTATATATATATAATTCTATATATAATGTATGTACAAGTACGCGACCACAGTGAACGGTTTTGAATCGTTTCAAGATCACCAAATATTGAAGTATATACTTTTATTTGTCTAACTCACCTTTTATATATATTTATATTTATTACGATTTACTATTGGTTCCCACACACGGTGGTATATTGTGCCCACCAAGAGAGTTTCATTTGTGCAGTGCGCGAATTTGTTGAATGCACATTAGATGAGTTTTAAAATTTTTTAGTGACGGTATTTCAAGCGTATACTTGCAGCATTGAGCATATTATCGTTTATATTATTTTCATTCACTTGATTTTTTGTTTTTTCCGAGTGAGAGTATCGATATTTCCGCGAGACTGGACAGCCGTGAGTCAAGAAGTCAACGTAAACACTGCGGGAGATTGAGATGGTGTATGGGAGGGCATTTTGGGGCCACACCAAACGTTTCAATGGTGGTATTACGTGTGAGGCCCATGTGCATTAAAAGTATTCTTGTGTGGTGCGGGACATTATCAACGGGCGGATGATCCGCGCGGGAAAATTTCCGGGGGGTCTCGCATCACTCTTCATCTTATATATTCGCTTACTATGTACTGTGCATCAGTCTTCTATTATTTTGCCACACATGCGCATGTGTATTTAATATTTATAATGTATATATATGTGTACGTAGATAAATTTATATATTTATAATATGAAATATGATGTGCTGAAATATAATTGTTGTAAGTATATTAATATATTAATATTAAGAATAATTATAATTGCAATGCTTTTGATTATTTTGTTTCATTTATATTTTATTTAGAAATTATAATTATTGTGGGAGTATATATTTATATTTATTTCTGGTAATATTCTGAATTTATTGATATAATATTATTAATTATTTTAAACATGTGAAAATAATTATTTTAATGTTAGTTTATTGTGAAATTTTTGGTGTGAAATAAAATATAATAATTATAATGAATTATTTTGAATTTGTTATGATGTTTGGAATGGAAATTAAATTAATTTGTTTATTATTTAAATTATTTATGGGGAGAATAGTGAAATTATTATGAACATCTGAATATAATTTAAATTCTTATTCAACAGCAATTAATATTAATTTAATTATTATACAATATTTATACACAATTTCCAATACTTGAATAAATTTAATTATCAATTTATGATTTATATTATCACAAAAATTATTCACTTGCCCAAATAATTCAATCTCAATAAACAAATGAATATAATTAAAGAAGAAAAAAATTTTTCATGATGAAAAATAAATTGAAATAAAATTTAATTTAAAAATAAAATATACAATAGCATATTTTTTTTTGTTTATTCGTTTATTATACATATATAGTTGTGTTAACTTTATGGGTATATAGATATATATGTAGGAGAAGACGGAAAAATAAAGGAAATGGTGTCGTTATTGCTTCTCACCCTTTCACTTGGATTTAACACGAGCAAAAAGGGTGTAGTTGCAGTAAATATTATATATACTTATATAATAATGCATCCACCGACCGTTGAGTATTGAAATTCATAAGCATCAGAAGCTGTTTGATCTTACATATAATATATAGACATTTGTGTGAGTCTCGCGCGGACACTTACAGCAATGCCTACTTATCAAATTGCATAGAGAAAAGTGGTGAGTATAAGAGCGATAAAGAGATATACGAGGGGAGAAAAAAAAATTTTTTTTTTTCTCTTTATTATTCAAAGCCAGCAGAAGTGTCTGTGTATATATGTATGTATATTTATATACACATGAAGGAGATCATATTTGTCATGCTATCTCCAAGACCGGCCTTTATGTATCTCCAAGTAGGTACATATATATTTGTAACAAAAAAAAAAAAAAAATGACGATATTATATAAATAGAAGAAACAAAAAAATGTGGTAAGGTAATTATAAGATAATGCCATATCAGAAATTAAAATATACGAGAAATAATATATTTTCACAATTTAAAATTAACTATATAAATACTACTCCAAAGCCTGAATCAAAAATTATTATTTAATACACTGGCAATATTTACAAACTCACACACATCCATTTTTCAAACTAATCAAAAATATTGATGTATTTTAAATACAAAAAAAATCCTAAATCGGCTCCTACACTTTGCATTAACAGATTTTTCCTTCGATTTAATTTTCTACACTTGACAAATATAAACAATAAATTAAATCACAGACGTGTCTACAATATAAAGCAAATATAATAATAAACAAATAATAGTAATAATAATAGTAATAATAGTGATAATAGTGATAGTGATAATATAATAATGATGATTATAGCAATAGTAATAGCAATAGTAGTAATAATAATAATAGTAGTAGTAGCAGTAGTAGTAGCAGTAGTAATAGTATCGGTAGTAATTATAGTAATAATAATAATAATAATAATAATAATAATAATAATAATAATAATAATAATAATAATAATAATAATAATAATAATAATAATAATAATAATAATAATAATAATAATAATAATAATAATAATAATAATAATAATAATAATAATAATAATAATAATAATAATAATAATAATAATATAATAATAATAATAATAATAATAATAATAATAATAATAATAATAATAATAATATCGGTAGTAATAATAGTAATAGTGATGACGATAATAGTAATTATAGTGATAATAGTAATGGTGATAGCAATAGTGATAGTAAAATTAATAATAATAATAATATCATTTGTTTGAAAAAGTGCTAAATAGTTTACAAAAAATTATAGTCCAAAAAGAACAAAATGAATATATATAAATAACAAATACCAATTTAAAATTGGGAAAATACATAATTTCTAAGTATAATCTTTCAAAAGTAGTGAGCTCAGTACAATTTTTTATATCACTATAGGTAATCGATTGAATTCATGTAAACACTTAAACAAAATAGAGTTAATAACAAATTAATGAATAAAATATCTCAAGATGATATAATCCTAACGTCTTTTTGATTATTTAATTCACTCATTAAATAGCTGAAGCTAAAACAAAAAAGTCACTAGAGGAAATACCGTATCTATATATACATATATAATATCTCCTTTACATATATATATAAATACATAAATATATATACATATACAAGCATATACGGAGGTATAGAGAGGTAAATTATAAGAAAAGAAGAAAAGTGAAGTGAAGTGAAGAGAAGAAGAGAAACGTACGGCACAGAGAGGGTTTTATAACGCGACTCTACACCTGGACCTTCTTTACCAAGGGCATACAAGAGTCCTCCTGGCATCCACTCAACGATTCAACCACCCAAAAGAGTGCTTCCATACATTCCCCGACTATGCTACTTGCGTCATGTGTTCTCACTTCCTCTAAGCTTATATCCACATACGTATACTTACTGCTTGCATATACCTACACACAAACACGCGTACTCGCATATATCCTTTACTATAATATACTTATTTGATATACGTCATGACCTATGCACACTATCACATATTTTTACTCATAGCTGATATATATTTATAAAATAATACATATATGGCATGCATGTGTAAGTATTATTGCGCGTGCGTACCATTTTTTTTTTTTTTTTTTCGTTAATGAAAGGAAAAAAAAATTTTTTTTTTGTCCCTTTATTTCTTACTTTGTGGCAGGGCGCGCACCACCACCCCGCAGGCAAAATCCACTCGAATATTCATAGCAGCGAAGCAAATTTGTGCGTAACTGGCATGGTCGAGTTGATATATACATGTATACATGTATATATAAATGACTACATGACTACATAATACATAAATATATATTTCCCCCGTTTGTCATCGCGTCTATATATCGTCAACGGCGTTTCATTCACGATATAGAAAGACGAGTCATCGATTTTTTATATAAATTATGTGTGTATGCATGTATATAATAAATATACATACATATATATATGAGAGCTGGAGAGCAAAGGAGGAAATCCGAGAGGCTCGTTGACGACAAAACGAGAGAGAGTATTGTTCACTGGTGCTTGAGTGTACGTTGATTTTTTCAATGTTTTTTTTTTTTTTTTATTCTTTTTTATTTTTATATTTTATCGTTGAGTGTACATCAAAGTTATAAAATTAAATGAAGTAGAATAGATGAGAAAAATATCGTATATAATAAAATATCCATGATTTTTTTAATAATATTCTCAAAGCAAATAAAAAATAAAATTAATTTTATTCTTAAATATAAATTAATATTTTTATTTAATTACATTTGATAATTATTCCATGACATCTAATACTAATAAATTTATATTAAATACAATTTATTATTATTATTATTATTATTATTATTATTATTATTATTATTATTATTATTATTATTATTATTATTATTATTATTATTATTATTATTATTATTATTATTATTATTATTATTATTATTATTATTATTATTATTATTATTATTATTATTATTATTATTATTATTATTATTATTATTATTATTATTATTATTATTATTATGGTTGTTGTTGTTGTTGTTGTTGTTGTTGTTGTTGTTGTTGTCGTCGTCACTATTATTATTGGTATTGCTATTAATTATTATTGATTTTACTATTATTATTGGTATTACTATTATTCAGTGATATTACTATTATTTAGTGATATTACTATTATTATTGATATTGCTATTAATTATTATTGATTTTACTATTATTATTGGTATTACTATTATTCAGTGATATTACTATTATTATTGGTATTACTATTATTTAGTGATATTACTATTATTATTGATATTACTATTATTATTGGTATTGCTATTAATCATTATTGATTTTACTATTATTATTGGTATTACTATCATTCAGTGATATTACTATTATTATTGATATTACTATTATTATTGTTATTGCTATTATTATTGTTATTGCTATTATTATTGGTATTGCTATTAATTATTATTGGTATTACTATTGTTATTGGGATTATTATTATTCTTACTATTATTATTGTTGTTGTTATCATAATAATTATTATTATTTAGAGTAATAAATTTATAATCGAGATCGCACTTGATAGTATTGGCAATCGTATCTCAATCTATGATTTGTAAAGTCGAAAAATCGTATCTTATTCAATCATTATATATGTATGTGTATATACTTGGAGTGTTGGTATATATATATGTATATATCAGCTCTTTATAGCGTTGCAGTATATATGTATATTTGATGTGAACCCTCTCAGGGGGGTTGTACGAAAGAGCTTCGGGTGCGTGCGGTCACGAATGAGGGTGGCCATTCATCCTGGGGTTAACTCGGGATTATCATCAACTCAACGCTCTTTCTATAACCCCTCAAAAGATTTACCTGATGAAGATTCAATTCTACTGCGTCCAATATATGTATATATGTACAGAATTTATTACACGACAATTTGGTCGATATTTTTTATAATAGTTATATGTTTTTTTATTTTTCTTTGCTGTTTTTAATTATTTTTGTATTTATTTTTGTTGGGTTTTAATTAAGTGGAAAAAAATTATTAAATTTACAGAGAATTTTGAAGCTTCGATTGAATTAATATTGTGTTATTTGTTAGCATGAATTTATTGATACAGTGGAAATGAATGTTCATAATAATTAATATTTGATTATGAAATGTTTTGAATTAATTATGAAAGAAAATATTTTCAATTTCAATATCGTTTATGAAGAGTTATTTATTTTTTTCGCTTTTAATGGGGGGGAAAAAACTTGAATTAAATAACATGACGTTTGTTTAATTAAATACTTGTAAGAATAATTTATATAATTAATAAATAATTAATATCCACTGATTGATTTTAATTAATTAAAATTACAACTATACCAAAAAATTCTTTTTTTTTCCTCGTGTTCAAATGCTAAACCATTAACTTAAAAAAATCCACAAAATACATATATGTAATTACATACATATATGTAAACACATATACATACATTATAAACCCGGCGTATATAGAATATATATGTAAGAGGATTCCTTGCAAGGCTTTAAAGCAAACGCCGATGGTTGCATTGTATTATATATCCATAAATGTATATATGTAAACCACTCGTTCATATGGCAAGAATAAAGAAATCTGATGTATATACAATAAAATATAGAAGGAGAGAGTGTAAGAGATTGAAGGAGGTAAATATATATAATAAATGACGAAAGTGCGAGACCACATCTCCACCGACAAGGGGTAGATCTCAGCGCGGATAGTGCTTTATTTCATCGCAATGTATATGTATATAATAAACACATATATAAAAGAGAGATCTAAAATTTAAGATATATATATCGTTTAAATATATATATGGGTACAGTCAGAGCAATTGTACCTCTCTCTCTCATTTTCCCCTATATTGCGCATATTGCCCAATATTGTTCAAATTATTTATTCGTTCACTCACGTATAAAAATCCCATATAATATTTCTGATAACTTCTTTCAATTAATACAATTCCAAAGTACAATTCATTATTTTAAATACACCAAAATATAATAAATCATTCATTCATTATTATTCTTTATTTTGCATTAAAATAAATTAAATTATAAAATTATTGTAATTATAATATTAAGTTCAATTATTGATGATTTTTATTATAGGTAAAAAATTGATAGAAAAATTAATTTCATATATTATTTCACATCGATTAAAAATTATATAATATATTCGCAATCAATATTATTGTTATTATTATTATTATTATTATTATTATTATTATTATTATTATTATTATTATTATTATTATTATTATTATTATTATTATTATTATTATTATTAAATGTTTTGAATTGATTATGAAAGAAAATATTTTTAATTTCAATATCATTTATGAAAAATTATTTATTTTTTTCGCTTTTATTGAGAGAAAAAATTGAATTAAATCGAACTACGTTTGTTTAATTAATTCATTTTTATTATTATTATTATTATTATTATTATTATTATTATTATTATATTTTTTAAAATAAAAGGAGACGTGTCTGATGAAGTATAATGCGGGCTATCGGAAGTATCGTCTCGAATGTTATTTATTTTGTTTCGTTTTATTTTTTATTATTATTATTTTATTCTTATTTGTTTTTTATATATATTTAACATGTGAAGAATGAGTGAAGCGGATGAAGACATTGGAAAATAATGCGGGTGTATTTATTATATTATCAAATGACCCTTATTGAAATTTTTAATTTTTGTATTAATGGTACACAACAGTGATTTGCATTGTTTAACACTTGTTTCATATTCAATTAATTATTTCGTTTAATTTAAATTATTTAATAATAAAATAATGATTATAAATTTTTTTTTGTTTTCGTTGAATGCCAAATGAAATATGTGTGATATATTTATTTATTTTATTTTATATATTTTTTTTTTTTTAGTTTTAATAAACTTGGATTGTATACGGGATGTTTTTGTGTGTATCCGTCGCGCTTCATGCGCAAGAATAGAAGCCAGATTTTACAGGGTGACGATGGTTTTGAGACGCAAAAGAAGAGAAACAAGGAGAAGAGACAGAGGGAGAAAGAAAAAGAGAACAAGAGCGCGTTGCTCGCTATTGTTTTCTCGAGTGGCACTCGCTGGTTCAATGCACGTTTCTCGTCGTATACAGCTCTGCACCAGATGTGCGCGAACCACCAACCACCACCCCGCAGACTTTTACTTTTTTTTTTTTTGTTGTATTTCACTTTTAACTGCACGTTTTGGTTTTTGATTTGTCTATATACGATATTTATCACGTACCTACTATTTCCAATTTTTTTTTCCATTCATTTCCCGGTTTTTTTTCCTCTTGTATAAATTGAAATGACATTTTTACTGTCATGGTGTAGATTTTTTTTTAGTTGAAGTGGAAAATATTGGATTTTTGTGAATATTTCAATATTCAATCGTGGAAAAAATGGAAAAAAGAAACAAACATATTTTATTATATATGTATGACAGATGTATTTGAATAAAAAAATTTCAATTATAATCACTGATGTGAATTCAATATCGTTAAATTCAACGAAAAAAAAAAAATTAAAAAATAAGTGTACAATAATAATTAATGGATTGTCAAATTAATTGTCAACAGTTAAATTTAACTGTGACTCCAAAAAATAGTATATTATATATAACTGATTAATATTACACACATTGGTACAATTATTATGCCTGAAGTTAATTAAACATTGTACATAAACAGATGATACAATAATAATTGCATAAATTAATGCAATTCTTTGTTCAATGAAATCATGAAAAATGCCTATAGGCTTTTTCAATAATATAAAAAATTAATTCCATGTATATTTTCTTTTTTTTTTTTTTTTTGTCAACGCATAATAATTCGTGTCTACATATGAAAGACTATTTAAACAATTATATTATTTACTCGGCGAAAAAATGATTATTTACCTGACACCAATTTTTTTTTTCCATTCTCTTTTCCAATGTAATAATTAATTAATTTCAATTTTTTAGGTCGCACAAAGTAATTACACTCATTATCGATTAAAAAAATTTTTTTTTTTTTTCTTACTCTTCTTATCTACTTCTTCTTCCTACACCGCCTCCACCTCCTCCACCTCCACCACTTCCATAACGATTTGACTGCTGATTCTACACATACACAAAAAAATATAAATTAAATATAATCTAAAAAATTTTATTAAACACATTCAATATAAAATACCAATTATCATCGAAATTAAATTTAATTTAAAACAAGAATGTTTGAATAAATAATCAATTCAAAATATATTTCACTTACTCGGTCTTTATTCTGAAAATATCCTGATTGTGGATTGGTATTATTGTGATTACGCCAATTTGGTCGAGGATTCTGTGAATGCTGTTGATAATTTTGTTGTTGATAATTCGATTGATAACCAGAGGAATTTTGTCCATAACCACTTGCCCATGGTCCAGCACCATTACGTGAATTATTATAATTCTGATGATTATAACCACGATTACCAGAATAATTTCCTGAATTACTGCTGTATCCACTGCTGCCCGACGCAGTTTGATAACCACTCGAATATCCTGCAATTAAATTAAAAAATCATCAAACACACAAATAACTATAATAACCAATATCAATATACACACATGAAGAGAAAAATCTACAAAATTTTACTGTGCTGGGCACAATAAGACAGACATAAATGACATTTTTAGAAATATTTATTTTTCAAACCAAGAAAAATTAATATAGAAAATTTTAAATAAGTGTGGATATATTTTTTAAGTAACATCACAGTAAAAATTCTCAAACACTCTGTTTTAGTGCTCTGTTAACGAAAATTTCTTAGCTATATTCTAAGGTTGAATATGAAATATTTCATGAATATTTTACTGTTCAACAATCGGGAACAAATTAATCGTATTAAATTCGTAAATAATTTATGTCTTCATTTATTTATTCATTTTATTTCCTCATTTATTCATTCGATTTTTTCGTTTATTTTTTTTATAAAATAATTTTTATACAATTTAATTTTCAAAGGTCTAACACTGTAAACTTTCTCATGCCAGAGGATTACATTTTCTCAGGTGCCACCAACAGTTATAACAATTATTCTCCTGTCAATATATTCGCATAAATAATTAATAAATAATTTTTGTTTGATTTTCTTTAAAAAAATTCTACAATTATTCTCTCCATATACATTAATATCCCAGCTGAACATCTTATATTCGTATATTCCCTTCATTTCAATTCTCCATAAAAAAAAAAAATTAAATTGTCAGCAAATAATAAAAAAAAAAAAAAAAAAATACCCAGCAAGTTAAGACTGCACACGTACGTGCTTTATCAATAAATTATCGAGACGTTTTTAAGCGTGCAGTAGTGGCAAGAGAGCAAAGAAGACTATGGGATATATATACATACATACATACATACATATATGTATAAGAGCTGGAAGGAACAATACAATATTAGAGCTGAATAGGAGCGTGGCGGCGCGTGTCTTCTTCATATACATATGACGCGTGGGGGCAGCACATATTTGTCAGCATCATGAAACGTCATAACACTGGCGCGTTACGCGCCGGATGCTAATAACGAATTTTGTCAAACGTCTGCTGCTGCTGTAGTTATATATATACATATATAAATACAAAATACACACGTAAATATATACATGTATGTGTATATTTATATGCACAATTCCACCCGCCTATCCTTAACCCTTGTCAATTGATGGCTCACGCGTCAATTCATTATAAATAAACTACAAACTTTCTAACAATAAATTTCTAATCAACATGACATTTAATATATATTCAAAAATAAAATAATAAATGTATGAGATAATTCTTTATTCATAAACAAGTGTATATTATAAAATAAATTTTGTAATAAAATTACAGATGAAATAAAAAATTAGAATGTTTGGATTATAATTAATATTAATTTTTTTTTGAGGTATTGTGTAAAATTGTACAAGTTAGAAATGATATAAAGATTAAATTCTGTAACTTTATTGTGAATGAATAAAATACACGCTGGTAGGAAAAAAAATTGACGAAACTAAACTTTAAATATTTAATGTGACATATTAAACAATATCCAAGCATGAATTATATAATAAATAATAAATAATCGTCCTGCAATATGTTATAAAATAAAATTTAATTATTCATTAAATAGAATGTAAAACCCAGCACTGAAAGAAATTTTAATAATACGAAAAATAATCTAAACAGATAAAATTAATAATCGAATAATGAATTGAAATAAAAATGCAATAAAAAAAATATTAAATTGATGAATTAAATAGCATATTTAACAGTCGTCTAGCAACACTCAGCGAATCGCCATCGGTGACGCATACTAATCGCATAGCTCAGCTCAATCGAGCTCATAATAGGAGGCGATAAACACAACAGCAATATTATTCGAGGGGTAGAAAACTACTAAACGTATACCCTGGATATTAGTCCTTTCTCTTTTGCTCTTATTCACGTTATCTAACGCGTTTCGGCAACAATAACATCCCCCTGTTGCGGATGCCACGGGGCTATATAATATATGTACATGTGTGTGAGTGTACATACACGAATAAATACAAATGTGTATAAACCCAAGAGAGAGAAAGAGAAAAATAAAGAGTAAAATGCGAGGTAGGAACAAGGACGTAAGGGAAACAAATCAACGGGTAATCCTTATCCCTTGCTATATGTATATATGAAATATAAATGGAGGGAGGTACATAGGGAGATGGGCAAACCATCCTGATGGTTTACACGTCGGATCATCCCTCGTTATTGTTGCATTTATGATAATAGATTCGCTCAACGACGGGCCAAGTATAATATATAAAATACTTGGCCTGTTTATATATATATTATATGTATGTATATATGTGTATATGTATATGTATCTTTAACCCTAATAAATATATTTTTATAATCTTCAGTCGTAATTATTTGTTTATTACAATAAAATATTAAAATTTGATGAGAGAAATATACAGAGAAAGAAAATATTAATAAAGAAAATTATTTCGGTGAATTAATTGGAATTTTCAGATCATTTTTTTTTTTTAAATAAATAATAATTTATATAGATTGTATATTGTAATTGGTGAAGAATTATTTGTGATAAGAATTATAAACGAAAAAAATTTTTTTATATTTAATATGCGAGTAAAAATGAATTAATAATGAGAAATGATTATTTAGTGCAATTGAATATAATTAATTTAATTTAATTTAAATAAACATTAAAACAACGATATATTTGCATTCAAATCATATGTATACATAAAATATATATTTCCCTATATAGCAATAAAAATTAAAAAATTGATAAAACCAATTGAAAAAATACAAAAAAAAAAATAAAACTAATAAAAAATAAATTCCGGCAAATTAATAAAAAATATTAAATATATCATTCTTTTTTTTTTCCAAATAAAATAATTAATATATATAAATTATATACATCAGTGGACAGTAAAGATAATTTATGCCACAATTTAAAAACAATAAAACATTATTTTCTTTCAATAATTAATATATTAAATATAATATTAATTTATAAATTTAATTCAAATATACATTATTCAACAGCCGCATTTACATTTTATTTTCACGTATATATGTAATAAAAAATATCCCACATGGTTTATATACAAATACATAATATATATGTATGTATAAGCTAGAGTACATATGTATTTATTGATGCGTCTATCCAGTATATGGACAGTAGTGGATTGGATTGGATCGCAACGTCAGCAATACAAACACTTGAAGCCCAATGTGGGTCGGTGTGCTCAATATCTCTTTCTCTATCTCTTCCTCTCTCGTTTCTTGTTTCCAACTGAAATTACATTTTCCCATTTCGCATTTACCTTGGGACTATACCACCATTGTTGCTACATACTACCACACACACACACAATATATAACATATATATGTTTATATATACAGTCAGTTTCAATATCGCTCTCGTATTTTTTTTTATTTTATTTTCTTTCATTATTTCTCTCTCTCTCCATTCACTTTTTTATACATGATCCCAACCTCAATATAGTTTATAACATATATATAAACACAACTTTCACCCATTACGTCATTATGTATTTTCATTTTTGTTCAAACAAATCAACATATAAAAATGTTTTATAAATAATTTGAATATATTTTAATGATGAATTAAATTTTCTAATTCTGAATATTATTTTTTTTTTTATGTTTAGTTTCTAAATTTATGCATTACTCAAATGTCTGTTTTCTTTTAAATAATTTAAAATACTGTTAAAATAAACAAATTAATTAATTTGTTTTTTTTTTTTATATTTTTTTTTCATTTTTTTTTTTAATTTAAATTATCAAATATTATCATTTATTATTTGGGCCCATTCGAAATTGCGTCCCGAAAAGGGTATTTTTACCTGTACCGGAAAAGGTCACGATCGAATTGCGTCCAAATCGAAAAAGGTCGGCTTGTGGTCAGATGGACAAGTACAGGTATAAAATAAGGAGCAACGTTGCCACTGCAGACAGTAATAATAATAGAGCTTTTTGGATAAACATATCATTAATGTAATCAACACTTGCAAAACCAATGTTACATATTTATTAAAATTGCAACAAACCCGAAAATGACTGTATGAACAGTATGTACAGTGCAATTATAAAATTATAACTTAATATTTACAGAATTTCTCTGTTATTATCACTGCAAGTTTGGCAATAATTTCTAATCTTATTTTTGGAATGGATTTCTCGAGAGTTAGATAATTTGTTTTTGTAACAAACTATTTCTTCACATTTATTCAAGCCCCCCCCCCTCCCCCCCGGGGCTTCGCCCCTGGACCCCACCGGGGCTTCGCCCCGGACCCCATTGCCGGGGCTCCGCCCCTGGACCCCACTCTATATCTATACACATTCTAAACAAATAATTATTTGTTATATTTCGAGTTGAAAGATTCATAATAAAATATAATCATTTTGAGTGTGATGAGTTACACTTGGAAGTTTGGCAACAATGTCGAAATAAATTCAGTTTTGGCCAATTAATAATGTTTGCATTGCGGACGCAACTTCGTTGTACCCCGGACGCAATTTCGTTGTACCCGGGACGCAACTTATGTGTCGAAAATTTTACCTACTCAAACTGGGACGCAATTTCAAATGTCCCATTATTTGTACACATATATACATGTATATATGTATATAATATATAAATATGAATTGAATATATAAATAAACAAAAACAAGAAGAAAAAATAAATTTAAACAAATTAATAATTAAATTTTATTTTTTTTTATTTTTCATTAAATTTAAATTTAAATTGAATATTTTTATCCATTAATTGTATATATATATGTATAATATATATAAATATGGATTGAATATAAATAAAAAAAATGAAGAGAAAAAATTAAAAATCAAATTAAACAATTCAAGTTAAATAATGGAAAATTCTGTTAAAATAAACAAATAAATTAATTATTCAACTATTTCATTTTAATCTATAATTCATACAATTAATGCATAATTGTATAATGTTAAATTCAATTGAGAATTATGTCACGATAAAGTTAAATGAAATTTTATCAATTGAAATTACCAACAAAGTTGATATAAATTATCTGCGCAGAAAAAAAAAAAGAATACTTTTATAATAAACGTTTATGTATCTTTAGCCATTTACTAGCATGTACAATATTTACTTTAGCATAAGTAAACACGTGTATTGAGGCGACAGGTACCGGTTAAGTGGCAAAATAAAAAGTCCCATGTGATTGGGAGATAGCGAATAAAACAAAACAAAAAATTAAATAAATAAGAATACAAAAAAAAAAAAAAGAAAAAAATTCGCATAAAATTCAATAAAATAATTATTAATATATCTACTATGAAATATAAATATGTTAATAACTTATAAATTATTATATGTACATATATATTTAATTTAAATTCAAATTTATTAATAAATGAAAGAAATAAAATAAAATAAAAAAGACAAATTAATCAATTTATTTATTTCAATAGTATTTTCAATTATTTAATTTTATTTTTAATTTTTTCTTCTTATTTTTTTTATTTATATTTAATTTATATATATATATATATAGAACAGCAACGGTACTTGACTGCATATAATCCGTATTACATAAAAGTTAAAAAAAATAAATAAAAATATAAAAAAGCATCAGTGTCTTCTCTATGAAGGTATTTATCATAAAGTGTTGTTCATAGATATTATTTCTATTTTTCCGTGTCATAAATCTCAAGTTTTCCACTCATATATATATATATACATATATGCATATAAATATATTATACATATACATTATATACACATATAAATTTAAATAACTTGTCTATTTTATACTCCTTGACTTCTTCACCCGCTCATTATCTTTTTGACATGTAAGCTTCTTCACATTTTTTTTTTTCTCCCCTTAATTCATTTTTATTTATTTTTTTCTTTTTATACTTATTTACTTCTTTATCTTTCTATTACTATTGACACGACAAGACGAATCGTGTCCAAAGCAATGCGCACACTGCACATAATCTCAAGGAAAATTCTTCATATAGCAATATATATTTACGCTGCATTAAAATATAAATAAAACGCGTCCTTCAAGTTATACTTCTCCTCTTCATCTATCTACATATAATAATCTTGAGAGTATATATATATAAAGTTCTAGAGTTATGTGAGCGCTGCACAACATTTTACGCTGTGTGCACGCGCGCTCTTCTTGGGAGTTTCCCATGTGATTTACTCGAGAGGAAAATATTCTCTTTCATTTATATTTAACAAACCGGTACTATAAAATATACCTATATGTGTATTATATATATATATATAATATCTATATATACATATACCTACATATCCTTTAGGGTGTTCAACATGGCGTACATAAAAAAAAAAAATAATCAGCGACGAATAAATACGAAATGAAATATAAAAATAAATAAAAATACATCACACACGAATATGTTATTAATTTTGACTGACTCGTTTGATTTAGTTAATTAATAAGCGCTCAATATTTACCTATTTACTTATTTACATGTGAATATAATAATAAATTAAACCAATAGTTTTATAATAAATAAAAAAATTTATGTGGTAATGATAAAAATTCATACAGAAAGTTTTATAAAATATTTTTCTTGTTTTAATGGAATAGATATATAGATTTAGTAAAATTAATTTATCAGTGTAGAGACTAGATGATATTATATGTGTATATATATTTTAAAATGAAATGAAAAAAAAAAAAAAAGAGAGAAATATTGGTGGATAGAGTGCGGGAATAGAGGGAGAAATGAAAATGGGCGGCCATTATTGGAGATGAGAGAAGGTGTAGCTAGCACACGAGACACTTGACCCTGCACGTCATTGCTGTGTCGGCATATAAAACGATCTCTTCATGTGTCTATATGTATATGCATTTATGCCTATCTGACTATCATCATAACATAAAAATCCACTGGAATAATAAATATAATATATATACATAAAATATATTTTCCATTAACAAATACTAATCTTACTTCAAATAATAATACAAATTATCTATTATAAAAATACCTATATATTCCCTCGAGGAAATTTTTTATAAACAACGGTGAATAACCCAAAAATAATGATATAAAAATAAAGCCAAAAAATATAAATAAAAATTATAACAATAGGCATATAATTTTATGCTTTTAACTATATGGTGGAGTATAATATACACGCGACGATGTTGAAGATGAATTTTCAATGGAATATCGAATAAGCAAAATTGGCAAAGGTATGCACAATATATATATACATATATATATATAAAGAGGAAATAGAGAGGGAAATTGTCGGCGCCGCCACGTTTTGCCGCGTTGCTCTGCGTTCGCGTTGTCGACCAATAAATTTATCGAGCGCGGGTGTTGGCATGGAGACTGCCGGACAGAGCCCTCGTTTGGGTGGGCTCCCGCTTCGTAGAGAGGGCTATGAGAGGGTACTCAAGGATCCTCTAGGAGAGGCCGTCATGGGCCAAGTGGCGGGGGAAAATATATATATATATATATATGTATATAAGTGCAAGAGGAAGAGCGAATTCACCGTGGAGCGCAGGATGAAGTGGTGAGAAAGACGAACGAGTGTAACAGAGATGGCTTTATACCAAAATATATATATATATATATATATGTATATATATAGGTATGTATATGTGTATATATATTAGGAATAGAGAGAGCAAAGGACGCGATGTTGAGAGTATATAGCGAAGGAAGTGGCGGGAATGTATACGCGCAGAAAGTGAAGAGTGAAGAGAAGGGAACAAGAGTTTATATATGTATATCGATTTCTTGTGGTGATCCAATCAATGATGGCGCCTTCAAACGATACCTTTCGGTGCACATCACTATACACAATATGTATATAATTACATTTATTGTTACAGTCAGCAAAAAAAAAATAAGATATAAAATATATATGACGAGTGTTACAAAATTCTTGCGAGAATTCGTAACTATTTTAAATTCTTGTGAATTTTGAGAAGCTTTTTATATATGTATATTTTTTAAATTTATCTGTATTTTGTGTATATATAGTGAGGGATATATAGTGGAGTGAAAGAGATAGGAGGAGTGAGAGCGAGAATGAAGAGGAAAAATAAAGGAATTATTTTTATTTAATCGGGAATAATATTCGTGTTTGCGTTAATGGAAAATTTAATTTTGTATGTTTAAATTATTTTATATGGGAATTCAATTTATTGGATTTTGTAATCTCACGTATTGATAAATATTCTCCTATATATATATTATAATAATAAATTGTATTATGATTTAATATTAATTAATATGAACATCAAATATTTGTTTTTTGATAATTCAAATCGAGTTATGAGATTTTTCTTTTTTTTATTTGTTTATTAATTATTTTTATTTATAATTATACCTTTATCTTCAAACAAAAATAATATCACTTGTATTATCTATATTCATACTAACAATATTAATCAATAATTGAATTATTTTTCAATATAAATAATTGAAATAATTATTTCTCAATTAATTATATCAAACTTTTTAAAATCTACCAAATTACTCTTTATTCTAACGATCAAATCACTCAAATACATATCCATTTACATGCAATAATAAATATATATATATCCATGCATACTATGTATATAACTTTGGTATACTGGCTTATATAAATTACATATATAGTTATAAGAATTGCTGGAGCACGAACAAAACTGCTCAATGCTAATCCCTTCGACATTGTTCCAAAACAATATGCTTGGCAACGACCCTTAATTTGTTCCGGTATTACGATTCTTATACTCATAAAAATATCCACATATATATACATTCACAAATATCATCATACACATACAAACATAAATAAATGACGTATTATATTAAATCAGATATTAATTTTATTCATAAATCTTTATGATAAAAAATATATCTCAAATAAAAAAATAATTAAAACACTCACAATTTTATATATAAATAATTATGTATATATATCTAAAATGAAAAAATTAATAAAATAAAAAATACTAATATATAAATAGACATTGCAAAAAAAAAGTGTAGTAATTTAAATTATTATTTTTTTATTTATTATAAACGTTGACGACTATTTGAAATTGCAGAACGCAGCGCACTCAAATCATCTTGCTTTTGCTGCTGAAGTTTCTCAGTGACTAATGGCACACGAAAGCAAAGAGTACAATATATATGTATGTATGTATGTATGTGTGTATATAGGTATGATAAAGGAAAGTGTCGTCAAGATTTGTGCTTTGTCCGTGGCGCCTCGAGGGTTTTTTACCGCGCAATCGTGTATATATTCGTATAGATGTATAGATGAAAACGAGTATAAGCCTGAAAAATCCCTTTTTTTTTTTTTGCGTGTTAGTGCCGCCAAGAGCACTTGCTTTGACTCCGAAACTCAGAACCTGACTGAATGCCTCTCTATACGCTGAGTACGTGCTTTTAAGTGCATCCTGATTTTTCAAATTTCTTTGATTATTATGCGCTTCGAACTTCTCACATTATTTATTTTTTTTTTTTTATTATTTTTTCGTATATTTTTTTATCCTCTCATTATCGTTCATTCATTGCCATACGATTTTTGCAGTAACACGTGAATTTATTTCTTTCTATTGTGCATTAAATAAATTCATTATTGTAGAAAAGAAAAATTTTCTTTTTTTCGTAAAACAAAAAAAAGAAACAGAAAAAATTGTATTATTCATATCTTCATTATTTTATTTGAAATTTTAATAATTATTTATTTATTTATATGTATATATTTAATGAGCAAAATTGTAAAATGAAGAAAAATCAAAATACAGAAGAAAAAAAAAAAGAAAATAGAAAAAATTCATAAAGTGAAAATAAAATACAAAAGAAGTGTGGACGAGCATAAAACGTGGAATAAAAATAGTATGAAATCCTTGTGCACTCTAAGAATCCTCCCCCTTACATCAGGATATACATATGTATATGTATATTCTACGACGACAAGAAGGATTCTACTAGAACCATTGAGTATATGTGTACTTCACTCTCTTTCCATCATCCTCTTACACTTACGATCATGGCCTTCTTTACAGTAGTGCAACCCTGTCAACTTTCCCACTCTGCATCAATTCATCGTTTTTTTTTTTATCCCCCATTCTGTCTATTTCCATTCCCTTCGCCCCTTTCTATCTCCAACAATTGTTAAAATACTTTCCACCATCACAATTCATTCACATATATAAATTTAAAAAATTCCAAAACTAATTTATTATCTCACAATTATTTTCATTACCACAAAATATTCCAAATAAATATATATTTTTCTCAATTGTATTTTTATTATTAATTGTCACTCTAAATTCGTTAAAAAAATACTCAATATATTTATTTACAATTGTTTTCAACTGAAAAAAAATGTAATATAATTTTTTTTTTTTTTTCAATATTAAACAAAATAATATAAATAAATATTATCTTTTCTATTTCTAGGTGGATATTTTTTATATTTTGTGCAATGTCAAGTTGAATCGATGAAACTTGATACGATTCATGGTGGTTTTCATGGTGGGTCAACAATAAGGTTAAAAACCAATTCTTTATATAACACCACACACCGCCGCTCAACAAGGATCAAAGACAGAAGGACTTTATACATATATATATATATGTACATGAAGAATCTTCACTGATGGCTTCTGACGCCTTCATTATAGCCTCAAAGGATCGGTAAAGTAAGAGAAGTAATCCGATACTTTACCCACAGTTATATTTTTTTTTTTCTCGCCCACCAAAAATTCAGCTTATGTATAATATAACACATAGTACATGTATAATATACATATAAATAAATGCATATGCATATGTATATCTTTGTTAATGATAATTAATTCTCCGAGTTGGAAAAAAAATTACGAATGCATGTGAAATCAATCGCGAAACAATTATTCAAAAATATAAATTATTAAATGGAAAAAGAAAAATTTTTTTTTTTTATTTTATATGTAAATATTCCCATGTAGAAATTGCCCGGCATCTGCCGATGATACCATTGGCATTATATAGGCCCCATCGTAAAAGCCCATATATATTTGTGACCATAGGCACTACATAGGTCCGATATGCATGAAGTGAGCGGGGCCAATATAAACCCAATGGTACTGGCTATGATCGGCCCTATGCGTTTTGCCAATATTAGCCCAATGATATGCCAATGGTCCGCCCATCTATAGTTTTATACTGCCAGGACAACGTACCCTATACTGTGCCCATATAAAATAGACAATAGGGCCCGTGTAGTGCCAATAGTAATGCCTATGATCGGCCCTATGCATGTTGCCTATATTAGCCCAGTGATCGGCCAATGGTCCGCCCATCTATAGTTTTATACCGGTGCGACAACGTAGCCTATATTGTCCCTATATGAAATAGACGATGGGGCCTGTGTAGTGCCAATAATATTGCCTATGATCGGCCCTATGCGTGTTGCCTACATTAGCCCAATGATCGGCCAATGGTTCACCCGTCTAACTATAGTTTTATACCGACGCGACAACAATTATTATAGCCCTACATTGAGCCCTTATAAAGTAGCTGTAACTGAAAGCTGTAATTGACCAAATACGTATAGATATATATTTGTGGATGGCGAAAGTAAAAGTTCAATGAATCATATTCAGTATTCACAGTCATTATCAAGCAGTATAGACGTCAAGTAATTTTTTCAACATATTTACATATGCTACAGCTCTTAATTTTTATTTGATTCACACAACGTACAAGAACGCATATGTATGTGAATATATATGTATATATATATATATAATATAGTAATTAATATACATTAAAAATATTTTTACGCTTGCTAATAATTATATCAGTGGAATCACATAAATTAAATAGGAAAATGTCAAGTTATTATCGCACAAAGAAATATATATATATTCTATGCAGTACAAAATATATATGCGCTAGCTGGCTCAGTTGGCAACGCAGCAGCTTGGCAGTCCAAAGGGTTCGAGTTCAAATCCCACCTCGGGAAATAAATTTCTATGTTTTCAGTATGTTTATATGTATATTCTTTATTTGTTTGTGTTTATTGATAAATGTTTAATAATTTTCATATTACCCATGTATCACGTATAATATTCGCTATTCAAAATGTGACAATCAAAACGCTGCTTTAATTATTTCAGTAAACTTGAATTATAATAATAATATAGAAAAAACAAATAATTTTTTTTTCATTATTTCAATCAAAATATGTCCATTTTTTATGTTTTTTATATATATATATTTTTTATGTGCACTCAGTGAATTATTTACTTTTTTAAACAAATGATAGTGTACTATGTATATATATATAGCAATTCTATATTGGCATTTACATTGGGTTCAATGGCATTTGCCAATATAGGCCCAACGTGATCATTCTGACCGAGGGCTAATATTGGCTGCGAATCGTGGGCCGATGTAGGTATTATAAAGAGTCTATCTTGGCCCAATCACGGCGAAACGACGATTTCTACATAGGCCCCATACTCCTGGAGTATTGGCACTATATTGGCTCTATGTAGGCAGTCATACTGGGCCCAATGGTGTAGCCCATATTGGCCCGGCGTGATCATCCCGATGCAGGGCCGTTATAGGCAAAGGGTCATGGGCCCATATATATGATGAGCATGCCGATGTAGGGCCGATATAGGCCCCATCGTCAATTTCTACCTGGGTTGTATATAAAAAATAAAAATAAAAAAAAAAAAAACACTTCAACAATTGTAGTTATATTGCTGAAATTTTGTTTAGACAGCATAATTTATGTTGCTTTGAAATAATGATGAAATTCATTTAACATAAGTTATAAATAATTTTTTTTATAGTAAATAAAATGAAGAAAAAAAAATATCTAACACGTGAGTACTTTTTTTTTAGCTTCACAACAATAATAGCACACTATAGAACCAGTTTTTTTTATTAGAAATAATTATTAAGACAATAATAAAGTGATTAGAATTGATTTAATAACAAAAAAGTCGAAATTTTATACATTTCAAACTTTGACTTTAAATATCTTGAGAATGGCTATCTTTATGAAAAAAATGTAAGAGATCTTTTTTGTAGAGCGTTCAATTCTCTACAAAAATATGCTATAAACTCATCTCTATGATGCGCAAATATCGAGCTACAAAAATCAAAATAAAAAAAAAATATTTTGTTCCCATATATTATTTAAATGAAAAAACAAAAATTACGCTGCAGAAGAACCTCTAAATATTAAAATTAAGAGCTCCAATTAAGTCAGGCTTCTATTCTCACCATCTAGTAAATTTTCATCTTATTTATTCGATGAAAAAAAAAAAAAAATTGCCTAAAATGGCACACCCTAATATATAAATACATATATAAATATACTTAAATATATTTTTCCACGATTTATTGTGTCGTCATTCAGAATTTCACGCCCGAGATAGAGTAAGCTTCTTATTCTTTTTTTTTTTCTTCATTGAAAGAGTAAAAAAAAAAAAAAATTCATGAATTAAAATGGTTGATTTTGGTGTTTTTGGGATAAAAAAAAAATCCAATTCAACGGATCATCCACAGATTCATCTATATATTGTGTACGAGTACAATAGTGACGATAGAAGAGTTTCTCTCCCACTCATCACAATACAATTCACGTTCTGTTGTATATATAGGTAGTCACTCGACGTGGAAATGAGGTGGAAAACCGCCGCCCCGTCGCGCGTCGCTCGTCCACTTTTGCCTCCATCCAATTCACCTTATTTGTTCAGGATTCTTCAATCTGTTGGATTTCTACACTTTTATGTGGTTTTTGATATTAGCATTATAGAATGCAACGATCTGATGCAATCCACATCCGATTGTGGTTATAAATACATAAATGCAGCAGTATAGGTATATAGATATGTATATATAAATTATAAGTATTATATACTCTCAATATATAATATTTATATGCTTCAATGCATTACACTCTACTGTAGTCAATAGAACACTTTATATGTAAGAACTATTACGTTGGATTTATAAGAGATTGTTTCCATTGTAATAATTATGAATAAAGAAATATTTATTTATATATGAAAATATTGATTGAAGATTAAAAAATAAATTCTAACTTTTTTTTTTTTTTTCATTTCTTGCTAACATTAAAATTTATTGTTTTATTTATTTATTTATTTTTAATATAGAATGGAAATTTTGAATTTTACGAATATCATTATTTATATTATTATTTAGAATTTATAAAATAAATAATAAAATAATAATGAATTAAAAATTAATTTTTTACCATTGTTTGAAATTTTTTTAAAATAAAAATATTGTTTATAATTCAACGCAATTTTTTTTAAAAATCATCATATATATTATTATTTAGAATTTATAAAATAAATAATAAAATAATAATGAATGAAAAATTAATTTTTTGCCATTTTTTGAAATTTTTTAAAAATAAAAATATTGTTTATAATTCAAAACAATTATTTTATCCAATATAAATTACATTATTTAATTAATAAACAAACAAAACATATTTATTTTATGATATTATTAAAATTAATCAACTTAAAATGAATAATTTTTTATATTTAATTCATATCTTAATTTGATTATTAATAATTTGAAAAATATCAACTCTTCAAAATTATAAACTTTATAATCTCGAGTGTTAAATAATTATTGCATATACTGCATTATATAATTCAGGAGAATTATCACAAAGTAAATAAATAAATAAATAAATAAATAAATTAATCTTCGAGGATTAAGAAATAAACGATGAAATAATGAATCACAAAATAAAAGATGTTGTGAACATGTAAACAAAATATAAAGAAAGGCACAGGTGCACTCTATAGAACCATGAATTATCCATACAAAACACATCATACAACCGTAAACAACTACATAAATGCCATACATACACATTCATCACTGAGAAATATCTCTGGAGCATCAAGGAAATACGGTCCATTTACCACAATCAAGATTCTCCAGCTCATTCTAATATACAATTGACTATTATTATTTCTCTATACGGCATTACGCGCCATTGCCACATTTAACTCGTGAAAAAATTCGATTTACACATTTTATTATTTCTTCAATGACAATAATACAAAAAAAATTATCTTCCTAACAATACTAAATAAAAAATATGAATAAAAAATAAAAATACTATATAAAATAAATAAATCATCCACATCAATACATGAATATAATATATATAAGAAGAAAAATAAAAAAGAATTCTAATCACGTATATAAATTAGCCATTAGAACAAATGTAACTAAATTTTCGTTTATCCACTCGAACAAATCAGACAATCAAATTTGTCTCAACCAATACAAATTTATACAGCACCACACACACACAATGAACAAGTGGCAATCAAAAAAATTGCCAATACTAAAATAACTCAACAAAAATAAATAAATATTTTTAAAATTGAAATTAAAATTATGAATTTAATAAATTTAATATTTCAAAATATTTAATAAATTTATAATATTTAAAAATATTTAATACGATTAATATTTAAAAATATTTGATAAATTTATAATATTTGAAAATATTGAATAAATTTAATATTCAAAATTATTTATTAAATTTAATATTCAAACATATTTAATAAATTTAACATTCAAAATTACTTAATAAATTTAATATTCAAAATTACTTAATAAATTTAATATTTAAAAATAATTAATAAATTTAATATTCAAAATTTTTTAATAAATTGAATATTTAAAAATATTTAATAAATTTAATATTCAAAAATATTCAATGAATTTAATATTTAAAAATATTTAATAAGTTTAATATTCAAAAATATTCAATAAATTTAATATTTAAAAATATTTTATAAATTTAATATTTAAAAATATTTAATAAATTTAATATTCAAAAATATTTAATAAATTTAATATTTAAACATATTTAAGAAATTTATAATATTTAAAAATATTTAATAAGTTTAATATTTAAAATTATTTAATAAATTTAAAATTCAAAAATATTCAATAAATTTAATATTTGAAAATATTTTTTAAATTTAATATTTGAAAATATTTTTTAAATTTAATATTTAAAAATATTTAATAAATTTATTATTCAAAATTATTTAATAAATTTAATATTTAAACATATTTAAGAAATTTATAATATTTAAAAATATTTAATAAATTTAATATTCAAAATTATTTTATAAATTTAATATTTAAAAATGTTTAATAAATTTAATATTCAAAAATATTTAATAAATTTAATATATCAAATTTAATATATTAAATAATTCAAAATTATTTAATAAATTTAATATTTAAAAAATTAATTAAAATAAATGAATAAATAAATAAAGTGTAAAAATTATAATACAAATCATATTGGTATATAAACAATTAAAATAACTCCACTGATAAATAAAATAATTCATCAAAATGAAATAATTTCAGCATATATAAATATATAAAATAAAAATATTTATTTATATACACATCAATATATGTATATAAATTATACGAATGATGAAATGACAATGGAGTTATATATACAGAGCAGTTTAGAGATTGTGGATTGAGTATAGATAGAATATTAGAGAAATTGTATTATACAATATATAATACCTATATATAATACATTGTGGGAGAGGTGAAAGGAGCCCTTTAAAGCACAATGGCGTTGAATGTTGAAGGAAATTAGCCGCGACACTGGTAGTGACGCCCGTCGTCAACAACAACCCTATATAAATTGTGTATACATCATACACCATAATTTGAATCAACGCGTGGCTGATATAACGCGATAGGGATCACAAAACGATTGACTTGTATTTATATAAACATACATTTAAATTGCACAAATTGTTCAGCAATAAAATCCTTTTTAAATAAATACAAACAATCAGAAGAAATCAACAATAATTATTATAATAAAAATATTAACAATGATGAAAAAAAAACAAAAATAAAATATAAATTAAAAAACTAATTTTAGAATATGTAAAGTTTTTTCTCAACATGCTTGAAATAATTTCAAGATGCAGTAGTATATATATGTACTCTCCATGAGTATTAACTATATATAAATTTTTGCGCTTGTACGTGACACTAAACAAAAGAGAAGTGAACAATATAAAAAAGAAAAAGAGGGAAAAAAGAAAAAAAAAATGAAGAGAAACAGTGAAGAGGTACGACAACAAGCACGTGAAGATTGAGAAGAGAAGCTCAACCAATGTATGAAGGAGGGAAAGGTAAAAGCGCGTCCTTGCTTTTATTCTCCATCATTCGTATATCTATATGCGTATTATATAATATATATATATATATTTAGTTTGGAGAACTCAAACTGGCAGACAGTCGCACTAATTACGCTGTGCCTCATTAGTGAGAAAGTCACTGGCAGAGAGAGAGAAAAAACGAGAGAGAAACTTGAAGAGGGTTTCTACGTGGACACGTACACAACCCTCATTCTCATCGCCCTTTGTAACCTCATTGAGAAATTGATTTTTTACTTCTGAAGAAAATACTGAAAAAGAAAAAAGAAAATTGAGTAAAAAAAAAAAATTAACTATACATATGTAATCAATTATGCTATATATATGTATATGTGTATATATGCATATATTTATAAATATATATGTACATATACATTTATAAATTATTTGGAGTAATAGATAAAATAGATAGTTATTATTAATTCTGAAATTGATATAATTATATGTATAATTATTAATTTTTTTTTAATATGGGTAATAATGTGAGAATATTTTTATTCAAACAATATTTTAGTATGATTTGTCGATTTATATAATTGTTATATATTATTGAATAGTTAATTAACTCTGTATATTATTTGTTGATTAATTAATCAACAGTCATAATATGATATAAATATATTTTGTTATTTATGTAGAGACATGAATAAAAAATATAATTATCATCGTGATTATTAAAATTCAGATAATTATAGAATTTGTTTCATTAATTAACTTTCAATACGTAGTATTCTAAAGCAAATGTAGAAATTATTAAATAATATTATTTGTTTATTAAATCACAACATAAAGAATATGGATAATTATTACTATCAATTATAAAACCCAAATTCAATATTATTATTTCAATAATAATTCCCATGTCAAGAATTATATGTATAATAAATATTTTCCAACTCCAATACAAAATAAAATTATCTCAAATATAGAATATGTAAAAGGAATTTATGGTTTTGACAGCGTGTAAAATAAAAGTTGAAAGAGAAAGAAAAAAAAAAAAAAAAGAATTATATATATTTATATAATAATATTCTTTTTTTATTTTCTATTTAAAATATAATATCACTGCTACCTACCGCACATCGGTAGCTTCGGTATAGCCATCAAGAAAAGATATATAGAAAGCTACAGCACTGATGGGTTATATACATATAGGATTGAGTTTATGTATAGTTGTCTTGCGCTACGACATCAGGGTCCCGCGCGCTAGATGTTGGAGTGTTTGCAGTCCACTCGAAGCACGACCTGAACGAGCGTGCGCATATAATAATACATATGAGATAGAATATATATATATTCTTATTATATGGAACCTGCAGCCTTGTCCATTCGCACAGGCGCACTCACTATATGGAAATATACACATAATATTGCCACACATGACAGTGTATATGTACACGCAATGTGAAAGGATATATGTACTATAAGAACGTCAGTATAATTTGTCTAACGAGGGTCGTCCACCTGTCATCTGAATGAACAACAGAAAGATGGATGGATAGACAGATTGTGTAAATGGTTCCTCATATTTATATATACATATATGTATATAAATACCCTTTTCTTTATATAAAGTATTTTTTTTTTTTTGTCGTTTTTAATTTTTCTATTCACTTCATTCACAATATTAGCATCCATTTCATTATAGTGGAATTCATGAAGTCTTCAGTTTAATTATATTTAATTAAATAAATCTATGGAGAAAGAGAAATTGAATTGATTAAACAGTAGAAAATTTAATACATTGATTTATAAGTTTGAATAATTATTTGGAATTTATGAAACAATTTTGTTTATTTTATTGTGAATTATTTAATTTAATTTTAATTACCTGTGAATTTAATTGAATTAACAATTTTCTAGTTTTCTTATATATTATTCCAGAGTATAATCATTAAATTTCTCACACATATTTTCATATTTTTAAATAACTACGAATTAATCTTTGAAAAATAAAAAAAAAACTAAAATATGAGAGAATTAATTTTTTGTTTGAATTTAAAATTTAAAATTTATTTCTATCAATATAAAATTGTTGAAATTAATTTTAATATAAAAGCACAAACTATTTCTGCATGTTCAAGAGTTGTACGCAATTAATAACTGAATCAATGGATAATTAATATTTTTTTTTTCACGCTTTAGAGGTGACATATAGGATCACAATCAATCACGAATTTTAAGGAGGAAAAACGAAAAAACTGCAAATAGTATGTAAGTATATTGGTGTGTGTTTGTGTGAGGAGGTGTGAGAGGAAAGAAATAAAAATGAAAAACGGCACGTTGCCAGATCGTGAAAGCAATGACAACAGAAAGAGAGAGAAATGAATATTTACTAATTGGATAATTACGACGTGCACTGGTCTTGTTTTATAATTGGGCAAAATGTACAAGCGGTTTTATATAGCACAGCGTCGTCTCGTTGATCGACGTGTCAAACAACGAAACGTACCGAGTCACGCCGCTACGTGACAAACTACCCTTGCAGCTAATCCAGAAGTAAATCCACTATATATATACATTGGTTCCCAATAAACCCCCACCGTAAACTTCATTTATTTCTACACTTGCCCGGCCCTGTTGTCCCACGCTTTACTCCAATAAATTGCTCATACCTTGTGTATTCTATTAATTCTCTAACAATTTGAATGCTACCAATCGTGTTTTATTTCAACATCAAAATAAACCAATTTACTATTGCTATTAAAAATAAAACAACAAAATGATAAATTAATATTTAATTGAATGATTTTTGTGACAAGAGAAAATATAAAAATTTTCTTTTATTCAGTAATTCAATTATTGATATTAAATTGTAATTATTTTTTTTTTTATTCTCCTGACTCTTTGTTAAATATCTTATTTACATTAGGTTTTAATTTTACTTTGGTGAACTCGGGAGAGTTGAGGGGATGAAGAGTACAACGGTGGGGAAATACAGGAAGAGAGCAGAGAGATGAATGTTGAAGAGCGATTGACTGAGTGACTGACTGTGTTGGATTCATGGGGTTGTTAGAGGCAACCCCATTCTCTTTATTTTCTCATTCCACTTTTTTCGGTGCCGCCCTCGCAAATATGTATGTGCAAATAGTGGGCCAAGAGAGAAATGCTCTGAGTATATATTTTCGACATTTATTGTCAATCAATACAATCGACTTTTAAATACCGTAAAATATTTAATTTAAAGTATTTCATCGAATTTTTATTTTCAATGCTCTTTTTATTTTTGGCTTATTTTATTTATGTGAATGAATATTTTATATGTAAATATTTATTTAACTTACCGCGTGGCTGTTGGTAAGGAGTTGGTAATAATGGCGGCGAGGTATAGTTCCCTTGATTCCTATTTGAATTCGCATGATGTCTGAGAGTTGAATGAAAGAAAAAAAAAGAAATAAGTATAATTGAAATTATATCAAATGAAATTGATTAATAATTATAAGTGCTTTTACCCTAACATACGATGTCCAGCATCACCGACTGATGCAATTTGTTTTCTTGGTGCAAAACCCACTTGAGGTGTCCAATGATTATTCGTACCACGATTCATCTGTTCAAAATCTTGTGGTTTTAATACACGTAATGGTTCTTTAACCCCTTTCAAACGTTTGGCAGCAAAAATAAAATTATCAGTGAACTTTGGATCACGATATCTCACGCTAAAATTATTAAAATGAATCCCCAATTAATTATTCAATGCATTGACAAAAAAAAAAAATAAAATAAATTCGTGAAGTAAATAAAAAAATATTTCTAAAATTAAAAATAAAAATCATATTATATTAAATATATTTACCAATAAATCATATTGTTTCGTACGGGTAATCCATTTATAGGTGATGGCAGTGTAGCACCTTCGCTCACACAATCTTCAGCTAATAAAACAACACCGCGCATTCCATCTATTGATATTTCAGTCTCAACATCAGGCTCTATTGAATTTTTATACAGTCCTTTTATAAAATCGTAGCCCGAATTGGCCAGTCCTATGTACAGTCTATCATCGCCTCGCATATTACGTTTTTCTGTATAATAATAAAAAGAAAAACATCGAACAATGAGGATATAAATTTGTGTAATAATTGAAAATAAAATGGCGCTCTGTCAAAATATAAATATAATTTACTTTCTGCGTCCGTTAATGCATCATAATAAGGCTCTAAAGCCTTAAATAATCGTTTTTCATCAACAAATGGTAGTAGCGCAACACCTTGCCATGCAAATTTTTTTCCATTTAAATCAATTTTGAAATCCTCCGGATAAAAATCAATAATTGGTGATTTCGGATCGCTCATTAATGGTGCCCATGGCTCAGGTACATGTCGTGAACTAGCTGCAGGAAAAACGCCCATCAATTGTTCAAGTGGTTGAAAAGGTATCGTTCCTTTCTCGAATTCTGTCGACAATCCACCTATATTGATAAAATCACTTGCAAACGGTGCATAATGATAAGGAAAATACCATTTCCATGATGCACATCCTTGATAATAATATCTTAATACCCAACATAATCCACGTACATATTGTAATGCAACATTATTACGAAATTCTAAATTATCTGACTTAACATCGAATTTAGATTCATAATAACGATCTTTGAATCCATCCTCCCATAAACGAACTTCGTCATTATCTTGATAATCCTCCTCCTCTTCAATATCACTTTGAGTACGTTTAGAATTGCTTTGTTCGGAATTTTCCGGTACAATCATCGATTCCAATGCAGTACCAGCATTAACAGACTCCAATGCACGTTCAGCTGAACTTGTATGAAAATTTTTACCAAACATACGCATTTGATACGCTTCATATCGTGCATTTTGAACTGGTTTAACTTCACTGCCAATCGCTCGTGGCGCAAATTGTCCGGTTGGTATCCAATTTGGTTTAAAATTACTGATTGCTTCCAATCGTCGTTTTTTATTTTTTTCACGTTGTTTAAATGCCACCTCATTTTGTTGACGTTTTTTAAATATTTCATCTTCCATTTCACCCAATTCCGATAATATTAATTGTACACGATCCAAATTAACATCACCACTTTCAGTTAAAAATCCACCAGTTTTATAAACAGTTTTTTTATATAATGTAACTAATCGATCAATTGCACCCTCACGAATTTCAAGTGATGGTAAATGGGGTAGAAAATCATTTCCTACAAAAAAACACATAAATACCCAATCGTCTACCGCACGCTCAAAATCATATTTAAATGGTAAATTGGGCATTTGTAATTCACGTTCAAGATATTCACGTAAGACATTCAGTCGTACAAATATAAATTGGCACTCTGAACCAAATGCATTATCTTCTTTTTGTTGATCTGGTTCAGACCCAGTACAATCTTTCATCTCATGACCCAATTGTCCACAAATATCACATGGTCGTGGTTTATTTGGTTTAAATTCTTCACGAATAATTGTAAAATTTGGCTCATGAGTTGCCAATCCCAACATAATTAAATCAGCATCAGCACCACATAAAACATGTTGTGTATTCGGATCATGATCGGGTTGTGCTTAAAAACATAAAGCAAAATATTAAGATAAAACTCTAAACTATTTAAGAATTATATATGATTTTTTATTTATTTAATTCTTACCTCTTTGTCGACGAATAAAATCCATAATTTTATGCTCACCCTCACCAGGTACATTAGCATCACTGAGGATAACTTTTATGTTACGCCAACCAGGATCATTATTCAATCGTTCATGAATATAATAATGTAAACACGCAGATAAACGCGCCATAAATGGAGTACCCTAAAATTCAAATTATTTTCCAGTCATAATTTAAATCAAAATTAAATATATGTTTATAAATAAATTGATTATATTTTGAAGTTTATAATACGTACTGGAGTTATACAATTACTATCAAAATGTTCTCCTTTTGGTTTCTCTGGTGGCAAAAAAGCTCCTTTCAACGCCAATTCTGAACGAATTCTGCCCATCTCGAATAATTTTTCATTCGTTTCTTTCGATGCGCGGAATCTACGGGATCGTTGTTGATTCATTTTCGCACGCGGTGCCTGTAAACATTGCAATTGAAAATATATATAAATTATTTTGAATTTAAAAAATTAATAAATATCTAAATAAATGCAATAAAGACATCACTCACCACTCCGTCAATAGCCATATATAAAAGTTTTCTCGGTCGAACAATGCAAAATAAACGGTCAATACATTCAAAAATTGCCTCCATCATTTCATCTTCATTTTTCGGCGCCGGTCTAAAATATAATAATATAAAAATATAATTACAACAACATTCAAATACTCAATATAAAAAATGATAAATTATATAAATATAATAATACAATAAATATTCTTACTTGTCTTCTGGATGAGTACATGGATGAATAATTCCATTCATATCAAGATATAAATTATCAAATTCAACTCCATTTGGATTGGGATCAGCCGAATTAATTGGCACTTGTACTCCATCGGCATTAATTGACTGTAAATTAGTTTGTAATAAAAGAAAAAACATATACAAAATTAAATAATTATTCAACAATGATGCGAAACATAATCAACAACCTAACCTCAAAAAACAAATTTATTTACCTTTTGTTCAATGGCTTCAACAATAACTGACGGATATTTCCGGCTTAACCAGCGAAAAAATGCTGGTACACCCATTGTTATAGTTTATTTTTCAATATGGGTATAATATATCAATAATATTGAAGGAATGTGTTATTTTTACTTTGTTAAAATAATTCGTGTATATTTAATAATATGCACACGGCGCAGTACTGCCACCTATACCCACGCTGCATAGTATGTACCAGGCTCTATAAACTCTTTAATAAAATCACGTTTCCTAATTTACCGACAAATAGTTAATACAATCAATATATATATATACATATTGACAAAATAATAATATAAATGAATATATAATTATATAAGTAGAAATAACATTGTGATTAATAGAATATTAATTTATTTGTTTAAACAAAAGAATGTTATTTACTATTCGAATAACATTAGATACTTTATGTTGAGAAAAAGAAAACACTACTGATTAAATAGAGGATTCTGTTAAATAATAAATTTAATGGTAATTCAAGATGAGAACAAAATTCAAATAAAGAAAAATAACTTATTGATAAATTGCTGAAATTAGCAAAATTATATCTGACTTAAATTAGATCCCTTTTTTCTGTTCTTCAAATGTGCTATGGCAATTTTTAAAAATTGAGGTCGATGAAGAAGGCTATAAGCCATTGAAAACATATTGAGAATGGTCTTGTGGAATGATTCATTACCAGTGGCAAATAAATCGTGACCCAACTCGAGTGATGTTCCAAAATCACATTCATCTGCGGCAATTGTTGCCATCCTTACCATTTCCTCAATTTCACGCATATGCTTTGTTTTCACTTCCTCACATTCAGCTTTATCTATTTTTTCCAATATCTTTTGAAAATTACCTGGAATACAACAAAAAAATGTTAATTATTTTCTGTGGTTTCATAATGAAATATATCATTTAATATTTTATTGATATGATTCATTACTATCAGTTGCTGCCAAGGGTCTGTATCCAACTTGTGTTTTTTTATCATAAGGCACAACAATTCCAGCACCGTGAAATGTGTTTGTAACAACATTTCGTTCTCGAGCACGCATTTCATTTGATTTTTTGTCAGTATCTATTTTATGATCTCTGGCATATGTGGTTAGCATTTTTAAAATACGCGCAATCCGACCTTTTTCAAATACATTAGCCGATTTCATTCGTTCATGTATATGAAATCTAAAATAAACAAAATAACACAGCGATGAACTTCCTAATGTTCTTTTTCCACGTCAGAAATTTAGAAAAATAAATACAGACATACTTTACAGCACCAAATATATTTGATGCAACTGCTATGATTTTGCAATTAACATTTGCTGAATTTTTTGCAATGAAAATCGGTTTGTCATTGCATTCATCTCGCCAATAACCGTAGTGTAAATCTTCCTCATTCTTTCCTTTCAAAACTGTCTGTAAAAAAGAAGAAAAAAACCTCATCATTTATTCATTTATTTATCATCAAATAATCCTGAAAATCCATAAATTATTTAATACCTGAAACTCTGGTGGATCATAAAAATATCTCCAATGACGCAAATATTTTTCATTATCATCATCGGCGTCAGATAATTTTGTAATTGTTCCATTCAAAACATCAAATGGACCCACGAGTTTCAAATCAATTATTTTCAAAGCCGTTGATGGATCATTGGGCGATAATGAAGTACAAAAATTATAAAATTGATAAAAATCATCTGGCATGTCAAATAAAAATAATTTTTTAATAATTTCCTTTTTACTGTCGACATTATTTGAAAATGTTGATGATTCTCCTGCTTTGTTATGAACATTTAATGATGAAGATGCAGAAGGTGATGAATTATCAATAGTTTCCTTTGTATGTTGGTCTTTTTCCACATCACTTGCATGATCTATTAATTCATCAGGTTTGTCATCATAACGACATTTTTTATTGTCATTTTTAATTTTATCATGAAACAATGAATCAGAATCATTGTCATTTATTGATTCTGATGATGATGATGATGGTGATATACAGTGTGTATCTGTAACTGGACAAGAAACATCAGCTTCTTTGTATTTAGATTGTAATCCATCAGTTTCTTTAGATTTATCAGGATCTAGACAATCATCAATTTTACGTTTCATACCTTTTGCTTCAGTTGCCTTTTTATCTGAATTCTATTGTAAAAAAATAAATCACAATATATAATAAATTACAGTTGTCTATTAAATTTGAAATATTTTTATGAATAATTATTGAACGTACTTTTTGAATTGGAGGGTGTTTATATTTTTCTTGATGTACAGGATTTTTTTGATAACATTTTACCCCATATCGACAAGCAATACGTGTATCTTTTGCAAATATTTTCATTTCATTTTCCGAAATATCGTTAGACATTTAAACGTAATTAAAATTTATCTTTACAAATGTATACACTGACAAATTAAATTATTATTAAAATTATCATCAAAGATTTATTAAACTTATTGATTTGGAATGATTCTTTGCATTTACTTTCAATTATTCACAATTGATATTTCTCAACCATTAATTACACTACAATTGATAAAATCAAAATAACAAAAATAATAATTTTTCTTTTGTTTGAAGTGCTTTCTGCGTGTTTTACAAAAATAATAAGGTTGAAAATACGTGGTACTTATTATTAGACTAACAATCAGCTGTTCAACAGTATTACCAAGCCAAAATACAAAATAAATAAAACATTTTTCAAATAGATACATTAGTATTATATAAGAGCGTGAGCGCCATTTTTTATTTTTTAGTTGGTAACATTTGTTTTTATTATGGCCGACATCTGGTGCGAAAAAAATTCAAATAAACTCGACTGAGAAATTGATTCGAGATTTTTAATTTAATTGTAACTCAGATCAATATGAACAATATAAATAAATTAAATGAAAATATTATATGAAGAATAAATAAATGAATATAGGGTAACAAAGATAATATTGTATAGCAACATTTAGATTTCTTGGTTGTTTTTGATATTCCCATATCTTTATTTAAACTGCTTCAATACAAACTACTAATAGTGTGTATTTTTTTTTCTCTTTATATACACAGCCTATGAAGTAAAAATTTCTTCCTCTCATTAATTTCATATAATCATCGCGTTTTAATTATTATGTCATTTTCGATATTCTCGTTTGCATATCGTAGGTTATATTTCATCACAATTAATGGAACTTAATCATATTATAATTTTCAGTGAAAAAGAAATCATGATTCAATATGAAACTTGAATTAGAATTAATATAAAGTTGAATAAAGTTTTAAACATTTATTTAATTATATGAAATACAAAAATAATATTTTTTCAATGAGTCTTTATATTATGGTTAAATATTGTATTATTGATCTAATATTAATTTTATACGTCTTTACTAAAAACAGTTACCTTATCCGTATTTTCGAATGAATATGCAATAGAAATTTTGCAATCCCTATCTATATGCATTCCTACACGAATAATTATCCTTGAAAATTTTTTTTTTTTTATTTATAACCGTTCTAAGTCTACTCAAAATCTTTTGTTCATTAGGTTCAGTTGCTCGATTATATTCAACTGACAAATACAAAGATCTTAAAACATTTATACAGAGCAAAAATTACTGCACCACCAAGACCAATATTATGTTGCAATGCCAGTTTAGCGCCTAGACCTTGTCTCCTTCGAGCTTCACCACGCAATTGCAATGACAATTTCAAACATTGAACAAGATCAGTGGCACCCAAAGGATGACCCTTGGGAATTAATCCGCCGCTGGGATTAATCACATACTTTGCACCGTAAGTATCATTTCCTGAGTCAATTAATTGTCCGGCTTGTCCAGACAAACACAAACCCAATGCTTCGTACGTGATCAATTCATTGGCGGAAAAACAATCATGAAATTCAACATCTGATGGTTCATATGGTACACTCGCAAATACTTTTGCCGCAGCATTTTTCGTCATGTCGTATCTGAAAGAATAAAAATCATACATATAATTTAATTATTATATTGATGTGTATTTTCAAATTTATTATTTGCGTGAAATATATTATGTTTTTACCTTATAAAGTTTGATGCAGCTTCTTTCTGCAAATGTTGAAGTTGTTCATTTCGAGGACGAATTCTACTTTTGAACAAAATGTCAAATTTTTTTGCTAACGTGCAAACTTCATCTTTAATGCGAGCGTTTTGAGTGTGAGCTCTGTGTTTTATGCATGATATTGCCAGATATCTAACATTACATGAATCGATATCATACTTATTTATTTCATTTTTGCATATCATCTTGTTTAAAGTGTTGATATCCTTAATTTTCAACTTTTCACGGTATTCTATTCTGACGGAATTGTCAGACATCATTTTTGTAATTTTTGATGAAATTTTGGAATTACTTATTATCCCATTTATTCCTTTGGGAATACCAGCAGACCAATATTCAGCGAATTCCTTAGTTACTGAATATTGTGTAATAGCCCATGGACAATAGATTTCGATATCATCACCATCTCTCGATTTCGTCTTGTAGCCATTGTACATTGTTTTTGTTTTGTTCAAGTCGTCAACTAATCCCGCCTTTTCCAACACACCTTTTACTTCGAATTCTTTGAAACTGTAAAACTCGACCAACGGATGTTTTTGCATAAAAGCACAAAGTTGAACATTATTCGCACTTCCTGATAATATGCCACCAAGTTGTTGGCAAGTATTTGATAATGATCTTTCAACGAATTTATTATCTTTCAACAAATTTCCAATCATTACTTGTGAAAGTTTTATCGTTTTCTTTCTATCCTGGATGTTCATTTCATCGTCGTAAACCATTGTGTTTACAGGCACGTCGAACTCATCGATGAATACGTATACTGATTTACCATGGTAGTCGTGCAAATATTTGGATAACAATTGTAAACCAAACTCTATTTCTTCCTGAGTTAATAATTTAGATTGCTCGGTATGTAAGTGTTTCATGAATGTCTCTTTGTGAAACCCCGAATCCCACAAGTCGCTTTTTTCTAGATAAACATGTTCTAGGAATGCTTGATTTATAGCCGCTCTAAGTCTACTCAAAATCCCTTCGAAGTTATCTGCCTGTACTCCACGAAAGTTGACATATATTGTTGGGTATTTTCCAAAATGTTCAAATACAATCTTCTTTTCCTTGAATATGTTTTTTCCTTGGAACAGTTTGTAATTTTTCGATGCTGGTTGATCTTCTTTTAGGCAACGTGTTTTTTCATCAACATTTAACTCGATGGGTTTGCCACGTTTGTCCACTTCGATCTCGACAAATCGTCTGACCATATCCATATTCAGAGATTTGCCGAACCACGATGGTGATTCAATTTCAAGCAATTCTTTTATCAGAAATGTTTTATCAACATGAAAAGATTGGTTGTTTGGTTCATAGTATTTACTTTCTGCTGTTGTGGTTTTAGTCCGTGATATAATAAATCGATTGAGGATGGAAAGTAGATACTTCATTGAAATTCCTGACGTCGAATTTGAAGTAGAATTGGGTGTGTGTGAATTATTGTGAGATAATTATCGTGATTTTTAAAATGTCCAAATTTCCGTATCATTTCTGTAAAACACAATAAAATTAGCAATAACATAATGCACAACATGCAAATAGGAATTGAATAGAACATCTAGATACATCAACAATATTATTTAATATAACTAACCTGGAAAAATTTCAATTCTTTTATCCGAAGCTTTTTTTCTCTTTTATATCCATTGTTGACTCTTGACTATTCTAGTCTGCACATGTCTGGAGGCTAGGTATAAAAGTGTGTAGCCACGAGTGTTCAAATCGTTGACAAGAAAAATAATTATGGAATTACCCACTTCTAAACGACGCAAGATGAGTGACCACAAAGCAAATAAACTTTCACAAAACATCTCATATGACGGTAATTTGAATTAATAATATATTTTTATACATGTTTCTTGCAATGGCTATTTAAAAATCGGATCTATACTTTCATTTTATTTTCGTAGAAAACTAAATTACAATTTATTATATCACGGACTAAAACCACAACAGCAGAAAGTAAATACTATAAACCAAACAACCAATCCTTTTATGTTGATAAAACACTTCTGATAAAAAAATTATTCAAAATTAATCATGTATTAATCACTGCACCATCGTGGTTCGGCAAATCACTGAATATGGATATGGTGAGACGATTTGTCGAGATCGAAGTGGACAAACGTGGCAAACCCATCGAGTTGAATGTTGATGTAAAAACACGTTGCCTAAAAGAAGATCAACCAGCATCGAAAAATTACAAACTGTTCCAAGGAAAAAACATATTCAAGGAAAAGAAGATTGTATTTGAACATTTTGGAAAATACCCAACAATATATGTCAACTTTCGTGGAGTGCAGGCAGATAACTTCGAAGGGATTTTAAGTAGACTTAGAGCGGCTATAAATCAAGCATTCCTAGAACATGTTTATCTAGAAAAAAGCGACTTGTGGGATTCGGGGTTTCACAAAGAGACATTCATGAAACACTTACATACCGAGCAATCTAAATTATTAACTGAGGAAGAAATAGAGTTTGGTTTACAATTGTTATCCAAATATTTGCACGACTACCATGGTAAATCAGTATACGTATTCATCGATGAGTTTGACGTGCCTGTAAACACAATGGTTTACGGCGATGAAATGAACATCCAGGATAGAAAGAATACGATAAAACTTTCACAAGTAATGATTGGAAATTTGTTGAAAGATAATATATTCGTTGAAAGATCATTATCAAATGCTTGCCAACAACTTGGTGGCATATTATCAGGAAGTGCGAATAATGTTCAACTTTGTGCTTTTATGCAAAAACATCCGTTGGTCGAATTTTACGGTTTCAAAGAATTCGAAGTAAAAGGTGTGTTGGAAAAGGCGGGACTAGTTGACGACTTGAACAAAACAAAAACAATATACAATGGCTATAAGACGAAATCGAGAGATGGTAATGATATTGAAATCTATTGTCCATGGGCTATTATACAATATTCAGTAACTAAGGAATTCGCTGAATATTGGTCTGCTGGTATTCCCAAAGGAATAAATGGGATAATAAGTAATTTCAAAATTTCATCAAAAATTACAGAAATGATGTCTGGCGATTCCGTCACAATAGAATACCGTGAAAAGTTGAAAATTAAGGATATCAACACTTTAAACAAGATGATATGCAAAAATGAAGTTGGGACTTGAAGTGATGCTCCAAGCGTTAAACCAAAGATATTTGTATTTAATTGAATTGCAAAACCACCTATTGGTTGCATTACTTTACTCCTAAATCTTATGTCCATACTGATTTGACCATTTTTTAAATAAATAAATAATATTACCAATAATTTAAACGCTAAAACTCAATATGCAGTAAATTTTCAATTGAGAGAAAGAAAAATTAATCAATAAAGCTTCTCACTTTCATGAAATTGTTTCAAAATTTATCCGCATAAAAAGATTGTTTGTAATACTAATCATATATTGATTATTTTTTTCAAATGCTTCCTGCGTGTTTTGCGCAATCTCGCACACAGTCTCTCCTACAGTATAATCATAAATTAAACAAGTTACATCAAGTTATTTGGTTTTTGACGAAAATGAAATGAAGAGAGAAACATGTATAAATATATATTATTAATTCAAATTACCGTCAAATGAAATGTTTGTATAGGTTTATTTGCTTCATGGTTACTCATCTTGCATTGTTTAACAGTGGGCAGTTCCATGATTACTTTTTTTGACAACGATTCAAAATTCGAAAACTCGCAGCTACAAACTTTTCCAAGAGGCTTCCAACACGTGTAGGACTAAAATGGACGACGAGCGTCAAAATTTCTTGCTTTAGCACAATGATCGTTTCCGCTGGCGCTAAGGTGCATTTGTATCGAAGCGCACTCTCATGTGTTCTTTTAGAACCATTGACATGGACGCCAAAAATTGTCCAAACATTTGAATTTACAAACGTGTTTCGAGTAAAACAATTATCTAATATGACATGTAAATACTGTTCAACAAATAGGATAGAGCCAGATAAAAGATATAAAGTGGACCTAAACTTTAGAACTAAAAAAAAAAAAAAAACAGCTACAGTGTTGTACTGAATGCTGATAAAATTGCATGCACACTGAAAATCTACAATGTAATATACCTATACTATACTATATAATATATATTAAATTTACACTATAATATAGATATACAGCGCTGTAGATTTTTAGTGCGTAATACAGTGTTACCACCAAGCAAAAAAAAAATGTTATATGCAATCATATACAAGTGTTTAATCTGATCTAATTCGAAAGTAGCAAAAATGTTTTTGAACAAGGTAACAATTATATTTAATATATTATAAAATATTAACATGATTATTTTTCATCAAACAATCAAATATATTTACATGTAATTATTTTAATCCATCAATTTCATTATTGAACTTTGAGGTTATTACTCGCACGTGCCAGCAAATGTGCCGGTTTACAATGGCAAGGTCCATGTCAGAAGATTCTGCCGGAATAACAAAACTTGAAAAAAGTAATATTTTAAAATTAATTCTAAATATATTATTCATTATTTTGTAATATAATGAATAATTAGATAGAGTATATTAATGAAATAAAAAATCGTTATGAATTATTCGTAGCAATGAATCAAGTTTGTCTACTGGGAAGAGTTGGTGGTGATCCACAAAAACGAGGATCAGAAGAGCATCCAGTGGTTGTTTTTTCTTTAGCCACACATACCAACTATAAATATGATGGAGGTTTGAATGAATAAATTTATTTTAAATTTATATTTGAAATATGAAATATTTTAATATTTTTTATAATTAATTTTATTTTAGGTGATTATGTACAACGTACAGATTGGCATAGAATTTGTGTATTTAAACCATATTTACGAGATACTGTTTATACTCATTTGAAAAAAGGCCAGCGCATATTGGTTAATGGACGTTTAAGTTACGGTGAAGTAAAAGATGAGGATGGAAACGCAAAGCCAACGACTGCAGTTATAGCTGATGATGTAATATTTTTTAATTCTCAAAAGATGTAATTTAAATATTATTTTCATTTTTTTTTTTCAACTTTTTTCTACTACATGTATTATATAAAGTTATAAAATGTAAATGAGGTCGTACTATAATATGTGACAATGGAAGTGAAGAATTAAAAAAGAAAAGATAAAAAAAAAATTAGTGATAAACTAAATATGTAAACATTCTTAATTATTAAATGAGTTTATATTTACATTGTCTGGAGCATTTTCAATAACAATTACAATAAAATGGCGCTAAATCTAGAATTTTACATGTCTGATAGGTATATTTATTTTTATTTTTTACAAGATACTTTTTTTTTCTGTATTATATACGAATATTGTATAATTGTCTGTTTATTTATTTATTCAGATTGTTTTTTTTTTTTTCTTTCACAATATTTTACCACCAATGAAAGCACAAATTATATAAATTCTATGCTTTCATTGTGTCACGATACATATTTCCATCTACGAAATATTATTTATTAACGGCAATTATTATTTTTCTTTTCCACATTCACAATGGCCGTTCTTTAATATATATAAATTATATACATTTTATTAGATGTAAATTAAACATATACATATATTCTTCCTTAATATTTATCAAATATTATGCTCTCATTAAAACATTTACTATGTATTCATTTTTTGCTTATTTTTTCATTCATTCAAATTTATTATTTAATTATGTAATAAACAAAAATTTTATTTTTAACCTGTACCTTATAGAGATCACAGTATATAAGAAGCCAGATATAGGTTTCAACTCTAATAATTTTTTTATTCTTTTATTTAAAATTGCCATTACTAATTCAATAATTTTTTTTTTATTGCGCCAATTTGCAATCGTCGCTCATCAAAAAATGTTTTTTTGTTTTATTGTGAAAAAATACAATATCAATATTATTTTTACTATTATAGTATTATTTTTTTTTCTCATTTAAATTTAGATCACGATTCACTAGTTTCATTTTTTTTTTTTTTCCCAAGTTACAATTGTATTTCCTTTTTTCTTACTTGCTTGTTGCATGAGGTAAGCATTATATATTATCCATAGGTGAATTAATTAATTTTTTTCACCTTTTATAAAGAATTTAAGTGGCTTTTTACGTTTGTATATAACGTGTATGTGTTTTGTTATCCAAAGAAATATTCGAATGGCGAGCATGAGACGTATTTTGCGGAATGTAAAGCCACAATGTTAAACTTTCCACAATAACGTACAAATTTCGAATATAAATTTTGGTATTAAAAAATATATATATATATATATATATCATCATCATCAGCATCAGCATATTTTTTATGTATACATTTTATATATAAATTTAAATATAACTCTGGCCCCGGATTTCCATAAAATTCTTTTCTACTCCTTTAATAAATTTGTCACCTTACACTTTTTTTTTCTCCATCTTCATTGCCTTCTTTTTAATTATATATATATACTATATATTTTATCGTCGTGAAACTGTATTAGAAACCTATTTTTCATAATTAGCAATCTTACAATACTACATTTTTATATAGTCTATTTTATAAAATTGCAACCTGCCAAATTTTATTATGCACAATTCTCCGCAATTCATTGACAACTTTTAATGTAAATTTAATTTTATTTATTTTTTCTTTTTCTCTAAAGTGGAGTTATCGCGAGAATTAAAGTGCATTCATTGGCGAGCTTTCGATATTCTATATCGTTTATAATTATTTGTACGAAGGAAGCTCAGTACAGCCCTTATGTACGTTCATACATACATTCTCTCTCTCTCATACATGTACAAACATAATCAATCTTGATTCTAATGGTAAGGTAACATTCTTGGCACAGATTTGTCGGAGTTTATCTCGGACTTTTCTCTCATTAATTTAATATTTTGTTTTCATTATTTTTTTTTTCTTTTTAAAATATCATACCATATCACTTAATTGGTAATTCAAAAATTTACTTACGCAACTTTATAAATAATAATTTTTCTTTATTTTGTATTATTTCATATCAATTTGTAAAATAACGCAACTTGATTATTTGTTTTCATTTAGAAAAACATTTGCGTTTTAATTTTTCAGCATTTTTACCATGCACTCAATCTCTTTTTCGATAACAACATCATGTTGTTACCTAAATATATATTTTTCTATTGTTTTTCTCGATTTTTCCTTCTCTTTCTTTCAATCAATTAATAATTACATTTAACATTATTATTTTATTCTACAATTATTATTATTTTTATTGAAATTTATATTTTCATCTCTCATTTGTTTTTATTAATCAACGATATGAGAAATAGAATGATGAAAAAAATCACTTGAATGTCCTGGGCGCCACGAACTCGATGCCAATACATACATATATGTATGTATAGATATATATAGAGTTAACAAAATTATTAAAAACTGCAAACGAATAGACATCGCACATATAATCCTATTAAAATTGCCGCGATAATCGCCCAGAGACAAATTGACACAATTTATTTGTTGTTTTAACTCAACAAGTGCGAATATTTATCACGATTGGATTCACCAGAAATTATCCAGTTGAAATAAAATCCAATTGGAATCTCATATGGTAATTCGGAAAGTAGATCATCTACTTCTAAATAGAGTCCAGATCATTTAAAATGGCGACATATATATTTAAATACATATATATCAATGCTTGGAAATTTTTATTGAGAAAAAAAAAAATGCTCCAGCATTTTTCTTCTTTTTTTCTCTCAATGCGTTTCGCATTTATAAAGATTGTCGAATTTTATGAATCAGTCTTGGATTTCTAATGGATTCACTTGGTGCTATGCAAAAATACGACAAGAGTACAATTTAATGTGAAAATTTAATTTCACAATTAACGGCATTATTGTTAATTATTATTATTCACCGTTAGCGAATAAACATCTCAATTACAATTAGTTAATTCGCATAGTTTTTATCATTTTTATCTTCATATATATATATTCTTTTATTTATTTATTTATTTATTTATTTATTATTTTTTCCGTGCGTATCGATGTTAAGACTCGCGTCACTTTCGCTCCTCAGGTTCTTGATTAGTTTTAACAAGATTATATGCATGACTTCGATACTTGGCAGGTGGATCATGCAATGGAAGTGGTTGTTGTTCCAATATTGGTTGACATAAACTTGACATTGAAAGATCAGTTGGCATATCAACTTCCGGCTCCATTCCATTAACCGATATCGCATTGTCCTCATCAGGTTCAGATTTAATTCGCATTTGTTGACGTAGCAATGAAATATTTTTGATATTTTTCAATTCCGTTGGATTACGAAGAAATCTAAAGTACAAAAAAAAAAAATAACAAAATATAAATTTAAATTCAGAATAATAAATTAAAAATAAAAATACTTTTGATGATATTAATTTGATAAATATACTCACTGATAACAATGACGCTCGCCTTGAACCTTCCTGAGTATATTAACACGATAATAATACCGTAAAGCACGGCTCATTTTATCATAATTCATTGACAAATGATTTTTTTGTATTCCCCATAAACGCGCGAGTCCAGGCGGATCAACAATTTTAAATACACCTGTTTCTCGACTCTTCCATGCAATATACTGTGTATATCTCTGTGATGGATCATTCAATAATTGTTGCAAAAAGTCCCACAATAATCTGCCATCTAAAAATAATAAATTAATATTAATAAATAAAAATGTTGAAAAATTAAAAATAAAACCTTTTACATAATGAATGAAAAAAAAAAAAATAAATAAATAAAATACATACTTGTATTAGGTTCTGGCGAATCATTTGGGAAGAATTCTCTTGCATTAGTTGGAGGTCTATATCCACTGGTAAGTGGCATCATTTGTGATGATAATGTGGGACTTGGTTCATCTTTAACACAAACTTCACTGAGCCTTTGTGCGGTAAGTGCTGTTGGTGTTGCAGGTGGACTATTGCTACCATGATGATTGTCCTCATCTGAATCACTTTTATATACTTGAATGTGATTACTTTCAGTGTGACCAGGTGAACCAGCTTGACTATCAACTGATGGCGCTGGCGACAATGTCACTGAATTCGCCGACATTAATGATGCAAGATTTGCTGTATAAGGATTCTCCATCCACGTTGGCGTTGGCGGATGAGAATGTGGACTTAATGGATATGCTGAAGATCGTGTTGGCGTTACTGGACTGCTTGGAAGACAACGTTGCAATTGATTAAAATCACGTGCCAACATACCAAGTACATTATGTAAAACATCACCAGCTCCTGGACATCTTTCACCCAAATCACTTTTTGTTAATAAACATAAAGCTTTGCCATTCATTTGAAACATATCCATATCAATTGATGGTAAATCAAATTCTCTTTCAGCCCAACGTAAAAATGTTACGACATCATCTCTCGACCATACTCGTGGATCAGAAGCTATTGAAATGAAATAAAAAAAAATTAATAAAATCAATTTTCATGCAATTAATAAATATTAAATTTATAAAATAATTAAGCTTAAAAAATTAGTTTTATTTTTATTAAATAAATTACCAAGGCTAGATGGCAAATGCGTTTTGAAATCGAGCAATGGACTTTGTGGTGGATGGGATGAAAAACTCATCGTTGGATATCGCCATAGTAAATCAGTTGGACTAAATGGTAAAGATATCCCTGGTGGGAGACGGGAATCCATTCCCGTCATGCCGCCAGCTATAGACACCGGCGGTAGTTGCGGCAACTGAATAGTCGGCAATAGTTTCATAACACGTTGTTTCACACTATCGTTTGTCTATAACACAAAAAACAATATACAAACATAAATAAATATAAAAAGTAATAAAAATAAAATACTAATAATCAATGTCATCAATTAATAACAGAGTAGTATATTATTATTAGAGAAAAAAAAAAAGAAAAAAAGACATTTCAAACTGATTATTATTAGACTATATAATTAATTCATTATTTATGTATAAATATTTTTTTATCACTATTTATGATGCAAAAAAAAATAAAAAATAAAGGTATTTAGTAATGTCAATCAAAGTCTATGATTATTCGCTGTTGTTTTTTTTTTCTTACATCATTTTTTTATTATTTTGATAATCGAACAAATTAAAATGTAAAAATAATTGTAATAATAATTGTCGTCTATGAACGTTCAGGGATATGTGTGAATGGCAATTATATTTTTTTTTTTCTGTATATAATTGTATTATTAACTATATACTATTTAATATATACCACGGTGAGAGTTTTATCGTAAAATATGTGAAGGCCTAAGTATAAGAAGGTGTATATATATATACATATATATAAATTCATACATATGTATATATGATCAAGCGTTACAAGCAGGAAGAACAGTATCCGTTCTCCGTTCCGGATTTGCATACTGTATTTCCATCTACGTCGAAGGCGCTTCCGTTGCATTAAAAATATATATATTTATATATTTATCTCTGTGTGTGAGTATATAAAAATTGACCTCGTCTGTGTGTTAAATAAGAAATAAAAGCTCGAGTGATTTTAATTGCATCGTGGGCGAAGCCTCGGCCTCATAAAATCAAAATAAAATATTAATTTACTTCCATTATTCCTACAATTTTTTTCTTAATCTCTTCAACCAATTATTATCACTTTTATCATTATTACAATAATCATCAATCAATCACACTTACCCAAACGTCGTAATTACAAAATCCATCAATCAATACAACAATACAAATCAAGCAATTAATTAATAATATAAATGTATATATAAATTAACGTTCAACTTAATGATAAAAATAAATGTCAAAAATGAAAAAATTAAATTATAAAAATGAATCAAACTCAAATTTAAAACAATTGATTTGAATATATTCACACGTGTGACTATATATATATATCAATGTTTAAAGTATCATCGGTATTGGAAGGCCATGACGTGGAAGATGGCAATTTCCTGGTGCGAGAGAGCCGCGAGAGACAACGGCACATCGACCTTCGCGTGCCGGGAGTCCGCCTTCTCTTCGTGCCCTCTCTCTTCTCCCTTTCCTCTTATTCTCCTTCTCTAATTTTTTTTTTCTTCACCTCCTCGCCTGCTTAGTCTCCTATATTGCCTCCTTCCTCTTCCGCCACTACTACTTCTCAACTTCGTTGTGTCGTTCTGTCGTTGTCGTCGTTGTCGTCGTCATTATCATCATCATCATATCGTCTTCGCCATCCAACTTGTTTCCTTATTCCTTCACTCTAACGCGCAATCTTTCTCGCCTTCTTTTATCTTGAACCTTTGGCTTATTGGCCCTCCTTCTTTCCCTCACACTGAACGTTTGCTTCAACTCTTACGCAAGAAAGGTAACAGACCAGATTCCCTAGCGGTTCTGTATTTCTTGTATATAACGTACATTAACGAATAGATTTATCTATGTATACCAATAACTTTAAGATTATTTTATGTATATATTTTATTAGATTGTGGTTTATGTTAGATATAAATTAATTGTTGAATACGTTCAAGTATGGATCGGTGTAATTACTACAACCGGAAGGCCGTTTCAAATGTATAAGAATAACAAAGATCGTTAAAATACAAGGAAATGAATAAAAAAAAAATAAATAAATAAAAGCATATAGGGAATTATTAATAAGTCGATTGTAAAATTAAATTATCACGATAACTTTATTGATAGAAAACAAAAATAGAAGAAGAACTTTAACAAGAATACATTCAGCGTGGATATAAATTTTATCTGATACATAACAAAATGATATAAAAAAAAATGATTGTATAATGAATAATAAAGACAGAAAAACAAAACCATACATATATATTATACATATAGATAAATATATAATGATAAAAAATAATTCAATTTGTGAATTCTTCATGAAATTTATCTAACTTATAATTTAAATAAAATTCATTTGACAAATTGTAGAAAGAAAAAAAAAAATAAAATATAAATTATCAACACTATTTATATAGATTGCCCTCGATATTATAAATTAAATCACGATATAAATATTATACATATATATTTTTTTACTCTCGTTATATTATTAGTTTATTAACCATTATGCATTCAAGTTCCGGTTCGATTAATATTGATACCACCCTGTACATATTTATACTTTCAAATACATAACATATAATATTGACACGTCATGTAAACATCACATATAAACACTCAATGCATGAATTATAATATCTGCAAGTATACTGTATGATTTATAAATGAGCGTGTATTGAAAAATAAAAATAATAACTGAAGAAAATAATATTTAAAACACAAAACAAAAAAAAATAAATATAAAATACATTTATATTTTTTTATAAATATATATAATACGCAGAGACACACGGTAAATTAAAAGCGGGGGAACAAGACGAGTGTGATGAAAGTACATATATAGAATACATATGTATACATATATATAGTGGAGGGTAGAGTATATATCTATATAAACATATCTATACGAGGTCGACATACGGGATCGCCTTAATCGACTTGTCGGAAGTCAATATGGCGAAAGGTCCCACGTTTAAAGCCCGCGCGACCTCGTCCTATCCGTTTAAACTATGTACTATTATCCACAACGACGATCGACGATGGATGTACACATAAACGTCAACATCATCAGTGACGCTCTCATACATATATATATATAAATACCCCGTAGATATATTATACCACATGTACCAACTATATACCAACCGGTCATTCGTACAACCTAAGTCACGTCAGGCCAAGTCAGGCCAGGTCGTCTCGCGCATTTCACATTGCCAGAATCGAAGGAAAAAAAAAATCTACATAGAAGGAAGGACAAAAAAAAAAAATTATACATTTACCAAGAAGAAGAAAGAAAGAAAGAAAGAAAGAAATGTAAAGAGAGGGAAGAAACAAAAAGAAAAAAAAGGAGGTGCGGCATGCACGCACACATTTATTACATATATATCCGACTATTTACTTAACCAACACACATATCGGGGGAGTCAGCCACCACTGACGATCATGTCAGAAGTAAAGTTCGTTTTGAACGTACATATACGTACCATGCTTTATTCATATATACAACTATGTATACGCGAGAGCTTTACATAATGCATATCGGCCAAGCAACGGCAATCGTGAGCCTATGGCTTCTCTTGTATAGGTCTCGCTTTCTCGCGTGAGTTTTGTTAGAGAATGCGCGCGTAAGAGTGGCGCAATGCCGGAAGCGCCGAGGTGAGAGAATTGAGAATCACTGTTGAGTCAATTCTGCGCGATATACCCACGGGAAGAGAGAAAGAAATATACAGTGAAAAGGAAGGAAAAAAAAAAAAAAACAAAATGAGAAGAAGACTGGGGCCCCCATTTGTTGTATTTTACCACGATGCACACGATCTCGCAAGAAGTTACGCTCCTGAGAAGAGTATAGTGACCTCTCTTCTCATTTCTCCTTCTCGCTTATTCAATTCTCCGCTCTCTTTCCTTCGCATTTTGTTGCCACTCTTTTCCTCACCCTCACTCTCTTACTATTTGATCCACTCCTTTATCCCTTACTCCTTTCTCACTTGCGTCTATATGTCTGTTTGCTGCTTAAGGGGCTGTGCATAACGCTTAAATGGCTTTAATAATGTCACTTGTGCAATTGTCGAGGCAAGTAGAAATAAAAAAAAAAAAAAAGAAAATTAAATTAAATTAAAAGACAAAGAGAAATAATTTAACATTATTTGTCGCTTCCTCCTTTAATCTAAAAATTTCGCAAACATAAATCATTATAAATTAATATATTTATATCAATTATTTTTAATTACTTTTCTTTTAAACATAACAATAATATCATTAATGTTGTCATCAAAAAATTCTTATCATTAAATAAATCATAATTATCAACAGTATATATATTGGTTGACTAACTCCTATATAAATGTTACATACAATCCATCTGTATAATATCTATATATAATATTATATACATATGTATTGAATAAGGAAGTGGTGTTGAGGAGATGGCTTAGCACTGATTTCGAATCCACAGAGTTGGCGCCACGTGCAAGCAATCGTGCGAGGTGTAATATCACGGATGATACAACCGGGAAGAATATAAAGGAGCACATATACATACAGATGTGTCTATGCCGGTGGGTGGGTGGGTGGGTGGCTGAATAATATAAAGAGAGGGGGAAAATTGTATATATACTGTAGTAGTGGTGGTGGTGGTGGTTGGTTACGGATGAGCATATATAATACAAGTGAAGTAGGGAAAGAAAAACAGACCCCAGTTGAACCAGGAAGGGTCCTTGACGCTTCGACGACTTGGCGCGATTCGATATTTATCACAAATACATACATACATATATATATATAGACATGTATTATATATATATACGGATATAAAAGCTATACATAATCCATTTCTCTCATGTTTCTTTTCTTTTATACATCTCTGTATACAAGCAATACTTGATTATAATAATTTTCACTCTTTATCGCTATCAATTTTTATTTATTTATTTATTTATATATTTTTTTTTTTATATAGTACATATATATGTGTATATAAATATCTATTATTCACGATTCATTGGTGACACTAATATTTAATCATTATAGCAATTGTTTCACATGAGTTTTTTTTTTTGTTCCTTCATCGATATGTACAATTCAATACACTTTTTATATGTATATACTGTAATACCCATTGAACGTGGCGATATATTGGGTTAACCAATAACATTGTTACGTTATAACCACGCAATATATATCAAGAGATATAGAATTTCCAATACATTATTTGTACAAGTGATATAACTTATATTAAAAACACATATCTATATGGATATTTTTTTTATGTATATATATATTTATACCCTGAAATGTTTCGATAAATTTTCAAATATATAATCTTAGATCAAGGTTATATTGCTTGAAAATTATGAGAAAATATTAAAAAATATATTGTGTGATATATTTTTTTTTTTCTTTCAAATGATAAATTTTCAGTGCGCGTAAATGATGTGGCAAATATAACAAACACGGGTAAGGGGATAAGAAGAGAGAGAAAGAGGAAAAGAGGCGACTTGCGGGCAATCACTCGACAACTTCCGAACGAAGGTACTTCGGGTATCATCGGCGTCGTTGGTCGTTTCGTCCAGACAGGCACAGACGCGCAAAAACGACAGTGGAGATATATATTAAACATATAAAACGACATTGCCTTTATAACCTGCACGCAGTGACAAAACTTCAAACCCACGAGACATTCGTAGAGCATGATGGTATAATACATTACACACACACACACACACATCTTTATATACATGTATACATGAATGTTTAAGTATGGATATATATTATATTATAGCCGATATGATATATGTAATGTAATGTTGACGAGAGTTGGCGCGTACAGATCATACACGCGTGTGTATATAATGACGCCAGGCACTGCGGGAATGTATTTAATCACTGCATATATATATGTGAATGTATATATCTCACCATTTATTGTTCGTGTATGTATATATATATATAAATAGTTACGCATGCGCTGTATACGTAATTCTCACACGCAAGCATATAATATCGTTCGTTATGCGTGTGTCACTGTAAACACTCTGATCTTTCTTCTTCATTTGCTTCTCGTCTTCATCATCTTCATAAAGGCATTTAACGTACATTAACTCAGTAGATGAATTAAAATTTTCTTCACTTGAGGCTTTTAAACAGAGAATGAATAACGCGAGAAACAATTCATTATTTATTATATTTATATAAATTTATATATATATAATTTTATATTATATATGAAGATATAAAATAATATTTAATATACATTTAATAATTTTTTTTTCATTTAATATTTCGTAGGTTTGTTGAATGATTATTTAATTGGCCTGAATTATTTTTAATTATTTTACTTGACGATGAGCTGGGGAAAAAAGAAATGAATGCAGAAAAAAAAAATTTTTTTATATACATATACATAAATAAAATATATATAATGAATATGTTCAATTATATAATGACATGGAGTTTAATGCATTAATAATTGAATGAAGTAAATATGTATAAGGGAAATTTTATGTATAACGTATAGAGTTTTATGATGAAGATTCACACTTTATATAGATGATGGAAAAGTATATAGGGTATATTTTAAAGAAGAAAAAGTATATATGAAGAAGAGATGAGGACGAGATCAGGCGCCAGGCATGTTTGGGGTCGCCGACCGATCCAGGGTCGTACATAAGGAACCAAGAATTCGTAAAGATCCATATATATATATATAGCTATAAAAATACGTGTATGTATATAATATATACATATATATATATGTAAATATAATATATGTATATACGCAGATGAATTTCTTTCTGTGAAAAATAGTATGACGTGTTGGGAAAATATTACGTTTGCTCATATAATTCGTGGAACGAGTGGATATTCAATTTAAATAATATGCAAAATAGTCTTGATATATATATATGTATATATGTATGTTTATATATGTATAAGAGAGAAAAAAGATTAATTTCTTGCGACAACCGCAAGCAAATACCCGGAAGTTATTATTACACTTTATCCTCTATGTTAATTTACATATAAGTTAATAATCCACAAATATATTCAGGAAAGACAGAGAGTTATTATTTATTGACAGAAATGTTGTAATATTTATTTTTGAAATAATCATTTTTTTTTCTTCTTCTTTTATTTTATGTTTATTTAGTTTATTTATTTTTACTTTTAATTTTAATATGCATATATCAATCAAAAATAATTAAAATTCATAATATTTTTATCATTGACGAAAGTGAAATTGAAAATAAGAATGATATAATGTATCACCACTATGTACATACATATATATATATATATTATATATTATATATTATATACATGACTTCAATTGCGAAAGTCACCTGGAGATTTATTCTTTCTCTTTATTTTGCACTTCCGTATAAGTATATTGCAATATTATATATATATACATGCATATATGAATTAGATTGTGGGTATATGAGATATCTGTTATCGTTTGAGGATAAGCGAAAAATTTTTTTATACTAATATATATAATATATTGGACACTTATTTATATTTATATTTATACATATATAAAAGAAGTATCTATACATTAAACTAAAATTATTTCAAGGCAATATATATAAATATATATTCCCTATATGATCGTTATGTACACTTTATGGAATGCATATTATCGTAAAAGACTATAACGAAACTATTATTGTGCACTATCATAAAATAATATACAAACATATATACATATAGAAAATAATCAACACTATTGTTATAAATTCCAATCTTTCTCATGTACGTGACATTCCTTATATATTTGTCAAGAAATCCGTATGCCTCAGCAACAATTTCATAAATATATATCTTCATAAAAAATAAAGAAAAAAAAAAAAAAAAAAATGAATAGCTAGATTATTGAATAAATAATGTAATTCAAGTTGCGGATAATTTATGGATAGACTATATTTAATTTTTTATTCACGCTCCAGAGAAACGTAAGGAAATGAGGAAAGAAGAAGAAAAAAAAAATAAGAAAAATATCTGAGCAACCTGTTACACATACTGGCAAGTTAAAAATATTGTTTGACAACGATTGAGAATCACTGGCGGCCCCCACAAAGAGAGCTGCGCATGGAGCTATACTACTATACAGCGAGTATAGGCCGTTGGTGCACGTGCATGTGCGGAGTATATAACATCGACCGGAAGTCGATAAAAAGCACGGTTCACCCTCGTCACTTAGCACCAGCTTCTCGTCATGGGAACGGACCTCTTCACCAAGCGCGGTCCAGACCTTAAAACCTGCGCCTTCAAGAGGAAATATCTCCCTGATGGTTCCCTTCATCTTGTATATGTATAAAATTCCCTTCACTACTTCTCTTATTCTCTCTCTTTCACTTTATACTTATATACTCTTGTCCACTGTTTTCATATTATTTTTTTTTTTTATATATATATTTTATTTCTTATATATACTCTTTTTCACTCACACTATGTTAGCATATATGTATATATACATATTATATTCTCATCGACCAAAGAGTCGGGTTGCTCCACCTCCATCAACGATTCACATACTTTTGCCTTTGAAACCCTCTACCCGTCTTCCTTAATTTCACCCTTGGCATGTAAAAACATAACATATATACATTTATATATGTATATATACACACTTATTAACCATCGTGCGATACAGAGACACGCACTTGAGTATACATATGACAGCATAATATATTATGTATGGCTTCAAGTCTCATATCTCATCGAAATTCCACATTTTTCCCACTCGATTGGACCCCCGTTATATTCCTTCCACATACGCGCACTATTATATATGTGTATATTATATACACACACATGTGTCCACACCATATACATCAAACTTATATTCCTTAACGGCACAATGATTTTCCTTGGGATATATTATAACGTTTAATGCGCGTGCACTTGTGCGCGTCAGATTCTCAAAGCGTGATAAAAAAAGAAGAAATTATATATATAAATAAATAAGAAAAAAAAAAGTGTAATTATGAAATTCTTGGTATGCAGAATTAATTTCTATTGTTTCAATTATTTATTTATTTGACTCTGAGAAATTTTATTTGTAAAATTTTCACGGTCACTGATATATATAACTGTTTATTTATTTTATATATTTTATTTCGTTTTATAAGTGAGTGGTTTTTTTTTTTTCATATAAATTTGATATTAATATTAATTATCTGTGTGTATAGTTTAATGTGGACATTAGCGATCAGTGGAATATATGGAAAAGAAATGAAAATATTTAAAGATTGAAGAAGCACTATTATAATAGTTGAGACGACGGTGGAATTTCAGCGCGCGGTCTCGTCCTTTTATTTTCGTACGTATTGTCATGTCATTTGAGTTTTAAGACTCCGCCTCTTACGCCACGCTCTACCTCACCTATATTTCCATTACCATTCTACTCTTTGTCAGTTGCTTCCGAGGAACTTGAAGACATTACACATTCACTAAACATCCACACACACATATAAATATATACATGAATAATATGACTATTATAAAATAAAGAGTATACTCATAAATAAAATAGTTCTCTCAGCAACAGTCTATTCAAATAATTAATTTATTCATCCACGTGCAATATAATTATATATAAAATAATTTCGCAATTAATATTTTCAATTAAATGCCTATATATAAATATTATAGAAGAATAAAAATAATGTTTATATATTATTAAATTTTTATATCAAAAGAAAAAAAAAAAGAATCAATTTCAACGATAAAATAAAACGAAAAAAAAAAGCCAACATAAAAAAATTTTACCGATGTAATAATATTATTTGCATAATAAATACCAAATAATATAAATTGTACATGTATATATATATATGTCAAAAGTTTAAATTTATTATGTAACTCATCGTGTATATATATATTTAAATGTATGAAGGTGGAATCGTCGTTCCGACTTTCTTATTTCCAGTTTCTCACTTTTTTTTTCTCTTGATTTTTTTTTCCAACTTCTTCCTTCATTTTTTTTTTTAATTCTTGCCTTTTTTCTTTCCTCCCTTCCCCTCTCTCTCTCTCTCTCTCTTTTTTTTTTTTAATTTCCTGTTTCATAAGATGTGGATTACACAACGATTCATCGATTCGAGTGCGGCTGTGTGCCGGCACGCTGTGAGCGGCTCCCAAGTCTTTCTTGCGCTCAGTTAATTCTTACGCAATAGCACCAAGTCGATTACTATGTGCAAGACTTGTTAATGATGATAATCGTTTTCGTATATGCAATATATAGACACAGTGGTTATAGACACTGTAAGACGTGAGCAAGTTTTACTATTTTTTTTTTTTTTTATTATACATTCTTTTCACACTAATTCAAAGTGCAATCCAAAATAAATATGTCGAGACTAAATCGTCACTATTAAATCACTTAATTATAATAAACACGTGTATATAATAAATATATATATATATAAAAAAAAAAAAAAAAAAACATTATTACATGAAGAACATTATGTTTATAACTTATTTCCAGTCTATAATACATAATAAATATAAATATATTTATATTTATTATGCTTATGTATATGTACATATAATACACGCATGTAAACAATTATTATAATTTTCCTAAACAAAATATAGAATAGTTTTTGATTGAATTGTACGATTTATTACAAAAGAAAAAATTATAGCAGAATTGTAAAAGAAAAAAGAAATTTCATTTCTATTATTTCTTAACTCTTTCAGCAATATAAGTATATATATATATATATATATAACAATAGCATGTCATATATGTATATATATCTATATACAATGAGTCCAAGACCGGTAACAATTTTTCAGAGGCGGAAACACACTAAGTAGTTCGTCTACGACAGTGTGCTTCCTTCGGACCAATGACGAACTGGATTAGAGTTTCCGGGAAGTGACTTCACGGTGCTGTGGAGGCTCACCTTATAATAATTGTATATATATTCCTCTTTTCTTTCTTTGCGCATCCAGGATTTCATCAAGTATATATATACACAAATATTCATGTATAAGTATATAATTTAAAGAGCAAAAAAAAAAAAAAAGAAATTAAATATATTCAAAATTTTTTTTATTTCTCCAGTCAGTAAATTATTTTCAATCAATTTATCTATGTATATATGAATATCTGTTTTTTTGACAGTGTAATAAATTATGTGTAAAGTATATATATTATATAGGAAGAGGAAATTATATATATATATATATTAAAAAATGTATTTGTAAATATTTTTAACAAAAGTTTTTTTCTATTTTTTCGTTACGGAAATAATTCAAACGTACATGTAGGTTATATTTAAGGATAAAAGGAGCAGTTTACTACCTGCATGTACCTGGTAGACTACCTGCTATATGTATAAAATACAGAATCACTCTCTCAAAAGTTGAGCGTTTATTTTTATATATATATGCTCGTGTGCGCGCGTGTATGTACAATCGTTTGTAGTGTAGGTGGTTGGCTGCTGGTTACTATATACTAGAAAGAGTATAATAATATTCGACAATATAATAACGAACAATGGTATCGTCGTGTCAGAGAGCGATATGTATGTAGAGTGTTTCGGAAAATTTATTTGAAGGCAAAGAATAAAATAAAAAATTTTTTGAAAAGACTAGGGAAGAAAAAAGAAACGGAAGATTTTTATTGTGAATGTGTGACTGAGCGTGAGAAACGGATTCGGAAATATTTATCTTATCGAAAATCATACAATAGCTATGTGTAACCTATATATATATTCACAAAATATATACATATATATATATATTTTTTTTAATATTAATAAAATGATTCGAATAATTTTTTTTAATATTTTATTATGTAAGTAATGGAAAAATATTGTCTTGTTAATTATTTCTTACAATGTAGTGATTATATTTATTAAGAGCTTATAATTGATTAATTAATAGTATTTTTTATATTTTATGATATTGATTTTGTGTAATAAAAAAAAATTAATTTTGACTAATCATTTGTTTATTGGGATATATAATTTTTTTTTGTCGTTTTAAATATGTTAATTAATCTGTTTATTTTCGTTTGTTATTGTCCAGATGTCGAAATATGGATATATATACATATTATTCTAAATTGAAGTGACGACGCGTTGGTCTTTGCCACATGATGTTGCGACAACTGCGCGGCTCTTCATTCGAATAATATTAAACATATACAGGAGAGGAAGAAAAGTGTAAAAATAATGGGGTAAAAAAAAAAAAAAACAAATGTGCAGGGGTGAACGTGAAAGAAGTGACGGAATAAATATAAAAGCTACTAATGATGTTTTTTCATCGTTAATAAACACAAAACATAAACAGTTATTTGAATATATATATTTGTAAATAATTATAATATACGAATATTATATAAAATTAAATTAATCTTGTAAACTACTTGTTGAATATATGTAATTGTGTTTTTCACATAATAATATTTAGATCGTAAAAATAATTCAAATGAATATATATAAACTTGAAATATAATTTTTATTTTTTTAGAATATTATTTGTAATGAAATATCTTTTTTTTTTTGTGAGTATATTAAATTAGAAATAATTTAAATTTATTTTCCCACATTAAAGATGTGCTAAAAAATAAATATTGAAGTATTTATATTTAATCTCGAGATCACTAGACTACAATTATGTTTACCACAGATATAGACAAACCAACAAGTGTTTTGTAAGAATTATATATATTCCATATACATAATAGCCACTTTCAGAATTTAATTATTGCAGAAATTATGAAAGTCGATTGTGAAGTTAAATCAATAATACTTTTCTTTTCTCTGACGTAATAAAATCAAAAAGAAAAAATGTATCAAACAAAAAATAATTGTGCCACATTTGTAAAATGATTGGATTTTAATAACATCAGTAAAAAATATTGTAAAAAAAAAAAAAAAAGTAATCCATATTTATTATCATTGTAAGAAATTACAGAATATATAAATTTTCTTTATTTCCTCGCTTTTAAAAAGCAATATAGAAATATACAAGAATATTTTTGTAATTATAGTTGTTCTACGCAATGCAACATTGAGTATATTTGAAAATATAATTTCCTCAGTACATTGAGGAAAGATACTATAGGTGTAAATTGCTGTCTGGTGTATACATATACCGGTCGTATAAATATGCCAGGAGGAAGTGAGTACAATAATAGAATCTAAACGTAGTAGGTCTGACCGGACAAGATGAGGAAGCAAATAACCCAAGAAACGATAGAACTTATACACGATGTGGCACACAAGTATAACTACCTATATATAATAGCTCCATAACCATTTCAATATATATATCATTGAAAAATAGATTTTAATATTTTTTTTTTAATCATTAAAAATAATTTTTTTTTTCCTCACTATTATTACTTCACACTTAAAATTAATTCTTCACGTCATACAGTTATATTCAACGGATCTATTCAAATAATAAATATATATTCTCAAAGCTTGTATATATATATATATATATATATATAAATCGATATAATAGTCTGGTAGAAAATAAAAATCATTAATTATACAAATTCATTAATAATTCACATTTGCCCTCGCCAAATATATTCACCAATAAAATTTTGTCTTTTAAAACAAAAATCAATATTTGAATAGAACATCACGAACTAATAATAATATACATAATAATAATATCAAAATATGTATATATATATAATAATAATATTATTAAAAGAAATGGAAAAGTGCCAAAATGTCTGACATGACGTTCAAAATTATGTGGATGAACGCAAACGCCAAATAATATACTACTATTCGCTCTGCAGTTCTCTATATCAAAAAAAAAAAAATTAATAAACGAAAAAATAATAATAATAATGAGTATATATAAGTATATTTATTTTTATTTTTATTTTTACTCTTCATATTCTTTATTCTTTATATACATTTATTTATTTATTTACATTTTTTTCTTCGCTTTCACGATTCACCGACTTTTGCGTCTTTCAAAGTGTGCAGTATTCTCTGAGAAAGCAAACCGCCAAAGCTTTTATAACAAGCGTGGTACATATATGTATAATTATATGTATATGTGTGTGTGTACGCGATGGGGCCGGATGCCATCCATCCATGCTAGATATATATTCTCCTTCAGAACTGTTCTCTCTCTTTCTCTCTTTCTCGGCTTTTCGTCGCTTTTGCTCGAAAGATAAAGAGCAAACGAAAAGAAAGAAGTGAAGGAATAAAATAAAAAAAAAAAAAGCAAAGTCAAGGAAAGAAAGAGCACAGCATCGACTGGGCGTGTTTGTGTGTCCAATACCATTTTGCCTTTACTTATACTATACCATCACATACCACCTTTTAATATAACACAAATGAAAGAAACATTCGTGACGCGGACCCAAGGTCCGCACTTCCGGTCCGGATACCAGACCGGTTTTTCTCTGCTTCTCATTCTCTTTATATATACATACGTGCTCGTGCGAAGAGTCAACGCGAATATATATTCAGCAAACGACGACGTACATGAAGCTGAAAATCTTTTCTCTCTTGAGTATTTTTGTTTATTTATTTATTTTTTATTATCATTTCTATTGAGAGAATTATTATAATATATATTGATATACCGGATACGTCGTGAGAATACCGTTATATTGATTAGAGAAATACCATCATTATCATCATCGTCAAAATGTAAAATTCGAAATGAATATAGGACAAAATATACTATCTTGATAAATTATATATTCATAAAATAATTATTTTCTACACGCATATATAAATATATATTGATGACAAATTATTCAAATGAGAAATATATATTTATATATTTTACTATGTATATTTTTGCTAAAATTAATTAAAGTACTACGATGATATTTAGTGGAATGCTCAAAGTCATTAAAAAATAAATTTACAAATGAATTTCAATATTATATTAAATTTTTTTGTTGATGTTAAATTAGACATTGAAAATAATTTTCTATTTTCATTTTATAAATTCAATCGAATTAAAACTACCTGGAAAACTTTCAGTTGTCGCTGATGATGCGATAAATTTAGTACAACATTTAATTTATTACTTTGCAAAATAAAATAACGCAAATATATATATGTATTATTTTTATTAAGAATAATTGAGTAATCTTCTGAGAAGTTCAAAGAAATGTTCAAAGTAACTCGTAAACTTTGTAAAAAAATATGTTAAAAAATTAAATTAAATCAGAAACTCAATTAAAAAGGGTTACATTTAAAAACAACACCATGCTTGAAAGGATTAAATTAAGATTAAATAAATTGGAAAAAAAAAAAAAAATTATAATGAGCAATAGTAAATCATTGAATGAAAAATAAAGGACATATAGTTTGCCTTATCTAAATCTTAACGACCAACGTGTTCCCCTATACACACACACACACACACATTTAGTATTCGTTCTCTTTCTTTTTTTTTTCTCTTTTATATTATATCTCACATACATATATCCATATATATTTATATTTTTGTTCTTATTAAACCCAAGAGAAATCTACTTTATATTATTTTTTTTTTTTCCTTCATCCATGTTGTTTCCTCATCGCCCTTTTGCTTCCGGGTTCCGGGTTCTTCCGGAACGATCACACTGTGAGTTACGCCTCAAAAGCCCCTTTTCAACCCCATATTCTCTCTTTATTGCTATACACACACACACACACACACATACATATACACTATATTACTAATACCACTGCCTGCGTTATATACACATGAACAAAACCAACCCACCCTTACAGTTTCACCCGTCGCGCACACGTTGACGTCGCGCCCTCTCCAACAAGCGGCATTATCTCGTCGGTAAGTAACCCCTGACGAGTCGAGGGAGTATAGGGTGAACGAATGGAAATTCACGATGAAACGACCGACTATATATACAGTTAGAACACCACCACTAACACCCCTTTCACCCCTTTATTCCAGATCGATAATGGACACGCCAAGAATACGCGCCAGTTTCTATCCAGTGAATTTACAATATAAATTTTATATTGATTGCAATATAAGAATATTTATTTTATTATTAAATATATAAATATATATTATCATAAATTCTTTGTTAAATATGGTTAATTTTGCTTTATATTATTATTTATCAAAACTGGTTTAATGGGAAAATTGGGTATGTGTGTGTGTGTGTGTTGGTGTGTATTGAAAAGGATGATCGAAAATTGTGGGGGATTTAAATTTCTATATTTTTTTTTTTCTCTCCTTTTTCCTTTGATGTTTGGTTGTAGAATAGGGGCGACATGCGCGATCGATGAAGGGGGGAAATAAATATATATAAAATACAGAGCAGTGTGCAAGAGAGCGAAAAGAAAACGAGAAAGATGATGTACAGAAGAGTACACCCGGTATATATAGTGCGATTGGAATATATGCATGTTAAACTGTGCGCGAAAAAAGAAAATGCTTGAAAAAATATTCTTTCTATATTGCTTCCATTTGTTTGCTTATTTTTTTTTTTTTTCTTTCAAACGCTATATATGGATCAATTCAATGTAGTAATAGTATAAAATATGAAGAGAATAAAATATAATTCGTAAAATAAAATATATTATTGGTAATTATTTTTTCCTTCATATATTGTTTTGACATTTTTTTTTTTTTATTCATTGTATTATTTCCTCTTGTTTTTTTTTTCTGATTCTCTGTATAAATCGACGTGGTTTCCTTGTGATTTTTTTTATCATACATGATTATTATTAACGGAAGGAAGAAAATTAATGAGTATATATATACAGATAAGAAAAAAATGAGTAATAATAAATGACAAAATAACTCAAAGATAACTGCGTACATATTAATATTTTTCTTTCATAAATATACGTGGTCGTTATTATTTTTTAATATTGCCACATAGTTAAAGATACATGTACATATGTATAATGGGAGAAAACTAGTGAATATACATTGTATACATATGAACATTTGCACATGATCACCGAGAGATGGCAGTTTGACTTATAAAAGAAAAAAAAAAAATTTTTTTTATATGTAATTAATTTAGAATTAATTATTAATAATTCATTTCTCAAATATCTACATAATAGAATGGTTGATAGAATTCAAATTAAAAATTAATAAAGTATAATAAATTGAATTGCCCTGATGTTAATTACCATTATTAAAAATTTAATTGTATGTATTGAGTATCAAAGTATCTAAAAAAAATTATTTGAAATTAAAGTACGTTACTTTGATGATGACGTTCGCGAGGTCATTGATTCATGATTCAATTGAGATTATCATGAGAAGAATATTGAAGACAGTAAATTGTTATATATATAAATAATAAAATTATCAGTGTAATACGGAAAATATAATTTACTTCCCGCTCAAGTTTCTATATATTATATTTTTATATATAAACCGAACACTATTTGATAACGTCTAATAATAATTATAATTCAATAAACTGTTATAATGATATATTCAATTAATTTGGAATTATTTCTCTAAATTTTAAATTCTTTTTTTTTTTTTCCATACTGATTGTAATTTAATTCTTATAATTTTTCATTTAATTTATATATATATATTTTTTTTATGTCTAGAATTATAAATTAATTCAGAGTGTGAAGAAATAAAAATTCTTTCACTTTATTTTTTCCTATCTACCAATTATATAATATTAAAATTTTAATTTATACTTTCAGTGGAATATATATATTTCTAATATCTGTTTTGGTGTTGAATTAAATATTGTATTATCACGCACTAGAGATTAGCATAAAGATTAAGCATGATATAAAGTTTAACCCTCGATAACTAATAATATACTAGAATATTATTACCACCACTACCACAATCACCTAATATAATTAATGTCAGAATCAAATATATACATATAACTTTAAAACTTTTGAGAGAATTATAAAAAATTTTCCATAGCGTACACAGTTGAAATTATATACGAAAATAATCTCTTCATTTCTACGCATACGTCTGAATTAATTTTATTCTAATCTAATATTTCTACATATCATTTTATTTACTGTTATAAATTGGAAAAAAAAAATGTTTGGAGATATATACGACTTAACGAAACATGATCGCACTTGTGCAAATATTCCCAAAAAAAAAATGGAAACATGAAATAAAAGCATCAACGAGTTATATCACAATCAATACAACGCAGCCATATTTTTTATTTATTGACGACATGTATGAATTTTGTTTAAGAATTAATTCTAATTAATTCAAATATTAAAAATTACGACAACATTTATTACATAAATTTATAATAAAACAGTAATATATCCCCCATGAATGATTTCAATATTTGATATTATTAAACGTATGGCATTTTTTAAAAATTATTTTCAATTCGTCAATTTTTTTCTTACTTCTTATTTTGATAATCGATCATCATCATCATCATTACCAATTGATTACCGGCTTAATCACATTGCAATCAAAGCACAATCTCACATATACATATATGAACATACACCAACATATGTACATACATATATAATCATAATCATCCATCTCCCTCTCGTGTTTATCGGCCACAATACAAAAACACGGTTGTACGCACTTTAATAAATAAAATTAAAAATAAAAAATAAAAACCTGATGTGAATCTAGGAAATTTCTACCAAACTCAATGCAAAAACATATACATGTATCAATAATAATTATTAAATAAATTAAATCAACAATACTAAAAAAAATTAAAATGAAATAAAATAATTATACATAAATAAAAATCATAAAAAAAAACTGTATAGTTTTACTGTGAATTTAATAATGATTACTTAAATAATTATCGCATTTAATATAGTTCAATTATACTAATAACATAATTTATTAATTTATAATTGTTGTAAATACCTCGACGTTGTGATTTGAGATTTAAAATCCGAGAATGAGTGTCACTGGCCGCCGTCGTCTCGGTATTGCGATAGACCGTGCACTTTACCACTGATCATTGGTCAATCCAGACAACGAATGAAATAACGCGTATATGTTTTATATGTATAAATATATAATACGTATGGATATATATATATGTTTATCTCTTGACAAAATAATAATAGTGATGATAATAATGCAATTGGTCAATAATATTTAGCCGGAAGTAAACTTTGATCAAGAAATTATTAGAAAGAAATTTTTTTTCTGGCACAAATTTATATATCTTTTTATATTGAATAGATATTTTTACTTGTCTTTACTCGTTTCATCCCCTTGTTCACAAATAATATATTTATATACACATTTGTCAATAGTTTGTATAATATTATGACACACACTAATAAAAAAATAATGAAAAAATGGAAAATTGATATAGAAATATAACGATGATAAAAAAGCCACAGTGATATCACAGTCTATTATCATACAATGAATCCACAAAGTTTATTAAATAAAAATTTTATAAATAAAAAAAAAAGTAAACAAAAAAAAAATTTTTAATTCAAACTATCTTTTTTCTTCTTCAATTATTTCTTTTTTTCTTCCCGTGCGCCAATAATTAATTGATAAAATTAATCACAGTGACATTTAATATCACTACAATCATTTTCTTCCTTTTATTAATTTCTTTTCATCAATTCCGCACTCATCTCAATCCAAATAACAGTATGACAATCACAATTAATACATATATACATTTACACATGTATTTTTTTTTTTTTTTTTGTGATAAAACTTTGTTATGTTCTATTATCTAATTGAAACATAAATTTTCAATTATTTGCTCATTCGTAATACCAATAATCCCGCACAATATACATAAACAATATAATATTCTCTATATTTATAATTATGTATATAATTAATAATGATAATTATACATAACACAGTAATGAAGATATGAGAATCAATCAAACAGAAAGTCCTGTCTGTGTCACAGAGTTCTTAAACTGAAGTTGACGAACGAGCGAGTAGCGACTGAACACTGAGAATCGTCGTGTCGTGTCGCTCTATTCTTGCACAGCGGCTTTAGGAAGTATATTGTCGGGAGTTTGTATGCATGTGTACACATACATTAATATATAAAAGTGTACAGTAGTGTGTTAGTGTGTGTCGATGGATAGCGGAAGGTTGGTTATGTCCGTCCCCTCCAACATAACCTCGCGCGCAATCAACGAACGTTTCGTCTCAACACGCGCATGTCTGCTTCTGGTTTGTATTTACTCACACCAAGTTAATCATCTTATACACATATATAAATAAGTGACAAAGAGAAGTGTCGTATTGGCCACTGCTTGTGTACATAACCATGTATAATTGCATTTGTGTGTTTGGGTTAAAGAGAAAGATGATGAGAATATGTACGATTAGCGTAAAGGAAGCCATAAGAGAATCCAACCAAAGTCATTGGATCATTTATGCCAACGTTCACGCTATACATTGGCCAAAATATTTTCTATCTCAACGAAAACGGAAATAGTCGAAGCTGGACCAATGAAATTTAAGTGGGGAGACGAATGAAAAGTCTCGGTTTGAGAACCGATGATTGCCGAACAGCAGCACCAGCGGCAGAAACAGCAGCCAGCAATACCAAAGTATGCAGTAAGCAATTCTCTCATGCACACAACAAAGCAGTATAAATCTATATGTATGTAATATATGTATAAGAAATGTTGTGTATAAGTTGTACAGACACTGAATAATAAGGGAGAGGAAATGTATTGCGACAATGAGAGACGCGCAGTAGGGGATCGAAAAATAACAAGGAAGAAAAATAGAGGAATCGTATGAGCTGCAAATATACTTCCTTCTCTTAACTTCCTAATATTTAATACCTGCAAGTGATTAAAATATTACACATTTGCACATTAAACATATATATATATATTATCTATAAACATAAATAAATATTGGGAAAATAATGGATGATTATATTCATTTAAATCTCATTTGAATATATACAAATTATTAATCATTTAAATTAATTCTTTTCGTTTAATATTTTGTATTTATTGTCTGATTTATAATGCAGATTGAATGTATGTATTATTATTGATGATATATAAGTTTGTATGTTTTATTATGTGTATATATGTGATGATGGTGTGCTCCTTTCTCTCGTTTTATTTCATTTTTTTTTTCTTTAGCTTGGGCATAGTCACGCGCGGCATTTTATGATATTCTCATCGGCGATCTGTCTTACGGAAATTGTACCAATCTTCACGATGCGGGTATATAACGCTATCGTTCCACGCTCGTTTGACCTTTTCAATTTGCGTGGCGCAATGGATTCAAATATATAAAGCGTCAGTTATTGTATACATATGTATGTGTAAGTATATGTATAATTTTTTTATTTATGCTTTTCCCTCTTCTTTTACTGATTTACTGACACAATGATATATATTTATGTGTATATTATATATATAGGTACATACATGTGGATTTAAAATAATGGAAGATTGAAACATGATTTCATGATTAATTTCATTTTTATTTCAATTCTTCAATTTGATATATGCATGTGGACACATAATTATATGGATGTGACATATTTAAAAAGAATTCCTGGGTCAATTTATATATGGATATATGAGTGAATATATTTATGTAGATCAGTAAGTGAAAATTATGCTTTTATATTTATATTATGTAAAAAATACAGTTAAATTGTTTAATGGGCGAAAATAGCGTGAGTTATCAGTTACTTTTATAAAACTGTTGATAAAGAAAAAAAAAAATTGACGAGAATAATTGTTGGACACATTATTATCATTATCATAATATATATGAATTTTTTTATATGTTAGTTTGTACATATATACATATATATGTACTATTAAAATGTAAATTTGAAAGATTACCGGATAATTTTGACGAGAAATTTAGATAAATAAAAAAATTGATAATAATTTTTTGTTTTCAATTCTAAAATTGACTTGTAAAATTTTACATATTTTTAACAAGATTGACATTAATTGATTACAAGTTTCATTAGAATACTAAGTAAATATGTATATATATATATATAAAAGATGATTATAATAATAATATAAAAAATATAATTCTTAGAAATATTTCGGTTTTAATTTGGTATTTCAATCCGTCGTTTTTTAAATTTTATTTTTTTTTATCTTTGCTCTTTTTTCTTCCTCCAATTCCCTTTCTGTGGTGCCGGATCCACATTACATTCTTTCCTCCATCACATACCAACACGAAAGTGCATATAAGTATATCTATACCATAAGATCAGATCATGGGTCGTAAGCTTTACATATATGTATACACGTTGGCGGTCTCCTTTTTTCTCTCTTCGTCATCCCCAAAACCATTTCTCTTCACCCTCTTTTCATATTTTTTTTTTTCTTTTCATTCTTCATATATACATATATACATTTATTCTAATATATATTTTTCTTTTCGTAAAGACTTTCCTTCTCTCTATAATACATATAAGAAATCAAAAGACGTATAGACTTTTTTTCAGGTTGAAGTGCGGGTCGAGAAACAGGAGGGTGATTTTGTGATGAGGAGAAAAAAAGAGAAAAAAAAAAAGGTAAAGAGAACGGGGAATAAGATGGGGAAGTAAAAGAGGAAGAAGGTGGAGGGTGGGTTAAAGCAGGACAGGTAGTCTGAGACGCCCACAAACCTGTTTTACCTGTTACATGCCTTGGTCTGGCTTATGAGTTCCACCTCGATGCTTTGCCATAGTGGTGGTAATAGTGGTCGTCCGTAACGTCTCCGATGATCAACGTATATAATATATATACAGAGAAAGAGAGAGAAAGAAGTGAAAAAAAAAAAAACAAAAAATAAGAGACGAAGGATGTGGTGAGGCTGATGGTGATCCTGGTAAGGTGACGAAGAACCTTCGACTTTTTTTTTTTTCCCAGGAAGCCTAAATGCAACGCCATTCCAGACAATCATCTCCATCCTCATCATTTATTATTATTTTTTGTTCCGTTTTTCTTTTTTTTTTTTTGCCCACATATTTTCATGTCAACCGATTATATATGTATTTATAATACATGATAATCATTGTATACTCAGTCATATATGTGACTGTTTGGCATATACGTTATACAAATATATGTTCAATTAATTGGCGTTGTTGAGGTAGAAAATAGAAAAATAAATAATTTTTTTATATATATTTATTTTTCAAATAAATTGATTTATTGCAATAATTTTCTTGTGACCTTTCAAGTATATATCAAACACATACAATTACTTCATCAATACACGTCCATAAAAATGGCAAAGACATATAATATAGACATTTCAAAGAATAAAATGAATGTATATTTATATAAAGTAATATTTTTATAAATATAAGTTATATTTTCATTATTCTATTGTTACAGATTGAATATATACATTTGGAATGCAGTGACAAGAAGCGTCTCTAGGTAACTATGCCTCAGCGAGTGCAGTATCAACAGAAGAAAGTGAAGAAGAAGAAGAAGAAGAAGAAGAAGAAGAAGAAGAGGCGGGCAGAGCTATAAAGACGATGAAGAAAAGGAAATATATAGACAGAAGAAGAATAAGAAGAAGCAGAATCAAAAAATGAATATATAGTTTATATTAAAGCAGACAACAAACAGAAGCAGAAGTGTATAACAATAGGGAGTGCAGGACGAAGTTGCAAAACATTGAGATGATTATATCCCGGATGCACGATCACTGATCATGCATCAGTTTCTCTTCTACTTCATCTCAAAATATTCCACCTCTCATATTTCTCTCTGTATATTATACCTATATACATATGTGTATATATGTATAATACATATATATATATATATGTAGGTATCATTGTAAGTTACGTGCGTCACATTCCTCAAACAAACATCAGCGCAACCTGTCCTGAATCACACTGATACGACGTATGCTCGTCGTTTTTGTATTATATTATATGGAGAGTGAACCTGTACGCGCGCGCAAGTTATAAGTATATATATGTATATATATATAAGAAGCGAGGGGTCTTCTCTTCATTCTGTATATATATTGTGTGTGTGTATATACGACACACACGCGGCCTCACCACATTGGAATGGCGTAACGGGCGATTTATACATGCCGCAATGTGCAATCCGATGTTGTAACTCGATGCAGGTCTACGATCCTCGTGCGCCCTTTCTCTTTGCACTTTTCTTTCTCAGCTTCGACGATGTGTTATTTATTTGTATTCATTTACGGGGATTTTTTTTTTCTTTTATTTCTTATTATTATTTTATTTTTTTCTCTTTGTTGTAGAGTGTATATATGAAACACACCTCGTATTTTTTTACACTCTTCACCAGAAAGTCATATATGCACGTGTATTGTATGTATATATATATTATATACATACAATATATATATATATACATTATACGTGTAAGTATATGTGAGATATCTTTTATTTTCATATGGATATTGAAGAGACGAATATGTATATGAATATTATAAAGGCATTGTTGTGTAGAAGAGAAAAGAATATAATGAGGAGAATTTTATTTGTTTTTTATTTTTTTAAGTTTTTTCATTAGGTGTATTTACATTATGTATTAGGAATTATAGAGAAATATTATTTGGAATCATCGGAGAATTTAAATGTGCACTGAAAACCAAAGCATTTATTATATTTAATCAAATATTTATTTCAAAGAAATATATATTAATGTTTATAAATATATTTTACACGAATGTTATTCATAACAAAATTTTTTTATTTCAGTATATTTATAATGATTGATATATTCAAAATACGATCAATGTCGAAGTGATATATATATATATATATATATAGGCATATATTGTTTATATTTTATAAATTATTAAAGAGAAATTTTGCCGTTGGTGAGCGAAAAAAAAAAAATTTTACAAATATAATTATCGATTAATATATTTATCTCGTCTTCCAAATATATAAATATTTAATTCATATATAACATAAACACTGTATAATTATAAACATTATACACAGCTACTTAATTAGATATAGTATATATAATATTTTTTTATTTCAATTGAAATTGAATTATTGAAATAATGCTTCAAATGAATTATATTATTTTATCAAAATAATAAAAAATACATGTATTGATTGATATAATGCCAAATGGCGCAAGTTTTGTTTGGACTAGATGAAAATAGGTTGGCCGATAGGAAAATATATATACATATATATTATATATATATATGAATGATGAAAGAGGGGTATTTCATTTCCCCAAGGTACTTCCGACAACCGCCAACTTCCGTCAAGTCAGGGTCGAACCACTGTTGTCGCGACTTGTCGTTTTACTGGGGGCCGTTATGTATTACATGTAGAGACGGTTCGTATTCGCACTACTCGCTCAAGTTCCGGTTCCGTTTTTTGTATAACCAGACAGTTCTCTGAGGGTATACATATCTATATATAATATATATAGTACATGTATATAGATATAATACACTCAATCTTCCGTTTTTGATTCACTATATATTTTTTTCTTTACTTCCTTTTGGTTTAACTTCGCCTTTCTATTAAATATATTTTCGCACTCTCTCAGCGCTTTTTATCTCACTAAAAAAAAATATTTACACATTAGTATTTATAGAAATTATTTATTTAATAATAAAATAAATATAAAGCGCAATAAAAATAAGCTACTTAATATATTAAATATATTTAAGAGGTAAAATTTGAAAGATTAGATTTTTTTTTTAATATGAAAGGAAAAATATGTGATACTTCCGGTAATACCGGAAATTTAATGTAGATATATATATATTGAATGTAAAAAATTCACAGTGTAGATATATCTTTATATAGGTAAATATATTTCTGGTTAAACCGGAAGTTGAGACACTGATAAAGAAAAAAAAAAAAATAAATTAGAAATTTTTTCTTTTTCATAATATATCTTTATATCGAATATAAAAATATGTTGAATTCACAATCTTTTTTCTTTCTTTTTGAAAGTCGACGTCGTTTTGATGAAAGAAAAAGAGGCGGTGGAAAAAAAGTTTACACACATGTGGCACTTCCGGCTTAAGTTGCAGTCAAAATTAAATGGTCAATGTGTGTGATACACATAACAGTATTACAACATGTCAACATTGTCGTCGGACTTGAATATTTTTGTAATGAATTAGTATTTTGAAATGTATGATAAAGTGAAGATTTTTTAAAAATATATTTCAACAAAGATCAACATAAATATATTTAATTTTAAATTACTCTATAATATTTATTATATATTATTATTTATTGTAGATTAACTATACTATAATAGACATATATAATTATATATTTATTTAAATTATTAATAATTGTCATCTGATTATTTGTTTGCATTATACAATTGCAGTTAGAGCTGAATATTTAACTGATGCATTTATCATCATTGTTATTATAGGATAGGTTTATTTTATTTATTTTTTGTCGTCTGGTCAAGGCAGAGAATCATTATTAGGATATGAAACTCAAGAGAACAAGCGGAACTCAGGTTCATGTAACTTCCTTTCCTTTTGGACATGCTTCGCTGACTCCCTTCCTCTCTCACAGATTGTATGACAGGGTGTCTCGCCGGAATGGCCACTCACATCAATTGCAATACGCGATCGCTCAAGTAAAACTATTAAGAAGTCCATTTTGCTTCTATTGTATTTTTTTTTTTTTTTTTTATTCTTATAAATGTATTTTTTTTTTTCACGTATTCTTTATTCATTTATGAATATTAGGGAATTATCTTCATTGCAGAATTAATAATGGCCACGATATTTATTATGATACTCATCAATATTGTATTATATAATGTTATTGAAAATGAGTAATGATTAATTGAATATTTAGTTAAATGATTTAGAGAAAATAGGAATTGATTATTATAAATAGTTTTATTTTGATTACAATATAAAGCAACAAAAAATCATTTATTAAATTCTTAACTTTGGAAATTTTCAATACTTTCCTTTAAAAGTAATAAAAAAAATTGCCAAATTTATTGGCATATTTTATTTTTTTATAATTTCAATGATTCAAATAAAGGCGCGAAGAAGTGACGCATGCGTATAACAAATTTCGCTGATGTATATAAATATTTTTTGCTTCCTTATGTTGCTGACGACGAGGAGTAAAATCTCATAGCATAAACTCACGACAACATGACTCGACTGTTGCAATCCTGGTGGTAATACTCAGAATTTCTATACGAATCATTACACAAAACAGTCTGTACTTTTTCCCACTTCTCGATAAACGTATGTCCACAATTTCATAGCAATACACTCACATTTATTGTACCATCAAGCAGAAATAGAAATATCAGTTACACATGATTACGTTAAATTAATTGACTTGACATTTTATGTTTTATTATTTCAGTAGAATTATCCTTATACCTGTATCAACACATATAATAATTTTAATTATCATTGTACACAGAAATATTATTCAATTATTAATACAATGAAAATAATTTTTCTTTTTAGTCACGTACAAAATCACCTGTTGTTTCATACAAACTACGTATAAATAATCGATAATATCCAATTGCGTGATTATTATATTTACGCAATTCAAACTTTGGAGTTGTAGGTAAATAAATAAAAGATAAAAAGGGATATAAAATGAAAATTATTAAATCAACAGCAGGAGAAATATTTGATATTGATCGTTTGAAAAAGGTAATAGAATAATTGATGAAAATTGATATTATTATTTATATAATTTATTAATAGTTATATTATTCAATTTAATCAACAGATATAATATTCAGGATTGCAGTTTTAATTTTTAAAGTAAAAATGGATCAAGTTATTCCAATAAGTTGGTTAAATAAAATTTTACTTACTGCAAGCTTGAGCTGTGCTTTATTATGCTTGATTATTGGACAATGGATTGGTTTTACATCATTACCAATATATATTACATTAATATGGTCATTAATTGTTGTAATAGGATCGACGTGGTTTAGTTTTTTAATTCTACGTATGACACTAAAAGCCAATTCACCAATGAACTTGGTGCCACTCAATAACTTAATTCGAAAGAGATTAGAAATTGAATTGACAATAAATGATTGTGGATTAACAAGTGAAAGTGTAACTAATGACAATTCAAGAAAAACTAATCATGATTTCAAACCACAAATAAATATTGAATCTACTAAATCATTGAATATAGATATTGACAAACTAACAAATGAAATTGGTGAAAAACTTATTGATAGTTGGTACAGGAGTATAAGCGATGAAAAGTTATTTCGCAATAAATCTGACGAAATTTTAAAAAAATTAATAACAAATATTTGTATGAAATTATCAACGATAAATGAATTGAGATTAACGCACAAAATCGCTGATGTATTATTATTACATATGAAAGAATATCGACAAGCATTACGTCGTGTTGAACGAAAAAAATCCAAAGATATTGAGGATGCATATAGATATTTACATCCAGGTTCACGTAGTGCATTAACATTGGAGCACACACTGCATTGTTTAGTTTCAATTGTTGCACGTGAATTCCTTCAATGGGAGCTCATGAGTTCATTGCCATGTAAATTATTATTATCAGTATTGGCAAAAAGATTTTTAATAATTCTTCAAGATATTTCACGACCTCAATGGATTTTTTTTAAATTTATTGCTCTATTAGAAACAATTGACGATTCACCAAAAGAAAAAGACATGAAAAATGGTGTAGTCTTTCAAGGTTTAACAACAGGTATTAATTCAGTAACTGCTGCAGCTATATCGAGACCTCTGCCAAAAATAATTCCCGATAATGTTCCAATTGTGGAAATAACACCGTCAAATAATACATCAACAACGAATTCAAACAATCGTATCTCCTTATGCTTAGACGGTCTCTCAACAATCGGTCACAAGGGTCTATGGGCTGATTTAAATAATGGACAGGTTGATTATGATGATGATGACGATCGTGCATCACCAGTTTACGAAGAGCCAACAGATTTTGCTACAACAATTGCACGATTGAGAAATTTATTGCAACAAAAATCAACAGCTACAACGCCATTGCATATTGAAGAAAAATCTTATGCAGTTTGTGATGGTAGTCAATTTTTAAATTTAGCTATACCCTGGACCGAATTTCATACATCAGCAGACGGATCACAACAGCTTCTTTATTGCATTCAATTTGAAGATATTGAACAGCATGGTGATGATATGTTTGAAACAACAACAGCAACTGTTAGACGACAATACAATGATTTCGTTCAATTACATACAAGCCTTGAAGAATCACCAGTGTATTCAGGAATAATGTCTGAGATTCGATTACCAGAAGGTGGTCGAATGGAAATGGAAACATATTTGAAAACATTGTGCACACGATTAGCAGCTGAGTCACCGGTGCAGTTGCGACATTTTTTGCGACCCAGCAGTGGAGCTGGAAAAAAAGCTGATGCAGTTGCACCAAGATTAGATAGATTTTTGGCTAAAACTGTTACAGGTGTATTTAATACATTAAAAACCGTGGTGCCAGGCTTTGAAATTGATCAAGAAGAGGATATTACACCATTACCAACTCTAATGCCTCTGTCAGATATTCCATGGCGTTTTGTTGAGAATATTAAATCCAAGAGTCTCGTTGATGAATTACAAATGTTGGTTGCTGAACGTATTGATTACTTTTCAATTGATACTGCTTATGAAGCAGTTGAATCTGCAGTTGAGAGTAGTAGTGATACTGAACTACTTTCACATTGGTGGGAAATAATAAATGCGCCGTATGATGAAGAGTTGGAGGAGCTTGATGGAAAATTGACGATGACATGCGCTGGATTAGATTTAATTTGTGAAATATTGGCGGGTATCGAGAGTAATAATACATTGAGACAAGAAGCTGTTATTAGATGGACAAAATTATTCTTTGGTAATGTCACTGAACCATTAATTCATGAATACATTTCACGAGCTATTCGACAATTGAGCGAATTGTCAGTTATTTCATCAAAAATTTATGATGACAGTTCTGAAGAATCGATTGACGTTATGAAGAATAAATTGATAAAATTGCTATCTGCAAAAATTCCAGTTGATCTTAAAATAATATTTGGCAACGATGATATTGATAAAATAATCAAATTTTTATTGGACTCTATATTAACGAGAAAAGTTAATCTTGATTTAATGTTACAAATGGTGGATATATTCGTATCTGAACTTTTGGCTGCATGTAAGTTGAATCACGTTAATTTAATAACGTGAATGGTAAATTCATAATTTAATATCAATAATGGGATCGAAAAATGTCTGAGTACCTGATTGCAAGAGTTGAGGAGAAATGAAAGTATTATATTTTTAAATAATTTTATTTTTAACAGTACCATTGGTAAATTATTATATGTCTTATTCAAATTTAGATTTGTCCCAAAGAAAATTCAATAATGTTCAGACTTTCATTCGACCTCAACTAAAATGCGTTATTTTGTTAAGATTATTAACTATTAATATTATTTTTTTTTTATGAAATCGATTCAACGAATGGATGATTTATTTTATAAACGTATATTTGACAGATGATTTTTTTTACAACAGAAACTTTTTATTAGATGTATTTAGAATACGTCTCATTCGTTATATTTTAATTAAGAGTGATATACCGTTAAATCAATCATTATAATGATCTTATTAATGATTATATTATGAAATACAGTATAATATGAGACTTAAACTGGAACATCTTGAATCTTAAAATTACCATTTAACCTATTGATATTATTCATGAAATTTAATCCTTAGCAGCAGCCTCCGGTTGAGATTTTTGTTTTACAAGCTGTGCCCTTTAATAAACAAATTATCATTTCGGTGACGAAAATTGAAGGAATAATTCGAAATATAAATGAGTAGAATAAAGATAATAAAGATTACCTCAATTGCTGATTAAAATCATCTTCAACATCATCATCATCCCAATTATCTTCCCAGACGCTAATATCCTCATTGTCCTCATCTTTTCCTATCCAATCTGAATAAATGAATAGTAAGTAAAATTGCAGGTTAGAATATAAAAACCTCAAAAATTTATCATCAAATAAAAATAAACTAGTACCTTCTGCTGGAAATTCTTCAAACTCATCATCTTCCTCCAATAATCCCAAATCAATTTTTGCTTTATCCTTGTTATCTGCCATTTTGAGAATAATTACAAATATATTCGTGCGTTTATTGTGTCAAAAGAATTAAATGCAAATTTGTAAGGTTATGTTGTATATATATTTTCTCGCAAAAATATTTGTTGACTGTCACGCCACAAGATGAATTTCCATTATATGTATAATATCTTTTTAGGTTATAATGGAAACTATGACGCGGGTAATTTGAATTGTAATAATAAATTATTAAAAGATCATATTAATTCTTTTTCTCACATCAAATCTTCATTATTGACATCAATATTTCCATCATTAATATCAGCAATTCATATAATTAATTACAAACTTAAGTTGAACAACGAATTATGATTTAAAAGAATAATTATTCTTTTTATTGTTATTGAAAATTAACCTTCACACACAACAATGACACAACCATGACGTCACAGTTCATCAAGTATGACATAGTGTTTTTATTCCCATGTTGTTACAACTATACTGATTTCTGTACTATACCTACATAAACCAAGAGAGACTTTGTATGGACAGAGTACAAAATAAAATTGTCGTGATAAGAATTCACAAAATACATATTGAATATAATTAAACAGTTGAATAAAAAAAAAAAAAAAAAATAGAAAATATGTAAAATGAAAACAAGATCGATAATGTGAATTATATTTTTTTATATGTATTTTATATTATATTAATTACTGAATATAAATCATCGTCTTAATCAAAACAAAAATATCTAAATATTGTGACGCTGTTTCTCCATTGAAGTTGAATTTTTTATAAAAAAAAAAAAAAACACCCCAGGTACCCCTTTGTTTTTAAAAACTATTTTGTGACAAGTCATGCAGGATCGAGATTTCAAGTAATTATTCAACTGATTAGTTGAAACAATTATATTATCATATATTATTATATCTCAACTTGAATTAATGAATGCTAAAATGTATTTGTTTTTAATTAAAAATTTTTTTTTCCTCTGATTTATTTGTTTATATCATGTATATTCATTTATTATTGTTTGTTTTTTATTTTTTTAACAGTTTTATGAACTTTGAGAATTCAAGCAAACGAGTTTGTGGAAATGATGCAACAATCACGTACTCCAAGGAAATTTCCTGTATTTGTCTTTCCACAGAGTATAACTTTTTATTTAGATGATCAATCAACACATAAACAAGTCCTTACTCTTTATAATCCTTATGAATTTCCAGTTAAATTCAAAGGTAATATTATTGTAATAATAAATTTATTCCATATGGAACATTGTTGAAATGAAAATAGGATACATGAATGTATGTGGATATGTTTATAATTTTTGCTTTCATTTTTAGTACTTAGTACTGCACCCAATAAATATAAAGTTGTTGATCCAGAGGGAACAATAAAATCACGATGTTGTGTAGACATTGTTGTGAGACATAATGCTCTTGTGAGTGCAAATTGTAATGTAATTGATAAATTTAGAATTCAAATGGAAGAGTATCCAACAAAACAGGTAAAATAATTTAATGATGTGTATAATAAATAGGATATGTAAAACAAATATTTATTACAACTATTGGTTGATTAATTTTTTTTAGGTGATAGGTCGAAGAGATGTTGAAGCAAAGTTATTGGCTGCGACAAGTGAAATGGGGAGAGGAACTCCTGATCCTGATATGTTTCAACAGCTTCCTAATAATGAAGACAAACAACAAAAATCATATTCTTTAGCTGCTCAAACTAGAACCATTGACAGTATGTTCATTTAAAATTTATTTTAGGGACAAATTAATCAAAGAAAAAAAAAATATATTTTCATTTTTTATAAGAATTTCCAGTTTATGAATCAATAATATTTATTTATACATATCTAGTGATGAATTACAATAATTCACAAAAGATCATGAAAATTAATCTCTTTTTAAAATATTATTGAAAAAAATTCTCGTCACTTTTCTTTTATTTCATATATTGGAATAGAAATTTTTTTATTGATAATTAAACTGTGTTTTTTGTTTTTAATATTTGTTTATGATTGTGGAAAAATTATTAGTTATTTAGTAGTAGATAAAATAAAAATTTAGCTTTTAATAAATTATTAATTTAACAATTTTACAGGAGGTACTAATTATGTAGCACTCATTGCTGGAATTATATGTATTGTTGGATTACTTTTACCTACTGAAGGCGAACGAAATCACAGATTACCTGAATATTTTTATTTATCCGTGAATTTAAAATTGATATTGTCCTTTGTGCTGGGTAACTAATGAAAAATAACATTTTACATAGAACTACTTGTTTTTTTTTTTCAATAATTAAAAATTTTTGTACTATAATTTGTCTAAATGTATTTTCAGGTATGGTTACAATCATAATCCTGAGGTTGTAACGACAATGGAGTGTATATTTACATGGGGAAATAAGAATAATTATAATAGGAAAATATGCACAATTAACGTAAGAATTTCGTCAGTTAAAAAAAAAAGAAAATGAACAAATAACGCTCATTTATCTTGTCACACAATATCTTGATGCTAGTCCATATACTTCACGTGCTTGAGATACAGGCAGATTGAATTTAATAATTTTTTTTTTTTCGTCTCTTCCACACTTTTCTAAATATATACATGTATACAATGTATATACATTTATACACATGAAAATATAGTGCAGTATTTTTTATTGATCATGTGAGCTTATTAATTCAATGACATATGAAATATTGTGATTTGAAATGTTTTTGTAAATATAATTCTCAAAATTACTGATGATAATATACTTTTTTGCATTTAAAAATAATTGCAATGTGTTGCATTCTATTTTTATTATTAATACTTAAATGAACTCATTTTTTATTATGTATTCATGTCAAATGAATATATGAAATTGAAACGTAAAAATTTCGTGCATGACATTGAAATAAATAAAAATTTTTAATTATTGCAATATTATTCGTTAATTTCTAGTTTGCCTCATTTCTATTTTCGATTGAAGGATACAAGAAATATATATTTATTTATAAATGTACATTTGTCTTTTGACATCTTTATTTCATTCGAGTTGTATAATTTTTTTTTTTTTTTTTTTCATGTATAAACAATAATGATGAACGAATTATTTTGTTCTAATTCTTTTAATAATCCATAACAAATCTCTGAAAGAATTTTTGGTCTTCGTGAGATAAACGAGATTATTTTCGATATTACGAAAATTATGTTGTGCGCCAAGCAAATAATATCATTCGTTATCGTTCACAGACAATCACATTCTTCTGTAAAATACTTCAATCTAAAAGAAAAAATAAACAATAAATTAATTAACAAATCAATAAACAGCCATGTTAGTATTAATATTAGTAAATCATTAATTTGGTAGATAAAAAATACAATAATTACGTTTGAAGTTGAATGGAAAATAATCCATTTCAGATGTTTCACACGGGATTATATGTAAATTTCAAAAAGTTGATTTCACAGCACCCTCACTTTGGCTCTTAATTATAGGTGGTTTGAGTCGATCATTGTGTGGTTTATAATCCATTGAAACATCAGCAGGTAATTGCAATACTCGTCGAAGTGTTTCTTTAATTCGAACTGTTGTAGCTGTGTCCGATGATGTTTTATTCCATACACATATTTTATCCTCCTACTCACATCCACAAAATTAAAGATTAATATTTAAAATAAAACACAATTATTATTTCATATAAAAAACCATATTAAATTGTAATTATAATTATACCTGAAATCTTATTGATGCAACTGCACCACATATTTCTTCGCCCACCATAAACTGTTCTCCCATCATTGCTAGAATAAGATTTTCCCAACAGCGATCTACTAAACCTTTCCTCAATGTGACCGCCCATCTGCCACCCTGTCGATTAGCTACATCCTAACGAATTGAATGAATTAATTTCCTCAAAATAATTCAAAGAATTTATAAGATAATATAAAAAATCTTAAAAATTATTTTTTTTTGATTTCCACTCACTTCCCACATTGGTTTGATGCCATTTTTGAATAAGTGAAAATCTGCATAGGTCAATAGCTCTGATGGTCTTACTAAATGACTGTAAATAGCCCAAAATTGTTCCACAGTTCCAAATCTACCAATAAGCTTTAAATTTTCTGCAAAACGTCGGTCACTTTGTTTACCAATTGACCTTCTACTATACCACAATGCATAACCATACTGTAAACGATTTTCATTTGGACCTATTTCTATTGGCGGCTGAAAAAAAAAATATTTATGGTATTCAATGTTTTATGTACTTAAAGATAATTATTTATGAGATAATATATATGGTGAAAATAATATAATTGATTAGATAAAATGTTGAAAATGAAAAAATAATTACCAGCCTAAGTTTGTGGGATTGATTGTTAGTGTCTTCATCGCCACTTTCATCACTCAATTTTGATCTGAAATAAATTATTCATATTTATTGAACAATTTTAATAAAATATAAATATATATTTATGAGTTACTTAATAATTTGTATCAAAATCAATGAAATTTCATATATCAAGATTTATTTTTATTTCATTAAATATTTGCATTTTATTATATTATTTAAATTATTTCTATTTTCAAATATAGAATACTCCATTTTCATAATTATTTAAATAATTGAATTCTTATATATGAGAATTTCTTCTAGAGTTGTTTCAAAATGTGGTTATAGACTGTTTCTAACCTCAAAATATCGAAAAATAATGAATAAAAAGAAAAATAAAATAACATTAAGATGATAACTTACGTATCGTATTGTTCCGACATTTCGAACAATTTATAAATATATGATTATATTATTAATAAAATATTATTATAAACAATGTCTTTTAACAGGTACAAAATAATTAAAAAAATTTATTCTTGCTAAATTCACCCTCTTTGTCTCTCACTTACTTTCATCAGCAATACACGCTGTATGACACGATCTCACTATGTCGTGTCTCTGTGTGTTTTCCTTTCGTTTTGGATCTAGGGATTTTCTCTATCTCACGATACATCCCATGTACTTCAAGGATGCCGGAAGTAAATGAAAACACATAATAATTATATGCATAATATGTATCATTATGTTTTATCAAATACATTGCATTTTTTTCATCAAAATATTTTTATGAAAAAGTATTAAATATTATTCTTTATATTTATAATATATATTTTTTGTTTAGGTTAGGTCGTGTTATTAGATGTATCAAAATGTTGCTTCAATCGTGACATTATTTCATCACGTTGATACATCACTTCTCTGTAACAAAGTGATGAAAATCCTATTGGACATTCGTATTCAACACGTTCAATGCATTTTGTATCAGCTCCAATGCCAGAAAAACGAAATTCCGAAATTGAATTAACTGTGAAAGAATAAATACACTAATTATTAATTCTTTAAAATATACTAATTCAATTTTTGTTTATATACAATTTAATTTACCACAATCAAAATTTGTAAAGAAACAAGTTTTGTGAGTGGAGCTTATAAGAAAATCATCACCGTCAGCTTTTATGGAATAATGGCCATGTGCTGTATTTTGAATAGCTGGAAGATGACTTAAATGTTCTTTGTAATGAACTGAGTATTTCCAATTATCAAAATTACCACTCTCCTCAATAATATTGAATTCTTTTCTGCAATGAATCAATTAATTAATAAATAAAATTTCAATAAAGAAAATAAATATTAATTCATATTCTCACATTGTTGGATTCAATTTCAACATATTACTAAAATCAGCGACAAATTCCCAAACATCTTCTGGATTTGTATTTTTTATTGTCACTTCCACATTAACATTATGAACTTTTTTATAAATGAATAGAACATAAATTCCTATAATTATTAATAGGAAATAAACAATGCTTCGAAGTTTCCACTTTAATGGATTACAGCTCATTTCTGAAAGAAAAAAAAAATTAAAATAAGCCCTTCATAATTTTATTATTAATAAAATAAATGTTTCAAATTAATATTTATTTATGAATTCGTACTGAGAAGCAAAATTTCAATTTGTAAGATTAAATTTTGATATGCAATTGGTCTTGTACGTTGACAATTATGTTACATTTATTCTCGCCGGGAATTAAACTAAACTTTCGTGTTCAAGACAACTGTTGAATCATTGAAAATAAACTAAAATTCAACAGATTGTAGCTTTTATATCAGCCGTTTCCGCTTTGCACTATCTGTATGGGCTTCCATACTCAGAATCCGTTTGGTTGTAATGATCATGCATAGAGATGGTATTGGAGAAAAGAGATGATATAAATATACAAAACGACCACATGTTTATGTATTTAAAGAATATCAGTGTTTTTTTTATTCAGATTTACTACGCATGCGCAATGATTCAAATCTGAATCAAGAAATACAACTGAAAAAGAAAAAAGCAATATTGATTCTTATATTTAATTCATTTTATACAAAGTAGTAACAATTGAAACAAGATAAGTATATGCTAAATTTAAAACATATTCAAATACATTAGCTATTCTTTACTTGTAAGAATATAATAAATTATTTAATATTAAATTTATAAGATTTGAGTCAGAATCCAAATAATTTACAACAATTTTCTTCATTATTTTAACTAGTGACACTTCAACTCTTCGTTTCATTTTGTTTGTTTAATATTTCTTCTGCATGTTCAGGTAATAATTTCATTATTGCATTTAGCATTGACATCGATTTCAAATGGAGAATTCGAAACAAACCATTTTGGTAGCCAATACCAAGATATAAATAACTCCAAGCATTTGGATTCCAAGATATCTGTAATATATAATTTAATGAATTAATTAACGTCAGGAAATAAAAATAATTTAATTATAAATAATATTTTTTACCCTATTTATTGACATATAATTATATTGCTCCACTGGAACTGCTTTCATTGTTTCAGAATTCAACGGATTTTTTCCTCCTAACTTTTTCCTCCTACTTCTGACATTCTAGAAAAATAAACCATTTAAAAATTATAATATCATAAATAAATAATATGTAATATCTTGATTTAATTTTCAAAAATAAAATAAACATACAGTTACATCGTCATGAAAAATAATTCCAAATCGTTCATTACATTCTTCATATGTTTCTGGCATATAATCATATTCTTTTGAATTTGATGTTTTTTTATTTTTACTTATTTTTTCTTTCTTAATATTTTCTTCATTCTGTGATTTGAAATCAACAACTTCAATTGACGATACCAACCATCTTTTCTTCGTAAGTTTATCTAAATCTCGAAGATATAACATTTGAAAAGGAAATATTGCAACTAATTCGCCAGCTGATGTTCCATGACAAATTCCATTTGCATAATCAGACGAAGCTAATCCATAAGTTGATGAATTTGATGGTAATAAAGGAAACGTTTTGTTATTATTATTATTAAATGACTCTCTCAAACTAATCATATATGTTGTTGTGCGTCCCATTCCGAAAACATTATCGTATGATGAATAAATATTTGGCCAATGCGATATCCAAGTACTATTTACAGAAACTCCTTTCTTAACAACACTGACACATTTACTGACATCCTCTAAATCCCAAAATTTTGAACATCTATCAATACTGGTAGTCGCTAAATATCTCTTTCCTTTCAATGGAATTATTGTGATGCCCGTTACAGCTTGACTATGAGCATAAAAATGTCGATAGCAAGTAATAATCAATGTTGCGTTACTTTTAGTTACTAAAAGTGGAGATTTACATGTTAAATCCCACAATCCCACGTAGCCATTTGTAAAACCTGCAGCAATTGTATCATGACCATATAATTTACTCCAATTTAATGTCATACATTGCCAATTAACTTCATCAAGTTCGTGTAATAAATTATTAACTTGTAATGTAACAACAGGATCGGTTTTATAAATTGGCAAATTGTTTTTATCAGTTTGAATGAAATTTAATTGTTCTGGGAATGCCATTGAATAAATATGAACGCAACCATCTGATGAGGCAACAGCTAATAATCCCATTCTACGACTAGAATTTTTTGTTTGTGAATTATCATCTGTAGTAAATAAATTTTCATATGCTCCTGATGGACACCATTCCATACACCATATTGTGCCTTTATCATGGGCAATTGCATACGCTAATTTTGGTTTGGTTGGAATGTGCGATAATGAATGCTCCAAATGACCCAAATCCCATAATTGAATAATATTTTTAAATTTATATGATTTTCCAGTAATAAAACTGTCATTCATTTTTGAATGTGTTGAAATTGCAATATATTGATTGACATTACGTGAATATAATATTGTAGGAATTGGTAGCCATGCTGTTGCCCAAACTGGACCACCAACAAAAAATGTTGAAAAACCATCAATTACTGATGATTCAAAACGATTCCAAATTTTCCATTCATCATTTTTACTATGTAATTCATCATTTTTAGAATTTACTTTAGCAACATTCACTTGTTTAACTCGCATTGATTCAGTTAATTTTGGAATATAATCATTTGCTTCACTGTTTGTTAATAATATAAAATTATTTGGTTGATAATCATCGAAGAGATGCATGCAATAATTTTTCAATTCAAAATCTAAGGTCCAACGTAATGCTGGAATAAATGTCATTTTATTATTGCCTTCATTATAATATTTTTCATTCCGTATAAATGCAGCTCGATCTTCGATTTTTGCTGATTTATTTGATTGGGTATTTTGTGTAGAAGATGATTTTCGATTTTTTGACACTTCCAATGGATTATCATTGGTATCACTATCATCACTTGTTTCATTCATAGAAAAATCTGAGTCCTCCTGCGTTTTTATTTTATCCGCATGGTTTTCTTTCACGTGTTCCTCCATATTTGGTAATGTTTCTGATACATGTTTACAAATTTTACATAAAAATGTAGAAATCGGTGCAAATTTACATTCATTACAATGATCATACATTTCATTTAATATCAAAGTATTATATAAACAACCTGGCTGTTGACATTGTAGCTTTTCGTTTGCGGCAGCTGCTTTCATCCAAGAACTTTTCCAAACACTCGGGATTGAATTTATTTTGCGCGGATGTTCAATTAAATCTTTGATATTCGACGATGATGTTTTCTTTTTTTTTGCCGATGGCTCATCCGGGTCTTTCGTAATTGAAGCAGTAAATTCTGTGATTTTTGATGCTGCTTTTTCAGCAGCTTTTCGCTTTCTTTTACCACTATCCAAATTACCACCATTTACAGACATTTCTTTAAGCATTTTTTCTCTATTACGTTGCGTATCACGATGCATACGTTCATGAGAATCTTGAGATGATGGCATAAATACACTATGACACTCTGGACATGTCCATTTCATTGCTTCTCTTTCATCATCAGTTTTCCCACAAAATTGATAGTGAGATATAAAACCAACTACGCTACGTTTTACTGTACTACATTTTTCACATATAAGTGCACCTTTTTTACGTTTGTGTGCAACAAATAATACACGTTTCCAAAGTTTTTCATCACCTTCAAAATCAGGCTCTTTATCACCCTCGCGCCAACCCATATTATTATGTTTATTTAAATTGTGTCCAATCCATTGTTTTTTCTGCATTTTTTCTGAACACTTCCCGCATACCAAATCATTATTTATCGATTCTTCAGTGTCTGAATCATTCTTCTTTTTGTTAGAATTATTTTTTTTCTCTTTGTGATTTGATTCTGATGTTCTTGGTGTGTATTCAGAGTCAACAGTGGAAGTTGAAAGTTTACCATGTCTTCTACCTTTACGTCCACGTTTTTTTCCTTTGTACGTGTGTTTTTTTTCATAATTATCCTCTTCAGAATCATTAGCATTCGCTTCTTCATCGTCCGATTGACTTGTAGTCTTTTCAATATTTTTCACTGTCGATTTTCTAGATCGTTCACGTACCGGAGTTATTTTATCATTATTAATTTCTGCATTTTCATTCACTTTCCAAGATCCCTTTCTTAATCTTGAACTTCTAGTGCGTCCATATTGTAAAGTCACTGGTTCATTAGCAACCTCATTTGTTTTGTCAATTATTAAGCTTTCATCATTTGATTTTTCAATAGCCAAATTTGATTCAGATATTGTATTTACAACAAGACTTTTTCGTGGTCTACCACGTGGTTTCTTTACTGTTGGAATTTCTAATACTGCAGATGTATTTGGAATTTTAGAGATATTTGTAGCATCAGGTACGTTAATTTCTTCATTTTTATTTTCTAGCTTGTCATGGCTCTTTTTAAAATTTTCATTCATAATTTTTGATTGATTTGCTTTTGAGTTTAGTGTACTGTTTTCATCAATGTCAGCGGGCATAGAAAATGATATACTATTTATTGGAAGTGGCATTGATTGTGATTCACAAACTTGTGGTGTTTTTTCTAATATTTTTTCACTATCAATTAGATCAAGTTGTTTGAAACCTTTTTTTGATGATAATTTAGCTTGCTGTTGTATTCTTTTTCTGGGCCCATATAAATTATCTGATATTACAACAGTATCAGATTTTTCTTCTTTCACTGTTACCTCTTCCATAATTTCTAAATAATTCTTTACAATTACAGTTTGTTTGGATGATTTATTTCGATCATTATTAGAAATATTAAATTCTTTCTTGGGTGAAATATCAAAAATTTTCTTTCCAGATTTTTTTATGTCATTCAATGTCACATTTTTCTCATCTTCAATGCATGCACTCTCAAGTTTACAAACAACAGATGATGAAATTTTACCGGAAAATTCATAATTCGAAATCTGTTGTGATGTTTCAATTGTTGGTTGTATTTGTTCAGTAAGTGCTTTGACATTTAATTTATGTACAGATAGTGATGATTTATTTTCAGCAATAATATCATTTTTTCCTACTGCATTTTGTGATAATAAATTTTTGTCTGTAGTATTTTTTGAAATATGGTGTATATTAATATTATGTGATTTTTTTGAATCCGATGAAGACGATGATAATGAAGGCTCTGATGAATTTGTATAGTTTTTTTGCAATAGTAAGGCCGCACTATTATTTTTTGTAATATCTAATTTTGCAGATTTTGTATTTTGTTTATTATTACAATTAGAATTATTAACTGGAGGATTAGTTACTTTTGGTGAAGTTTTATTTAAATACTTGATGAGTTTGGTTGTCTCTGTTGATTTTTTTGGCGACGTTATCAATGATATTTTTTTAGTCAATAATGATTTATTATTGTCATTTAATGAATTCGTTACCAAGGATAGAGTTTTATTGGATTGTATGTTGAGTTTAATTCCTGTTTGTTTTTTCGGCGAAGTTACCGGCAAAGCTGTATTTTTTACAGACGTTTTGCTGTTTGGTGATTGTATTATCTCACTTTTATTAATTGATTTAGGCGACACAATATCAACTGATTTTTTATACTTGCATTTTTTCTCATTCAATTGTGAAATAGAAGCAGATCTAACAGATGATTGAGTCGCTGTAGGAATACTATGAACAGAATCAAGTGTTTTAGAAACACTATCATGCTTTACATTATTTTGCAACTCCCCATTAACTATTTTACTCTTAGATTTTATCCAATGCAGTATTGATGAATTATTTTCTGTATTTTTCGATGAAAGTTTTTGCAATTTTATAGACGATTTCTTTCTATCTGTTTCACTAATACAATTCTTTTTCGGTTCTTGTGTATCGACAATTTTCAAAACCTTTTGTGCAATAAATTTCTGAACATTATTCTCAATTTTAATTGGTGATATTGTTCCAATATTACAATCTGCCTGTGATTCTGATTGAAATAAATCAACTTCATCAGTAAGTCCAAGGTCTTTTAACATTCCTGGTGTTAAGACAATAACACGTTGTCCATTACTATTATTAATTTGCAATTGAGTTGGATTATTTCTTCCAGATTTACCAGGATTATTAACGTCTTGTGACATGATGATTATTCTATTATCTACAACAAAAAAAAAAAAATAATATTAACCATCACGTGGATTTGATCATGTATCCTACAGAATGCAAACCAATTTATTCGGTACAACATCGAAATCTTATTTACCACATAAAAATACTTGAATGATAATTATAAAAAAATATTACAATGATACAAGGGGCATCTACTCACATGGAAATAATTATATACACACAAGTCCAAATTTTATTCATTCATTTTTATAAGGCAACTAATCAAACTTACATATTCAATGTGATATATAGGTTATGTCGTAATCCATTCGCAATGTGACTTCAGAATTATATTTGTATTTATATATAGTGTGATTAATACCACGTAGTAACTTTTTTTTCTCTCTATTATGTCACCATGTTAATTATTAAATTATTTATTGTTTTTACAGTTTTGTTGTAAAGTATTATTAATTATTTAAAAAAAAAAAATAATCATCATATTTATAATATTTCACTTGAGAGTAGGTTTGAACCCACGAATTTCAACTTTAAAACTCTCATGATAATAGGAAGTTACATGTATATGTATATATGTATACTTATGCACACTGTTACAGTAGTGGTCAGAGTTTAAAAAATTCATGGCGCTTGCGCAGTAGAAGAGAGAAAACATTTTCAATTGTTTATGAAACATTTTGGTTTGATTTTTCATTTTTGTATGAGTATTTGAAAGAGATGATTGTTTTACAATGAATTATAAGATGTGAAAACTTTCTAGCTAAAAATTTTCGAGAAATTAATAATTGAAATTTATCGAAATTACATGCATTGTTAAGAAAAATGGCGGCTGCACGATACAAATTATGAATTGTTATTAATGTTAGATAAATTTTATCCTATCAGTCAGAGAATTTTATCACAATATTATGAATAAAGTAAGATTTGCGGCCTTCAAATTCATCTTTATTTCAATTCATAATTAATTATGACAGCTAAAATTATTACTATCAATAAAAATGAATTGGAGAATTTTTTGTTTAAAAATTAAATATTAACGTTTTTTTTTTTTTTTTTTTTGGGAGTTCAATAATAAATATCTCGAGCTGTTCATAGAGCGTAATTAGTTTTTTTATATAGGCATTGTGTATGTTATAAATAAATGATAATTTTCTGTGTGAAACGTACGTTTTTTTTTTATTCTTTCAAGTACAATATTAATTTACACCATTCGCCTCAACAATTCATTAATCTTATCCTCGCGATTACCAAAGTCACCACCTTCAACATAGTGATTGGTCTTCTTACGCCATCCTCCAGTTGGTGTGTTGAGCTAAAATAAATATTATTCAATATTAATATTAAAGAACGATTAATTTACCAACGAAAATAATATTTATAAAAAAAAAAGAAATAAAATGTTTAAGATTTAGCTCATGTCTGACAAAAAGAAACAAATGATTTGACAATTGGAAAATCTTGTATTATTCTATGACATAGTAGGAGGTAATGAAATTAAAAAGATTGCCATCACCATGCCTATGTCAAATATTTATTTAAATTAATTAACTAGTAATATCAATTAGTTTTTTACCTTGAATGGCCAGAGGAAATTGCTGGCGTACTTGAATTTGGAACCAACAGTGAAGATTTCGTGAATTAAATCCTCAGTACAGATGAGACCAGAGCGTCCTAGAAGAAAAAAATATTGAATTTCATTAAATTATCCAATTTAATTACTTTAGACAACCAAAGAAAATTAAAAATTTTAATAAACTAATTAAAAAGATTGAGATTTATTTACCCAATTTGCTTTCAATGATGGAATTGCTGGTAATTGGAATTCTTTGACGATCAATCTTGGCGAAACCACGTTTGTAAATTAATTCGCGAACTGATTTCAAGTTTGGATAGCCCCAAGTGATGTATGGTTCAACAATACGAAGCATATTAATGGTAGCTTTGTTTAATTTTACAAACACACCATTGTTAATTTGCTTAAGTCTGAAGAGTTGAAGAATCTTTCGGACCTTTGGAGCCACTTGATTCACACTGTAGAATGCAAAATAAATATTTTTATAATTTTGCCCAAATTTTATTTGAAAAACATTATAAAATAGTAGTAAAAATCATATGTATATATATTTTTTTTTTCTTTAAAATTGCCTTACCCCCGAATACGCATAACAAAAGCAAGTCGAGCTTCACCAGGAATGTAGTAATTTCCACGATTCTTGGCTTGTCTCTTCAATCTGATTTCATCCCTTTCTTTCGATCGATATTCCTTCACATAACTCTCAGCGCGCTTGAAGATTTCTTTCCTTTTCTTGTAATGTGCAGCACGAGCCTGAAAATAAATTAAATAAATAATTAAATATTGATATGAAAAATTATGAATGGATAATAAATACTAGTTTTACAAGTAACAATATTTAGGAATGTATTATTATTATTATTATTGTGTAGAATACCTTGATGGAGACTTGAAGTCGGGCAACTCTGGCTGTTTCACGGCGCTTCCTCCTTTTCAAGACGGATTCAGGCACCGCTGGCAATTTATTTGCTGGTGCAGCAGCAGCTTTCTTCTGTCTGTAAATAAAATCACATTTATCTTTACTTTCGAAAATTTATAATTTAATTATACACTTATTGGAAATAATGTTGGAGTATTAATAGTTGAGGTTATGTTTCTCATGAATGTTTTTGTATCCACTTATAATATTTAATATGATTAATATTTTTGTTGGAATTTCATGTTTCAAGAATGAAAATAATCAAATTTAATTATTAACTGTTGGAATTATTAAAAATTGATTTTCATTTTCACGTTTATAATGAAAAAAGTGAGCACGGCAGGCCGAAACATTGTCATTTTATTCGCTTCTTAATTTCACATATTTAACTAATTAAACTAAAAACTATACATTGCCACATATCCAGTAGATTTTCCCCGATTATTTAACAATCTTATTGATTATTAATTAACTATTAATTCTCCGATGTTTTGAGATTTTATTTGAGATGATCGAAATTACTTACGCGTCCGCCATCCTATCTTATGACCAAAGAACGTCCGGAATGATTTGTTAGTTCATGCTGATTTGAAATTTTATGCCCTGAAGTTATTCATATACAGTAGCGCCACTATTGGCCACCATGATTCCCGGCAAATTCAAATACCAAATTTATCTAACGATCCTCAAGAATTACTGTAATAATAATCATCATCCCAACAAGAATAACCAAAGATAATTGTACAGCATGTTGGTATTTTATAATAATTAATTCTTCATATTCACAACATATAACCTAGAAAAAAAATTATTATACAATTTAGATTGCCGATTTGTCTGCGTGAAAAATACATACATAACCTCACCTGAATGCTCGTTGCACACATGGTACAAAGTAAATGACACAATAAATTTAATTTGAAATAAACAAATTAACATTTAATTATGACTGATAGTGATGATGATTCGCCACAATTATGTCAATCGACACTTGATGCACTTCAAGAATTTTATAAAGAACGAGAAAAACAAGAATTAAAAATAGCCGAAGCATTGAAGAATGAACATAAAAATGAGATGCCTGATGTGAATTTTGAGGAAGATTGGGTATGTAATTATTTGTAATTTTATTGTTTTTCATATTATTCTTCATTGTCATAGCAGACTTTTGTTTTAGCAATTAAGTCAATTTTGGTATGATGAAAAAACTGTTGAGAATATTGTTAAAGGAGCACTTAAAGCAACAGAAACTAATGGGAAAATCGCTCTTATTTCTTGTCCAACATTATACAAGATGATGAAAGAGAGAGCAGGCGATAGACAAGGTATAATTAAAATTACATTTAATTTACACTTTCAATACTTTGCCTTTATCTTCGGATATCATTTCATTTTTATTCCATTATTCCAGTTAAATTATTTGAATATGACACTCGATTTGCTGTGTATGGAGAAGATTTTATTCCTTATGATTATAAATCTCCATTGGATATACCTAGAGAAATGTCAAGCAATTTTGATCTTGTCATTGCTGATCCACCATTTCTTTCTGATGAGTGTCTTACGAAAACTGCGGTCACAATTAAATTTCTATCGAAAAAAAATATTCTTCTGTGCACAGGTATAAAAAATATTTCAATATGAGAAATAAAAGAGGAAAAAATCAATTCTGAATATTTAATTTCGAATATTATATCAATAATCTAATATTAATTTACAGGTGCAATTATGGGTGAGTTAGCAGAAAAACTTTTAGAATTGAAAAAGTGTAATTTTGAACCTCATCATCGAAATAATCTTGCTAATGAGTTTTGGTGTTTTGCTAATTTTACATTTGATAGTTTATTACAATAATCTAACAGTGTTTACATAAAACAAATGATTCTTTTATTTTTACAATTTGGCACTCGATGATTTATGAAAGTCCCGAGCAAGTTCAACAGCATATTTAGCTGTTCCTGGTGCAGTGGTGACACCGTATCCACCATGTCCATAATTATGAACCACCTAAAAAAAGAATCGAAGAGAAATTGAAAAAAAAAAACACAATACAACTTTATCAAAACTAAAATTTGATAAAACTTACAATGGCTTTGCGACGATCATTTGAAATTCTCTCAATATTAACTCGCACGCCATTTTCTCTATGTGGTCTTAATCCAACTCTGTATTCAAGCGTTACACTTTTCGTTAATGATGGCAACAAATTTTCGCATCTTTCACGAATTGATTTAACATCGTGAGGACATACTTCCATTCGCATTGATTCAAAATTTCGTGTAGAACCAAGGGTGCATGTACCGTCTACTCCAGGAATAATATAAGTATCCAATTCACCATAAAAACTTGTTTTAATCCACGGTGCTTGAACTCTTTCAACTTGTCCTCGAATTGGAATAACTTTTTTATCATTGCACAATTCTCTGGCTCCCAATCCTGAACAATTAATTATCAAATCATAATTATCAACCAATTCTTTTAACGTTGTTAATTTTTTTATCATAAATTTCGTTCCCATTTCCTTCAATCTAAAAATAAAAATTGCAAGTTTTTAATTTACATTCATTATATTTTAATGAAAAAATATTTTTATTTTATTTTACTTACTTATTTCTTGCCCATGGTAGATGATATTTGCATTGAATAATTAATGTTTCGAAATAGGAACCATATTTCCATTTTTTACCAACCATATTCAATTCATCATCAGTTACTTTTCTATAAAGCGGTACAACTGATTCCATCAATGGATTCTACACATATTAACAATTATAATACATATTCAAAAACATCATAAAAAACATATAATTATTATCTTTAATTTTATAATTTTACTAAACCTGAACAACTGAGGGAGATGAATTCGCAAACATATAAGCATCAGATTGTTTCACACCACAATGAATAGCTTCATAATTATTAGTAATATTATTATAATATTCGTACGAATCTTTTATCCATTTTTTTGTTATCTCCTCACTCGGTCCAGCATAACTATGACCAACTCTAAACAAACCTGCGGCAGTATAGCTAACAACATCGTCATAGTTTGCAGCAAATACATTTACATGGCAATTTCTTATATCGCTATTTAACTGCAATGCAGTTGTCAATCCAACAATTCCACCGCCAACAATTGCAACATTCATTTTGATCAACGTAAAATTCTTTCAATATTGTTCATAAAACTGAATTTTATTCATTGAGATAAAACTCGTCACCATTATAAATATTTTTTATCAGCACGGCCTCGAATTACTCTCGCAGTTGATTGGTACATTAATTGTCATCACATGACATGTCATAATAATGAAATATGTATATAAATTCAAATAACATACAAAAAAAAATATCATGTTAATTAAAAGAAAAAAAAAAAGAGCATTTATTGCTCTAATTAAAATACTTAAAATTCCTTGAAAAATTCTGTTATAATATTTAAAATAAATATAAATTATATATGTGTACACACTCTATAAATTCCGTCATACAATATTTAATTTCATAAACGATAATTCAAATGAAAAAAAATGACATGTACACATGTATAATATATATCATTTTAAACACGTGATATTATAACATGTATTTTTTAATATAAGTAATAAACAGGCAGGTTAATTTCAATAAATTATTTTAAAATCCAAAAATTCATATATATATAATATGATTTTCATAACGATGAAAATTAATATTAACGAAATAATAAAATAACGAGAACAACAACATAACCAACAATTGAATATACATAAAATATCCTGTACATTATTAATTATGAATTTACATGATGATTAATTTTAAAATAAGAACAGAATTACTATATATATAGATAAAATATTAATAGTAATAATAATAATAACTATAATAATAATTAATAATTATTAATAATAGACAATCCCTTACGGATTTCAATGAAACTCTGGTCGACATTTTGTGGATTATTATATCCAGGTTTAATATTATTTATTTATTAGTATCCTGGTATAATTATATAATTTATTTATTTCATTCCACAGACGAGTATTTGTTCTTTAAATATAGAATTTTTATTTATTGTCGATCGTATTGAGAGATATAAAAGAAAAAAACGTGGATGTCAAGTCCGGGACTTTTGTGGAATATCATTTTTTTTTTCGCACGTGGTTACCAAATACTGCTGGCAAAAGTGTAAACATTTATATAATAATAGTGTGATAAAATACATATATGTTTTGTTAATATTTATATATGTATGTATATACATATGTTCACGCTTGTTTTGGATGTGGTGTTGGCGTGGCATTTGGACTTGATCGAAAGCAGGAAAGCAAAAATCCTGTGTACATTGCAAAGAGTAAAATAATTGCTATGAGCATATACATGTAGATATTTAGCTCAGGTTGTCGGAATCTATTTTTCCGAAGCCATTCGAGAACTTCTTCTTCTTTATGTAGATCACCTGGAAATTTTTGGAATTTATTTTTGTAGATTTTTATATTTTTAAAAGTATAATTTAGGTATGGAATTAATTATTTTAATTGTCATTTTTTATTATTTACCTCGATAGATACTGGGGAATCTTTTTCTGAAATAAACAATTGCTGGTAATTTAGTGACACCCCATTTTCTTGCATAACGTGGATCCGCCATTTTTACAAATGTAATATCCAAATTGTCTGTTTCGCCGTCAATTTTTTCTAATCTTTTGTCCACTTCCTCACTCTCTTTATTGTTATGTTCATCTATTATAATTATTGAATTAATTATTTTTATAATAACAATTCACTCATTGTAAATTTTTAATTTTGTTTATCTAAATGGAATATAACTTACAGAAAAATACAGTAAGAAATTCGTTCTCATCGAGTAATTTATCAAGCATTTTTCGATTAACTTCTTCAATTTCATTTTGAATTTCAAAGACATCTTGTGATGTTAACCATGCGAGAATTTTGTCCTCCTGAGTGAGATCACTATCATAAATAAGTGGAGTTTTCTTTCTAAAATATGCCAACGATGGTACATTGATAATATTATATTTTTCAGCTGCTTCTGGGCTTGAAATTTTCACAAAATCAATGCCAAATAAATCAGCCTCTCCATCAATTTTCTCCAAAGCTTCCATTATCTCGTCACATTCAGGACAGCCTTCATCGTCTTATCAATAAACAAAAAGTAAAACATAAATAAATAATAATAAAAAATTTAGTCAATATTAATTTGTGAATAAAATATAGAAAATAATATTTCTTACAGAAAAATACAGCTAAAAATGGTGATTCATCTAAAAGACGTTCAAGCATTCTCTCATTAACAGATTCAATTTCATCAGCCAATTCACGATTATCATCATCAATTAACCATTCAAGTACTGATTCTTCATTCTGTAAATCACCTGAAAATTCATATAAACAACTGTAAAGCGGTTGTTACTCTGTTCAACGGGAAAAAGTGAAGAATGAATCATTTTGTTACATTATCATTGTAAGAAAATGAAAAAAAAAATACAGCAGAACGATTTAATGTAACAAGATTAGATTCATTTATGCACTTAATTAATTATTTGAAATTGTCTGTCATATTTTTGTTTTTCAATTATAAGATTCATAACGGTCAGCGTTACCCCGAGCATTCCAGAGTAATCCTACTTTACAGTATCATAAATTAAATATAAAAAAATATTATTATCAAATTGATTAATTTATTATACCTTCATAGAGCAATGGATTTCCATTCCTAAAGTATACCAATGCTGGAAAAGTTTTAATAGAATATCTTTTAGCTAATTGTGGATCATGAATCTTCACCATATGAATTCCAAAGACATCACATTCGTCATCAATTCGCTCAAGTCCCTCCAAAATTTCATCGCATATATGACAATTTGTTTTGTCTAAAATTTATTGTCAATAAAAAATATTATTAAAATGATAAATAATACAGATGTACGTAATATATTTACATTTAATGAAATAATGAAAAATTCAGGCTTTTTACTCACAAAAATAAACAGCAAGATATTGAGTATCTTCAACTGACGCTTCAAGCATTACTCGTGTTATTAATTCAATTCGATCCTCTGTTCTTTGAGTAATCAACCACTGAAGAACTTCTTCTTCTTCTGCTAAATCACCTTCAAAAACATTTGGAGTTTGACCCTCAAAATAAACCAACACTGGAAAATCTGTTACACCATAATCTTCAGCAATCTTAAAGTCCTAAATAAAATAAAAAAATAATCAATATAAATTTATATCACACAATGAAATAAATTATTTCATTTCATATTTTCTTACTTGAGTTTTCACAAAAGTGATACCATGTCGATCGCAATCATCATCAATGTTCTCCAGTTCCTCAAGTATTCCAGCACATTGTTCGCACTCGTCGCTGTCTGTGAATAAACTCGTGAATTAAAACTGTCCAAAGCCCGATATAAATAATATAGCCAAGCATAGAAAAAAAAAAAAAAAAATATAATAAAATAAATAAAAAAGCAAATGCCAATATGTGCCAAATTTTTCTTTCTTTCAAAATGAATGTGTATGGCATATTTTTTATTTTACTCTCTAATGGAAATGGGAAGAAAACATCGCTGTCGATGATGGTCGCGCATATAATAAATAAAAAATAAATTAATAAACATATATATAAGGTAACACATGCATCAATGATTGTGGATGTGGGTCTGAAATAAAAATAAATAAAATAAAAATGATTAATAATAGCAAAACGAATGGCATTTTACTCATACATGTATATACTCTCTTCTTATGTGTGATAATTAAAATTAAGACTATACTGTATTTATTTTTAACACAAGCATGATTATAAATGTTTTGTGTTTTAATGAAATAAATAATATAATTATAAAAATAATAAGGATGATTTATTTTGTGCAGGAGACAAATAAGCAAAGTGTAAAAAATTATATAATGATTTGTGACTGGGTGGTTTTTTTAATCATGGTACCATCGACTTCTTCGGCCACCTCGGCCTGTTCGGCAATCCTCTGCTCCTGATGCTTGTGACGCATCTGCTTGCGGAACGCTTTTGAATGGCACATGTCGCAAAGCGTTCTGTTCCCTACGGCAGCATTAGTTCACGTCAGCTCAAGAGAGAAGAAGAAGAAAAACAAGACGGACAAGAAAACAAAAAAAAAAAAAAAAGATAGAAAAAGAAGAAATAGAGGAAGGAGGAGGAGGACTTGAAAAGAAAATAAGTAAATAATTCATAGCATAAGATGCGCTAATAGGCGCTATTAGCAAAGACAATATCATGCACAGCAAGCGGAAGCAATCAAGTATTTTTTTCTTTTTTTACTTGTAGTTTATTATTTTTTATTTTGTTATATTAATTTTTTTCCTCTTTTTTTGTAGTTAATTTATTCGGAGTGGGTCGAAATATGTGTCACTTTTCTCTACAGTGACGGGATAGTTTTGGAGTAAATAGAGACGAGTTAATTTCTCTGTCGTGATGAAACTTACAGAAATATACTGCTAATGATGTGGACTCTCTGATGAGATGTAAAAGATCTTCGCCTTCAAGTGCTTCTATAACTTCACCTGATGGATCTTTTTGTGTCATTAACCATTGGAGAATTTGATCTTCATCATAGAGATCACCTTTGTTAATGAGAAATGAAAAAAAATGTTTAGTTAGAAAAATTTTGTGAAGTTGTAAAATTATTGAAATTTAATTTGTTATTTATTATAAAATTATTTTTTGATTATTTTTTCATATTTTAACCTGCGTATATAACAGGTTCTTTAGATCCCATTCTGAAGAATAATATTGCTGGTAGTGCAAATACTCCATAATCTTTTGCTAATTGTTTATCGTCAATTTTAACGAACTTAATACCAGCATGATCTGCTTCATCATCAATATGTTCAATCTCTGCTAATACTCTGCTGCATTGTTTGCACTCTTTGCTGTCTATCCAATCGAATACCGATTATCAATTGGATTATATAGCAATAATAATTCAATAATACGTTTGAATACTTACAAAAAAATACTGCAAGATAATCAGTTGAGCCACGAATTTTATGAAACATTTTTCGATTTATTCGTTCAATATGATCAGTTAATTCCATATTCTCTGGATTCGTTAACCAATCTAATATCTCTTCTTCATCGTCAATATCACCGTCATAATTTATATATTTCCCTTTACGGAAATATGTTATACCCGGTGGATTTCTAAAGCCATATTTTTTTGCCATTAATCTATCGCTCATTTGGACAATTTTAATTCCATATTCAGCTGCCTCATCATCAATGAGTTCAATGTGACGTAATACACGTGGACTTTCTGGATCCTCCTCTTTGTCTGTAACAATCTGAAGATGTTGACAATGGCTGGACACCAATAATGATGATGATGATGATGATGATGATGATGATAAAAATAAATAATTAATAATCAATTATAAATTAACTTACAAAAAATAACAGCTAAAAATTCTTTAGTTTCAATATATTTGATCAATTGTTCACGATCAATTTTTTCAATACTCGCATCATTTCTTTGCTTTGTCATCCAATCAAGTACTTCAGCCTCATCGAGAAGATTTCCTGTTAATTGTCAGAATTCATTATTATATAATTATTCATTTGATATAATATATTTTATATCGTGCTGAGTTAATCAAACTGGAACTCACACTGTAAATTATAATAATGTTATATTAATTCAAAGTAAATTTTTTTGTTTCTTGTTTAACAAACTGTAAAGTTAGAAATAAATATTTAGAAAAAAAAAATATTCATTAAAGAAAAAAGCTCCACGGTCTCGACGCCAAATTTTATGGCAGTCGTTTTATTTTATATATTTCATGCACACAATATTGTATTGATAATTATTATTTATATACATATATTTGTTTAAATAAATATTTAAATAAATGTACATATATATGTATATTGCTGAAACAGTCTCACTGAATTTATGATGCTGCCAAATATATTGACGGCGGGACCGTTCTGGAATGGCTATGAGTCAAGCGAACATAACGTTGATTGATTTGGCATTTTTTATTTTTGTTTTTGATTTAGTTTACGTACCACAATTTATCACGATACATTATTCTTGTGTGACGCTCTCGTAATATTGTTGGATCATGGATATATATAATTATTATTATATTCATCATCATTATTAATGTAGTAGGAAACATTTTTTATTATTTTATTTCATCGTAACGTAATCGATTTTTCTCCGTACATCAAGATTGTTCATTTATATAAATATTTTTGTTTACAATTATTAATAAAATTAAATAAAATTCTTTTTTTTTTTTCGTTGTTTTAGCAATTTCAGGCACTTTTTATTTGAGTATTCGTTTTTAAATCATGTGTATAAGTATATATGTATATTTATATTTCTGATAAGTAGTTTTGTGTAGGAAAATTTGTGTTTTATACATTTAACTTTATAACAAAACCGAAAAAATAACGAAAAAAAAATTATGATTGACGGAGAAAATATACAGTAATAGGCGAGTGTTAGCTATGGACAAGACAGAGAAAAAATAATTGAGATGAATAATCAAATAAATAATTAATAATTAAATAATTAATATAAGTGAGCAGGCCAACGCGTACATTGAAATGCGGAAACGGAAATGCGTTTGAACGTACAATGTATATATATTTATCAATGTAATATCGAAGAAAGGAGAAAGAGAACAAGGGAAAAGTAAATGAAGAAAGAAAGAAAAAAAAAAGAGGCAAAGTATTAAAACAGAAAGGAAAAAAATGAAATGAAATTAATAACCTTCACGTGCACTTAATAAATATGATAAATAAAATGAAATTGATTAAATAACCAAGATGATTTTCAATGGCTCAATGAATTATTTCAATTAAAAATAAATAAATAAATAATCATGGAGACTTGTGAGTTGTTATTATAAATATCAGAAAAATAATTAAAAACATCACGTATGTTTGTATCAAATGAAAAAAAAATAAAATAAAATTACTATCGTGTCTCTCATGGAAAAAAATATTTATAATAACTCAATGAATAAAACTTATTTTCGTTTATGTTATTTTGTCATTTATAAACTTGATGATATTTTTGCACGGACATTGAAGTGATTGCTGGATGAAGATGATGAGTATGAAATAAAGTGTGTTGTTGTCATTGTTGAATTGACGAAATCTCAATTGATAATATTATTAAAAGTATCTTTGCATAAATTTAAACATCACATTGTCCCTCGTTGCACACATCGATGCTTATATGTATCTCTCTTTCTCTCCATTGGTGTCTCTTATCCCACTGACTTGTGTCGTCGACACACATCACACCTTCATGAGATAAGGAATCCCCGCGACAACTGCAAAACCGGACAGAATATTTGTTTTTTTTTTCTATATTTTTCAATATCTTCTCAGTCTACAGACTTTTTCATTTTGTTTTTTTTTTTTCTGTTTTAATTTATTTTTTTAGCTTTCGTCTGAATAATATTGATATTTACCACTTCCGAAAAATCCCTTTTTCGGTTTTGACGCAACTTTGTTGGCACGAGTTGTACTTGTTGATGATGATTTGTCCGTCTCCTGGCCAATCTTCGCAATTTTTCTGCTGTCCTTTGCCGTGAGTTTGTTTATTGGTTTGAGCGCTGGTACAACAGTGGATGATGATGTTGTTGTTGTTGTTGTTGTTGAAGTATGACTTGATGATAATTTTCTACCAACCATCATCTTGGTTGGTTGTGTAACGCGGCTCATCTTGGCGACCTTGGTACCGCGGTTGATATTAGCGGGACAGCACTGGTAAGGCTCATAGGAGGGTATTGTGGGTTTCGCGCTTTTACCACCCATTCCAATGTAGAAACAGCCGTCGCCTGTCGGGTAAGCAAATAACAATCAACGTGTCAGACAAACATCATAATGGCTGGTCTTATATTTGTTTTTAATAATTTTTTTTTAATTTTAAATCTCATCATCAATTTCAAATTTTTCTTTGAGGCATAAATAAATAAACGAGACAACATGAAAGGAACTGTTTTACTTTTTAGATGGATTAATTTGAGCATGTTTATTTGTTAGATTGATATACTGAGCAGAGGACGTGACCGGAAAAAAATTAAAATTAAATTAAAAATTCATCAAAAAAATTACAATTCAATTCTACTTTTTTTTTTTTTTTTTTTTTTCTAAACTTGTCAGTAATTATAAACACGATATTCACTTCAATCGATCAATACTCAACAAAAAAAAAAAGCACACGTGCAAGTATAACGTAAATGTTAACGTGGTGATGGGTGTAATAAAGTTTAAATAAAATCCGTATGTACATACGGTTGGTTAGAAACATATTTTTTATATTAAATGTAGTCAAATTGTTGAATGCATTTAATACGCGACTAAATATCAGTGATCAATGAATAGTTCTGAGAGTATATTGTTTTATTATTGTTTATTTGATATTGTTATTGGAAATAAATCGTTTGAAAAATTGTAATTAGACGTTCGTTGATCACTGCAAATTTTTTATGTTTAATAATAATGTATATTTAAATAATAGAAATGCGAAGCCAAAAAAGGAAATTAAAAAATAAAAAAAAAAAAAAAGAAAGTATATGATAAAATGCGATACGCCCTCCAGACCAGCCTATACATGTTTGCAACAGAAAAAATAAATAAAAATAAAATATCACCCGTCATTATAGCACGTCTAATGAAAAGAAATAAATGAAAAATCGAAAGATGCGAAGCCGCTTGGGGAAGATTCTATATGACACCAACAACGTATATAGAATCAATTGTTGTGAAGTATATTGCAATAAAATATCTTGAGGATAACTACGATGCGTAAAAAAAAAAACTACATTTGTTCTAATAAAACAAAGAAAGACAAAAAAAAAAAAAAATAATCAAACTTATATGATTCGTTGACACATCGAACTCTCAGCTGCGATTAATCCAAAATAATAATACCTACTATTATATCAAACACTGCATGAGTTGCATTTAACGTTTATTTACATGTTCAAATGATCAATAATCATCATTTATTATTTTGTTGGATTAATCATTCATTATTTTTTATGCGGGGCATTTTATTCACCCATAGGCCCAAATTTTTGTTTATTAGAATTTTCTATATTTTTCTATCTCGTGGAAATGAGTCATTCAATCTTTAATCTTTAATCTTTAATCAATGCAGCAATTTTCACTGTATATTTGTTTCATTTACCTTTGTTAATATTTTTCTTGATGACTTTACTAATTATTTTCTTTACGTTATTGCCATCATCATCATCATCATCATCATCATCATCATCGACATTATCATGATCATAATCATGATGATGATGATCGTCATCATCATCATCACCATCATTATCATCATCATTATCATTATCATTATCATCATCATCATTATCATCATCATCATCATCATCATCATCATCATCATCATCATCATCATCATCATCATCATCATCATCATCATCATCGCCATCATCATCTTGGTCATTATTATCATCATCATCATCATCATCATCATCATCATCATCATCATCATCATCATCATCATCGCCATCATCATCTTGGTCATTATTATCATCATCATCATCATCATCATCATCATCATCATCATCATCATCATCATCATCATCGTCATCATCATCATCTTGGTCATTATTATCATCGTCATCATCATCATCATCATCATCATCATCATTACCTGCATATCAAGAGTATGAGATGTCATAATAAACTCGCGTACCCGCCCTTGATTAATTAAAATTTATTATCATATCGTAAAAAAAAAAAAAAAAAAAAAAATAAATAAATGCAAAATAAATGAAAATAAAAATAACTGAAATCCGTCCGCGATTCAATCAGCCGCTGGAGGCGTGTGTCCAATCGCGAAATAACTTTATGTATTATATAGATATAGCTGAATAATAAGTATCTACCTATCAAATAAATATTTTCATTTGTAATTTGTAGCAAGCGAGATGAGGCGCTATAAAGACTTGATACATAGTGTTAAGAACATGCCAGAAGTAACGAGTGAGACATAGAAAGACAGAGATAGATAAATAGATAGAGATAGATAGTGTATAGAGAATAAATTAAGTAAATAAATGTAATGCGAGTGAATGATCAATTTTTAATTAATTGTTGAACACGGGTGTGACGTATCATGTATTTTTATTCGATATATTCTCAAATAATAATTCGTTACCGTGGGAGAAAAAAACGTATACATTTTAACGACCAGGTAGGGCAATAATTGTCTATGTGTATAGCAAAAAAAGAAAAATGTAGAAAATTATAAATAAAAATAATTGTAACGTACGATGCATATAAAAATTTATCGTTAATAAATAGTCATGGAAAAAAAATGCATTTATAGTTGTTTTATAACATAAAAACACAATATTAAAAAAATATTTATGTTAGTTTGACTGTTGAACTTTTGTAAATAATAGAAATGCTTAGTTGTCAATGCCGTCCCTGGTTTTGAAGAATATAAAATCTAAAATTTTGTTTTTAATAATAATCGCGTGATAATATCATGAAATTGGAGAACGTCCACGTTTAGATACGATCGCGATTGATTTTTCATTGTATTTATGAGTCGGTATATCAGTTACGATCGATATTAAAGTCACAAAGAACAGTACACCCGTAATAATAATCATCATTCTAGATGTTTCCTTACTTTTCTGTTCGATTAGCCATTCCAGAACTTTGTCCTCGTTCTTAAGATTACCTATAAAAGTCAGACACACGCACACATGTATAGAACAATTGAAACTTCGTATGTAAAAAAAAATACACAGAGTTAGAATAACGTATATCAAAAATAATATCGAATAAAATAATTGAATAATTAAATGAATTGAAATGAAAGAAAAAAAAAAAAAAATTGATTTATCAGAAAAATTTCATCATTTGAGGTACTATAGATTTTTTTTTTTGAGGAGTATTCAAGTCAGTGGAATGTTTTTATATCCTTAATACTCAAATGCATGCTCACCACTTATTTAATTATTGACAGGCAAGGGAACCGATTTTGTAATAAATGCAATTTTTTATCTTGTTTATTGGAATAATTCACGTTCCTTGCCGATCAATGGCCTCTATTGATCGTGCGTGTATAAAAAAAGTTGACTCTTACCGTCATACATGATGGGTACACCAGTTTCGTAATAGACAAGAGCCGGAAATGAAAATATTCCAATTTCAGCAGCAAGTTTAGCGTCCTTTGATTTAACAAATTGTATTCCATGTTTATCAGTGTCATCATCAATTGTTTCAAGCTCTTCAAGAATTTCTCGACACGTATCGCATCGGTCTTCATCATCATCTGTATAGAAACCCCATAGATTTTATTATATTAGTATTTTTATTTATTTAAATTGAGAATTATATTTTTCATTGTATTTGTTAATGATTTAATAACTCACAGAAAAAGACTGCGAGATGTTCGACGTCATTTATGAGAACTTGAAGTGTTTTTCGATCGACATTTTCAATGACATCTGGTGTAGAACGACGAAGCTCCAAGACCCAATCTAAAATTTCATCTTCGTGCATCATATCACCTGTGTAAATTTGACGAAATTTGTGACGATAAAATGCAAGTGCTGGAAGCCCAGGCAAATCGTATTCTTTCTCGATACCGTCATCAGAAATTTTAACAAAATCAATATTTTCTTCTTCACATTCGTCATCAATATTCTCAAGTTCCTGAAGAATTTTCTGACTTTTTTTATCACCCTCTTTATCTAAAAATAAAATGTAAAAATAAAAATATAAAAAAAAAGAAGAAACATAAAGTTTTAACAGATAATACACAAAGTTTATCTGTTTAATATAAATATAAAATATTAAAACTCACAGAAAAATACAACGACATGGTCGTTTTCATCAAGAATATTTTCAAGCATTTTAGAATTGACTTCTTCAATTTTTCCCGGTATTTCCAATGTATTTTCATCCGTTAACCACGATAAAACTTCATCTTCATCTTCAACATCACCACTATATATCAGTGGCTCTTTATTTCTGAAAAATGCCAATGTTGGGAAATTTTTGATACCATTTTTTTTAGCCAATCCCATATCTTCAGTAGTAACAAAAATAATTCCAGTTTCATCGAGCTCATCATCAATATTTTCCAATTCTTTTAAAACATTTTCACATTCATCACCCTCTTCACATCGGCCACCTAAAAAATATTAATAAAAACCCACACATTTATCAACTATTTTTTTTCTAATCATCAAAATAAAATAAACAACAAATACTTGCTGAAATAAACAACGACGTATTCATGCTCATCAATAAGACCAGCGAGAATTTCATCAGTAACTTCTTCTATGGTTGCAGTCTTTTTTTGTTCAATTAACCATTCAAGTACTTCGTCCTCATTTAGTAAATCACCCTCATACATTGCGGGTATTTTATCTTCGAAATAAACCAAAGTTGGTAAATGATCAATACCAAAGTCTTTGGCCTCGGCTTCATTGTCCATACGAACAATAACAATACCCTCTTTCTCAAGATCATCATCAATATTCTCCAATTCGTTTAGGATCCGCATATTCTGCTTGTCCTCTTTGTCATCTAGGGTACCAGGATGAACGTGAGTGAAGATGAACCTTGATGATGATGATGACGGATAATGATGGATTGAACCGACGACGTCAAAGTTATGACTTACATCGGAATATACTTACAAAATAATACAGCAAGATACGGCTGATGTTCAATTAATTTCTCCATCATTTCATCGGTGATTTCAGGAATTTCGCGATGTTTCTTTTGGTGCAGTAACCAGCCAAGGAGTTGATCCTCATTCATCAAATCGCCTTTAATATAATATAATATAATAAACAATTATAAATATTTTCATCAAATGTTTTTATTCAATTTTCAATTCATAATAATTATTTTATTATTCTATTAAATTACCTTCATAAATGTGGGGTATTCCTTTTTCGAATAACACCAATTGGGGAAGAGTCTCGATTCCATATTCTTTGGCTTCTTCATCATCATCAATTTTAACAAATGCAATGTCATGTTGATCACAATCATCATCAATATTCTCCAATTCAGCGAGTACTTTCTGGCTTTTTTTCTGATCCTTATCATCTATTAAGTATTTATATTGATTTTAGTTTGAAAAAAAAAAATGGAATCTGTTTACTATTGAAGTAATGTAAAAGAAGGAAAAAAAAAATTACGAACAGAATAATACGGCAACATGTGGCATTTTTTCAATAACCATATCAAGCATTTCATCGGTGATATCTTCGATTTGATCACTCGCTTGTTGTTCATCCAACCATTTAAGAACTTTTTGCTCATCCTCAAGATTACCCTCGTACAATGTTGGTATTCCTTTCTCAAAGTACAAGAGCGTTGGCATTTTTTCAATGCCATATTCTTTTGCTTCATCAACATTATCTATTTTAACGAATACAACACCAAGTTGATCGCACTCGTCGTCGATGTTTTCAAGTTCATTTAGAACACGTTGGGACTTGCGGTCGTTATTGTCATCTGAAAAAATTTATAAACAATTAGATTTAATTCTAAATTATAAGGATGAAAATTATTTAAATAAAAAAAGTTGAATCAAGTTAAATTTACTCACAAAAGAGTACGGCGATTGTTTTGCCTTCTTTCACCAAACGATCAAGCATCTCATCCGTTACATCTTCAATTTCATCTTTCTCTAACTGCGACAAAAGCCATTCAAGAATTTCATCCTCATTCTCAACATCTCCTGCATTATAAAAGTCAAAAATTAACCAAATCTTATATCATCATTGATGTTTTTAATTACTATAAAATATAATGAATAAACAATTAATTCAGACAACAAACCATCATAAACATTTGGTATTTGTCTCTCGAAATAAACAATTGCCGGAATAGAATCAATTCCAAAATCTTTAGCAGCTTTTTTATCATCAATTTTAACAAATTGAATTCCATGCTTGTCACAATCGTCATCAATTTTTTCAAGCTCTGTCAATACCTGCATCGAATCCTCATCTCCATGATCGTCTGAACAAATAATATTCACGAGTCAATTAAAAAAGTTCATTCAATCTCATCAATAATTAGATAAACTGAATAAAAGAATTTTAAACTTACAGAAGAGAACGACGAGATTATCCATATTGCCGATTAAAGTGTTGAGAGTTTTGGCAGTTACGTCCTCAATTACATCTTCCTCATCGCCAGTGCTTTTGTTTGACACCAACCACTCGAGCACATCTTCCTCCTTGCTGAGTTCATCTACAGAGAATTATTTATAAATTATTCATCAATTGTTTTCAGTGTATTTTTTTTTTAATTGGCATTATGATCAATTACTCACGCTCATAAATAATAGGTATTTGATGACGATAATAAACCAACACAGGCAACGGTCCTAAATTATATTCTTCAGCAAGCTCTTCATCTGCAATCTTTACGAATCCAATTCCAAGTTGATCGGCCTCGTCATCAATATTTTCCAATTCCATTAATGCCTTCGCACACTTTTTACAGTCCGGTTTGTCTGTCCCATTTTCAATCAAGAGATAATGTTAAAATTCGCTTATATTTAAATACTCTGTGAATTTTTTAAAAGGATTATAGCATAAAGGTATGATGTTTTTTTACTTTTAGCGTTTTCTAATTCCTAAATGAGAACTAATAAGCAACTAACAGTGCAATTATTATTATTTACAGGTGTCCAGTATTTTTATTTAGTAGAAAAGGTATTTTCTCTACTTTTTTTTTTTTTGCTTTTGGGTCTACGCTAGAAATTTTATATACAAATGTTGCGAGGCATTTTAGTGAATCGATCAATGCCTATTTTTAGAGTGTGTACTTACTAGAACCAGCACCAGCACATCGTTCTGTATCGGGACCTATTCATATCGACGACACACAAAACAAAATAGAAACATTTTTCTTTTTTTTCATTTGAAAATAATATGTACAAAGTTGAAAAGTATTCCCGTGCATTGCTTACGGTTTTATCTATATACTCATTTTAGAAAAGAAAATAATAATCTCAATAGTATAATCACACAAAGTTTAAACTTTAAAATAATTTCAGATTGGCAAAAATAACAAAATTTTTTTGATTTTCATGCATAGTAAAATATTTATATATACATATATTTTTCCTTGAAACTGAAATATAAAATAAAAAATTTTTTTGCCTCCATTTTTGCTTATATACAAAAGCTGAAATAATATTTATCTCTTCGATACATTTTCGTTGATAATCACTGAACAAATGAATAAAGAAACAGAAAAGAAAACAACTGTTGAAATTATAAAGTAAAAAACAATAAACAAATTAAAACTTACAAAAAAGTACAGCAACAAATTCTGTGTCCTCGACAATTTTGTTTAATATTTTTGAATTAACTTCCTCAATACGATCTGGTAAATCCATTGCCTCAAGACTAGTTAAAAAATCCAGGACACTTTCCTCATCCATCAGGTCACCTATTAAATTATGAAAGAATACAAAAAACAAGAAATAAATAAATAAATAAATAAATAAAAATAATATCGAAAAAAAAAATATATATTCTAATGCCATCCCATTGTTATTTTTTCTTTTTTCACTTGCGTATTTTTATTTATAGGAACATGTGTAATTCTAGGTTAAACGAAGCTTCTCTCATATCCCCTGGCAAGGTTACCATTTCGGCGAGATTCCAATAAAAATTTTTGGCTGACTCGTGTATCCGCCTCCACATTAACAACACAGTCAAAGAGTCATCAAGACTACGTTGTTGAAAGACATTATATTTATATATACATATACAATTAAATCCCATATTTCAATGTCTTTGATAATGACAACAGAAATTTTTTTCTCTTTTATTGTATATCATCATCATACGCTTAAAATACCCCACATTGAAATGATCTTACCAATTAATTTTACTTTATCTTCTTTACCTTCATAGATGATTGGCTCTTTCTCCCGGAAGTACGTAAGAGCAGGAAAATTTTTGATTCCATATTGTTTTGCAAGACGTTTATCATTAATTTTCACAAAATCAACTCCAAATGTATCTGTATCATCATCAATTTTTTCCAACTCAGCCAATACTTTGTCACACGTAACGCAACTTCGCGCATCTGAAATAAAATAAAAGAAAATACATTTAGTCATAATTTTGAATAATAAAATATTATAAAAAAAAATAACAAAATTATACATTGAAGAAGAAAAAATATATATACAGTAAAATGAATTTTAAATATATAATTAAACAATAGTATTAACTAACAAGTGGGGAAATAGTAATTTATTTTCTTCTCTACAATATTATTCAGCTCGCCAAATTGATTTTTGAATATCTAACAATAAATTTCGATGGCAAACTGAAACGAGTTCATCAACAAATGTCTGCAACAGATGAATACATCAAAGTTGCATCATCATATTAACCTTGGTTCTCAATTAGCTTGTTGCAGTAAGCGAACCACATAAAATAACGGAAAAAAAAAAAACACAAAAATCAAAACAAAAAATAAATAATATTAAAAAAAAGCGTCAACTAAAATAGGAATTGATAACTGAAAAAGTTGAGGAATATAATCCCACAAACAATGTAGAGATCACACACACACTTCACTAAAGTTAATAAACAATCACAAATCCCACAATTCCATAACAAAGTATATATAAATAAATCTATCTCGAACAGCATCAGTGAATATTTATTTTATATACATACAACGAACTGTATAATCCGATTAGCTACAATACCGTTCTACAAATAGAACAATCAATCTGTGTAACAGAAAAAAAAAAACATTCATCAACATTGTAACGAATAATATATTCTTCCTGTAAAAATAATATCAATTGAATTTATTAATTTCCAATTGAATAATATCTTTAAGATTAAATACCAATGACGATATTAAAGACAGTAACAGGATATTGAATTACCAAAAAAGCTACTCAAGATCATTTCATTCAAAAGCTCGTGCCAAAAAGCTTTTCTACAAATCCGATACCCAGTGTCTATCTACAATTCATCTTTCCATATTACAATGTCATTTGTAAATTTATTATCAATATTATAGTAAATTTAATGCATTTCATTTCTCTCATTCAACATAATTATCTTTTATCTTTTCTTAATTTGTTTTTTTTTTTATTATTCATTTCTAATTGCTTATATATATCTATTTATTATCTGACTATATACAATTGGAAATGTTATCGCTTAGTCGTGGAGAATAGCGTGGCAGAGAATACTCGCGCCACGGCCCGCCAATTTAGGCGATGTCGTTACTGAGAATAGAGCAGGAAAATAAGTTTAGGGGGAGTTGCGTTAGTAAGAAAGAGAAAGAGCAAAAAGAGACGATTTAGAATAGAGGTGGAAGAGAATAAGAGAATAAGAGAGTGAAAAAGTGAGGTATAAAGAGAACAAATGAAGAGGAGTAATGAGTGACACTTATCCATTCATGCAATCCCCCTCTTTGTTCTTTTTTTATTTTATTTTATTTATTTAATTTTTTTTTTTTTATTTCAATATATTCACATAATATTATGTTTATTGTTTTCCTCCATATATATATTGTATTGTCTTGATGCATCCCCATTTGTTTATTATATTATCAATTGATATGAAAAAAAATATCAAAGAAATAAAAAAGATTTTTTTTTTTTTTTTCAATTAATATCTGATGTATAGATAAAATAATTTTATCAATTGAATTTAGTTAGGAATATTGTGTATACTATGTTGGATTTGATGACATAAACAAAAACACCCACACACCTTGTCCTAAATTTTCAAGTTGATATTTTCTGTTGGGGAAAATTTCTGGACAGATTTTGTAATGAAGATAATATTATGCGTTAAAACAGAAGCATGAGATACTTTTAGATTTTTCGTTGACGCATTTATAAACCAGGTAATTCAAGTAGCCATTCGTTGACAAATAAAAAAAGAAATTCGTTGATGTAGAAAGTAGAAGGAAACAAAAAAAAAAAAAAAATATAAATAAGTAAGGGTAATTTATGGTTTGTGTAGACGATCAGCAACGACAACAGCACTTGGTAAAGCAGTCGGTGGTGGATGGACTCGTTCTGGAAATAGTATCTAGTGTCGTTGTGTGTGAATGTTCTCTCATTGGATTCTGCATATATAATATGTCGTTGAAATAATTTATAAAATAAAATATATGACCCGATCATGCTGTTGACTTTTAAAATCATCCACAGAATTGATCAATGGAATAAAAATTGATATAGATAAATTAATAAAAAAATAAAATTAAATAATAGCACTTGAATAATGCGGGAAGAAAAGAAAATGTTGATTTTTTTTTCTTCTTCATTTGCTATTATTATTATTATTATTATTTTTTTTTTTAATAAATTGTTAGTACTGAAGCCGGCCAACTTTACAATGGCTACCTGTTGCAGAAGATTCGCGTTTGTATTGTGTGTGTATAACCCAATCATTTCTCATCGCAGAAGTAAATTAACAGAGGAATAAAAAGGTAGGGAGAATATATACACTGTCGTGTATGCATGCTGTGCCAAAATAACTTGCGGGTATGTGTTATTCTAAAAGCGGCGCAGGCCAACGCGTCGATCGACTACTGCGGCGTCTAGTGAGCGTTCTGATTTAACCAAATTCTCTATGCAGAATCTGTACGATGAGCCCCAGCGGATACTTCGTCAAGTCTCGAATCAAACATAAAAACGATGTGTTGTTGCCAGAATGAAAAACGAATAAAAAGACAAAGAAGAAGAGAGCAAAAGCGAATAATTAAAACGGAATGTTTTAATGTAAATATAGAGGGTTATTTTTTTCTTTTCTTTTTTCTCTTGAAAAGTTCAACTTGGGTAACAATGATTATGCAATCGGTAACCGCATGTTTGATAGTACCATCACGTGTTATAAATTGTGAATACATCAGATGTGATTAAAGTAACAGGCTAACGATGGAGATAATAATTAGTACATGGAATCACATGATTAAACGATGACTTACACCAATACACAGCGACAAAGTCTTTCTCATTGAGGATACGTTCAAGTTGTTTAGCCGTGACCTCTTCAATCACTGGCTCAGCCTCTTTTGTTGGATGATGATGTCCCGATGATGATGATGATGATGAACTGGTGGCTTTAGCCCCGCGTGTAACACTAACATCGTCCTGACGTGAAGTTTTAACTCCGTGAACGCCGCAACATCCAATTATTGAAATCACCAGGACACCGAGGAGAAGGAGAATGTGATAGGCACTTATTGGCCTCGGCATCGTCGTGCGCCAAAATCGGCACCGCGTCGAACCGTCGTTCGTCCTCGACATCGCCGCACTTACTGCGACGGTTATTTTTGATTTTCGGACATCGTCCGACGTCCGCCCTAGCTGAGGTATATGAGCTCGTGTGATCTAAAGCGCCGTCGCAGGAATAATTTCCCTCTCCATGTATGAAAAAAAGGGAGGAAGAGCCCATTGGAGAGAATAGAAGATCATCATCTATAATTCATCGAGACGTTGATGGTGGGTGGTTATGAGATGATTTATCCATTCTTAGGATGTCTTGTATATATCGACTGAGATTCATGCAATCGAATTTACAAACTTTTTTTTTTTTTTTGTTTACGTAGGTGTTGGCTAAGTGATGAAATAACTCTGGGTTTTTTTTATTTTTTGATATGTTGGAAGGAAATATAATGCGATATGTATATTAGGGTGTTTTATTTTTAAGTGATATTTTTTTTTTGTATGTGATCAGTGAAAATCTGATAATTTATAAAAAAAATAAAAGAAAACATATTCACGTTTAAATAAAAATTCTTGATTAGAGAGGCTTAGCTAATTCAAAAATTTGATTTCTCATATATATAACAGGAGAAAAAATTTTTTTTTATACTATTACATTGTTGATTCAGCATTATAGCGTTTATTGTAAGATAATAATTAATGTCAAATCAATAAATTCCAGTTTAAAAAAAATTTTTTTGTCAATTATAATCAACTTTTGCACCTTTCCAGCTCTACAACTCGAGAACTGTTGGTTGGAGAGCGTTTACGGTGAAAAACTTTTTTGTAGCAAATTTAATGCCCTACAAAAGCTGTATATTCATTTTTTTTCAAAAAAAATTTTTGATTATCGAAAAATCGAGTTGAAGTCGAGAAAAAAAAATTTTCTCGTGTTATTTATATGGGAAATTTAATTTTTGAATTAACTAAGCCTTTAATTAACTCTGAATTTTTTTTCAAATGGAAATATTTCTATTTTTTTTATAAATCATCAGATTTTCACTGATCACAGATAAAAAAAAATATCGCCCTAAAAATTAAACACCCTAGTGAATATGTATATTTTTTTATTTATTGTCATTTTATATTGGGGAAAAAAAAATAATTTTGTTATAGATTGTATGTATAAAGGATTGTTGGTATTATAGTAAAATGAAATAATGAGTTGTATTTTTTTTTTGTTGTAGATAATTAAATTCAGTCTTATGTGAATAGAATGTGGATAAAGTTGAATATTGTTTCGTAAACAAAATATAATTAATTGAAAATAACTTAGTGAACAAAAATAATTTTAAATATTTGGATTTGATAAACTGTGAATTGAACATAAATAATTGTATGGTAATTCTTAATTAATATTAAGGTATTTAAATAATCTGAAATACTTTGACGAAAAAACATTGAATGAAACTAAGAAAAAAAAAAATTCATTGATCAAATAAATTCAAGTTATTTTTCGTAAAAATTATTTGTTTACATTAATGAAACGACAAAATAAAAATGAAAAATTTATATCCAATAAATGAATTCGCACTTGTGGTCGTTGTTATTTCACGTGTTTAACTACCGCATCAATTAATATATAAATATATATCAAAAAAAAAAAAAAATATATGTAACACGTCTGCGTAATTGCATTGACGCAAATCATGTACGTTAGCTTTCTTTTACAATACAAGTACTTCTCTACGTGAAAAACATTCAGTACAACGTGAGACACCATAGAGTAAGGAACGCATAAAGTATGGACATTGTAATAGTTGGAGGTGGCTTGGTACAAAAATATTTTCATTTATCCTATTTCACAAAATTAATAAAATTAAAAATTTATCCATTATTATTTATTAATTCAGGTTGGGGGAATGGCCGCGTGTAATTTTGCCAAACGTGGCCATCGAGTTCGTGTTTACGAGTACAGACCCGGTAAAATAAATAAATTAAATATATCACATTAATATTAATGAATAATATTATATTTATTTATATTCAAAATTTAGATATTCGAGTGGAAGAACGTCGTGGTCAAAGTATCGATCTTGCATTATCAATTCGTGGACGTGAAGCTTTAAAGCTTGTGGATCTTGAAGATGAAATTGTTAACAATCATGGCATTGCTTTGCGAGCTAGATTGCTTCATGGAAAAGATGGATCACTCAAAGAAATGATTTATGACACCGTAAAAAATAATGTAAGTAATCAGCATTATTTAATTAATTCATTTGTATCTTTAATATAAGATTAATTAATGCTAGAAAAATTAATTTGCTTGACGGACATGATGAACAGGTTAAAGTAATTTCAGTGTAGGAAAATGTCTTCATAGCTCTATTTTATTTTAATAAATAAATATATAAATGATTGAATTAATATTAAAGAAAAAAAAAAATACGTATAAATTTTTTTAAGGAAAAATAAGTAATATAATTATATTGATTTTATGCATGAAGTGTCTTTATTCAGTCAGCCGAACACACCTAAATCAAGTTCTTCTCAATGGTGAGTACATAATAAAAAGAAAAAAATTTTTTTTTCAATTATTCATTACAAAATATTAAATAGATATTATTAATATTGTATTACAATTCATTGCTGTGTACTTGAATTCTTTCACTTGCATAATAATACTGTATTTCATAGACAAGAAAAAAAAAAAACTCAATACTTAGTATGTAAAGAAGAGAGAGCGAAAAATAAAAGAGCTGGTGTCAATTTACATTAGTTAGGGATAGAACAACCCACAAAAGTGCAGTGTTACATTTCTACTTTTTCATATTTTTTTTTTAATCGACAAACGCGTTGGATCTTTTAACTCATTCTCAGATATTTAGTTCATGAAACATGATAATAAATGTAACATTTGTTTACTTATAAGTATATCTTTGAGAGTACTGCATCTATAATCAAACTCAAGTATGCAATTGAAGTAGTATTGACATTAATATCATGTTACTTGTGTGAATAAACCACAAACTGGTATTATATATCATAATTTTGATAATCTTTTTTTTTTTTTTTTTGGTTTTATATTTTTCTTGTATTACCATTCAAACTTTTATTTATTTCTTTGCTTTTCATGTGTCAAATGACCACAGCTGCTGAAAAATATTCCAATGTCACGCTGATTTTTAATCATAAACTGATCGAGGGAAATTTGGAAAATGGAACTCTTAAATTTTTAAAGTACTATCAATTATTTTAACTAAATTTTTTTTTTTTTTTTTGTACAATACTGAAATTTAACTAAAGATAAACAAATGATTTTTTTTATTGATTTCTACAGTATGATAACACATGAAACATCTCAAGTGAATGCGGATTTAATAATTGGCGCTGATGGTGCATATTCAACAGTGAGAAAAATAATGATGAAACAACCAGGTTTTGATTTCTCACAGACATACATTAAGCATGGTTATATTGAGCTTAATATACCGCCACGAATGATTGACAAGAATAATCCAGCGAAGGGTTACGAGGTGATTAAAAAAAAAAAAGAATAATAATTATAAATGTCAAAATTTAATACTTAAAAATATTTATACATACAAAGTAAATTTATTAAAATTTTAAAGTAAAATTTGGAAAATTATTCTGTCAATAGTTTAGCATCAGTCCAAATCATTTTCACATTTGGCCAAGAGGCACTTTCATGATGATTGCAATGCCCAATGATGATTTTTCATTCACTGGAAATCTTTTTGCACCACTTGAAATTTTAAATGGATTAAATACGCCAGAAAACATTATGAAATTTTTCAAAGACCAATTTCCCGATGTTTTATTACTCCTTGATGATCATCAGGAGTTGATTAATCATTTTCTCTCAATTAAACCAAAGCCATTGATCTCCATTAAAGCAACTCCTTATCACACGAGTAAAAGTCTCTTATTGGGTGATGCAGCCCATGCAATGGTGCCATTTTATGGCCAAGGAATGAATTCAGTATGTATAATCTTTTTCCATGTCCATTAAAAATAATAACATTAATCGAAATAAATATATAAATATTAATTATTTGTCAGGCATTCGAGGATGTGTTGATTTTAAATGAACTTATGGATCTTTATGATGAAGATATGTCTCAAGTGTTGCCAGCCTTCTCCAAAAAACGATGTTCAGATGCACATGCAATATGTGATCTTGCTATGTACAATTATGTTGAGGTATATCATTTATACATCAATAATAATTAATTGGTTTATCGTTAATATCTTCAACATTTCAGATGCGAGACCTTGTATTAAAAAAAGCATTTTTAATACGTCGGAATCTTGACAGTAATCTTCATAGACTTTGGCCAAATAGCTGGATTCCACTTTATTTTATGATTACTTTTACTCGTATAGGATTTCGTGATTGTATTGCTCTTCGTTCTTGGCAAGATAAGGTAGAAAGATTTCATTTTTATTGTTATGATTAATTAAATGAATGAAATATTAATTGTCATAATTATTATTACACTTTGTAGATTGTTCAACGGAGTCTTTGGTTTTTGGGCACTATCGCGACACTCGGTGCTCTTATTATATCCATTATGGCTCACGCATCGTAAACTCTCGTTTATTCACTATGTTTGATTATTTTTCATTTCACTATTACATTCCGAATACATCAACAATACTAAAATTAATAATATTAAAATATATAATAAATCGTGTAGAGTTTAAAAGTGAATAGGAAATTTTACTAACAATGATCAAACTAATTTTCTTATTTTGTTTTTCGTCAATTATATTATATATACGTTGACAATTTTATATTAACAGATATTTTTGTTTATTGTAGAAATCGTCATTATATATTTTTAGTTTAATGCACGACTAAATATTTTTTGAATGATTTTAGTTACTTCGTTTATTCATTTGATAAAACATAAGTGAAAAAAATAGTCTTTGAGATATTAATAATTAATTCTAACGATTTTTTTTTTTTTTTTTTTTTCAGTAAATAAACTGTATTATTGAAACAACAAATACTTTATGGTTATTATTATTAATATATATATATCATCTATTTACAAGTGAATAATGCAAAAATATTGTTGATTGATACTAATGACTTTTATTCAATGACAAGCTTTGTGTTTTGTGGATTTGTTAGATATTTGTACTTTTCTGTTTCAAATAGTTCAATTAATTCGTTCTTGAATTTAGCGTGATACTCGTCAATCTGTTCGTTTGTTGGCTCAAGAATTTTTGGCACTTCCATTGGTTTGCCAACTGTAAATTAAAAATAATTATCGTCATTATTCATTGAAAATTCAACGAAAACAATTTTAATAAATATAAATTGCACAAATTACCAACGATCGTGACTGGTTTCCTTTGCGGCACAAGTCCAAATGTGTATTGAAAAAATCCACGACCAACCAAAAGAACCGGACTTAATCCCGTTAATTTTCTAAATGCTTCTTGTGATTTATATAAAAGTGAATTTTCGTTTCCTTTAATTTGATCGTACAAATCAGTTTCACCAAATGAAAATATTGGCACTAATGGCGCTCTATTTGATATATAAAAAACAAAACAATTGTTATGCATACATATAAAATTATAACATTTATATTTCAATGAAAATACTAACCCTGTCTTTAAGGCAACTCGAATAAAACCTTTCCTTTTACTCAAAATAATATTATACTGTGAAAGTCTGCACCTCAGCGATTCAGCAGCTCCACCCACGACCAATACAACTGCATTATTCAATTCATTTGGATTCGAAAGCTTCTTACGATTATTTAACAACCATTCAATGCTCTCTTTACCAGATTCACAAGCTCCTGCGTGAAAAAACACAAAAACAAAATAATAATATATATAAATATAATAAAATTTTTATTCCATTTTTTTCTTGATACTTTTTTACTTACCAAAACCGTAAATAAACTCTCGAAAAAATGGCACCATAAAATGTTGACGTAACGTGACTATTCTCGGCACTAAATTTGGAAAAAGTTTTGAGAAGCCAATGCCTTCAGTAGCAAACGCACCAAAAGCACCAGTGGCCAATATACCATGAGGAAATGAACAGAATAAATAATTTTTCGACGGATCTAAATCCACAGTTTTCACAAGCTTCAATGGAAAATAATCACAAAAGTATTTCCACCATGCACTATTTCTATTCCATGATGTCCACCGTTGTCTATAAACAAATAATTTAAATATTTATCAGTATATTAATTATTGATGAATTAATGAGATATTCAATAAATTGTTAAACAAAATTTTGTACAATTTAAACTCACCCACGTCCACCTTCACTGCACGTGCTTCTATCATAATATATCCAACCCAAATAGATGAACATGAAATATCTTATCCACTCGGTGAATAAAATTAAATAAATTGTAAGCAACCAACTGACAACACCACCAAAACCAAGAACACAAATCCATGCAGCAGCGGCCAATGTTTGAAGTCGTCGTTGCAATGGTACTCGAAGTGGCGCAAATTGAATGCCAAAAAATTCCATAGCGGAATTTTAGATAAAGCTAGATGTTTCTCAATATTTATTTGAATGATCGACGAGAATTTCTTCAAAACAGTTGACAAGATAGTTGGTATTTGCGTTTATAAGATGTAATATTAGCATTCAAGTACAGTCGTCATTAGACTTTATACGTACCTAATGTTTGTATTATGACTGAATAATAAAAATAAAAAGATAAAACTCTACTATTGTTTATGTACATCTAATGATAATAATAGTTTGAAACACTATAAAATGTAGAGTTTTTTTTTTCTTGAATTAATTTACAAACTCAGAATATGAGGTGAGCAATGATATGATGAAATACATAATGTTCACTTACAAAATCATATGAAAAAACAATTTTTTATATAAGAAATCAAGTGCTTTTTTACATTTGTTTTATTTAATATAAATTAATTTGTTAAAACTGTGTGTTAATGTAAATGGATATGTATATTTGTGTGGAGTCTTATCTGCCACGTTTCGAATAATGTGCTCTGTTAATCTCATCGAAGCACTATCAGTGATAACGCGACGCACACTGAAATCCAGGAAATTAAAAAAAAAAAAGTAAACTTTTTGAAATGTTGATTGATTTTAACGTCTTACACTACTCATGATACAGTTCACTAGTGTCTCGTTGTCGAACTTTGGATTGTGCTAAAGTGTTTTTTTTTTTTTTTGCGTAACGATAAGTATTATCTTATCTTTTGTCATGGAAAAAAAAATCGATCTAAATGTTAAGTAAATACTTATCAAAAGTAATTTCCATCCATATCACTGAATTATTGAAATTATTTTCACCATTATTGAATTGTATCGTGTTTTAATATAGATAAAAAAATTATAGATAGACATTGGGAAATTTTGTGTCTTAGAAGCAGATTGTTTTTCCTATATTTTTTTTTTTTATTTGTTTAAATAGGCGAGTGCATAACGCGCACATCTGCGACCTTGTGATGTAACGAGTCAGGTGAATGGTTGACAAGAAATATAATATCTCAATTTGAATATATATTCAAGTGTATATTTTTATTTCAACTATTTCAAAGGCTGCATATAATGGGTCGCACGTATCAATGTGCAACATGAATTTTTTTTACGAGTATATGACATTCAAAATTAAAATATTTAAATTTTCGGGATATTTTGTTTTGGAGTTCTATATTAAAATTAATAATTTACTCAACGTTTTTTTTTTTTTTCTATGTAATTCATATATTTTTAATTGAATAACAACAATTAATACGAGATTGAGAAATAATATCTCTGCCTCACTAATTTCATTCACACCATATAATTCTTTATTTTTTTTTTTTCTTTCTTTCATATAATGTTACGAAGTCTATGAAAAAATAATGAATAAATATACACGTATAATTTGTATAAAATGAAAAAAATGTGAGTGAAAAATAGAAATTAAAAGTAAAAAGTCAAAATAAAAATTGTCACTCAATAATTGTTATTAAATTGTTAAGCGAATGCTCTATTTATAAATTTTAAAAGTAATCTAAAAACTAGAGAGATATAATAGATATTATTTTGTTCTTTAAATCAATATACGTTTGTAAAATTTGATCTGTTTGTAATAAAAGATTCTCTAACCAATCTAAGATATTCATCAGCGGATTTGAATTACCGATCAACTTATCAAATAACTTGCATTGAATTTAAAAAAAAAAATGTTATATTAATAATAATCTATAGTATACAATCCATATCCGAGATGCTATAAAAAAAAGTGACCGATTCACCTCCGAAAATTATCTCACAAATGAATTATAAGAATGTAATATTCTTGACAAATAAAATGAATCAGAAAATTAAAATAAAATTAAAATAAAACGTAACTTTATGAATAGAATATTGATTCTGGCCATTTAAAAATAATATACATAATAATAAGTTATCAATTATCCATATAAAGAATATAACAATCAATAATATAAAATATAATATAATTCATTCAATGATTATTAAACTCGCGAATAATATTATTAAAAATATAAAATATTTAATATAATGTATTAAAACTTTTTTTCGGGAGGTAAATCGCTCATAAAATATGTATGCTATATATAAATTATGTTAGCATCGCAGATAAAAATTATCGAACTAGTCGACAGATTGATAAAAGGCGAATCACTTCCTTTTATAATTTAATCTTCAAAAATTCTCAACAACGGCGCAGCCTCTAAAGTGGTGGCGCGAAGCTCATCAAATCTTATTGCTTCACCTATTAATTATTAACCTAACTGATTTTTAAGCCTATTATTCACGGGCAAGGGGAGGGCGATCAGGGAAGGGGGCTGCGATAGTTCTATGAACTTTCGTGATTGTTATTTTCTCGATTCAATTTGAAAATTGATCGAATTCGCACAAACTATAATTCAAATAATTTTTTTTTTTTACGTTCTCTACACACACTTCCGCACTTTTTGCTATTTATATGTTAATTTTTTTTTTTTTTCATCATTTTGTATCATTTTAGTTTCCTCTCAGACACTGGAGTAAAAACTTAAACATGCGACAGTTAATTTAGCAAGTAATTATCTTACAGAAATTCTTCCTCGTAATATTTTTACATATTTATGTTCTGAACTTTTTTTTTTTTTTTTTTTTTCTTCAATGAATGTCACAATTTGGTATTATCAATGTCATAATTTTCAATGCATCATTACTATATTAATTGAAAATGTGATAGAAATAATATATTAACATTCACGTTTGAAATTCAGTCTCTAATATAAATATTTTTTTATTTTTTATTGAACGATATCATTTACTATTTTTATTTTTTTTTTGTTAATGATTGAGATGTAAATATATTGATGGAAGTATATTGCGCTACAAAATCCAATGATACCGGCTCATAATTTGCCTATAATTTTATAATTTAAAGAATACTTTTTTCTTATCATTGGAAACTTGAAGGGGAGGGAGGATTGATTGACTTTATTTATTTTATTATTTCTCCTAATCGATATAATTCGGAAGGAGTGCAAAAACTCGCGCGACATCGCAAAAATACTGATTAATTGTTGTTGACTGGCAGTCATTATTTCATTTTACACGTATATACACACGTTTTATTCATAATTTTTCATTTTTTCTTTTTCTCATTTGAATGTCAACATTTTTTTTTTTTTTGAGTGCTTTGACAAAAAAAAATTTCCAACACGCTTGTGATGGATAATGTTATTAGTAAAAACATAATAATATACCTTTGCTATTGGGCGTATTACACATACACTGCATTTAAAATTTTGTCCCAAAACCAGCAATTATTTTCTCCATTATTTTATTCTCTTCACTCGTGACGATTTCTGCATATATGCACTTTCTTTATAGTGATGTTTATATTTTCAATGAATATGTCATGAGGAGTAAGGCTGACATGAGCAAAAGGCGCAACCTGAAGGCGGAGGTAATGAATATAACTACATAGTGCCTGGGATTTGGTGTTTGAATGTTAATAATTTTTTTGTTTCCTTCCTTAACGTCTACTTCTTCATTTATTTTTGTAGATTATCAGTGTGACAATAATTGCACGTTGAATTCACGCAGTTACGTGGACGACTGTGGTGAACGATCAGGTTGATAATACCTTATACCATTGATCTGTCAACAACACAAAAAAAAAATATTGAATAATTAATTAAATATGATGATGAATGATTGATTGTACTTGATAATAAATTTATTTCTCATCAATAAAACTATTTACCGTCATATCGTATTCGGTAATGTAAGCCGGTATTTCAAGTTGATCAGGTGCCATTATTTCATATAAGTACTCGACACCATGTAAATTATGGACTTTTTGTTTAATAGCTGGCGCCATAAATGTTGTAAACCACCATGTCATCATCTAGAATATGTAAAAAAGGAAAGAAAAATATTAATAATTAAATATAACTACCATTGAAGCGTATATTTAAAATGAATTCTTATAGCTGCAAATAATTTTTCATGCCCTTGAATCATCAAGAAAAAAAAAAAACATTACGTAGATAGGAATATATGTATATGTAAATATTGTATCATATGTGAACAAGGTCAAACATGTAATATAAAAAGGCAGCTTATCACTCGTGAGAAATCTAGTTACACTTTGTACATAAATTTCCGGTATGATAAAATAGTAAACGAAAACTATTTCAATTAATTTATCAATTTTTTTTTAGTCTTTTAAACACTAATATAAATAGATTAATCAAAAATACAAACCTTTGTCCAGAATGTGGGATGAATGATGTAGAAATGTTTGAGATGCTTCTTATATCTAGAAGAAAAAAAAAAAGTTGAATAATGATAAGAATATATATCAGCATTTTTTAATTACATACACAAGTGTAAATAAAATTTATGATCGGGCAACAAATTAATTCGTGTTCAACTCACACATGTCATAAGACTTAGATTATTTACTCAAGTACCAAATAGAAATTTGTATTCATTTTTATAACATAACTGACATCATACAGAGAATAAAAATCTTATTAAATATTTAGAACATCCAAATTTACTCGTTGCTTAGTAGAAAAAATTATAGACGTTAAATAATTTAAAAAAAAAAATAATAATAATAAGTAAATGGAACTTAATTATATATTATAAGATACATCATGGATGAAGTTTATTTGTGTACATAAACTCACTTGTAGGGAAGCACATTGTATACTTCACGTAGCCAACGAAAACTGGGGTAATTGTTGGTAGCAGTCAGCGTATGAAAGTAGGCTATGACGTAGTCACCTTTGACAATGGGATCCAGCAACTGTATCAAGTAGAGTAAGGCCTGAAATATAATTAAAAAAAAAAAAAGTGTTAAGATGACACATGATTAATTCAATCACTGTGAAACTATCGAATGAATAAATAAATATATAATAAACTGCGCACTTGAATTGATAAATAATTATCATGATGATATTGAATGAATTTAAATTATCTAGAAATAATTGATAATTAATTAGACGTTTATACAATCAACGTCATAAGACGATGTAAATTGTGTGAATAAATTAGAATTATTATAGAAGTTGTGATTAAAAGATAATTGAATACATCGTAAATTAAAATAAATAATAAGATTTTGTTTTGATTTAATACTTAAATTGTAATTAAATATAATGTAAAATTCATAATTTACATTAATAAATTATTTATGAAAATTTTTTTAATCCTGAATAAATTCCATATTATGTGTGTATGTAAGCGAATGGATTACATCAAATGGGTGCATCATCTATTTTTGTATAACGAGAAATATCGATTTTCTCCTGACGTAGTGTAGTGAATTTCCTCGCGGCGTATTGCATGACCTATAACCTAATCGATCATTATAGTGTCACTGTCTCATGCAAATTTTCTATACATAGATACATATGATATATATGTTATTCACGTGTTGATATTCAAACGCGCAAATTTAAGATAGACATCAAATTGACATTTAAATTTAATGTCAGTATTTATTTGTTTCATAATTTTGATATCATTTAATATTATTTCTCAAAATTTTTATTACCTTATCTAAATTTATTTCGGAGGCTGGAAACCATTTACCAATGAATACAACAACTGGTCTGCCTTGACGATCAACGCCACTTTGATAAAGACATCCAATTCCAGAGACTTCAGTTAAATCCTCTGTTTTTGCACGTCGTAAAAGTCTCTCATACCTGAAATCAGTAAAATTAAATTCTAAAATTAACAATTATTCATATCATCACAGCAGCTGCTACTGCAAAGTAAAATAATCAGTATTAATCAATGAAAATAATTACAATTTCCAATAATACTCATATCATAAATTGAATTTGAGCAATTAAATATTTTTGTATATTAAATTTATTCTTGTAAGCATTTGTTTACATTGAATTATTGAATAGTAATTTAAATAGTTTGAGCCTCTTAAGAAGTTTGTATTGATTAACTTGAATAGACGGTCAAGACTTAAATTGTATATTTACGGAAAATGGGTGTATCAATTTATCGAACGAATAAAATGGCAATGGAGAGGGATGATAGTAGAGGCCGACGACGCTTAAATTTTTCGGGTCAAGTACACAAGTCGCGAGACATGGGCGGCGACAGCAGCAATTCTACACTTTGTGTTGTGTAGTTCAAGTATATATATGAACATTTAAACTGTCGACACATTTGAAAATTAGCATCAATCAATGAACAAGGTTAATGGACCTTCAGAAAATCACTTTGCAATCATTCACGCATTCAAATATATACATATATAAATTAATTGAATTTATATGAGTTAATCGTATACTGATAATACAGAAGAAAAAAAAATTATACAATGATTGTGCAGTTACATTAATGGATTGTAATTAAAAATACAATTGTAATTTTAATTTATAACACTTTTAATTCGATGTAGAATAAAGAATTATTATTAAAATTTGAATATAGATATTATTATATCATATAATAATTATGATATACACTCACCGATCTTCGTCATCATCCTCATCTAATCTCACATCTGTCATGTCAATCATCACCATGCTTTTATATGTATTCCTGACTTTGATATTACTTTAATTTATCTATTATATTTACTTATTTAGAATTCTGTTTTCTTCACACTGAATATAAAATAAACTACGCAATTATTTCACTCCAATATTTTACAATTTTACTATTCAATTTATAATCCAGCGGAAAAATCGATTGTATTACTTGGACAATAACGTCCTATATAATTTTATTTTATTCTGTCCTTGCTATATTTTTTTTTATTTACAAAATTAAAAATTGTATTATGTATTTATTATGAATGAATATATTGATTATTTAGGTAAATATACACGAAGTAAATGCTCGCACAAATACTGAAATAAATTGTAGAGAGAAAATTTTATACGTGGATTCAATCAAAGTCAATGAATGGGATGATTGAACGAATTGAAAAATTTAATGAAACGCGTGAACTCGTTGATCGAGAAGAAGTAACTGGTGTGTGCAACGTGTATACACCGCAAGTTTATTATATACTTATGCTACTGGTTTAGTGACTGACGCGTAGCAGAAGAGAGGGTCTACCGTATGAGCTTTTTGCCTTGACAATCTTGGACAATACGGTGAAACGACACGACTATCGTTGAACGTTTTGGCAAAAGGGTAGAACTCGGTGAAATATAATAAAGCGCTTGCGTGAAACTAGACCAATCAACGTTGTCACTCTCGTTTACGTCATCAGAAGTAATGTATTTTTATTATTAGAATATGGTAAAATATATTATTTTTATGTGTATTCAGATGATGAGATGATTCTAAAAAATTCATTTATCTAGGTAGAATGAAAATTGTATTTTTTTTTAATTGTTAGAAAATTGAAGTTTATAATAAAATATTTAAGAAGAATTAGCACACATTGAACCGGTTTTATTAATATTTTTGTGGTTTTTTATTTCATATTTGGTAATTTGATTCTTGTAATTTGTAATCAAATCTCTCATTGCAGAATTAAATGTTTTATGATGTAAAAAAATGTGTGTGTTGTAATTGGAAGATTTTAAATCTACGCGTATTCTGTTATACCGACAATAAAATATAAAATGAATCAATAGCGACATCTAGAAGTATTTCAATTGATTTAAAAAAGCAACTTGATTGTTTAATAATTTTTGCAATTTATAAAAACAAAATAAAATCAGAAAACGAATTTTAATATAATAAAATAATATAAAAATTTCTTGTCTCTCACCTTTCTTTTTGTTGCATTTGCTTGAGCATAATATCTGCAAGTGGATCAATTAGTGGCCTCTCACCTAGAAGTCTTTGTCTATCCAAGTCGCCTTGCATCTGAGTAAATGCATGCTCACCAAGACTCAATGACGTATCGAGCTGACTCGTCAATTCAATTGTTTCATCTCCTGTTTGTAAAAAAAAAAAATATATAAAATGAAAATCACATAAATTTGTTTCATCATTGAAAATATTTTTCAAATTAAATTATAATTTTTACCATGTAAAGCATGCTGTGGATTGTCAATAATACGAATTTGTCGATCGGGCAATAATGGTTCACCATCAGCACCACCAATATCACTTGGCAATTGCCAACATGCATTCTCTTGTTCCTCTAAACTTCTTGGAAAATAAAGTGGTAATAAAACTTGATAAATGCCCAAATCACACGGCTCCAAAACAAATACAACACATGTAATTGAGTCCATATATTGCTCCAAAAAACGTCGCACCGTACGTAAAGCAATGTGTGCACCAGCATCCGGCGGATAATTACGACGTACTGAATTAATAACAGGTAATGCAACTGAGCGCAATCCTAATTCTCTAGCTTTTTGTAATACATTTCTGTTGAATAAAACAATCCATAATACAATAATTCAACATTACTTTTATCAATAAACGATTTATTAAATATTTATTTATAAATATACCTGTAACAACAATGCAATGTACTTTGAGCTGCTGTTTGATATTTAACATTGTAAATTGGGCCAACAGTATGAACAATATAACGTGCGGGCAAATTGTGAGCTTGGCTTACTCTTATTTCGCCAGTTCTACATTCTATAACAAATAAATAAATAAATAAATAAATAATTGAAATTATTCAAGGCATTATTTGTAAGTAATAATATAAATTTCATTAATTGCCTTTTATTTCATCATCAATTTCGGAACTTAATGCTGGACCAGCACGTGTAAATATTCTTTGGCACGTAGGACTATTGTCATCCATAGTTTCGTTGGTAGAATTTACCACTGCGTCTACTTGTAGCACCGATATATTTCCAGTCCTATCAGCAAAATAAATAAAAAAATTATTATACGATGAAATTTCAATAGAAAATAAAAATTCTTTTTCTTTTCCTTCCTCATAATTATTAATATTTTTTTACCGTTCATTTAGTAAATATAATACAATATAGTATCATCATTTACCATAAAGCAATCTTTCGATTGATCGCTGGTTGATACGGAAAAGGGCATTCCGTATAATGATTTGCTTCTCCCAATGTATTTGAATAATCCGTATAACGATGCTGTATTGGTACTTCTGCCCATCTTGTTAATGTCTTCAACTCTACCACATCGGGAGCAATACCCAGGGGTTCCATCAGCCTCATTCAGCTACAGAAATGAAAACAAAAAATAAATAACACAAAAAAAAAAAGCAAAAAATACAAAATACGAATATTAAAATATTTATTTCTAAACTTAAATTAAAACGGTAAACAAATAATAATCTAATCTAAGTAAAATGAATGTTAAACATTTAGTTGATGGAATGTGAACAATCTTCTTTGTTGATTGATTAAAATAAAAAAAATTTCTTACGCGCCAGTCTTAACCTCAACATCAACTGTCATACACGCGCGCCATATTTACATCAGCTGTTTTTCACCATTATCATCATTGTTGAATGAAAATGAGGATAAAATACAATTGTCCAATAAAACAAATTAATAGATGAATGAAATATACAAAATAATTAACTAACAATAATAATAATATCACACAATTAAATATCAATGTCGTACCACACTATTTGATGATAATCCACCAATGTTAACAATTAAATATTATTGTTTTATATTGAAATGAAAGAAATTGAATTTTGCCAATGATGAAACGCCAATTTTGAGCTTGTATGTGTGTTCTAATTTCCTAATAATTTTCGTTTGTTTACGCCACGTCGTTTGTTCGCTTGCGCACTTTGACACAGTTTTAGTGGAAATGTGTGATCAGATTATTTATTATTTTTTTTTTTTTTCAATCTTTCTATCTCTCTCTCCTTTTCTATTTATTTGTCATACACCGTTTCTTTCTCACTCTCTTTACATTAAAATCTTTCGGTTCTCTTCTTTGTCTGTAGAATTCTTCCTGCTCAACGTACTATCACCATCTGACGCGTTAACAGTCAGTTTATTGCTCTATAGTCTCATTGCAATGCGCGCGCATATACAATGGCGCGCAATCGAGTGCTATGAACTTGAAATAATTTTTTGATTGTGTTTTATTCAATTATAAATGTATATAAAATATTATTTAAGCGATAAATTGAAATTTTTATCATTAAAGAAAATATAATTGTAGGTATATATCTTGCTATTGTTACAATTATATAATTATATGAAATTTTATAGGTTATACTTAGTATACATGGCTTTGTTTTGTATTTTTCGTTTATTTTTTATTTTTTTTATTTTCAGATTATTATTCATGGCACGCTAGTACTGTGCTGTCATTAATTTATACGTGCAAGAAACGTATAATAAGATAGGTAATAATCTGGAAGCCCCGATTTTTATACATATGTGTATATGTATATAGTCATGTATGGTGTAAGTGTGCGAAGTCGTTCGATAATAATGTCGACGGGGCTTCTTCCAACGACAAATCCTCTCTCAGTATATTGACAGGTCAAGAAAAATTCTCGACCTTTAATAGAACAATCCAAAAATTATTTTCATTAAATACCCATTATATTATTTTTACCTTCTCTTCAATAATCATTTAAATATATAAAAACATAGTAACGTTAAATTGACATAAACTCTAGTTTATATTTTCTATCATCACATCATACAATAAATTAAATTCGTAATTTCAAAACTAAAATAAAAAATAATTGTAATTTTAATCATTAATTAACTGAATAGATTTTATATTTTATCTACATAAAAAACAAATGACACAAAAAATATTTTATCCATGACATTTATTTTTCTTTGTTTCAAATTAATTGTAAAATCAACACGCGAATTTCCATAATATCATTTACATCCAATTTTCCATTTATCCACAATTATATCATTCACACAATATTATTCTACAGCTAGTTATAATAAATTAAATATATTCATTTAATCAACCATTTATTTTTTTAAATATTCTACTTTAAACTCCCGTTATTTATCTCAACGGAAAAAATAATTCCAAGCAATAAATTTTATCTCACAATAAAAAAAAATTTTTTTCCATCAATAAGAGATTGCAAATACATTTACAAAAAATCCAGGGCCACCATTAAAAATCGAGTTCATCCAAAAATAGGTAAAAAAAAAATATATAACGATGACACGTCCATGATACAAAAATAGTTACAAACGTTATATCGATAGCTACAGTATATATACATATATACATATAGGTACATACATATATATATGTAAATATAGTTAATAGTGTAGATATATACAATATATGTACTAGTTTGCGGTTTTATCATGTTCTTCCTATCGAACGCGATACTCAATCGAACGCCAATAAATATTGAACTGTAAAAATGAATATACATATATACACATATGTATGTACATAAGTACGTCATAGCCGATGATACTATGTATTATTACATTAATATAGAGAATGATTAATATATGAAAGTGATGTGCGCAAATGTAAAATAATCGGATATACAAACCTTTTACACACTGATTTATAAATAAATAATAAATATACATATATAAACTCCGCAATGAAATATATTGAAATATGAACAAAAAAAAACTTGGAGATAATTAAAGAAACAAATTATAATTATTTATAATATTAGCACACAAAATCTGCACTTTCTCTCTCAATAAAAATGCGTCACCAATTACACTGAGATTTTAGTATGTAAATTTACTACAACAACATAGTGTGTATTTAAATATATTTATGAGTTTACATAGGTAAAAAACTCGTTTTTATAACAAGAGAATAAAAGGATAAAATATAAATGAATAATTGTGTAAATGAAATTCAATAGAATCAATATAAAAATTATTAATAATACAACAGATGTAAAATAAATTTAATAATTTAATGTGTTTAAAAAAATTCTTTTTTTAAACACTCAAATAATTTAGTTGCACAATACAGGTATATAACTTAAGGTGTGGACGACGTGTATATATGTGACACATCAAACATTAATGATGATCATTTTTGTAATCGCAGGCTTGGCTTTGTCATTATCTTGTTTTTCTATAGGGCGAATATAGATAAAGATAAAATGTCAGAATATATATTAATGTGTCTGATAATATCGCATTAATACATATGTATATATATTTATTTAATGCGTATATAATTTTGAATTCACATGAATTATTATCTGCACGAAATTTATGATGAAATTATATCACAAATTTATATTCTTGTATTTTTTTTCTTGTCAATTTGATTGATAGAAAAATAAATTGAGAATAAATAATTTTTTTTCTCTATGAACTCGGGTTTTTGTCATAAATTATAACGAAAAATAAAACGACAAATTATATACACATGTAGGTATATGTATATTGTATATATTACATAGCTGCAAAAGAGAATTGTAACTGGGTGATATAGTGATGTAGAAGTAGATGTACAATGCAACATTTACAAATATGCTAAAGGAAAAAGAATGTATATATAAAAGAGAGAATTTTTTATATGTAGTACATAAATGATGTCCCAAAATTCACGCAAAATTCAATGATATTAACGTGTTATTTTTTGCGTGAATTTTGGGACACTCTTTATATTAAAATCCAGTATAGGTCAGTCTAGGCCCTCAGAGTATATACACACTGGGTCGATAACATTATCAATTATTACTGTACAGTTGCTTTCATATATCCTCAGTGTCTATGTACATTCAACTATTAACTGCATATGTAGCAAAGAGAGAACCTCTTTCAGTACTTGACTATAACTGAGAAGAAAATTATATAGGATGTTTGTAAATTAAAAAAGTAAAATAATATTTGATCATGTAAAAATATAGAAAATAAATATTTCATTTATATTTTATATAAATATATATAATATAATATAGTATATAATATATAATATAATAAACAATATAATATAATAAATATATACCATAATTATATATATTTATATAAATGAATTTTCATATCGTTTTCTTTATATATAAATATAAAAGTATTATATTTAATTTTAATATTCTTTTTCACTTTGTGATGTCAAATATTTAATAATTATTTATAATTAAAATAATTTTGTACATATAATATATGATGTTATATGTATATAACATTTATGATATCATTTGTTTGCCTGTGCATATATGTGCTATCAATGTATTGGAATAAATGAATGAAATATAAAACGTTTATATCAACTCGTGCCAATGACACGTGTTCGATAATTAAATGCACGTTTTACTATGTAAATTCTCTGTATTTATGTTATTTAATAATAATTAACATCCTCATAGATAAATTGACCATTTCACATATACAAATAAATATATAGATAAACAAATAAGTGAATGTTTATCATATCATTATGTATTTTCTAATCAGCAAAATGGTATAAATTATTTATTTATTTTTTTTAAATATGTATATACATAAATTTGATGTTTATAATTTGTTTATGTATTATATTTATGTCATTGTATATGTTTAGTTAAATTTTAAACAATTAAATTTATATAATAGATATATGTAGATTTATTTATTTACCAATTGTTTATGAAACTCTCTGGATTTATGATGTGATAGGTCAAGACGTTGTGTGTTCTTTTAACATCATTTTTATTCACTTTTTTATTGGTCAGCTTTCAAATAAATGTTGTAAAATACGTTTTGATATATATTTTATATATATGTATAAATATTCTCCGATGTAAACTGAATGAACAAGAAAATGAAACAATATTAAATCGGTTGTGAATAATTCGAAAAATTATCTAATTTGTATATTATTTATTTAGTTTCTTTTGTAATACATACATACAAGTACGAAGGGAATGTAGAATATTTTGTCCTTGGCCTTTGTTACAATTTATTGAGTTATTTTGTCCAGTACCAATTCATATTGATTGAACATAACCTATTTTTTTACGTATATTAATGTCATCTTTAATTTGTGAATTAATATATAACTAATGAAAAATTATATACGATAGCTTGTAATATTTTATCAAATATATTTATCGAATATATCATCATACCACAATCACTTTTTTTTTACTACTGTTGAATTTGCCATTTCAAAACGGTGAATGTGATATGAATAATTGTGTTGTGGCGCCACCTGCATAGTGGCAGGTTGTTTAAAATTATTGGCGGGTAAGATGACGCATGCGCATTGATGAACATTTATGGCGCCAATAATTCCGGAATTTGTATATTAATATGAATCGACTATAGTTCTTATTCATAGTCGTCTTACAGAGAGAATTCGAATGAAGATATCGATATTATATACTAATGCAATGAACTTAATGCACAGCAGCGTTCTCGTTCGGTGGGAAAAATAACTAAGAGTAGAAATTCTAATGAAAGATTTATCATTTGTTTAGTGTCTTGAATTAGGAAATATTATTTAAAAACTGTTGTATATCTCAAATAGATCATCCAAAAAATTATATTTATAGTTGAAATTATATTCTATATAATTGTTTACGACTCAGATAAATCATAAAAATTGAATGACAATATTTAGTTTACTCTCGGTCGACGGCGCTGCTGTGCATTGAGCCCGGACTTACGAGTTACAACTTAAAAGTTAAAACTCGACGTCTCGACTGTGCATTCGAGTATTCGACTAATCCAACAGTACGTCTCCCACGATTCATCGCCGGGTTGTAGCGCCAATTTTATTTTATTTTTTTTGTCATAGTTTCCTTTTTTATAATTCATCAGCGGGAGATACTTCTATATATACTGCATACATATAAATATATCGATAGAATAAGAGAAGCGAAAGTATAAAAATGGCGGACGAAAATGAGGATCAATGGTTGTATGGCGATTCTGTTGATGAAAAAGACAGTTTTGGAGGCGAAGAATGTACAAAAGATGAAACAAATATCGCGACTAATGATCCTGAAGATGGGTCACCCGCCGAAGAATTACCCACTGGTGTGAGTAATAAACATAACCTAATTTATTTTGATTCACTACAAGCGGTCTTTCCAAAAGAATTAATAAAATATATTAAAATATTTGTTCATTTACTCCGAATGCACTAATAAATAATTGTTTTCCTATTGTTAAAAATAATTATTTACTTAGGGAACAGATTCGTCAACAGCAAATGATGAATCAACTTCAAAACCAACAGATGCTAGTTCATCACCAAAAGCGAATGAAAATGGCACGAAAGAAACAGAAAAACAAGATGATGCAGATGGTCCAAGTGATTCAGATTCCGACGATGATGTTCACGTAGTAATTGGTGACATTAAATCAACACCAGCATACAATAGTTTAAACATAAAACGCAGTGGATTATTGACAAATGCATCGGGTGTACCGGAAAAATTAACAAAACAACCCGGTAAATTTAGTATTGATGAATTTGAAACAATTGGCGTGATAAATGGTATGCCAGCGCATGAATTTAATCTTGATCAGTTGGAGGATAAACCATGGCGTCAACCTGGCGCTGATATAACTGATTATTTCAATTATGGCTTCAATGAAGAAACATGGCGAGCTTATTGTGAACGACAAAAACGTATGAGAAGTGAATCGGGCGTTGGATTAGTATTGAATGCTGGTGGTGGTAGTGCAGGTGGTGGTCCTGGTGGTAATGCACGAATACCACAGGTTGCTATTACAAATGACAATAGTAAATATTCTGGTATAATGGGACCCAAAAGAGCGGGACCACCGCCAGGTAGAAAAATGGCAGGTACTATTGATGTAATTGGTAGTTCGGGTTTGGCATCACGTAGAAATCTTGATAAATCACCACCAAAAGAAAACGTAATACAAGTAATGACTGCTGATAGAAGAGAGTACTCCAGAAAACCTGGATTCCCTGATATGAGTGTTCCACCACCTGGTCCTGGTATACCACCACCATTTGATATGCCACCACCTGGTTATTCTGAGCCAACACCATTTTATATGCCCGAACCTGATCCGTATTATCAAAGCTATGAACCTACACAAGACAGTCAATGGGGAAATGATCCGGTAAATGATTTGATATTTATTATTCGTTATTTTGTACGTTACATGTGTTGATAAACTAGATGAAATAAATTGTAATTTGAGATGGCTTTTGATTTTGTGGGGGAAATTAATATAAATGTTATTGGAATTTTTTTTCAGACGTGGCAACCGACTAATTTAGCTATTCCATTGACGGAGACTGAAGAGGAAAAAGACACGGGACCAAAAACAATTCCAACGATGGTGCCCCCAATTTCTATTCCGCCATTAATTCCGCCTGTTCGTGATCCGAAGGAAATAAGAGAAAGGAACGAACGTGCGGAGCTTGATATTGAATCTTTGGGACGTGAACGTCCTGAACGAGAAAAAGAATTGGCTGTTAAAGAACGTGAAAGAGATCGCGATTCACTATCGAGGGAAGATGAAAAAGATCGTGATCGATCACGTTCACAATATCGACATAAAGAAAGGTTTTATTATTTATTCAATTGCAATTAATTATTTTTATATTTAGTATAATGATTATAATATAAATACAAATATATTGTTTTTCTTTTTTTTTTCATTAATTGCAGACATAGGCATCGATCGAGATCGCGTTCTCGACGCCATAAATCACGTTCACGCAGTCCAAGTAGACGAAAAAAGAAATCACGTCGTTCAGATCGAGAACGTTCAAAAGATGACAGCGAATAATTTTTTATTTTCGCATATTGAAATGAACTCGTTTGTTTATGAAATTAAATTTTCATCTTAATTATTGCTCACTAATTTACTCTTCATCAATTTTTTTTTTTTTTATGTGAGCGCGCCGTTTGTACAAATAAGTGAATAAAAACATAAATATAATAAACGCTAGAAATAATATTAACAATGTGTACTTTTTTTTTCATTGATGATATTGGTTTCAATATATTTATTATCATGCAAAATATAATCATACTTTTTTTTTTCAAAGACAAAATTTAGGAAGCACAAAGGATGAAGAAAAGAGAAATGGTGAAAAAGGATGAGATGTAATATGCCATTCAATGTATGGTTTTATATCATAATGTTGATACAGAAATTGGTATTTTAATTATAATTATATAAAGTAATAGTAGTTTATTGGTTTTAATCACTCGCTAGTGGTTTGATCGATGATTTGTGTATCTACGTTTTTTTTCTTCTTTTTTATTGTTGCTCTTACTATAAATTTTTATTTTTATTTTTTTTTTTAAATCCAATAAAAACATCGATCGCAACACACATGCAAATTTTTTATTAGTTTATCGACTCGTCAAACTCGTTTTTTTTTTTTTTTACTTCATTTGTTTTTAATCGTCATACATAATGGAAAAAAATGTTACATTTGTACAGCCATCATATATATGTTACATTTAGATTACCGTTAATTTATTACCTTTTTTTCATTTTAAAATGTGTGTTTATCTGTATTTTTTGATTGTGTGTTGTGTTTTTAATATTTTATTTTCTCTATTAATGAGTGAAAAATGCATTTGATATCAAAAACAATTGCATACAATTCATTGTAATTGTTTATTTTTTTTTTTTACTATCATTTCTCATTTGCGTAATTTACTGATTTTACAAAAAGTTCTTTAGATTTTGATAAAATGTCAAGTGTAAAAAATAAAAATAAACATAATATAAATTGTCTATCGCAATGCGAATTAAGTCATGTATAAAAAATGATAAATAAATAATATTAAACATGAAAAATATAATGATCATACATAAAAAAAAAAAAAATAGAATTACAGTATGAACGCGAGCTATAGTTTGTGTGCGATAATCTCAAGCAATAAAAGCAATATCATTTTTAATTATTGTAACAATTACTTAATAGATTCGTCTAGAACGTAATTATTTCATTTGACAATATGAGATTACGAAGAATTATCAATTTTATTTCAAATTCATTACTCCGTAAACTACATACTGAAATATATTGATAAATTCATTGATTGATTATCGTTCAATGTATAACGCGTTTATTTAATTCAATTAACTTTGTTTAATAGAATATCTATGAAACAACAACTCTAAATGTGAATGTAATAATCATCTGTATCATTTAATTATTTTCTGATTCATTAGCAAATCCAAGTGTCCTTTGAATTTATTTTATCGACATAACGGTAAGTTATGTTGTTTATCATTTTCCTTTATTTTTGACTATTAATTCAATTGCAATAATACAATGGGAACTTTAAATTAAAAAAATTCATATCAAATATATAAATATAAATGGAATTATTTTCAGATCTGTAACCAGTGAGATTTTGGAGATGACAAAAAAATGAAATTAATTAAAAATACAACTCAATGAAAAATTATAAAATTAAATGAAAGCAATAGATGACTTTTTGTTTGTTATCTTGTTAATATATGATTGAGAAAATGTATGTATTTGTGTATATGCGTGTGTATGTGACCAATAATTGTATGGAATTTCACTTGTGAATAGTGAATGAGAGAAAGAGAGCAAGATAAAGAGATAACAGGATCAGTAATTACTTTTTCTTCGTTTTTTTTTTTTTTAATGTAGTGCATTTAGTAAATTGTTTATGAATATTTTTTCTTTGTTTCATTCAAATGGCATCTAGTCACACTGCTCTGCCTATTGTAAAAAACATTGTCGAAAATGGATCCTTTTTTTTTTATGTGGCTATTTCGTCGTTATTCTGTTTTTTGTTTCATATTTTTTTTTTTTTTTGTTTTTCTACATTCTATACACTAATATACAAAGTATGCAATCTGCTCCCATTTTTTATTTATTTTCATCCTTACGTTCATCCTTCCCACTTATCTAAAAAGTATTTATTATCTATTTTGGAATACATTGCATGTGAAAAAAATTTTTTATTTTATTTACTCGCTGTTTATTGTTTCCATATTCAGTGGATCCATTATCAAATTGTCATGCTGCATCTGGTCGTTTACACATGAAATATTTCAACAATTTATTTTCCAATACATTTGGATATTTTTTATTAATTTATTTATTCATTCATTTTTTTTTTTGTTTCATGTGAATTACAAGGAAAATTATTTTCTTGTGTATTACGACCAAATATAACACCCTGTTTTCGCCCAATTCATTTTGGAAAAAACAATAATGATTATATACACATTTGCGAAAAAAAAAAGGGGAAAAAATTGTTTTTCTTTCATACATGAAAAAAAAGAAAAAACAAATTTTTCCCCTAATTTTTTTTTTCTTTTTTTTTTTTTTCATTGTTGAATTACACATGGGATAAAGAGACAATGAAATAGAAAATAGCGCGCTACTGTACATCAGTCTTAACATCAGGGCGCACTATTTCCCAAAATGTGTTTCGGCGATAATAGTGATTTTCAATGGAAAAAAAAAAAAATAAATAAATAAATAAAAATATTGTATGTTTTTATACAACCGTTTTTGTTTTACTCATGAATCACAACAGCTACTTTCATTATTTTTTATGTTCAAAAGAAAAATAATTCGCACAATTATTGACGTTGATAACAATTAAAAAATTGTGATATTAAATAAAAAAAAAATTTTTTTTTCTTTTTGAATTAAAAATTATTTTCCTTTATGCGCTTCAGTAAGTGATTTTTTTTTTGTGTATGTAACAATATGTACTACAAGTGGGAGGTCGCAGATCTTTCATATATATAATACAATTAGCGTGTAATATATAGTAGTAATAATTAGAATAATAATGCTAATAATAATAATAATAATAATAATTGATAATAATAGTATAGTTGTAGTTATAGTAATAAAATCATATACAATTGTTACAATATTTAAATATTACTTATTACATGTATTAATTATATCGACCGGTATTTTTTTTAATAATTTTTTTAGTTATACATATACAGATATATATATATTTATATATATACTTATATATATTTTTTTTATTCATTTATTTATATACTCAATATTTATAGGGTTATACAAACAATATTTGTTCATTTTTTTCCCAAGTTTTTTTATGTATCGCACGTAAGAATCCTCGAAGCATCTCCCAGAGAAGTTTAAGGAAAAGAGAAATTTTATAAAGCGAGGGAGAAAAATAAAGGGTATTTTAGGTAAATGGACGAAGTTTTATTTTTTAAATGGATGAAAAAATAATAAAAGCAAGAATTTAAAGTTAATTTACGTCCGATTGTTATTTTTCTTTTCTTTTTAAATAAATTGGCACGTTAATTTATATTTCTATAAAAATAATAAAGAGAAACAATTGTTTCTTTCGTCCATTTTACATATGACATTATTTAATTGAGAAAAAAAAAAAAAAAAGAAAAAAAAATGGATTTATCATTTGTATTTGTTTAATTTATATAATAAAAAATGTACAAAGAAATTTTCTTTTTTCTCATCCATGCTCTCGTGATAAATGATTATTTACAGCGATATCCTCTTGATGGGACAGCACCTGCGCTTTTTTTTTTTTTTTTCTTTTACTTTTTCATCTTCGTTATGTTCTTAACAAGATACTCATTCTTCACAAATAATCGATTTTCACTAATCATTCATTTTCATTTCATTGACAGTCTATGTGTCAATATTTGTCATTGAAAATCAAAATTGACAATTAGCTAATAATTATTAGTTGGTACAAATATTAACATTAAGAATGAAATCATTTATTTTTTACTTTCTTTTCCTCATATTTTTCATTTAAAAAAATTCATTAATGCTCGCTGGTCCTCATCTACAATTGCAATTTCCAAATGATTTTACTATTCATCCAACACTTATTTTGTCTTTTGAAATAAAAAAAAAAATACATAATTATATAATCATTCAGATTTTAATAATGAAATAATAACAAGAGTTTTCATGATAAAATGCAGGTGATAATTAGCTACAGTAATAATTAAATTTTGTGAATAATAAAGTATTTATATTACACACAAATGCCATTAATATTAAATTATTACTCATTAAATTTTTGTTTTTTCTTCTCGCTCGAGTAATTTATATAATTTATATAATTTATAATCCAGCGGAATGAGGCGTAAGAAATTATATTGATTACTGAAATACATCGAAAGACTAAGTCAGTTACTTGATAACGTTCTTCTTCTTCTTCTTCTTTTGCTTTGTTTGTTTGTTTTTTTTTTTTTTTTTTTACATAACCGACCGCTATTGTTCTTAAAGAAACTTTATTTATTTTCTTTTTCTTTCAATAAATATAGCGGTCAATAATTATTTTGCATTCTTTTTTGCGCTATATAAAAAATTTACACTATTTATAATGAAAAAGTCATTTAATAATTTCCTTTTCTTTTTCTTTTTCTTGTTATTGTTGTTTCAAGACGGAGTTTAAGTAGATAAAGTGATTAATAGTATTAAAGTTACTATCCAATGTTGATCTTAAACATTAGAATGAAGATAATAGAATTAAGGGAATGAAAAAGGAGAAAGTTGATTGAGAAAAGGGAAATTTAGTTGGAGTAATAGAGAATATTGTTGGGTCGATGTCAAAGATTCTACATAATATTTATAACGTATTATATCTCGCGGAATTCGCTTACGATCAAATCTATATATATGTATAATGCACATACATAATATGCGCTAGTATTACATCGTGCTTAAGTGTTAATGAATAATTAATTAGATAAGAGAAATATTAAATCAAAATTATTATTTGTAATACTAGAAAAAAAATTTTTTTTTTAATTAATTAATGAATTAAAAATATTGTTGTAATTGTGATTAAGATAAAAAAAAATTATATAATAACAATAGATATATATTTATATGTATATAAGTGTTAAGGTGATACGTGATGACATGAAAAAAATTTTTGTAATTTGATTGTGTTTTTTTCTTTTTTTTTTTTTCGCAGTAATTTTCATCGTAATAATTTTGTGTTTTGGTATATGATAATTATTTTCATTTCATTACCAACTCCGACGATGAGTGATAATTAATGGCTATTATTATGATTTGTTTTATTATAAATGATGTTTTACTTTGTCATTAATTTACAGATGACGGGCGATTTACAAAGATGAAGGAACTACTATAATTCCTTAAGTATAATTACACAATTATGTTCATATAATATTTATATTATTCGTCGGGTGTTGTAATTGTTGATTTTTAATTTTTTTTTCTCTAATGTTTATCTGTGTATTTCAATTCATTACTATTGTTTAATTGAGAAATGTATTCACAGTGGAATGTCTACCGATTTATCGTATGATTTAAATTTATTTTTGCAAATTACTTCAATCCATCGCAGTGATTTTTTTTTGTTTTATTCTTCATGATTAAAGAATCAAGGCATAATGAAAGAAAGAAATTTATTCTGAATTATAATATTATTGTAAGAGGAAAAAGAGGGAGGAGAAAAAGAGTACCCTAAAAATTTGTCAATTTCATTATTAAATTGTTATATACAATATGTTACAAAAAAATCTTGCGATAAATTCTCTTTTTCATTTCTTTCCTCTGTTTAGTAGTTTCCACCATTTTTTTATTCTTTTTATTTATACTTTTTTTTTTCCTTCCTTCCGTCATTCATTTTTATTTAATTATTTTTTTTTTTTTCGGCCTTTATACAGAAATCTTACGACTGTTGTCGAGTTGCACATATTCTTTTTTTATTTATTTATTTTGTTCGTATTATTTAACACCTACATTAACGAAATATTACATATTGTACAAGAGAGATTGCAACTCGAACTGGGTTTTTAATTTATATTTTGTTTTATATATATAAAAATGTACCTGGATCTTGAGATCATTTTTTATACTTTTATTTTTTTTTTATTCTGTGGATGACTCAAAAGAATGACTCTGTGCATAATATTTTTCAAAACATTCACGTTATAAAAAAGCGAATTTGTACACTTGTCTAATATTCATTAATAAATATCGGTGTCAAAGGCACCATATTTTATGTTTATTTTTGTTTTAATTTAATGAAATATAAGAGCGAAAATAATGAAAAACATCAAAAGATTGTAAAGAAAAAAAAAATTGAAACGTGAAGTATTTCGAAGAGCTAAAATATTCAGAGTATCAAGTGTCACATCGATATATTTTTTATATATCGTACTTGCAAAAATCACTGCGAAGGATTTGTATTTTGTATTATACAATTTTCGTTTAATTTTAATATTAAGTTGTCTCAAAGTCATAAAGAAATGTATTTGAATAAAATAAAAAATAAATGAAGGAGGAAAAAAGCAGTATAAATTATCTTTCGACAAACAGTAAATTAATGTGTGAAAATAAAGTAAAGAGATCAACGGTAGAACATGAAACAGCATTAGCTTGCAAAATTATTTAAGAAAACTTTTCCTCATTGAAAAAATGAGTTAATTATAATTTTTTTTTTGTTTTTACAATCTACAATTAAGACTCTAAAAAAAAAATTTATCGCGCAATACATTGTTGCACCAATAACCGATATTTTAGATTCAAATAACCTCCATTAAATCATTTGTTTATGAAAAACGAAAAAAAAAAAAAAAGGAGATTATAATAATTTTTTCTTTCGTTTTTACTATGTTACAATCGCTTGATTTAATTTCTGGATAAAAAGACCTGGGGAGGGATTGGATCATACATAAGGGCTTCAATTAAATTTTTTTTTATGTTTCAATTAATCGGCATTACGACACCAGAACCGTAATCGTTAAATTGAATTAAATTGTAATTATTATTATACAAAATATTCACAAAGTCCGTTGAAAGAATGAAAAATAGAAAGATTCCATAAAAAAGAAAAAAAAAGCAAAGAAATATTAAATAGGACAAAATAAAATAATGAAATTTATGTTTATCTTGCAACGTGAGAGTTGCTAGAAAGGAGTAAAAAGGAGGAGCGCGTTTCGCTGTATCTATACATCTCGTTATTCATTATTTATATCACAATTTACAAAATTCGCGTGTTGGAAGAGAGAGAGAGAGGGAGAGAGAGAGAAAGAGAGAGAGAAAGAGAGAGTGGATAAGTGCTGCACATATGTGTGTGTGTGTGTGTGTGTGTGTGTGTATCGAGAGTAATTAAATTGGTTTCTTATTTACTTTTTTAATTTTCACGAGGGGAACATAACCTCTCTCATAATTTTTATATATCGTTATTGATTATATTTAGAATAAAAAGTTGACAGAAGAAAAAAATGGAACTTAAAAATTTTTATGTATATTCACATATGTATGAGTAACATATATATTCACATATATAATATGATATACATATTTAATTTTTCCATTTATTTTTTTTTTCAACTTTTCATGTTTGCTCTTTTTCCATATCATATTTTCATATATTTGTGTTATTTAAAACAGCAGTTTTTATCAATTTTGTTATATTCACGCCTTAATGAAATCAAGTTAAACGAAAAGCAAGAGAAAAAAAAATATCATGTAAAAAATTACATTATTTTGCTACAGAATGATATGAAAAATGAAAAGGAGAAAGAAAATATTATCAAAGCGATCCAACATACGCATAAAGTTTAAGGTATTAGCAAGGCAAAATAATTGTAGCAGATTGTAATAATGTTTAGTGAGGGTTAAGGATGATTTACATTTTCTTTGCCACGTAATAAAATTCACGACACATTTCATCATTCTTGTACCTCCTAAATCTCTCCTACATCAATAACCATTAAACCGTCTGCTTAAATTTGTAATTATTTTTTGTTTTCTCGTTTAGATCTCAGCCAAAACACGCATCTTACAATGTTTTTTTTTTTCATTTTTTTTTTATTTTTTATTTTTTTGTTTTTTTTCTTTTCGTATTTTCATTAAATGCAGCGCTAAAGCAGCTCACGTTAATCTATATAAAAACGTTTTTCACGTTTTTTGTTCTTCATTTCCAGCTCCATAATAAGCAAAACTAAGATTGTCATTGAAAAACACAGAAACTTGAATGCAACGAAAAAAAAAAAAAAAAAAAATCAATTATACATATATCCCGAAATGAAATTCCGTTGATATAAAATATATTGTTTATATTTTTTTTTTTTCATTCGCTCGAAGGCAAATTAAAAAAGAAAAATCGTATTTTATATGCAAATGCACCTGATAACGAAACTCTTCAAAGCAAAACTTTATAATAGAGGTGAAAAAAAAACCTCAAAGCCTTTTTTTTTTCTCAAGATATTAAACGAATTAACGTCTGACAGAGATAATAATGCTGCATAAAACGGTGAAAAAAAAAAATAATAGCTGGAACTACACCCATATATTAAGAGAAGAAGTTCGTTAATCAACAAACTCTTCATCGTTTCATCTCTATTTCTAACCTTATATTTCCGACTCAAAATACTAAACATCAAGAGATACGATTTTATGAAAGAAAAAAAAAATTGTATCGTGCAGTAGACATCAATTCAATTCTTCTTCCATTTTTTTTTCTTTTCTTTTTCGTTATTTGAATAATTAAAATTTTTTAATTTATTCTTCATGTCTCTTTTACTTTATGACGACATTTTCATCTTTCGGATATGAAAAAATTGCCCTATCATTTCGACAATTGTAACCAGGAAAATTAAATCCAATTCATCGAAAATCAATGAATTTTTTGCTTTTAATAATTGAAAAAAAAAAAAAGTTGTCTCAAGTTGTATACAGCGCGCACGACGTTTTGAATTATCAAAAACAAATGTTAATTATTATCGCTCAGTTTTGCTAAGAAAAAAAAAATAAGAATTATTTTTTTCTTTCTTTTCCTCTTGTTGTGTACGCGAAATTTACAGAACCTGGGTTGATTGTTGGGTGGCTGGTATAGGTCCAGCAACAGACGCAGGTGGACCAATTGGTCCGAGATCACCAGTACCGGATGTTGCGCCACCGGCTGGTGTTGTTACACCCATTGCCGATGCAGTTTTCATGAAAAATTTCTCAAGTTTCACAATAATATGTTTGCCATACGTGTACTTTCTCAGACTACTCAAATGCGGTCGTATTTTGTGCATCAATACTTTACGTTGCCCCGGCTCAGCAACATCAATCATTTTTTGGACAACATAGTTGGCATATTGATCCTTCATCATCACATTTAATGCACTATTAAACAAAAATATATGAATGAACATAATGAAATAAAATAAAAATAAAAATAAATGAATGAATTTTCTTTTAATTTTTTTGTACTTACTTGTCATTGAAACCGCAAACTTCTTCAATAAGAACAGCACGCTCCTGTCTAGTTGCGTGTGTAACACATTTTTCAACGACATTACTCGCAAATTTATGCTGCGATAATGCAAGAACTTTTCCCCTAACACTGTTAATAAGTTGTGCTTTATCCTCAATTTTTCCATGTTCGAGCACATGTTGAATGACATAATTTCCATATTGATCTTGTATCAATTGATCGGTGGCTGAATGTAATTCCTGAAGTATACCCTGTGTTTGTTCTGGCGTACAATGCTCCAAGATACGTTGAATCACGCGGCATCCGTATGGATGTGTGCTGAGTGAATACACCTGTCCGGCGAATGCACCAATGACAAATTGAAGTGCTCGCGGCTCGACACATTCAATGCACTTTTGAACGACATGATTGCCGTTTTGATCTTTCACGCATTTTAGAACGTGACCGTCGAGTTCACGTACAATTTCCTGCTGTTGTTCGGGACCAATGGACTCAAGCGCCTTTTGAATTACTCGGCAACCATACATTTGAAGCGCCAGTGGCAGTACATGACCTCGTACCTATTTAAATAAAAATTTATTTTATTTATTCATTATTAAATATTAACTTGAAATAATTTATTTTCAATTTTATGATTTAATTCATGTCAGGAATTGCTCGTTTAAATCAATGAAAAATCATTTGACACGCAACTAAATCATCATTTTTTCGCGAGAAAAAAAAATTAATGAAATTATTTATTATCATTTGTTTATTCAATTAATAATAACTAATTCGAAATATTTTATTTTATCATTCTCAGTAATACCTTTTGGGCAAGAGTTGACTTTTGTTCCGGTGTACCAAATTCAAAGAATTTTTGTATGACATAATTTCCAAATACGTCAGTCATAAGGGAATATGCAGACGCTAGAATTTCTTGGAAGACGAGTTGTTTCTCGGCTGCCGATGCCCGCTCAAGTTTCTGCTGAATGAAACGCGAGCCATGCTGATCCTGACTGAATTCCACAATATGATTGGCGAGATCACGCAATTGGAGACTTGGAAAGCTAAAAAAAGAAAGAAAAAAAAAATACCATAAAATATGACAAGAGATAAAAAAAAAAAAATATTCCCATGCAGAAAATCATTTCTCTTTCAAGCATATTATATTTATGCAACTCTCATGAGAGAATATATCTCATATAAATTGAAGTGTCAAATTAATATAACTATAAAATTAATTCAATAATAACAAAAAATAAATATCTACCAACCGATTATTTCTAAAATCTTCCAATAAACGCGAGCGTCCACCCGCTCCTTTATCACCAACTCCAGTTGCGGTAGTGCCACGTCCAGGTTTACCAACTAAATTTTGAAAGAGAGAGCTACTTGATCCAAAAACACCATTAGCCGTTAATGCAGGTACTGCACTTGCACGAAATTTAGCTTCAGCCCCTGGTGCTGCTGATACACGACTTGCACTACCCACAAGTCCACCAAGTGAACCACCAATTGTCGGTGGTGGCGTGAGAGAAAGACCAAGTGGACTCGGTGAAGCAGTTACAGTTCCTAGAATCAATAACACAATTAACATTTAATAAATATCATATATATTAAATTAGATTGAATTGTATATAAATGGTTTCAACATTTATTGTTTAGCTACATTCATCGTCGATGAGATAATATTTTCTCGCAATCGACTCGTTGTCCTTGTACGTTATGTGCTCATTTTAAAATGACGTATTCACATATATTCCAAGCCAATGTATTTCACATAAATATATATATTGACTTATATCGATATAAATAATAAGTTAAAAAAATATTATCTAATCGTACAACGATACTGATATTACTCTTTTATAATATTTATTTATTTGCTTTTTAATTTTATTAAATGCTTTACCCAAAGCGCCATAACTTTGTGGCCATTTTCCCCGACTATATTCCAAGCTTGGACTGAATGCTGATGTATTCCTGTCAAATGAATCTCGTCTGCCAGTTGATGAAGCGCCAAGACCCAATCCTACACATTAATTTAAATATATACATTTAAGTAATTGTTATAATGAGGAAATGGATGGTAAAAAAAAAAAAAAAAAAAAAAAAAAAAAAAAAAAAAGATGAGAATAACAAACATAAAAGATACCGCCAAGTTAAGAAGCCAGAGACATTTTCAAAACATCGTGACATGCATAAATTTATTACTATTTATTTTTATCTTTTTCTTTGTGTTTGTTTTTAATGTGTGAATAATTTTGAAATTATATTTGTTTTGCATAACAAATACAAAGAACAGAATTTGTTTTATTTATTTTACACTACTGCTAGCCCATTATTATATACCTGTGCTCTGTAGTTGGGCAGGCGAGCCAAGAGCACCAAGTGGCGAACCACCGTAACCCAACGCTGCTAAACCTGCAGCCAATCCTGTGCCTTGCTGTTGTGCCTGCTGTACAGCAACTGCTTGGGCTTGAGCAACCACTGCTGCCGCACTGCATGCTGCTAAACCTGCACCAAAAGCCCACAGCCAACACGCAATTTTTAGTTTTGTAAATATTTTTTTTCCCCTATGTGTTTAATTAGCAATTTATTAAATGATCTCTGAAATGATTTTTTTGTTTAAATCATTAGCACAAAAATTATTTGCTTGTTAAAACCCACTATACACCATCTGATTACAGCAATATTACACCACACAAAACAATAACAAATGAATATTATTATTACAATGTAAACAAAACAAAAAAGAACGTAATTATATTTAGTTAAACAATAATGCTTATGACTGCTATTAAATTTAGTCAAAGGGTTAATAATTAATTTCAGTTCCCACATTTTACTTTTTACTTTTTTCTAATTACTCATTTAATGTTAAAACAAATAGTTAACAAACTAATGAAAGACCTCTACTATTCATATTATTCATGACAGAATACAAAAAAAAAATTGTATTCATTGTTTTAATTTAAGGTGGAAATTATAAATTAAATATTAACTGTACAATTCTTTTACCTAGACACTCGCCAGGTGTGGCATTACTGTGTGATGTTGGGGTGGGTTGTGAATATAGACTGGGTGGCGGTGGAGCTGGTGGACCCGGAGGTGGTTGTGATGGTGCACGATTCACAAGTACTGGCGCTGGACTAACTAATCTCATTGGTGTTGCAGCAGAACCAAGACCACGTACACCACCCATTACTAAAGATCCATTTTGATCATAATAAGCTGGTATCACTTGATACTGTCCCTGAACCTAAAAATTCATATTTATCACAATAAAATATTTTAATATTATAAATTATAAATAATTTAACAAAATAAATATCATTAATTTTTTGAAATATTTTACCGTTTGTGCAAGATTATTAGCACTGTCTTGAGCAGCGGCAGCTGCAGCAGCCGCTGATGATGGTGTTAATGGTCTACGTGGTGGTGGCGGTGGTGCTGCAGCTTGTGGTGGTGCTTGTGGTAATAATCCAGGATATACCCATGGAGCAACACCATAATATTGTGGAACAACTGGCGGTGCACCAGCAATTAAAGCGCCAACGTATGGCTCTTGTCCACTTATTACTGTATAAGGTGTTGTTGGAAAATTTTGCTGCTGTTGCTGTTGCTGTTGTTGCTGCTGTTGAGCTTGCGACGCTGCAAGATATTGTTGCTGTTGTTGTTGTTGCTGTTGAAGAAGTTGAAGCTGTTGGGGAGTTGCGCCTTGTGGTTGACTGCGAAACAATTGCTGTAACACAAAGCAAATACAAATAAAAATTATATAAATATACAATCATTAATTTAAATAATCATTTGTTGAAATTATGAATAATATTTCTTCTTCTTCTTCTTTTATTCATTTATTTATTTTGTTTACTCTTATGTATGAAATGAATTGATTTATTAAATTAATTGTGTTGCAAAAGACAGGTAGATTGACATCGAAGGCTGAAAATTTTCGTATACGAATTGTGACCGTTGGAACGTGAAGGACGATGACCCGTCGCGGACATTCACCGTTTAACGCGTTTGGTTTGGCTTTGCGTTAACCAACATATATGTATGTAGACGGAGAATATATTGTATACGGTGAACTCGTAGCGTTAATTGAATGCGATACTAACGGTGAAATAGAGTTTGATAAAGTTGAGGAGTCCATGTGAAAGAGCTGTCTGTATTTCAGAGGATTGAAGAATAATTCACATACAGAAACAAAACAAAACAAAAAAAAAAGGACACATACAATTGTTGAATCAATTTCAAAATAACGAAACGAATAAATAATTAGTAGCAATATTAATATTAATTTTTAAAAAACTTAATAATAAAATTGTAAAAGAAAATAGCTAAAGTACTAATGTAAAGATATTTTATTTACACAGTCTATGAGCACAATGATCATAAAACATTACTAGAAAAATATACATGTACAACAATTAAATTTACCTTGACCTTGAAGTCGGTCAAGATCATCAAAGAACATAGAGATTGCTCATTTTTTTTTTGTTCACTTATCAAGGATATGTAGCACATAGAGTGGCCACGATGCGCGTCGTAATGTTCGTGAACTACGTAATTTCAATAACGTAAGAGTGTGGTGGAATATCCACCGACTCGTGACACGCTAACTCTACAGTCTACTACTCTATGTATGTATATTTATATAGGTAAGAGGAGGGAATATGAAAGAGGAGCAGCCATGCGTTTCGGCTATCGACCTCATCTAACGACTACACTTAATTTATATGTACTTGATTTTTTTTTTTTCTTACAATTCTCGACAAGGTTACTAATTTTATGATTTATTTCTATATTAATATATAAATGTAAATGTCATTTATTTATTATATTATTATTATTTCTTTATTATTCAACATATAAATTGATTGGTTTATACGAGTAATATGAATTTTATTTAGCTCTCATGAAATAATTTATCATTAGAAATGTTATGACGAGAATTTTCAACGATATTAATCAAGTTATTAATTAGCATTCTTGATAATATTGAACAATAAATTATGACAAATCACGCATCCTGATGCAACAGGTGTATGCACCATAACAATTAATAACAAAAGTATAATAATACTAAAGATAATAAAAAATATTAGTATTTTTATTTAAAAAAAAAAAAAAATAAAAGGAATAAATAAACATGTATGTAAAGTGTAGAATGAAAAAAATAAAATTCATTAATTTAAAAGGCAAATCACCGGATGGATGACGCGGAATTTGAAGGTATTCCATGAAGAATGAATCACGTGTTATATTATATGTGTACATAAGCACGTAAAAGGTTTCCTTCCGTCCAACACTTTGGCGCGCATGTATATAATCTGTTTCCCCCTTGTGGTTTAAAACGGTGCACATTTTATCGATTCTCACTCGATTTTTCTCTTTCAATGCGGAAAACAACGTCATGGGTATGCACTTGAAAACCGGTGAGTCGAGACAAATCAAGAAGTTGAATCTTGGAAAGGAATTTGAAAAGCGTTTTACTACTACGTACGTACGTACGATTCGATGAGACAAAATGTACCGTTGAATGATAAAGTTAAAAAAAAAAATAAAATAAAATAAAAAGTAGTAGAAGGATAGAGAATAAAAATAAAGGTTGATGCTCTCTCTGAGATCTTCTGTGGCATTAGTATTCATGCGCCACCAAGTCTGGTCGTATAATTTAATCATTCGGTAAACATATACTAATTTTTTTTTATTTTCCTTTTTTGAAAATCACTTTCAACGCGTCATTTACAACAGTACCGATTATTGGGCAATAATCTCGTTGTATTATATATGAATTTATTATTTATGTATGTAACGAATATACGTCTACCGTCTGTCGACAATTATTCTTAACTGTCGATCATAAAATTAAAAAAATCGCTGACATTAACAATCATAAACGCTGAAAAAAAAAAAAAATAATAAATGTAATAAATAATTATTGTAATAAGACGTTTCTGTTGAACTATTGTTCCCTTATCATATACAAAAAAAAAAAAAGAATATATTAAACACAATAAATTTATATAATTTTGTTGTAATTTTTAAAAATAGAATTTTTGTTAGAATTTATTTTGCAAATACACATGCGATTAAACTCATTTATTTCTTCCAGTCCTCTTCATCAGAAGATTAAAAAAAAAAAAAATAAACAAATAATCAAATTGTTATACTGAAATGAAATTGTTCAAGTGAAAAATTCACAATGACTCATGGATAATATTTTTAACTAATCTTATTTACAATTATTTTTCTTTTTCTTCTGTTGTATTATTCACTTGGTTGGATATAATAATGTTTCGGTTTGGTATTCGAACATAACCGATGAAAACAAGAAGAAATAAATTTACGCGCCGCACGAAGTAATCATTGTATGTACCCGTTACTTAACCGCGAGCCGGAAGACCCGTTATCTTCACCTGGCTCTCGCACTCGTGAGTGGAATACAGGGTGTCCCTGAAGAAGACATGGATGAGTAGATAAATGTCTTCACGCTTCAGCTAGACTATTCGTTGTCGAGTTGAATGACAATTGAATAGACAAACTTATTGCATAATATATTGGATATTTGAATATTATAAATTATTCAATATTATTATATTTTAAAAATTTTAATATTTATTTAGTGTAGTATAAAAATAACTTTTTAATTCTATGTATGAAGCGATTTTAGTGTTCAATATTTGTATGCATATATGTGTAATCGCGTGCTCTAAACTTTAATCTACTTGAAACTTTCTAGTGACATATGACGACAGGCATTCAAAATTCTTGTCTCAGAGACATCTAAATCTTTATTGCAAAATAATTCCAACGTAAATAAAAATATATTATGCACACAAACTGCATAAATATTTATATATTCATTTATTACTATGATTGAATTTAAATTATCAATTAATGATTTATAAATATTAAATTTATATTCAAAAATAGATATAGAAAATTGATAAATTAATAAAATTAATTTGTATTGATGAAAAATATATTTATAAATTCAAATATTGAATAATTTCTAGTTGAATATCTTAAAACATTCCAAATATTTCAAGTTGATGTTAAATCACCACCAAGTTGATTTTGCACATATACTTTATTTAATCTTCAAACTTTATGTTGTTACACATGTGTGAAAAACCGGTTTTATATGTCTACATGTCCTGCGGCTGTCGGACTTGACCTCTCTCTTACAAGACACATTCTTTGCAATTTACAATTTACAATTTTTTTTCTCGTTATTATTCATTTTTTTTTTTTTTGCGATCTTTTTTATTTATATAATATTATTTTCTTTTTTTTTATACGAAATTAATACCTCATTCGCTTATGAAAGTATCAACCTTTCCACCGGTTTAAATATAAAAATAATCAATCTTGAAATAAAAAAATTAAAAAGATAAAAAATAAGAAAAAATAAAAAACCTGTTTTCTTACAAATAATTTTACGTATGAATATATAATAATGAAATAATTGTATACATGGATATTCCAATAATACAATCATTGTCAAATGCTCAAAACAATAGTGACTGAGAACAAAAAAAAAAAAAAAAGTATCTATAAAGTCGTTTCATGTCATGGCTTTTCCCGTTATGCGTTAGCCTAGTTTGTAAAATTCAATTAAATTAAATTCTCCATCGCTATCACAGTCCATCATCCCCACTATCCTGATTTCTATTCATTTTTTTTTCTTTTCCCCTCTTACATTATATCTATCTACTACCGCGGCCTCACAGTAACAATCTACTTTTATTACCAACTGAACGACAAAACACGCACCGTGAAATCACCATTAACCATTGAGAACACCAAATAATACTCATTTTATTTGTTTATACAATATATAATTTTTCTGGGTGTGTATTAACGGGGGTTTAGGTTCCAAATGAACGAAATTGAGAATGGCATTGACTTTTTTAGGGTGAGGTTGAGTTGCGTGATAAGGGTTTCACTTTGGACACACCTTGATACAAGATATTGAAGAAGAAAAAGAAGCGACAAACATGACAGGCTTTTAACCAAATGACGCGGATTTTATTATTGGATTGGTTACATTTATTAAGGGTGCGGCTTAATGTAAAGACCCTTTTTAATAACAATTCTCCCTTATGTAATAATAAACCTCGCCTTTAATAAATTATCTAACGATATTAATATTATCAATTTATATAATCTTCATATTAAATATTATGAAATTAATAAAATTTTAGGTGGACAAATAATTAATTGAATAAAATAATACAAAGCAAACTACAGTTTATAACATTAAATAAATCTATTGATAGTTCAATATAAATATTCATAATGTTTATCAATTTATTTTTATGTGTATTTAATAATTGTTTTGTGTTGATAAATATTGTTTCAAGATCTATCATGTTTGACTCATTGATGATGGGCGTTTATAAATTGTGATGACAAGAGCGCATTTTTCTTCTAGTTGTTATGAGTTTATATATATTTATATATATATATCTAGATCCAGTTAAAGTTTAAATAACAAGGTGAAGAACAGGTTTGCAATAACGGTGGTACGAGAGATAAACTCGTTTTTATTCTCATCATTTTTTTTATTTATTTATCTATATATATTTTATTTGTTCACGCGTTGTTTCTTAACTCCAAAGAAGACAATTTTGTTGGGCAAAGTTTTTCCATCAAAGTGGCACTTTGAAAAGTCAAAAAGCATTGGTGACATAACGGGTTTACAATAAAAAAATAATAAATATGAAAAGATGAAATAAAAGGAAGAAAAAAGAAAAAAAAGAAGAAGAAGAAGTGACGGAAGTTGTTTTTTGTGTATGTACTGCACAGTGATACTATACACAAAGTACAACGGACACGCTTTCGCGACATGAGAGGGACACGCTTTCTCGAGTCATTGGTAAAACGTAATTGTTAATTGCTTTTGAAAAGATTTTTAATTGCTGCAGCAAGTCACGAAAAAATATTGAGATATAAAAATAAAAATAAATAATTAATCATGACTGGGGGAAAAATGAACGTAAAAAATAAATTGTCAAAGCAAATCGTTCAGGTTCAATAAATCTTTACATAAATAAATACATAAATAAATGGTTAATGAATGTATTGTATGTATAAATAAATAAATGGATGTAAAAAATGAAAGAAATATATTATGTACTCATGAACAATTTCATGGAACAATTATGCGCGAGTAAAACTTATTTATTTTTTATTATTTGTGATGATAGAAATTTAATAATTTTATAAATGAATCCTACGAATTATAAATATACACGCGAACAGTGTGCAACAGGATATTTTCTCTTCTACAATTTATATCCTTCAATCAATAACAATAAATATTATTGTTACAGAATAAAATGATGATAAAAAAAAAAATCTTTAATTTTTTTTTTTCCCCATTTACTATGTAGAACAATCAACTAAATATTTCATAAACTTGTTTACATCAATCCTCTACTCAAAAATACATCTTTTGTACAAACACAATTGTAAGAAAATATATTTCTTTCGAAAAGTCATAAAAATTTAGGACAATTCTGTGTATTCAATGGAAAATAAATAGAGAAAATAAAATCAAAAACACCGGACAAAGGATGAAATTTCTCAACGAGTTTTCCTCCACAAAATAAAAAATAACAAGACCATCGAAGACCAGTCTCTTCCAAGTTCCACCATCTATTATATCTACAATTTCTCAATATTCAACATTTTCTAAAATTAATATAATAAAAATCTCATAAAATAAAATTTATTTGTTTCTATAAACAGAACTCTTTGAGCCTGCAATTGCCAAGAAGAAACAAATAAATAAATAAAATAAATAAATAAATAAATAAAAGAAAAATACGGGCTGAATCGAAAACAATTAATTTCCTATTCAATACAATAAAATACAATAAATAAATTAATGATTAATATATTGAGATAAATAATAGATAGAATTTAATTTATCAGCCAATGAAGTAAAACAATTAACAACCCCCCATTGACAATACCAACATGACGTTGTACATATATAAATATAAGCTTTGACAAAGCGCACGTTGTGAAGCGACCAATTTGTTTTATTAGTACGTTGAGATACGACGTTCGACGTCAGAGTGGTAAAAGCGTAACATTACACCGTCTCCTTTTACCCAGAGCCCAATATATATCTATGTGCGTCACTCATTTTCTATAGACACTAAATATACAAATACAGGTATATGTATATATAACATATATTATATACCAATATATATACGTGTGTATACATAATTTATCCCTTGGATTTTATTAGGCCGTTATCGCGTCACTACGAACGACGTGTTTGACTTCACTTTGCCACTCAATTCTTTACTCGATTGAAGTTGAAACAAACTCTCTGTGTCGTATTTATGAAAGCATCTCCCATTTTTTTTATTATATTCCCGCAGATACTGAAAATTAGATCAAAAAGATATTTGTTTCTATTTAGTATTGATCGAAATAAATAATTTAAAACAAAATAAAAAAAAAAGCTTTAATTAAATTAATTAAATATTGATATTAGTTGAAATGTCACGTTGAATTTTTTAACATTTATTAAATTACTGTGTGATCTTAAGAATAGCTGTACTAAAAATATTTAAATATTTATATATGCATTTCAATTTGGTATGAGAAATTAGAACGAGAAATTGATGAATCTTTTTCGGATTATTCTGCTTTTAATTTGACCGAACAGTTGACATTTAAATATGTCATTGAACTTCAGATTTGAACATTCGATTGATTGACACGATAAAATAGTATTGGATTAGTTTATTTATTAAGAAAATATATAAATATATTCCGTTTACTCCATGAATATTATATGTGTATTAGCAATATTAATATACTCTTGAAATATTTAATATATTTCAGAGATATATATTTATTTTATTTCGAATATTACATCTTGATATTATTATCAATAATAATCTCAATAATTTATATATGTATAAACAAATAAATATACATATGTAAATAAAAATAAAAAATAAATTTAAATGTAAACTTAATCAAGTTAAATATTTTTTTTTTTTCACGGATGTTTTGACTTCAACAAATTCTGATTAAATATATTATATAATATACATATGTATATATAAAAAAAATAATACACTTTATCGCTTATATAGTTCAACATTCAATTGGATATTTGATCTAAAATTTGTTTTGAATTCCGCAGGCAATGGAGCTTTGTAACCGGATGTTGTGGAAATATATATATTATAAATTGACGGATCGACATATGTACTTGTGTATGTGGGTATGTAACAACATAAAACTTATATTTACATGGAGGATGTATTGCCTATATGAGTAAATATAATTATTGATATAAATAAATGCGATGAGAAACTTGTGGAAAATGTGACAAATAAAAACAAAACAATTTTTTATACGAAAATTTACAGGGTATTGTATTGAAACACGCACAATTCTTTTATAGAGACAAGTATAAATGAACGAGCTTTTTTTTTTTTTTCGCTGATATATTATACAGAAAAATATATAATAACTATATAGCTTTTGTGATTTTGTTTTTTCCTGAGGGAAATCAGAACGGCTAAACTACAAATATGCCAATGAATTTTTTTTTTTTCTTTCTTTGTCTTAATGTAATTTAACAGTTGAATAAAAAAAAACAAAAACAAATAGATGCAAGTAAATTATTATATTCCTAGAGAATAAATATAATCAAAACAGTAAAAAATTTTATTTGTATATTTTTCTTTTGTATTTCGAGATTTTTTTTAACTTTTGATATTAATTTTAGTAATTTACGAAATAAAAACGAATAAACTATGTATAAAATTCTTTGCTGTATAGAAATTTATAGTGTTAAAAATGAAAAATTGTAAGAAGATAAAAGGGTGAATAAAAGACACACGAATGAAGGGTTGTATTGAGTGAAAAGGTCTTGATTTAACCACACCCAAGAGACAGTTTATAGAGAATGTAAGAATGAGAAGTGTTGCATGATGCTTTTCAAGGGGTTGGATGTGACCTTTATAATAAAAAAAAAATGTTACAACCTTTTTAGGCTTTTAGTTGAGGCAACAAAAACCATCGTAAACTAGATCATAAAAATACAATTAAGTATGAATTACAAAAATGTTACCCAGGAAATATAATATGTAATAAAAATATAATAAACTAGAGCTAAAATTTCAATACTTGAAAATAAAAAAAAAAACAATCAAAAAAAAATAAAATAATATACAAACACTTAGAAATATATTTTTGCAAAAGATAAATATACGTTTGAGTATAAATAATAATATGATAGCGAATTTTATTATTCGTTTATATTTTTATTTTTATACACAAAATTGTTGATAAGTTGGCAGTGCTGAAGGAAATGCGTGTTAGAATAGATGATCGCTCGTACCAATCCCCGACATATTCTCCCTCCTTTTCTTCGACCTGGGTGAATATACTAACATCAATGTTCCTCCCCCATGTGAAATCGATCGAAAGAACCAACGCGCGCGGCGTCATATAAATGTACACGAAGAAATTGAGAAAGAAATCAAAAAAAAAAAAATTCATATATACGGATATAAATAAATAAACAAATAGAAATGAAATAAAAATAAAATTTTCAAACTCTTGATCGATCATTGATTTGAAATAGCACTGTATAATAAATAAATAGCAAGTATAGAAAACTTGTGTGCTACTCAGAAGATTGCAAATTGCATCAAATTCACTATTGGTCGTTATAAAAGTTGAATTTATAAAGTCGAAAAGAACTTTTATGAGCATTTGAAAACCAAAAAGTTGAATATTGCTGGACTCACTCAAAAGTTTATATCAACTTTCAAGAGTGAGTGTCCTATGGCGTTAGGACATCACAAGACTCTACTCACTTTGTTAATATATATAATATATTACGTATACTTAACATTTTTTTTTTCTCTTTATAACTTTCATATGCAATGAAAGAATTCTTTATAAATTATTTATTTAAATTAATTTAAATATTAATTTACAAATTCATATTTATATTTTTTAATTTATAAACACTTGACCTGACATCGCGCAGTTTATATATAATAATTTGAAGAACATTCCTGATATAATACACAATAATTCTATATGTTTAAATAGAAAAATTAATTTAAAAAATAAAATATTATATTTTGAGATTATTCAATTAAATACACTATAATATTTTAATTAATTAAATATACTGACAATAATAATCTCCCAATTGTGCAGTACAAAAGACACGTCAAACTTTCCCAAAAAATTATTTATTGTCATTCGTAAAATTAACTTCAATTATTATCTAACTCATAACCCGCATAAAAGTTGACTTTTATCCTCGAAAACACATTAATAAAATAATTTCATTATAAGCCAGTTAATAATATAACACGTTAAATTTATTTATTTAATTTTTTTTTTCCAACTGTGCCCACGCCAAAACTGTCTTCCACAGTATAGAAACACATGTTGGAACATTAAAGGGATGAATAATTGCTTGGAAAATTCCTCAAATATCACAAACAACTAGAACGTCAATAGAATGAAGGAAAAATAATTTCTGTGCGAGCTCGTAAATGTCTCATAATACCGTTAAATTCATTCCTATATTTACGAACACGCAGAAGAAATGAGAGAAAGAACAAACCATTGATTACAGTATTTAAACTGATAGTCTTCTCTTAATTTTTACAATAATAATGTACAAAAATATATATATTCATATTTAAATATAAATAAATAAAAATTATACATCAATAAATATTGATTTAATATATATGAAAAATAATTTTTTATTTATCTATTTAAAATATTTATTAGTGCTCTAACTGGAAGTAGCAGTTGATGCAAATTGAAATTGGATACTGCTTCAATTAGAGGAACGTTGTAATATTATACGAACAAGCGATAGAGCGATAGGAATGTTAGATAACTCCCTTGTCTATGTATATAATATATTCACCAAAGGATATTTATTTTTATTTCAATTAAACATTTAATCGAAAACAATATACTTAAATAATATTAAATATATTAATCTATCACTCAATAAATTAAATAAATTATCTAAAGATAGAAAATAGAAATAAAATATGAGCACAAGTGTCAAAGCATCAGCCATTTCTAAATAGTTAATTTTATTCTAGTTATGTATTATATATTATATAGGGATATATATCTTTTATTGACCAGTCAGTCGCCATAACATATATACACACGCAGTGAAAACTATACATAACTATATTGCACAGTGCTTTCAATCTCGTCCAGACTCTTCGTTCGCAATTTACTTATTGATCAATCAATCTCTAGACACATACACTGGCTAATAAACTTTAGATAAACGAGTTAAAAGCAAACATAGAGAAACAAGTGATGCCAAAAAATGAACGAATAATAAAATTGATATTAAAAACTTTTTACTGACAAGTAAAATATGAAATATCACTGTTAGTTATCGTTGAATTATTAGCTAATATTATTATAGTGATTTCTGTATTTGTTTTTATCTTTGGATATATATTATAAACTTCTTCGTAAGACGTGATTAAACCTCTGAAAGTTACTAGATTAACATAATAAATGAGGCTGATAATCACGTCGTTAATAAATTTATAATTTCTAAAGTTATTAGAATTTAAAAATAGAGCTCGTTATTTAATTTAAATTAGTAAATACAAATTAGACTTGATGATTCTATTATAAATATAATTACGAGTATAAGAAGACAAATAATTTATGAAATCTAGGAAAACTCTAAAGATAATAAAATTACCTTAATTATCAATCAATAAATTTATTTAAAAAAAATTAAATAATACAGATTCTATAAATTTTTGTTAATTTAGACAAATAAATATTCAAACTGTTTACTTTTGAACAACATGACTAAAATCTTAATATTCCAATTCATCAACCAACTCTCAATGGTTAAAATTATCAATTAATAAGAAATAAAAAATCTAATAAACTCTGCCACAATTAATTTTCGTAATTTTCAAAACAACAGTTCTCAATATAAAAATTAAATACAAAAAGCTACCTCACTTTTATTCAATATACTATCCAACCTGCAGAATAAATAAACAAAAAAATAAAAACCATTTCTCAAATAAATATATATCAATGCCAAAGAAACAAGTGAAAGGATAAATATTTTTTATTATACATATTACGTGACAAATGTGAGAATGAATTGAATTGAAATTCACAAGTTTCTTCCATAGTTGTCAAGCATAAATAACAGTAATGAAATTTATCTTTGAAATACGCATCATGCATTACATCAAAGGGTTTATACAGTCTTTCTATCATGTCTATATTCCACTTCGAATGCTACAAATATATATATTATCAACTCGTTGATTTCAGCTGCTTCGAAGAATATTATACACTACCAGATGAATTGAAAATCTCGTTTGAGAAACGCATAATAACAATATACATTTCTGCAACAGGAAATCTTTGAATGAATGAATTTACCTATATTACAAATATTCTCAAAGTCTCAAACGAACATAAAGTTAGTTACAAACATTCAAACATATATAAATAAATATTCAGTGACATAGAAAATAACAACGACGTCATTCATTTCATTTATTCTCTTTAATATTACTGCTACTAATTACAACACCCTCTCGCATAGTGATGCATCCGTTTCCTCTGTAAAATTATGTGAAAATTTACTCTTATAGGACATATTATAGGACACGGTTGTGCTTGGCGTTTCTTCTCTATCAAGACTGGACGAAATTTTTTTTCCAACACATATACATAATAATAATAATGATGGCGATGATGATAGCAATATTTTTTTTCTTCGCATAGCGTTATAAAAATAATAATGCGAGTGCGGCCGGAAGTGGGTAAGCGATAACGCAAGAATCATGGATGCAAACCTACGAAGCGCAGCGTTATTTTTTTATTTTTGTTGTCCTTGTATGTCCCAGTGCTTTAATTTTTGTTGGCTTTTGTCGGATGCCACGTGAAGCATAACGAGAGAAAATCGGCTTATGCTATAACCAGACTATTTTAATATATATAAAAAATATTTACAGTTTTGTGGTGGAAAAAAATAAAACTTAATAAATAAAATGTTCATTTTTTTTTTTAAAATTATATAATCATAAAAAATAAAAAATAATAAACATATTTATAATCGTATATGTTCAACTGTGATGTAAAGAAGTAGAGAGAAAGAAAAAAAAAAAAAAATGTTTTTATTTTGCCATTGGAGAAATAATTAACAGTGGGAAATTGCAGTGATTGTTGAGATAATTTACGAATGCATGCGTGTATAATGTATATATGTAGATTTAAATATACATACAGTAGACTACGAACGTGAGAGCTAGTGCGTTACTGTAACTATCTTCAGTTTACAAGTCTATATATATTCTCCAGCGAGGTAATACAAGAGCGTGGAGTAATAAGAGACACCCCAGCTATTATACACAGACTTCCCCCTACTTCGTCATTATTGCAAAGGGGCGTGGAGATATTGTTTGGTTATATATTGTAAACGTCGTGTACAGAGCAACACTATATCTAAGAAGAGTAAAAGCAATGGAAGGTTTGATGTATATTTAATATATTTAAAAAAATATATCCAACATTTATAACTCTTCAATGGAAAGAAAAATAAATAAATAAATAAATAAATGAATAAACAGATGTGTTTATTTATTTATTTGTTTAATAAATATACCGTTCATTAATGCAATATCAAAGATTATGATTAAAAAATAAATTAATCATCTTAATCTAAAATCTCTGTAAAAAATGTTGAATTAGTTCGAGAGAATATTTAGAAAATAATTTCAAGTAAATATAATTTTAAATGGATATATATAATATTTATTTATTAATTCTATGATATGAAATTATTCAAACAAATCGGAATATTAATTCAATAAATAATTAAAACTATTACAATCCGTAATTTATTTATAAATAAATTTTTTATCCAGTGTAGAAACTTTTGATTCAATTTTAAATCAATCAATTGGATTTTATTTTATTATTTTTCTTATTGTGTTCATTTTTATATCAACTTAGCAATTCAGAATAAAATATATGTGAGGAAGTTTATCCCATCAGTTTGAATTTTGAGTTCCCAATAAATCTCAATTAATAAAATACTACGAATTGATTTATAAAAAAAAAAAAATTAATAAATCAAACAAATCAGAATATTAATTCAATAATTAATTAAAACTATTAAAACCCATAAATAAATTTTTCACCCAGTGAAACAAATAAACTTCTCTTTATAAATTCTAAATAAATCAAATATATATACACATTTTATTTAAACATTTATTTATTTATTTTCCTAAACCAATTTCATAATATCTCATAAATATAAAGATTTATTGAAAATTACTTAAAATTCAAACTTATGGGATAAATCCTTACTCACATATTTTATTCTGAATTGCTTAAGTATAATGCAATAAGAAAAATAATAAAATAAAATCCAACTGCATTAGATTTTCTTTTTCACGTATACACAAAACTATATATACTGTACTTGCAGATTTATCCTTTGTGCATTATGTTTAATCGTAAACCATCAACGTTGAATAATATACTATATATCTTGGTTTATAACTATGCTACATAAGCTATATACCAAGAAGTGAATTCTTGAAGAGTGAAACGGGGTCGCGAAGCATCATGTTCGATATATAACAACAACGGGCGCCGCTGCTACCACCGTCGCGGCATTCAACGTTTTATCGTCTAACGAAACAGTTATACTTGGTCGCGTGACTGCAGTCGTAAAGGGTGTGCCTATATGCTGTCTTTCGCATCACGGATTCATTATATATGTGTATATACATATAGGTATAATGTATGTATACATAATGGTATGTGGTAGTATCTGCGGCTTTTAAGCTAAACGTAAACGCAGACGAATGAACAAGTGAATAAGAAATTGCAAAAGGAAAATAGAAAAATAAAAAATTGTGTTTACGATTGGTAAAATGACGAGAGTTTTTCCCTTTACATTAAAGAATTTATAGGTATTTTCATTTGAATTATTTTAGTATTATTATTTTATTTTATTATATTGTTTATTGATAGATATTAAAATTTTTGAGGCAATTTAAAATGTAAGAGATAATTATGAATGAATTAAATATTTATGGTTATTTAATTTGAATTTATGAAAATAAATAATTCATTAAAAAAATTGGTATCTGATATGTTGTGAATGTTTATTAAAGAATTTTGAGGATTTATTTAATTTATCAGTACGTTTTGGTAATTAAGAATTAATTTTTAATGAACTTTGTACATGCAAAATTATAATAAATTAAAAATTTTTATTCTTGATTTTAATTTGTGTAAGGAAGTGATGAATAAAAAATTATATTATATTCATACAAATTCAACTTCCAATTGGGCGAAATTTTGCATTTATAAATGTTGGAAATATATTCTCGTTAAATATACGATTAATTATCGCGATGATTTGCCCCAATTTTAATTTTGTTTATTATCAATCATAGGAATATTATATAAAATAATTTTTGAATATAATTTTGTCATAATATCATGACACAATAATGGATGATAATGAATGAGGAAAAGAAGAACTCTGACATAATAAAGTGATGCAAACGTAATTTAATTTTATCCAAAATAGAGGATGAATAAAATGAAATATTTCATGATTATATCTTGAAAATAAATAGATGGAATATTATATTTACATGTATATATATATATATATATATAGTCTTTCATGAACCGCTGACTTGAACGCATCATTTTTTTGCTTATCCAAACATATACATAAAAAAAATATATATATTATACAGAAATAAGCCCAGGGCAAAAAGAATTAAAAGAGAAAAATGAACAAAAAAAAAAAACCAGAAAACTGGGATTTTTTCGAGGACGTTATCGTACCCTAAAAAAAAAAACTCCCGACAAGTCCGTACATAGTTTCCTACATGAACAAGCATAATATACCTTCCAGGCAAACATCTGAAATTTTTTTTTTTTTTCACCTTCACCAAATTCTCAATGAATTTTTTTCATCATTTATATTTTAAATTTTTAATTTCCAATAAGGTTAAACGTTTTTCCTATCCAAGGAAATATCTACACATTCTCTTATTTAACAAACAAAAAAAAAAAAAAGAAAAATTAATGATTCATCTCTGTCAATAAAAAAAATAATAAAATAAAATTCATTATCAAACATTACTCATCTTTCAAATACAATATTGATATAACGCTGTCTGAAACTCTTTAATTCACAAAAGGCAAGTCTGAGAGCAAAGACAGAAGATTAAAAAAGCAAAATATTCTTCTTTAAATATACATTCACACAGTAAACAACATAGAACACAAAAAAAAAAGAGGGTTGATGTTGGTTAACGAAGTACGTCACGCATTAGAATTGCAGCTAGTGCGAATTGCGTCGGCTTTTGTCGACAGCCGGTTTTCTAGGTGATCAATGGCGAGCAAACACCCAAGCGAATGCGAGGCACAGGACAATAGTAGTCAGTACATATAGAAATCGTGCTCGACCATAGAAATACAGCGAGACATATATAACATTATATATTTGCCGTCATTTTCTCACTGAGAATATTATCATATATACACACACACACTCTGTATATATACATGAGGGGGTGTGTGCAGCTGGCGCGAGAGCGCGTTCATGTCATACAGTTATAGGTACATATATATACTTGCGTCTGGTGTGGTATAAACAAACGAGAGAGAAATAGTGAATGAGCGCAAAAACGAAAAGCAAGTATAAACGTGTGTATATGATATTGTGTGGACAGGAACAACCCAGCAAGCATCAAAATGCAACTCAGAGGATAAGAGAGACGATATAACGACAAGGGAAAGTGTACTTGTATGCATAAGGTAGTGAATATATGTATGTATAATATAAAAAATAATAAAAAAAAAAAAAAAAGAAATGATGTTTGGTATTATGGCGGAAAAGTTTGCGGTGAGATATAAATGAAACGTTGCTGCTGTGCTTTTGTAATAGCACAAGTCCACATATAGATAACTCATCTTCAATTTGTCGTGTTTTATATAGAAAATTGAAAAACGATTTTCAACTATTTTTTTTTTCTTTTTGCTTTCTATCTTTTTATTGTTTTCTTATCTATAGATAAATAGGCTCTTTTGATTTTTTTCTATTAAAAACTTTAATGGTAAATAATATTTTTAATTCGCGTAATATTTATTAGAAAATTCTTTCAGTGTATTTAATTTTAATCAATAATATTTTGTATTGATTGGGCGAAATGAAATCATTTAAAAAAAAATAAATAAATAAATAAAATTAAAAATATGAAATAAATATAAAATAGAAGAAATACAATTAATTCAAGTCGAGATAAAAAAAAATGTGTGTATGTATTTATAGAAACGGTATATTTGATTATTTGAAAATTGTGAATTTTTATCGTGATAGTGACTTGGGGGTATTGGCTTGCGAGAGATAGAAATGTCCGGAAATCCTCGCGGGATATATACCTGACGTTGAATATATATTTACAATGCAAATACCTAGAGAGATTCGACGGCTGGTGGAAGAACGTGAACTGTCCTCTAAATTCATTCTCTTTTCGTGAAAACGACGAGTCAAATAATTCTGAGCGGCTCATTCTCGCGTATTTTATCCGCTGTCTATATGCATAATTAAAAAAAAAAAGTCGAAGAAGAAGTGCAAGAAGAGATGAACATGAGTGGTGTGCATGTGCGCATGAATATTGTAGCCACGTTAAAAAATTTATGATGTAGTTGTCTCGATGTAGAATAGAAAATTATCATGTGTAATATTACTCAATAAATCATCTGAACGTTATTATAAAATAATGACGGTAATAATAATAATAATAACAACAATGCAGAGAAAAAAATTGTATTCGATAATAAGTGGGGGAAGAAAACGTTATTTATTTATTTATTTTTTTTTTGCGAATAAGATCGAGATCCAACGGTATTGATATAGTCCCCGTTTCTTTGCCTTAACTCTCTCTCTCATTTTTGCTCATTCGTTTTTTTTTTTTATCTACTTCTCTTTTTTTCTCACATCGTTTCTTCCATCATCCTCGTCTGTGTATCTCACTGATCAGATTCCACAGACTCTTGGACTCTTGGTAACTTTGTTAAGATAAAATGAAATGAAACGAGAAGTAAAGGAAAGAAAAAAATGATAATAAAAAAGAAACAAAATAAATAAATAAATAAATAAATAGAAGAAGAAAGATGAGAAAAAGTTGGACTGAAAGATCAGTGTCCTCTGAGAGCGACTTGAACTGAAACGAAACAGAAAAATAAAACAATAAAATGAAAATAAAAATGGAAATAAATAAATAGGAAAAATTACAAAAAAAAAAAAAAAAAAAATCTATTGGACAAACTCTGTTAGACGAAAAATAGAATGAAAAAGAGGAAAATCCGGGGGGGCACAATAAAAAGTCTACATCGAAATACATATATATACTAAAAAGAAAAGAAAAAATATGTTTCAATTTACCAAATCGTCCGTGAAATATTTTCCAATCTATAATTACATTGCAAGAAAAAAAAAAAAAAAAAATATACACATTTTTTTTGTTTTATGATGTAAAGAAAATTATTACCAACTATTTTAATTGGTCAATAAATTCACGCTGATTAAATTTAATACCACTATACATTTATATGTATAGCAAGATATATATTTGTTTACAAACACATGTTGAGAAGACTATTAAAAAGAATATTGGCCCCTAAAAAATTCCCGCAGAGCGAGGAGCATCAGAATCATGCGATCGTTCGTCGTCGTCCTTTATACAAAACCAACACACACACACACACACACACACACATTTCATTTGCTTTCATCTTTGTGCGTCAATTTTTCGCTCTAAAAAAAAAAAATCTTTTCTCTTTACATTTTTCTTTTGCCAACCGTTAATTAGTGAATACAGCTCAACAACCGTTGAATAATTGAGTGGTCTTTGTATATAAATATATATAATATATATATGTACATATATATATACATATATCAAGTCTCAAGATCAAGGGATACAACTTGTGTTTTCGATTTCAAAGAAATTAAATTTTAAATGAATGAGAATTGTGATATAAGAGAGTGTTTGAAATAAAACCAGAGAAATATCACTGGCGCAGTGAACGATATTATTCCACGCTTTTTTCTTTTCCTCGTCCTTCTCTAATATATATATATACACTATACTTTGTCGGAAGTAAATGTCTTCCAGCCAGTTTCACTGACTGTGTGTGCATGAGGGTAGATTATAGATGTGTATATTTATGTATAAATACGCACGGTAGAAATCCTGGTAAAGCCCAGACGACGACGCCGCGCCTATACAGAGTGGCAGTTGGATGTGATAATTAAATTTCCGACGTTGAAGTAAGCCTCATGGGAGTGAGGAGGCAGACGAAGAGAGTAAAGAAGTGAAAGAAAAATATAATAAGGGATGAATGTCTAAATTATATAATAATAATAAAAAAATAAAGTCATGACAGGAAAATATTAATTTTTAAATGACCAAATTTTATTTCATCCATGATTATAAATTAACTAAAAAAAAAAATGATGAAATGAAATGAAATTTAATATAAAATAAAAATATATAAATCAAATTTATTATTAACGATTAATTTATTAATAATTAAATGTTTAATTTTTTTTTTCATTTCGAATATTTTTATGTTATTTATTAAATTTTATATTTTCATTTCATTTATTTATTTTTTTATTAAATGTTCATGGAGGAACAAAATGATTTTTTTTTTAATTTTAGATATTTAAAACATAAAATAAAAAATAGTAATTTGGAAAGTTTTCTATTTTTAAATTTAGCCTGAGGATAAATAAACAATTGTTTTCTTTTTCTTTCATTTCTTAGCGATCACCACAAATTTTTATTACTATTCTTTTATTTAAATAAATTTTTAAATAACATAATATTTCATTTATTCATTAGTTGCCAAATACATTTCATAAACAAACGTGTTTCTAGACGTGACAAAAATTAATAATTAATTATCCAATGTATTCATTAACGATTTCATCAAGCACACTGATTTTATAATCAGAATAATCATTAGTAAATTTTAATTCAACGATGAAAATGATATTAAACACAAGAGGAAAGAGGAGAAATAAAATTTGTAAAATCGATTCGATACAGAGTGCAATGTAGATTAACTAATTTGCAATATCATTGTTCTGCTTGATCTATACATTTTAATTACGCCATGATTATAAATGATTTATTATGATAATTCCTATAAAATATTCATACTCGTATTAAATAATATAAAAGAAAAAATAAAAATGTCCACAACATACAAAATATGTATTTTAATTTCCACAAATTAATATTAATAATAAAACTAAAGAAAAATATAAAAAAATATATTCAAGGGCCACATTATAATCATCAATTTAAAAGCAATATTTAAATTGTTACGAAAAGTTCCTACTTCATTATACATTAAAAAGAAAAATACTAACAAATAATTATTATAAAAATTGTCAACAATTTAATGCCACTATGAAAATGAACATTAAAAACTTTGATGGATCTAGTTAAGAGATAACTTCTTAGTAAATTTGAAAACTGCTTTCAAGTATATGCTCATAGAGACTATACTAATATAGTTAATTAGATAAGCCAAGTATATATTCCTCGTCCTATGTCAAGTGTATATATTAAAGGGAATGGAGAAAGAAAGATAGGATAAAACGAGACGATGAAACTAAACTCTATTTCTATATGTGCATAATATGAGCTTGTATCCTATTTCCCAATCCTCTTTTCCTCCCTCACACCTCTCTTAATGTTAATGGTTAGCAAAGAGTTCTAATGTTTTTGCTGACGCTGCAATGTTTGAAAATTTACCAACCATGTTAAATTCATATATTCACAAACATTACTAAATTGCAAGCTAACCAAAAATCCGATTCGTTTATTGCATCAACAAGTATGAGTAAATTTATTTCAACCTCGTCCTATTATAAACCCAATAAATACCAAGTAAAAATTTATAAAACAAAATTTATTGACGCAAATGCAATACGAAAAAAAAAAAAAAATAAATAAATAAATAAATAATCCAAGAAAAAAAAAAATTATATATAAATTTTATTACATATTTTTACTTTGAAAAATAAACATTTCATTGTGTAAATTTATTTTTTTCTCCTACTGGTGTATGAATATATAAAATTTGAGATGGGAATAAAAATGAATATAGTGGTAAAATTAATTTTATTATTCATAAATTTTCGCCACGTAAAATACGTATATTATTATATGTTAGCAGCGGTAACGGACTGTACCTTATCAGCCGCAAGTCTTGCGACTAACGCCTCTTTGATGGGTCCTAACCAATGATGGGCGCCAAGGAAACGTTTATTCAACAATTTTGTATGCGGTGCTGCTTGAGCATAAACCGCTTCCAATTCCAGTACAACCATTTTCTGTTGTCTTTTAAATACACTATTGTTTAACGACAACTAAAAGACTAATTTAAAATTTCAATTTTACAATTCACTTCATTCTCAATTTTCATGACTTATACATATGTATATCATTTAAATATTTATACAATTAAATATATTGATAAAAATTAATATCTCTTATTAAATCTGTCTTTTTATTGTTTAATAAATTTAATTTTTAATATATAAAAACATTATTATTTTTACGCATTAATTCCACGCTTATTTTACACTTATCACTTTGAATCTTATCACCGCAAACGCAAACTGCGTTGAGGCACGTTTATAAAAATACTTTGCAATAAGAATTATCAAAATAAAAAAAAAAATTAAAAATAATAAAACACCAATTGTCAATTACTTAGAAAATATTTCATATGAATATATAACTTTAGTAATAACAAACTTTGATATGTAGCAATTCGTATGTCCTCAATAAATTTGTCAAATTATGTCTTTTCTACTTTGTTATCTAAATATTTGGTCCACTAGTTTACAATGTCATTTAAAAATCCATCAACACAAAACAAGAAAAAAAAAACCAAATTATTAATTCAATGGAATTAATTTCAAATGAATAATAAATTGTCCAACTTTGCGTAAATATTTAAAATAAACTTCACCACTATCAGCAACAAACGAATCAAAATTCAAATCCAACGTGACATTAATTAAAAAATAAAAAATTGTCATAAACTACCAACGAGCAAAAAGAAAAAATAAAAATACAAATTCTCCACATAGAAATATTAGAGAAACGCACAATGAATTCGACGATTAAAACGATATAAACCGTTAAGTCCTTGGATAATATGATTTTAAGCCGTGCTCGCAACGGCTGCCGCCTAGAGAGGCAGTTGAGTACTGACTGCTTGAGCCTCTGTGCTCTCCCATGGCTCGCGGTTTGAGTGACGCGATGCGGCCGGTGTGACGCGTACAATTTCTCTCCTTCTCCTCTTCCTCGCTCCATCACCAATCTTTTTTTTCCTTTACATTTGTCTATCCTCCCTCACTTTCAGCTTTCTTCCCCGCGTCTACATTTTCATTCTCTCTCAACGACGCGCCGGCTCTGGGGAGTTTCCTCCCACCCTTTCTCAAAAAGGGAAAAGAACAAAATATATAGATATAAAAAATAAAAAAAAAAAAAACGATAGCGAACCCCCTTCACTATCAACCACCACTTTACGCTTGTACATTACTTTTACCCTGTGCAGTGCTTGTGAAGTATGCAAACCCCTTAGGGATTTTATCTTTGTCATATTGCCATAACTCTTTGCAAAAATCTCCAAAATATCACGAGGTGACGACAAAGAGAGAGAGAGAGAGAGAGAGAGTAACTTTGAAAATATATATATGTGTATGTGTATATTAATAATAAAAAAAATCCAAGAGCTTCATCTCAAGTCTCATTATCCGTCTGGGTGTTTTCAATGGGAATTCCCGAATGTATAAGAATACAAAAGTATTTTATCTTTTGTTTCAATTTTGTTCTGTTTTTTATTTTTTGTGTGTATATATATATTTTTTTTTTGTGCGATGTGATGGTGGTTTGCCTTTGGTTTTGGGAGAAAACAGTCGAAGGAGAATGAGACTTAGAGAGAAGAGATGATAAAAAAAAAAATAGAAAAAAGAAATAAACGGCGAAGAAGAGATTTTAAAACGTTAGTTTACTGAAGCTCTTTAGAGACACGAGTCCCGTTGAGACACACGTTTAAAGACACAAGACACAATTTGTTGTAAAGATCGAAAGCTGATTGGTGAAACATTGAATTGTATTTGGTATTTTTTTTTTTTTTTGTGTTTTCAATTGTTCATTCTTTTGCTGTTCGATTATGTCTTTTTATTATTTTCATTTCTATTTCTTTGTGCCATTATTTCAAATCGAAAAACAATTTATCGATTATTTGCATTTTAATAATATCAACAAAATCCATTATTACCACTAAAGAAATATAATCGTGTTATAAGATTATATTTGTAATGTAACAATAGATATGTTAATACGACAAATAAATCGATGTAAACCATTAAATAGGTCATTATAAAATGAACAAAATAATGAATAAAATCCATTAAAAAAATATATATATCCAGTGCAATGTCACCCTTTGATATATAAGTCTCAAGTAGCATAGACTTTACGAATATGTATAGGTAATTCGATCGTACATATGCTCATATATAGAAGTCGTTATGAAACCTATTTACGTAGTAATAATTTCTCCATGACGTACAGGTACATTTATGATTTATAACAAGAAAAAAAAAAAAATGTAAGCATGAGGATAATTCAAGAAATCGTCGCGAGAAGAGGGTGAAAATATAAAAAAAAAAAAATTCGTGAAATCAACAAAGCAAATTAAAAAAAAAAAAAGAATAATAAAATTTTTCATTTTCAAAAGACTGGAATAATTTTTGCATACACTTTAATTGGCTGTGGCTTAATTTAAACGCGCGCGCAACGCCACCTAGAGTGTCCTCGTGTACATTTATGTACTACATGTACGATAGAAGCTCGGGGAGAAACGAGAATTGTACAAAAACGCGAGAATGATATGAAAAAAAAAAAAAAAAAAATATACATGTATTATTTTTTTTCCTCATAGCTTTTTTTCTCTTTTGTATTTTGGTGCACTTGGACTGTCGCCTGTGGCCAACGGTCTATTGTTTTAGCCTAAGGTACCCCCCCCCCCTTCCCCCTATTCTTTTAGTTTCAACCCCCAAAGTGTTTGCCAAACTCGGTGAGAATCAACTGCTACATATATGAGAATTGCGATTGAAAATAAAATTAGCATGAAAAAAATTAAACAAATAAAATTCGCATATTATTCACAATAAGATAAAATTAAAAACAATAACACGAATATAAATTATAAATAATAAAATAATATAAATACTATAATTATAATGATATTTATAATTATTAATATTAATAACTATAATTATACATAAATTAATTTTAAATTAATAGATAAAACCTCGAGATTATCACGTGTCACATTTTAATTTCACGGTTGATAAATTGAATTAAATAAAATAATTAATCTGCGATTATATTTCATTTCAATATTTTTTTTTTTTATCAAATATAAATTACATAAAATTATTCATCATTAATTTATAAAATAAATATCATACACTCAGTAACATTTCAACCGATAATAAATATTACAACGTGATTATCTATTTGACCGATATTATAATTTTATATAATCACATCAACCCCCTCAGTGAATATACTCGATAATATATTATATTTATAACTTTCACATACCAACTAAACAAAAAAAAAAAATAATAATAAAAGAATAATCCAACTATGAATATTCATCAAACAATAAAAAAATTAAACTATCCCTACACCAATTTATATAAATACATTCAACATAATAAATATTTTTCACATAAAGAGTAAATAAATAAGAAGAATAAAAAAAATAAAAAAAATTATTCTAAAAAATCTTTCGCGGCCATTCGATTTTACTGATGGCATTGATGCCAAACATTATTACACACGTACATATATTTATTTAGATATGTATTCATATGTGTAACGTTAATTGGGGTGGGTTGAGAACCACGGAATTCCGAGGGATGGACTAGGCACGCGAACTAGCGTGTTACACACCGGCACTTTTCTCTCTTTCTCTCTCTCTCTTCTTTACCTCCATCTTCACCAACAACCACCCCTCGTGAGACACGCCAGTGCCGCCAATGTTATACCTGGTCGCACCCTAGAGTCTCTCATTATAATAGTAGAGAGTAGAAAAAAAAAAAATAAGAGAGTAATAGTAAAGAAGAAAAAAACACACATCTACACGAGAGCACTGTTACCAAGTATGAATATAAATATACATACGGTAAACTAACATATATATATACTTATGTTGTTGTGACCTCGTGATAAATTATCCCACATATTACCCCTCTCGTATATTAATAATACAGTATGTACGACAAGGATTTGAAAACAGAAAAAAAAAATATATGTTTGTAAAAAAAAAAAAAATGTGCATAAATGTTTTCAGTACATATTGATACAAAGTAACCACTTTATTACAACTACTAATATTTTCCAGCCTCATTTTCAATAATATAAATGATATTATTAATAAAATTTTAATGAAATAATTTAATCAATTAAAATGTTTCAAATAGGAATAATAAATTATTATAATTGTATTTGAGTTAATGAAATAAATTAATGTATTGAAATGTAAAAAAAAATAAAAAAATACTTTTTGGTCATGATTTAAATAATCATTTGAGCACCTCTAATCTCTTACCGTGCACTTGGTCACGACTTCATCGTTTGCTTTGTATTTTATACTCGTCAAAAGCCAAAAGAGAGTGAACGAGACGAAAAAAAAAAAAAAATAAAAAATAAATGAAAGAATAAAAAAGTGGAAAAAGTCAAATAAAGACTGGTATGAAGAATGAAGGGAGAAAAAGGGCAAGAGGGGGCATATGCAAAGGGTAAAGAGAGTTGAGAGGGGGATGAGAATTTGAGATGGAGGTGGGCGGTGGAGAAGAGGGAAAAAAAAAAATGAAAGATGGAAAGGGAATGGCTTTGTCCTAGTCTAGATTTGACTCTGCGGGTGATCTACACATTTTAATTAGAAATCCAACCACCAGAAGCAACACGAAACTCCGAGGCATAATTATATATATATGTATATATGTGTGTGATTATATATGAACGTATATAAAACTCATATATTTTGTACGTATTTTAATGATTTCGCGACTTTTCAATAACGAAAAAAGTATTTTAATACGAAACGATACGACACAAATAATAATTTAAATTCATTAGCGTTGCTTTATTCAATTCAATATAAAAATTAGCAGAGGGTTGATATTAAAAAAAAAAAAAAAAAAGTATGTATAAGTTTATATAAAAATAAATATGCATTTATAATTTTTATACATTCATCGATACTATCAATTAAATTATTTTTTCTTTTCTTTTTTGAAGTAATAAAAATAAATATTGAAGTAAAATTAATAAGGGAATGACTTTTAATTAGAGCGTGTGTGATCTCTTTTCATAAAGTCTGGCGTCGGGCCATGTATATAAAGAAAAATCTTGTTTTCAACATCCCAAGGGAAATCGAACGGTCGAATTAACCCAATGATGGCCTCTCGATAAAAAAGATAAATTAGTTGGTTGAAAAAAAAAAAGAAAAAAAAAAAGAATAACTGAGAATATAAAGCCCAGATTAATTTGTACATACGACACACAAACATTTAAATACCACAAAATTAATATTATAATTTTGTTTAATGTAAATAAATTAATTTTATTGCCTGAACTTTATTTATAGTTGAAATAATTTTTATATGGAAATAATTATTTTCGATAAGTTTCGTTAGTTGATTGTAATTATAAATATATTGTATTAATAACTTTCAAAAAACTGTGTTGATAAATTATTAATAAATTAAATGAGCTGGTAAACTAATCAATTAATGTATTAATTAAATAAATTTTTTGCTGTAACTCAGTCATTTATAATAATTAAATACATTTTGCCATAGTGACCAACGTCTGCATTTGTCCAATACTATTCATCTCAATTTCATTCTATTATTTCTCAAAAATTGTATAGAAAAGTGATCTCATTGTTTGCAAAGTGATAAATAATATTTTTATCTTTAAAATGAGTCCAAGAAAATGAACGATTCAAACAGATAAAAACATTTTTAGCTAAACTACCTTCTCAACTATTGTTCTATAATAAATACCAGGTAGAATTTATTACAGTAGTTATTTGAATTTAATTTCATTCATTACAAATTTTAATTATCGATATTACCACGATAATGATATGCAAGAGATAAAAAAATAAACCGAAACTAACATTAAATATGGATGAGTATAATTGTAAAGTGATATACCACTCCCATTGCCCGCTTACTGTTATCGTGACAGTGTCGCATACGCTAAAATTGATAGCATTATGTCTGGGCGACAACGTACGATTCCCGTTAAGCTAAGACACAATCCGTGTCGTCGTTTGACCTTCGTGCAAATCGTCATGTCACCGCGTGTTCGGGGTCGTGCAACTAAAAACTGCACCAAACACGAATGCATTAATTTCACAAAGTTCCAGTTGTACATAATAGTATTTCCAGTTAATTAATCACCATCAAAACCGACTGAATAAACAAACAAATAAACATAATCAAATGAGCAAAAATTATCACCTAATTTATTTTACCCTATAAATAAATAATATATTTAAACGAACCAAAAAAAAAAAAAAAAAAACAAAATTAAATGAATTATAAAAATTCTTGAAAGCACCTTTTTACGAAAATATTTTCATGAAACTATAAACAAAAAAAAAACGGGTACAACATATTTGTATTCTTGTCTTATTTAAGAGTATATGGATGTATGTGTGTGTGTGTGTGTGTGTGTGTGTGTTATGTAACAGTTGAACCAAAAATATCTAAAGAATGAGTGACAAGCACTCGACCTCACCTCAACTGACGAATAAGAGACATAGCCGACGACAATGGCGAGTATGTTGTGAGAGTTTCCGCTTGACATGCGACAGACTGTGAAAGACTTTTACAATAAACTCGAATCTTTTTTTTTTTTTTTCATTTTATTTTAAACCAAAATATAGAATTTTCAACGCCTGTGTTCAAGTGCAAACATGCATAAATATATACATACAATATTGGAAAAAATATTCATGAACCACATCCAAAGTCACGAATAATTATTAAATAATTAAAAATTAAATCTTTCCATACCTACTAATAATAAAAAAAATAACTAAATGAATAAATTAATGAATAAAATCTTCATTATAATTTCTTCTAGGTTATTATCTGCACTTGACTAATCTCAACAAGGATTTAATGAAGAAGACCCTACAAAATTGAGAGACGAAGAATTTTACATTGAAATTCCTTGACCGGAAATCCAAGACAGTACATTAGAATAGAAGAAATTCTTCGAGCATGAGAGAGAAAAGTTTACACGGTATAGTTGTATGAGTACAGATTTTCATCGTAGAGAGTCATTGCACTTTATGCTGAATGGACAGCAAGTCAACAACCCGGGTTCTTCCTTATATATGGTACATGGTATGTGTGTGTACCTGCGTGTATAGTCAAGTTCTCTCTTCTTCTCTCGTAACTCTTTCTCGGTGTTCTGCACTTTACTCGGATAAGGGAGAGCAACGACAAGCCACACATTGAATTAACCAGCAGAAGGGAATGGGCAACAAGAAGAAGAGAGAATGATGGGGGAGTATGAGAGAGGAATGACTTCATGCGCCGTTGAGCACGAGCCATGGAGAAATAATGCGATCGCAAGGCTCATCTTGGCACGTCGACACGTTACTACGTTAATTGTGCGAATTAATGTTTATATGTGTATAACCCTTGTAAAAATTTATAATGATGAAACAGAAAAAAAATAAATAAATAAACATTGTGTCAAGATTATTTCTCACAATATTTTTTTTTTTATTTTTTTATTTTGTTAATAGTATTAATTAATTATTCATTTGTGTAATTAAAATGTATGTGTATACTAGGTGAACTAAAAGTCTTTGTATGAAGTAATATTTATTGATTATTTATAAAGAGAAAATAGTTTCGTTTTTTTTTTAAATTAAAATATTGAAAGTAAATTTTTGGTAAAGGTGCAAAGTTGATGTGGAGTTTGGAGTTGAGATTGTTGAAAAAGCTATCACACGGGATTGTAAAGAGTTAGTAACACTCGATAAAGTGGATTAATTCTTGTTTTTTTTTTATTTTTATAAATGAGTATTTTAATGTCATTTTAAGACAAGTCATAAATTGTATTTCGAGGGAATATAGTGAAGTTTCATTTATTTATCTTTACTTAATACAGAAAAATACAAATTAAAGTTCATATTTTTCAGTTGAGCTTTATTTCCAACACGAAATAACTCGCATAAATTAATAATTAACTGGAGCAAAATTTTTTCCAACATTAATCAATGAGAGATTTTATTTAATAAAAATATTTTCCTGTAATATGTATTTAGGAATCCGGATGGCAAAACAGAGTAAAAAATTAGTTTTATTTTGAAACTTTACTTCCTTCATTTAATATTATTTACCAAGAAAAGATATTATCAAACTAAATAAATGAATAAATAAATAAACCAAAATATCTAATGAGAAAATTATTCATTGATGAACTTGAAAGAAAAAAATGAATACAAATAAATTTGATTCATTTGAATATTTATTCAGTTGAGAAGAGAAAATAAAGTCATAACAGAAATAAATACGTATTCAGAATATATCTGAATGTTCTACTTTCCTTAATAGGAAATACGAGAATGAAAAAGGAGAGAACTAGTGACAGAAATTGAGAGCGAATACAAGAGAATAAATGGCCAAATGAGATAGAAATAGAAACGTGTTGTCAAGACGTCAAAACATATATCTGCAAAAGGAGGAAATGTATAAAAAAAATATACATATAAAAATACTTTTTATAATAAAAGTCAAAGGCCTCGGACAAGGTTACATCGAAATCATAATATATTGGATGAAGTAGAAATTATAGAGTACAATTTGTGTATAACAAAATGTATTAAAAAAAAAAAAAAGCACAACGCATATGCCACTCCCACCCGACACCTTGAAATAAAAATATCCAAATTATATCTTTCGAAATTCATAACATATTACACGAGAAAATGAAATTGCCTGAGTAATAAGCTCTACATAAAATAATAATTCAGTAATCCCTCGCCTATTCTCGTCCACTTTATGAATTAACAACAACTCCATTAACGCAATATTAAATTGATAACCAAAAAATTAATTATATGCAGAGCTTATTCACGAATAAAATGACAATATATTCAAGATTTTAAATAAAAAACCATTTATAATCTCTATAGATCCAAATATAATCCTACTAGTCTTTGTTATGTTCATTCAAAAATTCATATTTTTATTTTGTTTTATTTCTTTTTCAGATTTGAATGGATATAGAAATAAAAAAATATGGTTTGAGGTTAGATACATATCCACAATGTATACGAGAGAGTCATACATAACTCGGGGTTTTGTTAGCTCAGTTCTATTTTATGCCGATGATCGAAAGTAGGTGGCAGCCTGTCAGTTGATGATTTATGTACATCTGCCAACGCCAAGTCAGCTAAAACTCTAAGACCACCTCAATAATGGTATTTAAAACTCATCCTGCAGCGTTTGTGTGTATTGTAACAAAAGTCAAACACACATCAACCAATAGCGGTAATGGAGTAAATATAAAGTTGAAAAATAAACGAAACTTGAAGAAAAATTAAAAACGATGAAAGAAAAAAAAAAATAATAACAAAGAGAAAAATCTCATTGAAACATTCGCTTGATCCTCGATATTATTATAATATACAACCACCGAAATTGAGTTGGAATATTGTATTCATTTATTTTTTTTCTCTTACCTGTACGTCAAAATGTGTTGTTGTATCTTGCGTTTGTGGCGGACCTTGTTGTTGTTGCTGTTGTGTTGGCGGTGGTCCTTGAGGCGGTAATGGTCCTTGTGCACCAAATAATTGGGCCGCATGCGAATGCGGATGTTGAAGATGATGAGTTGGTGGTGCTTGATGATGTTGTAAATGATGCGGTGGTGCTGGGGCAAAAGCCGCCATAAAATGTTCCTCGCTACCAACAACATCGCCAGGCTTTAATAAAACAACACCACCACCTGCACTAACTGCTAATGTTGCTGCATTTTTTTGAAATTCCTCCTCGCCTGGTGACGGTTGTCTGCTACCAGGAGTACGACTATAAAATATATTAATTTATTTATTATTATAATGAATTATATAAAATATATTTCAGAAGTATTGAATAATTGAAATAATACAAGAAATAACAATAGCTTTAGTAAAATTAATGATATAAAATATGTTTATTAGCGTAGTGGAGGATAAAAATAATGTGAGCAATGAAAACAAAGAGTTATTAAAAAATTATAAAATAAATAAATAAATAGTAGTGACATTGAATTTTTTACACTTGTCTCTGATTTTTTTTTTTTTTTTTAATAGTTGGCTCGCAAATGTTAATAATTTATATCGACTGTACCGACAATTTTCCGTATGGTGGCGACACCTAGTGAATAATGCCGGTAATAGCAGAAATTTATTGTATCGATGAAAATTTATTTGGTCGTTTTGAGTTTGAAAATAAAATATTGCTTGTTTTGAGTTTTAATTTTTAAAATTGTAATAATTTATAGGCATTTTTTTGATAAATAGAAATGGAAATTTGTATAAAAATATTCAGATTTAACTCACTTGAATCCTTTATCATCATCAAGACCATTTTGTGAGGCGAGTCCATTACCTTGTGGACCATTATCATCTTTTGAACCATCAAATGGACTCGCTGATCCTTTATCTTTTTCTTTTTTGTCATTATCTGCATTCTAAAATGTTTAATAATTTCATTGTATAATTTTAATTACATAAAAATAAAATATAGATACGAGAATATAATGAATTAAATTTTAAATAAATTTTTACCAATCTGAGACCGCTCATTCGTGGTTCCAAATCTTTTGGTGTTGTGGGACTTGATCCAAGAACATATTCAACCATTTTAACACCGAGTCCACCAGTTTCACTGCAATTATAAAATGATTAACATTATATTTCCTTGCAAAATACAGATAATGATGATGTCAATTAATTCATTCTACCATGATAATCATATGCATATTTTCAACCTTGTAAAATCTTTTACCATAAAAAAAAAAAGAAAAAAAAAAAAATCTGCTGACATTTTTATTTTGCAATCAATGAATTCTTTCATCATATTACAAAAAATAATTCAACTGAATCATATACTAATTTACTCTAATAGATAATATTAATTTAAAACTGCACAATTATGAATACGATAATTTATTTGCATTTAAATTCAAAATCAAAGTTAAATAAAAAAATTAAAAAACCCCAATTTAACTCAGCCTAAAATTTATATAATTAAGAATACATTAAATCATAATTAAAATTCCATCTTGTCAATATGATAAAATTTCTCTCCATCATTTTTGGAAAACGAAAAAAGAAAAATTACCTGCTTCGTGGACTGAGAACAGCCCCAACTTCTGATGTTTGATGATGATATCCGGTACCAACACCAACACGTCTTCCTGTGGCCATTGATATCGGTTGCGACACGGCATGATCTATTATAAAAAATGAAATAAACATTAAATAATCAATTAAGAATTACAGGGAAATAATACATTCCTACAAAAAGCCAATTGTTATCGTCTAGAGCATATAAAATGTATTGAAAAATATTCAAAAATGACTTAAAAATATGTGTTGGCAACCGATAACAAGATTATACAATATTGAAAATTCATCATGACTTCTGTTATATCAATGATTTAATTAATTATAAGTAGGGGGAGAGGGAGTAACACAGAGAAAATACGCCCAAGGGTTGATGAGTAGTTACGATCCTGGCTATTGGGACATTGCCCCCACCAGTGTACCGATGCCGGGCGTCTGTCGCCATAGCAACAGTCGCGTTGCACCCATCGTAACATCACATACACGCATAATTTTAAAAAAAAATTAAACAAATGATTCAATTAATGCAAAAAATCCTTATTACATCATAAAATTTTTTTCCTATTTGTATTTTTGTTTTATACACCATAAAAATTACTCAGTTCATTCAGAAATTTACAAATACAATTGACATTGTTATATGATGTTGACACAATGATTAATAATTCAACAGCTACTGTCTGCCAACAGTAAATTTTTATTACAAAATATTCAGCATGATAATTAAACGAACAATAAACAAATAATATAAACGAATAAAAGCTCAAGTATTCATATATGTACTAAGAAAAATAATATGGAGATAAATATAAAAATAAATGATTTACCTGGAGTACTCCAAGTGGAATCTCGCCACATTTGATGATCACCCAAGTGAAGTATCCCACCGCCTTTGACACCCCCATCATCCTTGGAACCGCCTTCATCAACACCCCAGAGTTTTTTTGCCGAGGGTGCGATCTTTTTATATATGAAACAAAAACATATAACACAAATATATTATATATACGTAATATATATTATAATAAATAATAACAAGGTCATCAACATCATTTTATGAGTTCAATGAACAGTATAGTAAAATGCTATGACTAGTTTGTCATTTCCATAAATAAATAATAAATGCAATTAAATGATATATACAAAAAAAAATATATATACATTTTTATATTATGCTAAATTATTCATAGTAATTCTTTTTCCTCTTTCTTTTTATTATTATTATTATTAATATATATTTTTTTTTAATAAATGAAGAAACTATTTTCCTTTCATTGTAATTAAGTTAATTTTTTTTTTGTTCTCCAGTTATACAAAATAAAGGTAAAGCTGTTGGTTTTTTTTAATAGAAAGCAAAGCTCAAGGACATTATCCCAGGACATTTTATATATATAATATATACATTTAGGTGGGACATTATCGTTACGAGAGAATGCACAATGTTTTTAAAATGTATTTTCAAGTGGTGAACGATTAAATCTATTGCTTTGAATTTGCATGGACGTGTACTGTTGGGTGATGAATATATTTTTTTTTTCCTCATGGTAACTAAAACCTCCTGTTTCCTTTTTTCTTCCTCAACATGCTAATCTTAAGACTCTTTGTATTTTTTTTTTTTCTTTTCTTTATCGCTGTATTAAGAGCGCGCGTGTTCAAGTGTAAACGTGCAGGAATTTTACATGCAAGCATCAGAGGATTCTATTGCTATTTTCTTATTCTTTTTAAATTTAATTTAATTTTAATGCTTTCATCAATAGGATTTATCCCTCTGTATATAAATATTTATGAAAATGATAAATTGGAATAAAATATTATATTAAATTTGAACACACAAGTGCAAAAAAAGTTGTTATTTGAACGTTATAAACTTCATAGTTTGTTATCATCTTTTATTTTAATATATTTTACTCTTAAGATTTTATTTTTTTTTTATTTTTAATATAATTTTCATTCGCTCTCTTTGATGTGCATCCATTATTCTATACTGAATATAAGGTAATCGATTGTTGTCATGACATCGAGTCGGGTGTGCATATAAAAAAAAAAATCTATAAAAGTGAAGAGAAAATAAACGAATGAGTCAATGCAAAACAAGACACGATAGAGTCGTGAGACAACTGTATATGCATTGAAATTGCACCCCCTCCTTGACAATTCCTTTTTTTTTTTTTTTTTTTCGCACGCAAATAATATCATGGGATCGTTGACCGTTTACAACTACAAAGCGATGAATTTATAAATTATATTTAAATTAAAAAATAAATCTCCGAATTGATTGCAATTTTTTTTTCTTCCCTTCAATACATGAAAATTCTTACGTCATTTGTTAAATCTATAATACGTCGTTAATGTCAGTTGAATCCTGTTATAGAAAGATCTCCAGAACCTCTAACACTCCCAATTTAACCACCCTCCAGCACTCTCTCCCTCTTTCATCGTTCTCTCCATCGGCCGCAATTTCCATCACTAGTTCAACGAACTTCCGATCTACGTCTGCGCGCCCGTTACCACACAATCATACATATGTATTTATATTTATATATTATACATACTTACATATGATATTTTATTTATAAATAATTATATTAATAAAAATATAATTTGATATAAAATTTATAACAAATGAAAGTATAAAATAGTAGAATAAATATTGAGCTCTCAAAAAATTGCAGAAACAATTTTTCTTTTATAAATTTTATTAATGATTTTGATAATTATTAATTTTTTTTTGATGATATGATATTAATGAATATTAATGAAATAGAAATAATTATGTATAGCTATGAATAAATACCAAAAATATATGATCGATCCAATTGGAAACATCTCGGATGCCCATTGTCGTTTGTTATTTATTTATTTATTTATTTTTTTTCGTATTTTACTTCTGCTTGTTATTTTTTCCTAAAGCTCGAAGTGATTTCTGGGGAATGGAAAAAGCACCAAAATAGTTCACGTGATGAAAAAGTCGTTGAAAAACAGATGGATGTAGATAGTAGATAATGCAGAGTATGAAGTAGTATAAAAACAGTAGAGGCAGATAGGGAGAGAAGGGATTACGAAAAATAAGTAGGGAAAGAACGAAAGTTTGGGAAGGTTCGGGCAAGGCTAAACGAAATAAAAGGGGCGAGTGTATAACAGTTTGCGCAGCTGCTAATATTCATAGTGAACTTACTTCCGGACAATTGACATTGAACCAGAAAAAAAAAAAGCAATAAATAAATAAATAAATTAATTAAATAAATAACCTAAATAAATTAATTGAATTATCATATCATTTTCATTAAAATCTCACTGGCAATTTAATATTTAAATAAATACAAACAAATATTCCCCTCAACGCAAATGAAAATTAAATTCCCACGATGTTGAATAAAAAATTAAATCCTCCAGATAATTAATTTAAAAATTAAAAAAACCCAAAAATAATAACCACTATCAAAATACTCAATTGAATTAACAAACATTAAAATCCCTCAAAAAAAAAAAAATAAATAAATAGAAATTCTATTCAGTAGCAAGAGTATTTCGGAGGGCGCGAGATTGGAATACCGGGGGCGCGATTATCGACCGCGTCGTGGGGTCGTAGACGGCGGCGTGCCGGCGCGTCGTCTCCTATATCCACCCGTTGATGGCGGCAGTGAGAGCAAGAAGAGCTTGTGGGAGCACGCGCGCCAGAAAACGTTGTGTACGTTACCACACAGCGTGTGTACATACACACATATATATAAATGTCTCTCTTTGTTACAGCAACGAGTATATACATTATATTCTCTCTCTCTATTCTCCTATATATGTATATGTATATCCATCCATATTTTTTTTATTTTTCCTTCCCCACCACGTGGATATTTACCTCCCCGAAGTCAACGTAGAGTGGGCGCGCAATTTTCCCCACTGCCAAGCCCAGACTCCCGTGTACACAACACAAGTGATACAACAACAACAACGCGCGCGTTGCTGTTCCTTCTTCAGCACTCGCGCGATATCATTCTGTTTTATTCGCTTGCAAAACTGTCGCTCCTGCCCGCCGCTGCGCGGGGCCACCGACCCCTCTTTTTCTTCTTCTTCTTCTTCGTCTCTTCACAAGCGCCAACGCTCGGGTCACGGCCACTGTCCTCGCGAGTCTCTCGATCGTCCACACAAACGACTCTCTCAGTACGTTGTGTTGTATATGGCAATACAACGCGAGAAAAAAAAAAATATAAAATGAAAAATAAAAAAATAAAACACGCGTAAGAAGTATTGAAAAAGAGGAACAGTTCTTTTTATTGTCCTTTTTTTTTTTCCTTTCCCTACTTTTTATTTTTCTTACTTATATATATTTCCGTTCTCTCCTCTGTCTCTATGTTTATTTTTTCTTTTTCCAGAAAAAAGAAAAAATGCTCACACAATACTGCCACGTAATAGATACGTAATCATTTTGAGTGTATTACTTTTTTTGTTTGCTTCTATAAGTATATATATTTTTTTTTCTTAAAGAATTCTTCTTGGTAACCGAAAAAATTATTAGAAATGTTTGGTTATATTCCGTTCAAGACTTTCATTGACATTTATATAAATACACATTATCACAATCACAGTTGTTAATTAAAAATGAATTAATAATTTAACACATGATGATAAAAATAAAATTAATTTCCCGATTTCTGTATAAATTTACACCGGAAATAATTTTGCAATTGGCATTAGTATGAAGTTACGCGATTGACGAGCGTGAATTCAATTGAATCTTGAATGAAAAATGAAGGTTGTAAACGAGAAAATGATATAAAATAAAAATAAAGAAGGGATATTAAATATCTACAAATATATAATATTATAATAAAAATAATAATGGTGAATTTATAATATGATTTCAAGAGACGATCAAAAGTCGATGGGCTTTTGTTTAGATGAAGAGTCCTTTCTGGTCGTCTGGACAACGAGTAAAGGCGCGTCATCGATGCGTGATTTTAACAAAGTGGGTGCATGTGATTTGATGTGAAAAAAATATAAACGGAAAATAGAGTAAGCAATATAGAGGGAGAGAAAGAGCAAAAGGCGCGGTTGAATTTTGTTGGCACGTGTTTGTATATTATCCATGTTGTCCCCAGTGTACAGCGTTGATTAAGAGACGATTGGGCGCGACGCACGAGAGATTTTCTATGGCTCATGTCAGGTCATCGATTTTTTTTTACTACTGAACAACACAGCCTTGGGCTTTCTGCCATCTCCTGACTTTATATATATATAAATGTTTTTTTTTTCCATATCAACTTCTTGTTTTCAAGCAAATGGAAACAGAATAACAAGAATAAAGTACGAGAAGCACGTTTATATAATGCGCAAATAAGAAAATGAATTTTCTCATCTGATATTATTGTAAATCCATTTGCTCAATAAATATTTCTTCGAGGATTCAGTAAATTTACTCATTCCCTTAAATAATATAATTTCAATCAATTGAATAAGATACGTATTGTTGGGAATAAAAAAAAAAGCACAATACATTTTATAAAAAAGTTGAATAAAAAAAAAAAAAACAATCATCAATCTTCACTTATCAAACGTTTTTTTTTTTTATTTCTCATTTTCGTTCGCTTTAATTATTTTCAATTACGCCAAACTGATTATATGAGAAGACACATTGACATTTAATTATAAACATATTGAAATGTGTATATGTATCAAATTACACAGAATCATTCATGCTTGAAATCATTGACTTGTTTATTGTTGCAGTTAATCAACGTCGACAGATTGCAGTGAGAAAGTTTGTCAACTACGCAGTGTAGAAAAATTATAAATAACTCATGACGTGAAATAATTTTTTTGTTTATATATCACTTTCATTATCACAAAACGTGAAAATATAATCTATATACAATTTATTATACACTAATGATGAATAATAAAAATAATCAAATGACACTCAAACATATAAACATTTATTTTTCATGTCGTTCAATGAAATGCTTCCATCTTTTATAATGAATCATAAACAATTACCCCAATGTGTCCAAGCTACAACGAATATAGTCACGAAAAAAAAAAAATATACAAAATATAGATAAAGTACCTCTTGAAAGTTCTAACGAACCCGTTTACAAGTGCGAGATTATATTCTCTCAAGGTGAACGCACCCCTCAAGGCAACATTCCGCATATATAACCATGACTTTTTATTTCTTCTATTTCAGTTTATGTGCATATATCATTTCATAGTTGTGGAGAAATAATAAACCGCACAATGAACTTTCAATGTCGCAATAAACATAAATAGATTATGTAAACTCATTCAATAAATTAATTATTAAATAATCATCTAAGCACGATCCTCTTACGTCAAGTGAATTTATAAATTTAATCATATGATGATTATTCTTCTATGGCAGAAGAATTTAAATTAAATGTAAATAAAAATAAAAACAATTCACATCTAAAGACATTATAAAATAATAAGAATATTAATGGCGTAATGTTTGTCATTATAATGAAGAAATTTAATCGAGAATGCTGAAACACCCCTAGAGATATTGGTTTTATACATAAATTATTCACAACCACTGTAATAATTCAACAATATAAATCAATATCCCGAGTATAAACAATTAAAAATGAGTTTCTATGCACTGAAGAAATAAAAAAAAAAATATACATACATTAAGAAATAAATTTGCTATGCAGAAATAATTTTAAATATTATCTATTGTAATAAATAAAATATGAATATATTTATAAAAAGATCACGAAATTCTATCACTGCGTTATAAATTAAATAAAAATGTATTAAATAATTTTGATATACGAGTATATGTAGGTACAAAATATGTCTCTATAATCAGAAGTGAACGAGAACGAAGACAAACTCATGGTCATCGATGTCCGAGTAAGGTCAGGCTACACTACACGAATCACGGGAAAAGATGTCGAATGACTCACACACATGTCCGATCGATATATTTTCAACCGACATCATTCGACGTATATATACCATTTATCTTTTTCTCTTTCTTCTCCATGTGCATTATATGCAATGATAACAACGAATGTCAGTAACACCTGGTCTGAGCAAAGAACACAGCTGCGATGATGTGTTGTTGTTGCCCCTTAACATACACTTAAATGTGTGTTTGTTATTTTTATAAATTTTTATTTCCAATTTCTGCATGAAAATAATAAGCTAACTTTTGTAATTTACTTTTTTTTTCTTAATAAGTAAATAGGTATATGTGTTTATAATTTTTATTTATTTCTCTGTTTAAGTATTGTATGTTTAATAAGTTCAAAAATATTGAGATGAACATTGATGTTGATCAATAGAATTATTATATTTCTGAGAGATTAAATAGAAATGCGTTGAACATAGAGAGAAGATTAATATAAATTAATGATAATTTTTAATAGTTTGATAGGACAATATGAAATATTGTAAGCAAATAAATGTTTTAACTTTCTCCCTTGAATACACTTTACCTTGAAATAAAATAATCACTCTACTGTAGCCAAAACAAAAAAAAAAAAAATCTTTTCACATAAAATATGACTATACATAATAAACAAACGTAGTAGGTAATATTGCGAAAACATTTTTGCTTATATGGAGTCGTCCCCGAAATCATTTTGTATTATTATCATTAGAAAGTTTCGCCTGAGTCAAAAGATACTTAAATGTTATTTGCAAAAGATAATTTTTTTTTGATCGTCTATCATAAAAATTTACATACCTAAACATCACAATGAATAAAATAAATATAATTCCATCATACAATTGACGAAAGGAATGAATGAATGAATAAATAAATGAACAATGAAACCAGAGAGAGAATTAGAGAGAGAGTATAATGATCAATTTAATTGCAGTCTAGAAAAATTAGAAACTACAAAGAAAATAAAATAAAATACTAAAATGAATATTTAAAAAGTATTTTTTCATGAGCACTCAATTGGCACTGTACGGATATTATAATACACAAGTGATGAAGAGAGAAGACCAACAGACAAACTGAATAAGCTATATAAGCATATGCTTTAGGTATATATGTATAAGCGCAAACGAAAGCGAGTTCGAATATGAGTTGGAAGGTTGCGGCATCATGAGGAGGAGACGATATCCCTTTCTCCCACCGATTTCTACACATACTGACTGACTCTGTTCATGGCCTAAAGGGCGGAAAGAAAATATATATACATCCATACACATCCTCAACCAAAGTGAAAAATATATTTCCACAAAAAAGAAAAAAAAAATGGTCCTACAAATTATAATAAATAAATTCCAAGAAAAAAGAAAAGAGAATTTTTTTTTTCCTTAAATTTAATAAAAAGACACCGAAGAAATAATTCTAACCATATCGGCACCCAGGTCCTTCATGTCGCAATAAAGAAATAAATCCCCCGGCGGTTTCATCCAGTCGCCAATGTTGTCACCCTGGCTGTATCCAACGCCGAAACTCTCCACCGTCTCCAAATTAATTGTCGTCGTCGTCGTTGTTTTATAATCACTCTTGTATCAATTAAACAAAATCAATACAGCACTCGATATCAAAGTCAAATATTATTACCAAAGCAATAATAAATCACACACAAATACACAAACTCACACACAGACAGATATACCCGTGTAATTGATCGACACAACCAACGTACGTAGAATAAAAGGGCCTCGAGAAGCACAATATTATCCGGCCCTGACTTCAGTACTACCGCTGGGACGAGCCGCAGCCTCTCCTTTTTTTTTTTTTTTTATATCTTTTCTTTCTTCCACAATTAACCACTACCTCTCTCTCTCTCTCTCGTTATCGCTTTTATTTTACACGTTTGACAGCCGCGTCTTGCAAATATATACTTAATTCCTTCTGTCAAATTATGAAAAATATAAAGAGAAAAAAAAAAAATCTAGTCTTTTCTAATTAAATTCCAATTGATGTTACACTCGTGTACACATGTAACACACACGCAATGACTAATTTTTTATTTATTTATTTATTTTTTATTCACTTTTCTTTTATAAAACAAATAGCGCGTTTGTATTTTTGAACTTTGCTTAATTTCTGTCTTGCTCAATCTCGTGTAATTTTGGGTTCACTTGACAATTTGCCTCATCAGCTAATTCTACTTTATTTGCCCACCTTGATTTCTTTCTATATCCCACACTCACTGAATAAACTCAATCACCCACACTAACATATACAATTAAACAAGTAAATTGTCCCGTAATCCAAGCCCTATTTACAATGAAAAATAATAATATATTTATTTTATATTATATAAAAAAATTAATATTTCACATTTCACACACGTAAATTCACCATTATTATCATTATTATCATCGTCCATTTAATCATTGCAAATTGTATAGATGTTATATATTCCTTTTTTTTTTTTTTTTGTTATTTATTATTCGATGTTGTAATTAATTTGAGATTTTATAACTTTCACTTGATTATTGGACATTCATTTGTTTTCTATATTTTTTTTTTTTATTCACACAACTAATAACAAAAGCGTCTCATGTGTTTTGTATGAAGAATTTATTTCACGTTAGCCGGCCTGCTAGATTGAGACTACCCGTCAGAAAGAAACAAAGAACGACGCGATGATACTGGCGACGCCTTGCGGACGCCACGCGCAAACGCTCTATCCCCACTATAATTTTTTTATATGCAATAGTTTTTGTTATACCACATATCCCACCATTTTTTCAATATAGCAAAAATCAACAAATTAAAATGTTAATTTTCAATACATAACCTATACACTCATAATTTTATATATATTTTTATATATAAATGAATATTTATTATTAATAATAATATCTATGGTTGACGAGTTGGCAGGATAGAAGTATAGAGAGATATAACCTATAAAATTATGTACCAAATTGCTCAAAGACTGTATTTTTTTCCTGTTTGCTTCACGTTTAATTATTGAATTATGTATATACGAATGATATGGATGAATATGTATACGTATTTAGTTTGGTTATCGAATAATCAGTCACCTGGGGCAGTTTATTTGACCGGCTTTAGCACCCGGTAAAGTGACGCGCGCACGTGCGACTGTTATGCAGCGAGAAAAAAAAAAACGTATGTATGTAGGCATATGTACATATGAACATAAAGTGTACTTGACGTACAGATCGCGCCACGCGATAAACATAATAGTAGAAGAGGTTATGGTTGATTTTATTTCTAATAATTTTAAATGACTGTGAGGATTTTTTTTTATCCAATCCAAATATCATTTAATTTTAATAAACCATTTGAGCATGATTATACACAATGCGAAAATAAAGATTTTTATGAATGTATATAATTTTCTTTCCTGTACCCAAGAAGAAAATTTTCTTATTTATATTTATATTGTAATGCATTTTATTTTTGTTGTAATTAAAAATTTATACCAAGAATCCGTATTTTATATTCAATTTCTAACCTCAACACAATTTTGGGCCTCATGGATTTTTAATTTTGATTAAATTTATTTGTTTATCTGACCAGCGGGATAACGAATTTACACAAACTAATGTTTGTGTTATTTATAATAATAAATCATAAATATAATCTTTGTAGGACGAAAAATATATATATTCATTCTCAATTTAATATCTGTGGAAATTCGATATGTAACTGTAGAAAGTTTCTCAGTTTTTAAAATAAATAAAATTTAGACTTGAAGTATATATTTATGGCTTTTAATATTTGTATAATAGTTTCGAGATAAACACTGAATGTCGTTGTTTATTCAGTATCGAAACTAAACGGAATATTAGTCGTATGTTTGTTTAGAAAATCATCATTCATTTTTTCCATGAAAATAATTATAAAATGCATAAATATAAATTGTTAAATATTTACCTGTCCATTTCTAAATTGTTGCTGTTGTTGTTGCTGCTGCTGCTGTTGTTGTTGTTGCTGTTGATGAAATAATGCAACTTGCTGTGCCGTCATTTGATTGTTTAAATAAACCAAATGTTCAGTTCCAGGACCACCACTCTGAAAATTAATAAAGTAAAATTATTATATACAATATAAAAAATACTAACAGTAAATATTTTTATTTTTCATCCACGTAGTGATACGAAACCCGCCGAAATCATCGTAATATTTAAAATAATAAAATGTAGATAATCTGTGAATTTTATTACAATACATACTTAGTTGATCATAATGAAAAAAAAATATTTATATTGATAAAAATATCCGATTGAATATAAACAAATTTTAACATTTCATCAGTTGTTGTTGGTTTGTTTTCTTATACTCTTTACAAACCATGTAATTTTAGCGATGACTCGACCAAATAAAATTAAATCCTCATATATTTAACTTGAAAAGAAAAAGAAACGGGAATTCATTATCACATTTGAATCTAACTTCCTGTCTAGCAACAAGAAACTTTATTATACAAAAATTCTCGTCTTTCTTCTAATGATTTAAAATGTAATTATCGTTATACGATGGTGACTACTGTGATGAAAAGTTTATGGTTAAACTCATTTGCTAATTTTATATTTTTATTTTATTCACGTACCTTCAACTGCATTGGATGGATTTCATACGGTAAGTGGACATTGTTCATAGCTTGAAGACCAAGCTGTTGAGGTTGACTTTGCTGCGGTACACCAAGCTTTGTCATAGGATATTTCCATTTCTCGTGATTCTATAAATAATAATCACAAATTAGTGAAAAGAAAAATAAAACGAGAATAAGAAAATAAAAAAATCATCATTGAAAATTATGATATAAAAAGAATGCATATAAATTTATATAAAAATAAAAATACATACATTATCAATAATAGCATCATCAGCAAGTGCCCACGCACGTGGTGCTTGCTTTGTTTGAAATGTCGTTGCTTGTGCATTATATTCAGCTTCGGTAGGTCGCTGAAATACATAACCAACCATAGCATCATCTTGGGCTCTGCTTACACTCATTTGATTAGTTTGCCCTTGCTGAATTCTCATTGCATCACTGTTTGCCATCACTTGTGCACACTGATCAATATCCTAAAACAAATTCCATTTTATCTTTATTAAATATTCCAATTAATAAAATTCATACTTTTACAATTAAAAATAAAAATCACTGTCCAAACATAACCTCACAATAATTCACAAAGTTAAGTTTACACAGTATAATTTTAGTCTATAAAATTTCTTTTTGTTTTTTTCCCATCATTTTCTCCTTTTCACAAACATTAAATACAACAATATTCATTTATACAACAAAAAAATAACAATAAATTCATTTTTTATATTGTCAATTAATGAAAATGTATAAAAAAAAAAAAAAAATTTTTTTTTTTCTTCAAATAAAATCGCGAATAAATGTTACAAAACAAATATATAAATACGTACAGTAGGTATATGTCCATTTGCTGAAGGGTGGTGTAATTGCATTGGGGGTGCCGGTTCACCACCACCACCACTTCCACTCAGCCACTTCATCCTGTCGAGCAACACCGCGTCGGATATTTAAGACGCAGGTGATAATAATTGTCGAGGGCACGCACACACAGGCACACACCCAGGACAAAAAGAGATTGTAGAAAGAGAATAATAAGGGATAGATGGAGAATAAAAGAGAGAGCAGAAGGACGAGTGAAGAATTGTAAATGAGAAATGCTTGTTGAAGGTTATCTTGAAAGAATGTTTTCAACCGGCGTTCGAATATTCGCTGATGCTGTACACACTATATCCAGATTATATTTATTCTTAAATTTATACATAAAAATGCATAATAATTAATACCTTCTTCTCTTTATTCGTATATTAATTCTTTTTCTATATTTCGTTTTATTATTTATCCACTGAATATGTCACATGAAAGGTATTTTTTCACTCGATGATTAAATGCCAAACGAGTCAAAGTAAGTAGTAATGGCAGCTACATACAGGGGCGCGCACTGCTGTATTTTTTTGACACTGCAAATACATATACAAAATTATACATACACAAAGGCAACACAAAGGGCATATATATATATATATATATATATATATAATGTTTCGAGACACCGGTTTTGCTCTTTGTTCAATCAATTATCAATATTAACAAAAATAATATACAATTATTATACTCATTATTTTTCAATTTGACCGAAACAATTGTTATTTTTGAGGTTAGAATTTATTTGATTAATTCTTCAAGACATTAATAATTGCTATTTTTTTTTTTTTTTTTGCTTTTAGTTGTTAGTTCGGTTTATGTTGCGGTATGTATATATAAAATAAGACTCGCGTTCTCTTTCTGTACACTTTAAACTTGAGAACTTGGTCGTAAAGAGGGAGTCAGCGGCAAAATCCAGTGGCGGCGGCGAAGCCAAACATTTGCCAAAACTAATAAGTTCCAAATAGCAGCAAAATTAACATTATAATATACCTAATTCTCTATATTTTATTTTCGTATTCGGCTTTGTATTGTGTCGTTGTTATTTATTATTTATTGTATTTATTTTTTATATGAATTTGTTTATTAACTCACTGAAGATTTGAGGGGAAAAAAAAAAAAAACAATGTGAATGAGAGAGATGTTTGATTCTGCAACGCCAACGCACAAAAAACTGTCTTTTACTACTGTTAATTTTTATTATGTACTAATTAACACTATTTTAAATACACTATTCACAATTATGTACAAGAGGACACGTAAATGCAATGCGCGTCCACTGGCATTTGAGATATTCGCGTGCTAGGATGCACTGCGATTTCGATGGCTATCAAATGCCTCGCACACTACTCTTTTTACGGCTACAAACAGCCGCTGTTAACTGCCGACATCTTTTTTTTTTTTTTCGTACGCCGCCACTAAATACACATGCGCTCCAATGCGATACACTGAAATGTTTCAACGAATACGCGAATAGTAATCCCCACTTATTCCGCTTAAATTGTGCCCGCCAATATTTGAATCGCACGAGAATAAATTGTAGGTTATACATCAATACATGTATATTTTAAAATAAATATTTAGTAGAATGTGATGATGATTGATAAATTGTGAGGACAAAATTCAGGCTTTGAAAAAATTGATGAAGACATTTTGCTTTCTTCTCTTTTTGTTTCGATATACAAGGTTATATTTTTTTTCATAACTCTGTTTTCTGGATTTGCCGATTCCATCTTTGGGAATAGACCAGAAAATATTCCCGGTGTGAAGAGATCACGCTCGTTCTCGACTTACAAAACAGACGTTTTTCTTTCTTCATTCAATTATTTATTTTTACTTATGGAATTTTTTTGTGAATAATCTTTTTCTTCATGTTTGATATTTTCCATTTATTTTATACTTTTTTTTCTTTACTTCTCTCATTTTGTGTTCTATATATCAATTGCACCTTCAAGTATTTCAACAGTCATGAAATAAATTCAACTATGCAGCAAATATGATGATAATCTATTTATAATTCAATGCAAAATTATTTTTGATCTCCGCCGATTTAATCATAATTATTTGATACATTATGTAAATTCAAATAAGACAAAATACGATAAAACAAAATAAACATTGTATAAAATTGTATCACAATGAATTAATTTAATTGACTATTGAAATGCGAATTTGTGCTTAAATGATAAACAATTAAATAAAAACAAAAATGGAATATGGATAACGTAGATCAATTTGTTACGATATTATTTTTCTTTCTTTTTTTCTCTCATAATGTTCATACACGATTCATTAATTGCATTTCTATTTACGTTCAAGTAAAAAATACTATATACGTTTTATTTATTTATTTTTTTTTTTGTTTACGATGATGCTTCAATTGAAAATAAAAGAAACATTTATAAGTTTCTCTAATCATTGCGCATTATCAATAAAAAAAAAAAAAAATTTATTTTTCTTCTTTACAAGCGCGGTTACTTATGTAAAACGAAAAATATATATATAATAATTAAATACGAATTGAAAATTGCATCAGGCATCAATTAAATATAACAAATTGCAGCTGAGGGATGTGTAATAATCTTAGTGAATTATTGTGAACAATATAAATTCTCTCGAATTAAATTAGGTATATACGTTTGTACATACCATTCACATTTATCACACCTTATTTTGTATTTTAATTACTGTACACACCTAAATGTCATTCATACAACATCCCTCTGCCCGACTTCCGATTATACGTGCAAACATATATATACATATACATATATATAACTATATAAACTAACATTTTTTTTTTCTCGATTAATGCATCCGATAATAGGATATAAAAAAATTAATCAATGAATTTTTTATGATGAACGTCATCGGACTCAGTATATCATATTATTTTGAAAACTTATTTTTCTTTGTTTTTTTCTTTTTCAATTTACGTATTATCTTATGTATGTTAAATATTTACAGGTGCAAAAGATGTTCAATTATGTGTGTATGTGTGTATGTGTGTGTGTGTGTGTATGTATGTTTTGTGTATGAGTTTACAATGGTGTAGGCACTATGGCTTTGGACGTACACTAAAATTGTAAAGGTGTTAGAGTACATCCTTAGAGGGGCGCTCGCGAGGTTGATAAAAATTTATATCACGAAAAAAAAAAAAATAGAATAAAATAAAATGAAATAAAATATAATGGGGAAAAATTAATAAATACCGAAAGAATTTTTTTGGCCGCTAATATTTTTGCGTTGTTTCATTCAAAACCCCCTCCCATAATTCAGGACAAGCTTCAACTAACTGTATCCTGATGAATTATTATCTTTAAACAATTACTAGAATATTGTTAAGTATTGTGTATTACTCGAGACGATAGCTTGGGAATCTGTCTGGTAATGCCTTGTTGTTCTATTAAAAATTAGTAAAATTATTTTTGTTGTAATTTTTGTTCATGTTTCATGCTCTGCACAACAATTGAGTTCGTCCCCGTGTTTAAACAATTTGCTACACTTTGATATTCGCAAAAATACTACGGAAAATGAATTGCACAATTTGATAATAGAATGAAAAAAACTTACAAAAAAAAAAATAATTAAGAATCATATCCATTGCTCGCTCTCGTCTTCCAAGCACTGTCTCGGTAAATCGACAATTAACAATTATTCATTGCGAAATAATGATAAAATCAAACAAATAATAATTGAAATAAACTATCAAAAGAGCATGCTTTTTTTCTCTTCATTCATCTAATTTGATAATTAAAATTCGAAATATCACCAATATTAAGCTGCATTATATTGTTTTTTCCCGATAATTTTTAACTGTACGATGAAAATTAATTTACAATAAATTCAGATAATATTTTCACAATACAAGTAAAAAATTATTTTTTCCATTTTTTATTTTTACACAATTTCGCATGACTATCCAAATTAATTTAAATGTCCTACGTATACGTATTAAATTGCACGTAAACGTTTATTCACTCACAATATTAATTGATTGGCGATCACTCACGTATCTCTTTTTATCACCCTCTTGCTTTTTTTTTTTTTGTTTCTTTTAATTTTCCCATAATGCTCCAATGCATAATCGTGATATGTTTGTCAGTGCATTTGTAAACAAAAAATTATTTCCACTGGGACAATTACTTTTAAATATTTATCTATATATTTTTCAAATTACTATTAATCATAAAAATTTACTAACACACTACTATCTCAATACAACAAAATCACGACGTGTTTTGAAAGTCGAAAGCGAGATCGATAAGTTTTGAGCTAAACACATATATCACCTGAGCATTTTTAATTCAGTAACATGAGCGTCATTTCAACCCTCTGTTATACATACATATATCTGTCTGACCCTGGGCGACGAACTCAGTGTAACGATAAAGACACATGATTATTCGTTTAATTTTTTTTTTTTCTTTATAATTATTTGTTTTATCTAGCGCACATTATTCTAAAAAGGAAAATCGAAGAGATCAGAGAGACCCTCAGCGGAACCTAACGTAAACGAATAGTCGTTTTCGGATAATGGTGGTTCCAATGACAGTAGAGTTTCGCCAAAGTCAAGAATATTCATATCTGAAAAAGACAAAAACAAGAATTGACAAATTATACTTATAATTATTTTTGCTCTATAACATTAATGCAAAATAATTTTTTCTTTTTTTTTTTTTCCGATGATGTACAATGGTAAATTATAGTATTTTGATGTTGAAGACAGTCACCTAACTAGAACTCTGCCTGTGATGTGATTTTTTATATATAAACACACAAGTCACAGCCAGAGCTCCACGAGGTAACGATCAAGATTTCCTGAATAATTATAATTATAAAATGGCAATAAAATCCAAATTGAGAATCAAATGTTATATAATGAATTTTAATTAAAGAACTTGTTTAAATGAAAAATATTATAATTGTAAAAATAGAATAAATAAAAGCGTGTTTACCGGATGAAATTTGGTCTTCAGTTTGTAATTGGAACCTTCCACCTCCCATTGGTCCAAAATCATCAGATTCACTTAACAACGCATCTCGCATGCCCGGTAATGTTAACGTCGTATTTTCCTTGATGTTCGGTTCAGATTTAGCCGATGTGTAATTTGTCTTTACTGGTGAAACCAAATTATTGATTTGTGTTTGTTCCCGGGTCACCAATAATTCTTGTGGTAAACGTGATGTACTATGATTTGACTTTGATACAGGTACTGATTGTTGTTGCTGTTGTCGATGGTGTTGACGTGGTGGTGATTGCTGCTGCTGCTGTTGATGCTGTTCTGTATCTTGTTGTGACGATGTCGCTGGTGGAATTGAATTTTGATGCTGTTTAGTGCCAGGATCATCGGGACATAAAAATACTTCGATCTCTCCATGCGACGATCGCATATGAATTTGTAACTGGAAGAATTAAAAATTTGAAAAATTAATTAAAAGAAAAAAAAATATAATTAATATTTTTATTTTTGTTCTCCTATTTCAATATTAAATTAATCATTAATTTTGTGTTTCTTTATTTTTTTTTCGACAAGTGTATCAGTTCTATTTGTTTTTGAATATTCATATTCAATTTTCAATTAATTACCTTGTACTGATAAATATCAAAGAATTAATTCACTTGTGAAGATGAAAAAAATTTTTTTTCATTATTTCTGTAAAATTGAAATTACCTTGGGTTGCCCACAATTATTAATAGGCTGTGGTACATGAAGTGTAGCCTCTGGCGGTGCCTTAACAGCCATAATTGCTTGATCCCGATACGCCGCAACTGAACGTAAATCGTGATAAGTAACATAAGCGTATTGTCTATCAGCACAAAGTTCACGAAGATTTTCTTCAGCTCCACGAATTAACCGATCTAAAGCATTTTCTTTAGCTTCTAAATCATCTACTTCACGCCTTAACTCAAGAATATCATTTCTTTCGCCTGGTAACTGACCTCCTCTACAAAAAAAAAAAAAAAAATACGATTCAAAATAAATATTCAACAATTAATTACAAAATTTTGTTAATAATAAATTTACATTTATATTTATTTCTTCTATACTTACTTCCATTGTATATTATTTTTACTTTTTTTCTCCAATATTCCTATTCCTTCTAATACATTAGTAATATCGTATATCCTTCGTTTTTGAACTTCTAATTTTTCTGAGGCAACATTTAAATCAACAACACCATCGGCACTGCTTTCAACCAAATTAATAAATTTTTTTGTTAATAAACTCAACGATGTGTCATATCGTGTTCGTTCTAAACTTTTACCTAAAATAAAAAGCGTAGAAAATAAAAAATGATTATTTCTCTTGAATGAAAAATAAATATACGCGAAAATAAGAAGAAAAAAAAACAAAAAAGAAAAAATAAATAATATACTTTTTGTTGGAGTGTGATTAGAAAATGAATTCGAGCCTGATCTTCGTCTTTTGACTCGTGGTGCTTTAAAAGTCGATTGACTTGGTGCTGTGGATGGCACTTCTAAATTCAGCCTTCTTTTAACAGCTTGTACTGATATTTGCTGTTAAAAAGAAATAATCGAAGATAAATATTCAATTATTAATTGAATATTCTACATTTTTCTTTGTATCATTGACAACTGGATCAACTCACTTCTGGTCGTGGTAATGGTTGTGCAGGTCGTCTTGTTACTTGATAACATGGTGTTTGACCATATTGATGATCTTGTAAATGAGGACTTGGTGTTTCTTCAGCGACTTTTTGTGCCTGAATCTCATCTAATGAACCTTCATCGAGAAATTCAGATTTTACTTGAAATGATGTAGAGAAAAAAAAAAGAATTCAGTTAAAAAATTTTAAACAAATAATAATTATTTCTATTAAATTAATTAAATAATAAAATCTACCTAATTTGGTTTGTGCCATATCAGGTGTTACTGGTCTGGATGGATCCTCTAAAATCACTTGTCTCCTTACACGTGGCATCTTGAAATTGCTTTAGAGCCTGTGAAATAGGAACAGAGAAAAAAAAGACAAATAAAATAATATGAATGACACAATTTAATATAAAATTTTCAAATTAATTCAGTAGATAAAATATAACCAATGATTATTTAATACATGTCAGATAGTATTGTAATTGTTATTATTGAGTGTTGTCCATAAAATAATGTGAAATTGGAGTACTCTTGCTTGATTACCATGGATAGAAGATGGTAGAGAGAATGAATCTTGCAGATGGGCACATGCAATGTCGGCGCGACGATCGCGTGGCGCCTCGATCTCGACCAAAGAACGACCGGAAGTTTGTATTCCAACGAGCAGAATGTAGAATTAATAATTAAATTAAAAATATTAATAATTCAACATGATCACCGATCACATATAACTCTCACAACTAACATTTTACTTTTATTTGATCATAAATTATCCAAACTATTTACTAGAACTTTGTCAAATAAAAATTAAATTTTAAAAAATTTGCTAAAATTCATCACCACAAAAATTAAATAATATTCATAACTCTGACTTTAAATAATAACAAAAAACAATCTTTACGTATTTAACAATTTTTATAAATCTAAAATAGTTTCCTTCAAATTAATCATTTCTCTCTATTGAAATTAAAAAGTTATTAAAAACATTGTCAGAAACAAATGAAAATACTTTATAAAACATCTTGAGAAAGCATTGTAGAAGACATATTTTTTTTTTCAAATAAAAATAATTCTTCAAAATAAAAATCTTTATCTGCCATCGAATGACTATATGGCGTCGTCATCCATGCTCGCGGCGACGCCGGGACGCCACCATGCTGGGCGTGCACACGCGATCACATCCTGAGGGAGGATATAACCTCTCTGTATATTCAACACGTTATTCATTATCTTCATCCAATTACATTTTACTTTTCCTCTTCCACGATTAAACAAATTAACCAATCAAAATACAAAAAAGAAAACCAAGAAACGAAAATGACTCAATAAATAGACAAACAAATAAACAACTAAATAACTCACAGTATCAACAAGAGAACAAGACTTCATTTGTCAATTGTATATATATCATTCCTATCATTCAATCAGCTGTTTAACAATTTCAGGTACTATCGACCGAAGGGAACGAGACGATGCGGATTTGTCGTCGCATACCTTATCAAATACACAGATATATCTTATACACACACACACATTCTCACATGCACAATATTCATATGAATATCAAATACAAATATACAAATGTATATAATCTTAAGTAATAACTAATAATAAATATAATAAATATTTTTTCTACTATTTCATTTCTTCATATTGATAATGATACAAAATTAAATTGAAAATCGATACGAAATGTATATTTATATAATATATAAATATGTATTTAAAAATTAAAGTTCTCAATGTTGATTGTGCATTCATTTGTCAGTATTTTTTTCGAGGTATTAAATTAATAATTGAGTAATAAATAAATAATAAATATCGAATATGACACGTACTCAGAAGTCGCCCCATGAAACAGCAGGTATGCATGCATACACACAAATTTAACTAAAAATCTAACACACATATATGCATATACATATAGAAAATTATTCGCGGTCGTGTTTAAAGAGCCATGCCAATGACTTTGTATAATGAGCGAACGATTTAATAAATATTGAGATGAATTTTTCTACGTCAGAAGAAAAAAAAAATTAAATGAGTGAATTAAGTAACCTTTTAATATACAGTAAATGCCAATCAACGTGTTTAAACACACACATAATATAATATTTCAATGTACTCGTGAAGTCGCGAGGAGAAGTTTCAAGTAACGACGTCGACGGACGTGATACGATAGTATAGAGTCGATGGTTACATTCGAAAAGCAAGAGGGCCACCACCACACTCGGTACCGGAGAGCGCCTCGTTCGCAATAAAGAGAATCCAACGCACGCCGTTGGCTATGAATCGAAGCTTACGAAACATGAATACAACAATTTTAATTATTAGCTAAACAATTTTATATAATTCTCATTGTATTAAATAACTTATTAATACTGTCACAGTACGAGCAATAATTAATGTTCATACAATCAGACAATATTGATTACATATTATTATCCCAACTTTTAATTAATATACACCCAAAAAATACGCCGGTATTTAAAAAAAAAAAAGATACAGGTACGATAAAATCTGTAAATAAAAATTGTCAATTTAGGTTGGTAAAACAAAATAATTCTATAAAAAATCATGCATACATATCAATCTTTTTTTAACTAACGAGAGAAAACATGAAATAGAGAGAGAGAAAAAGTGTGTGTAAGGGGGATAGAGAGAATAAGGAAAAAAAAAAGATATATATGAATGAATAAAATATAAATTTTACTTACATACATATATTATATTTATTTAAACTTACTTTTGGCTCAGTTAAACGTGTGCTGCAGTATTTTGAGACCTTAGCCCACACACTTTTTTTTTTTTTTTTCCTTTTCTCCGTGAGGGGGTTATTGTCGGGTGTGTGTTGGCACGACAGCGTGTGTTACAATCTCGTAATGTGAGCCATTCCCATCCAGGGAAACTGTCTAGATTTCTCACTCACTAACGCCAACGTAACATATTAAATCCCATAAATTTATCCGTTGTTATTTATGCATTGAATAAAATGATGACAATAAAAATCAAAACCAATAATAATGAAATAACACACGATTTTCAGATAAATAATTTCATCACTAAATAATCCAATTGACGATAGTCTCTTTCTCTCTCTCTCTCTCTCTCTCTCACAAACTCTCGTTGTAATTTTTTTTTTCTCCTTTTCCCTATAATCTCTGTGTGTATTTGTGGTATGTATATTGATGATGGATCTTTTGGTATTAAACTCACAGCTCTTTATTATTAGTTATTATTTTATTCCTTATTTTACCAGGCTGCACAAACAGCAGCTCTCTATCACGCTCGAGCGGTGTCCATTTTCTGTGTCGACGATGGGAGCAACCACACACAAGAGAGTTCACCTCCTCTTTTTCGTTCGTGTATACGACGACGCGCCGTATCCACAATAACGATTGGATCGGTTTGCGACGTCGCCCCGTCGACAGAAAAAAAAAAATTTTTTTTTTTTTTTTCCCCTCAACACGTTGAATTTAACACGTTTGTACTTTTATTATTAGTTATTATTCTTGATATTATTATTATCAATGTTAATATTATTGAATCATTGTGAATTATTGTGTTAAATAGCGCGTGCTTGTACGTTGATTATTAATTATTGTGGATGAAAAGTAGTTATATATTAATTTTTGTGTGTCTCGTAAGCACGAGGCCGGCTCGTGTGGCTGATTGGTCGTCGGTAGTAATAGTGGACAAACGCGCTTGCACCACTGGCTCAAAGTAGTTTACTTGCTGCTATATATATATATGTTTGAATGTGTATATGTAATTTGTGGTAATGTACATGTATATTATATTGAGGTTATGTTTTATGATGTGTTAGGGTATGTGTGCACATACTGGCAGTTGCCATCTGTCGGTCATTGAGTAACTACAAAAATGCGCGCCAAAACTTTGGCTTGTATGTGTATATATATTTCCCGCAATATATGTTACCAACGTGATTAAATGTAATTCACTAAGTGTCCATTTTTTTTTTTGTTTGTTAAATGCACACAACCCCTTTGTGCGTCTATTTATTTATTTGTAATTATTTATTGTATAGTTAAGATGAGAAAATTGATGAACTATTATGACACTTTCACATGTATAACCTCAAATTATGTTTTCACTTCGGCCATTATTAGAAAAGTGACTTGAGAAATTTTTCTAGCGTTTGGACGCCGTATTTTATGTTATTCTGATGAAACGCAACCATAAATCCCATAGAATATTTATAGTATTGTAATGACATTTACATGTTATACAATATTATTTAATTATTTATGTGTTTATATGTGTGAAATAATTTCTCAGTAATTTTCTGATGAAGATGTTTTTTGTGATGGAAAAAATAAAAATAAATAAAAAAAAAAGAATGACGTGCTCACAATTTTCGCGTTTTCTTGTACATTTTTCAGAAGACCGCGGTCGAAACTGCCAGCAAGTTGTAGACTACCGTTCGTTTCTTCTCAAGAGGGGTATTTGAGAGGAGTCGACAAATTCAGGGACGTAAACACTTTGGGTCTTGAGTTATTCATTTTCAGAAATACGCCACTTCCAAGAAATAATAAATATCCATATACAATACATCATATATGTATATATTGTTTTTTTTTTTTTTTTTTATCATAAAATTTATTGTTATATTATCTACTAGGTCATTTGATAAAGTCACTAAAGTGTAGCTTGTAGAGAAAAATCACATTTAAAAGTTGCAATTCATTCCAAACATGAATTATATATCGACTACATTTATTAATAATATATTATAATGAAATATAACAAAAGCATGAATGTTATGATACAGAAATATACAATAAACTGTCTCAAATATGATGCAATATTTATTTACACGTACAAAAATTTATATTGTATTTTACAATATACATTGAATTTTTAAATGAACTGAAACATTAATAATAAGATATAAAATATTAGTGACTTGTTTGATAGAAAAAAAAAAATTAAATGGGATGGTTATCTTCGAAAAAGGGAATTGCAAAAGAATTAAAGGGGTTCTTGTATTACTCACCACGGGTCTGATGTGGGCCCGGTCAAGATTGAGAGAAGGGGACGAGAAACATGGGGCCCGGTGTTCCTTTCATAACGTATTTATTTGAAAAACCCTGTACGTACAATTAGGAAGGAAGAAAAAAAAAAGGACGAAGGCAGCTACCCAGACATTGCTTATATTTCTCCCTCTACAAACGACAGAGGGTCATATAAAATTCTTTTCTCCTTCATTTTTCCATTTGAAATGTCCCCTCTCTTGTTAAATACTGTATGGATGATGACCCATTATAAGGGTGGCAAAAGATGGACAAGAGATAAGTGCATAAAATTATGTTCATCTGTTGTTCTTTTTTCTTCATTTCTTTTTTCGTTATACATATTAGTTAATGACGGAGCTTTATGCTTCGATGATTTATGTCCATTATATGATCCATCATATATCAACAATGACAAACACTTCGGGTCGTTCTACTTCCGGCCGATCTAATATCTGCATTGCCGAATATGTTATTGCTTTTATTTCAGCGCCTTGTGGATGTTTGCCAATAGTAAATTCTTCTCCGTAAGCCGTAGCTTTTATACAAAATTTATCTCCATCAAATTTAGTAATCTTTACTTTCTGTAATATCCAAAAATAAATTCATAAACTCAGGATTAAATACTAAAACATTAAATAACAATAAGAGGATTAAATATGATTTATGAGTTTATGATGTAAGTAATAAATTTATAACAAATAATCTAACCTTGGCGACAAGAAAAGGTTCTGCTGAAAACATAAATAATAGTTCATCGAGAAAGTGAAACAGTAGACTTTGAAGATCATGTCCCTCAGCTTCTATATGATGCACTTGGAATATTTCTACTGATTCGATTTCTGTCATATAACCAAACATTGCGTTCCCACATTGTTCGAAGGCTTCGATCATTGTATCGCCCCATGCGTGCAATCTTGAATTAATTATTGTTCAATATCAATAATTTTAATGAACTAACGTTTAATCAACATTTATTTCACACAATGAAACCATAAATTTGAGGTTAATAAGAGATTATAACCTCAAAATAATATCATTTCAAAACTGTATGAATTAAATATTAATATTACTTACTGGACATCTGCAGTATGATCCAAATCTGTAATGAATTATTTAAAAAGAATAAAAAATAAATTGTATTATTATTTTTAATAAATATATAAGGGTTAGGTAATGATAAATAGCCGGCCCTGATTGTAAATTTCGCGCCAAGAAACCGTTACGATTCTCATCAAGAAACCACGTGAAAGTTAAAATTCATTATTACACATAACCTAACCTCAAATTTAGAATGTTATAAAATTGATTTTGAATGAAATAAATATAAGTATTTAAATAAAATTATTTAAATCAATAAATTGAATGATACTATATTACTTACATTCATATTTACAAGGTGGCACAATTAAATCATCATCCGTCAATTCGTCCATATTGGTAAAATCAATCAGCTGTTTTCTCCCACGTTTAAAAATTAACTGATCAGCTGATTCTCTGACAGTATCTCTTCAATGAAAATTTAATATTATCAGTTCGTTTACGAGTCTATTTACTACGAAGATGGCAGCACCAATTGAGAGTCAACTCAATCGGTACAGTAGTTTTACAATAAAAATGCGCGAATTAAAATTCATTAATACAAACGTATATTTATAAATTTACTCAGCAAATAGTGAGCGTAAAATCATAAGAAAAAAAAAAATCTCTTTTAATTTATTTAAAACGACATACATAGAAATAAATCAATTAACATACAGTTACGATTGGAATTAATTTGTGGGAGTGCTTAAATACATATACATACATTTATTTATCTGTACTATTAAACATATACATATGTAGGAGCGGTTTAATTTATATAATTTTACCTAGAAAATATTCATAAGTATACACACCTGTAACAAAGTGTCCCAGATTAATAAAAATAAATTAGATATATACGTTTGGTGATTGTCAATAAATTAATCAATATCTATCTCATGTTAATAATTCATTTGTTTTTATTTTTTCATCAAGTGATTCCAACGTTCGAGTTAAAATGCATCATGCACAAAAGAAAACTCGTTTTCTTCACAAGTCCAGGACGTTCAAGGGCGTCCACTTGAAAGACACATCATTCTGATGAAGTAGTGTGTTCTCGTTACATAAAGTTTTGCGTCTTTCATTTCATCTCCCATCGGTATGAAGACCGTAACATTGTCTGAATGATGTTGACTGTTAATGTGTTTGTTCAGCAATAAACTGCAGGGTACGACCATATAATATTATTTTTTTGCTGCTCATAGTCATAAATTAGTCATGTCAGTTATCATGATTGAGGAATTTTGTTTTCCTTATGTATTAATCTTTTTTTATAGAATTTTTACATTCAATTGGTTGCACAATTGTTTATATTGTACAATTAATAATTGATTTTTTTTTTTGTTCATTGTATATTAATGTGATTGAATTAAATTATTTATGGATGAGATTTTAATAAACAACAGAATTTAATATCATCAATAAAATTCAAACTTCGTTGGGAGCAAAAGGAATAGAGACTGATGGAAAGAATTTTGTGGTAAAATGAAGAATAAATAAAAGCCAACGGAGATATATTATTAAAAGTTGTTCTATTTGATTGGTGATGAATGCATTGAATAATTTACACACTGCATGACGATGTATGTTATTATACAAGAACAAAAAGAGTCATAACAAGGTCGATTTAGATATTATATCGAAGGGCAAATAAAAATTTTTGTTGTTTCTTTGAGTAAGATTAATGTACATTTAATTATTTGAAGGTTGAAATTCTCAAATATTTTTACTGCAAAGTTTATCATTTCCATTATACATTATTCATTGTTATCAAGTTTATCAAATGTACAATCAAGAAAATGATTTCAATCAATAATAAAATATAATTATTTAGTTACATTATTAATATGTTAAATCTATTTAATCTATAAAAAAGGAATCAAGTGGAAAATAAGGTTATGTATAATGTAGTAAATATTATGGTTTTTTTTTTTTAATTGTTACAGTGAAAAGATTGTCGTAGGACGATGTTAAAGGCTAATAAACCACCTTGGCGTTTATTCCTAACCTCTCTCGTTCCATACAATTTATGTATATATATGTGTATGTATTTACACCACCAATCTGCATCGAACGATTTTTTGCTATAATATTCCCCACCAACATGTATAAAGTATCTTAAGTTTGTATATTTTATATTTATATATATGTATTTCTAGCTTTATAATGACATGCAATTTTGCAACAGAACGTTGCACAGAGTCCTTGACTTGGAAAACTATATAAAGTAAGACTGGTGGAGCTGGCGGGACAGAAACTCATTCATTTTTAATAGAGTCAAGATGATGTTAGGAGTTTTAATTTTCGTCGGCTTTTGTGCATCGTCTGTTGTTAGTGATCAAGCAATACAATTACGTAAGTTTTCTATTATAAATAAATATATTTTTGTTGCAAGACTCATTTATGTGTAAGAACTTGTGTTATGTCTTTGTTTATATTTGTTATATTATTAAATATAAAATTGTTGTTACAGCTGCTGGATTAAAAACATGTAAGAAAGATAGTAGTGATTATTCGTCATGTCTCAGACTTGCACTTCAAGAATCATGGCCAATTATTGTTCAAGGTAATTTTTGAATAAATAATTTATAAATATAATTTATATTTGTTTTGAATTTTTTGTTGTTGATAATTTCATGCTAATAAAATAGAATATTGGAAGTTGAGTTTGAATGCTATTTAATAATTTCTGGTTTTCTTGTTTGTTAATTTGAAATAAAAATAGTGGGAAAAGAATTTTTTTCATTTATCGATTTATTAATTTTATATATTCAATGCAAATTTTAAAATTAATTATTGCATGAAAACCTGTTTTGTAGATACAGAAATATTGTAAGAATTAATTATTTTTTTATGTATCGATATTGATTTGAGTAATTTACCAATGGAAAGTTTATATTTCTTCTTTAACATTTCATTAATAGTAAATTAATGAATTAGAATTTGTATTAATATCTTTCTTGATATTGATATATTTAATATTATATTATCATAGTTAATTAAATAATATTAATATATATTTAAAATAATTATAGGTATACCAGAACTCAATTTGCCATCGATGGATCCACATTTCACAGAATCTGCGACAAATGATTTTGAATTTGGTGCAGTAATTGGTAAAATAATTGTACGTAATGCCAATACTTATGGAGCATCGAAGGTACGTTTCTTATCAGTACGAGTATCCCACAATGATGATCAACATCGTGTGGAAATTGATGTTGATATACCAAAAATATTCATTGAAGGCGATTTCAAAGCTGACGCCGCATTTGGTACATTTAAAATTGGTGGAAAAGGTAAATCCAATAATATAAAAATATTCACAAACAAATCAATGAAATTATAAATGTATCATTTAATAATGATCTATATTTATTAGGACAATTTAATATTAGTATGGAACATATTAGAGGAACTGTGGAAATTGATGGCAAAGTGAAAGATGATAGATGGGTCATTGAGAGCTATAATTTCCAACCTGAAGTTGGTACAATGAAAATTTGGGCAGATGATTTATTCAATGGAAATCCCGAGCTCAGTATGTCACTAATTCATTTAAAATATTTATAAATACTTAAAGATAATTAATTAATTATCCTACATATTTTCTAATTGCAACATTGGTAATAATTATTTTGTTTTTCTATTACAGCCAAGGCAGCACTTGATTTTGCCAATGAATACTGGCAAATTCTTTATTCTGGTATGTTACCATACGCTGCTAAAACATGGAATGCAATGATGAAGGATCGATTAAATGACGTACTCTCCAAAGTATCATTTTCAAGCCTTTTTCCATAAAGAATTAGAAACAATGAGAACAGAAAAAAAAATTGATTAATAATTACTAGTTGCTTTTAATGCTAATGAAGTTTTTTCTATAAACATTTATATTTTTCAAGATATTAATTTTTTTCCCCTACTAGATAATTTTCTCCACTTAAACAAAACATACAGCGTGTTCTCAATATAAAGGATTCATCATGACTATGATAAAAATAGAGAAAAAAAAAATGTACAAATAAAAAAAAAATAGAAATAACATTCATGAATACAGATTGGGTGAAAAGAAAAATAGTTCATTGTTTATTAAACCAAGTTTAAAATTTAGAAAGTGGTTACAAATATATATTTTATATATCTATATACATAAACATATATATAAGTGTTCATTTTGCGATGATTAAGTGGCCAGTTGGAAAGTTCCATTCACCTTGTCAACTAAATACACACGAATAATTATATTTCTTCGAAATTTCCCCAATTGTTTTTTGTTTTCCTCTCTAATTTTTCAATTCTTCTATATTATATCTGTAATTTGACAAATTGCTCTTAAACACATTTTAACAACACAAAAGTCTATAAATTAATCAGAGACAAAGAAATATTAACAGATTTATTATTGTAAATAATAATAAATACAAGGTGTATTCTATTTCACTTGAACATAAATATAACTAAATAATTTATGTGGAAATAATAATAGATATTATTTTAATAATAATTAAATATTGCCAACTATAACTTTATATATAGATATAATTATAAATATAAATAATATTAAATATACACACACGTTTGGTTAAGGTAAGAGGAAAGTTTCTACTGGTACATGGCGCAATAATTGATTTACGATTCCAATAATCAAAACAGAGAGTTTTTTCTTGAGCTGTGGCTCCATTGCTTTTAGCACCTCTCGTCCATTCTCACGAAGGAATAAATTAGATGCTTCGCCTTGATAAAAAAAAAAAATTATACGTATGCATGGAAGTGTCTATGTATGAATAAATAAATAAAAGTCATCATCGATAATTATATTTGCAATCAAATGAAAAAACACGTCTGATATCTTACCAATTATTTGATTGTAATTTGAATTCCTTTGAACATGCATAAAAACATTTTTTATATGAAGTTGAATTTCAAGTGTATCAATTTTAATATAAGTCTTTTCATTATTAATTATTGTTGATGCAGAGCCTTTAATAATACTCTCAACATGATCAAATTTTGCGTAAAAAGTTCCATTACTACTTGCAGGTAATATAATCAAAATTCCTGAACTTTAATTAATAAATAAAAAAATTATTAATACTTTATTACTTTTGTATATATTAATTTATATTTTTATATTTAAATTATATATTACCTGGTGTATTTTGCATTTAATTCAAGTCTTGGTATGATAACAATTGCTTCAAATTTTGAGCCAAATTTAATATCTTTAATTGTAAAATTACTCACTCCCTTTACAAACACTTCATTTAACTCAATTTTATATCCATTGACACCACCTGTTAAAGTAAGTATCACCTTATCCATCTGTTAAAAAAAGAAAAGTAATAAAATAATCTCATTTATTATATTAAGTTATAAAATTATGAAACATGAATAATTATTATATTATTATTATCTTTACAGTGTTCTCAATACATACTCGAAATGGTTCAACTATTGGTAATCCTATTTCTGGTATACCAACATTTAAATATGGACGAAGATGATGAAGCGTATTGATAAGACATGTCTTCACATGAGGATCATTATTTGAACATTGTTTTATATAATCAGCTGTTAAATTTATATATTTTATATTAATTTTATTTACATTTATTCATCCTGTTGAAATTAATTAATATTCACAGATATATATATTTTTATTAAATACTTACACGGAGTTTCAGCAGATATAATCACTAATAAATAACTAATAAATAATTCAACTGTAATAATCATCATTTTATTAGTATATTATATATTAATAATTCGTTTGTAAAAAATAAATAAATTAGCAATTAGTAAATATTAAAGATGAAAGTGCAATTGAAGATTGTGAATTATTAAATGTGTATATTTAATGAAGAATTATAAACTTTAATGTACGTCTTATACACTCACTAACAATCATTTCAACTGAACGATAAGTTTTTTTTTTTTTTTTTTTTTTTGAGTAAGAAGTAGAAGATGTTAAGTAGACATTATACTTTATGCATAGATTATTGAGGATACTTTCTCTAAATTTTGTACACCAATCGAACTTTGCATCCACATTGCATTGATAGTTATAATGAGGATATGAATTTATTATTTTTATTTGCAATATAAATTGTTTTGAGAAATTCATAGACTAGTGTGCATAATTTTAAATAAATTGAATTGGGTATTAATTTTTTGCTTGAGTAGTTTTACTTTAGTTCACTTTCATCCAGAGCAGTAGTGTTGTGAATTTTTGTGTTTTGTTTATTTTATCTTATTTATGTATTATTACAATATTGTATATTTATATAATTTTATTGAGTTTTTTATTGAGGGGGGTTGGTTATCTAAAGTATCAGATTAATTATAAAATTATACTTGTATTATTAGATTTTATAATTACAATTGTCTTAAGACCTTCGGTTTTGTATTGATAATTTTTTTCTTATATAAATTTAAAGGAAGTAAAATTACGAATTTAATTATTAGTAAGTTCATTATTTACATTATTTTATTTTTAATATTTTTAATATCATTATTAATGATTACTTTAATTTATACGTATGGATTTTTTATTTTTCCAAGTGACGTGCGCAATTTTTTATCACGTGAGAATATTTAGATAGGAATTACTATAATTATTCTAAGAAAAATTTTTATTCTTGAGTATAATTGAAGTATTTGTTTAAACAAATTAACCATCACATGATGGAAAATTCGAGTTTATTATTGATGACATTTAATTATAATCAGGAAAATGAATATAAAAATATTCCATTCCAATGTTTATTTTATATTTTCAATAAAATTTATTATATAAATTTCTATCTCATTTTTCATTCACAAATTTTATGTAGATTTTTTTTTTTATGTCTATAAGATAGAAGAAAAATAATATGAAATAAATAATAATAAAAATGGGGTAAAAAAATAAATTTTGAAATTTACTGTTCTGATTTTTGCAAAATTTTATTTACTAATATATTTGCTTGTTTATTTCTATATATTTATTTAATTCCAACTACCCTAATCTCAGGGTAAATTATCGAATTATTAGTGAATATATATATTATTATTGTAAATTACACAAATAATAAACAATAATAAAATAAACCATCAATTTAATATATTAACTATGAATAATTCTTTTCAAATGTACATTTTACTGTTCAAATTTTTATTTTACACTCATACATAAATTATCAAAAGATACAATAAATTTATTAATTATCACAAAAAAACCATTATTTATTCTACCATTTATCATTAAACAAAATGCAAGAACTTGTACGATAAAAATTTACAAATAAATATCCTGATCCACAATAAAAATATTTTCTAACAAAACCAAAGAAACAAACAGGAGTTTTGAAACAATTCTGAATATAAATATATTAAAAAATAAAACGCCATAAAAGAAAAATAGAAAACTAAATCTCAGTAATAAACAAATACAAAGAGCTATCACAATTTATCACTATTTTCTTAATGTACTTCATAAATTGATTAATGACAAAACAAAATTCGTCAAAGCTTTGTGACTTTTGGACAAATTCAATGTTCATTTATCAAAAACATGTCATGCAATATTTTTTTTTCTTTCTGCAATGTAACTGAAAACCAGTTTGATTCAAGTCTATACGTAACCAATGAATCGTCTCTCCATGTAAATAAACACATACATCCACTTAAATTTATATATTAAAAAAAAAAAAAAAACCCGAATAGGGAGGGGAAATTGTTTTGAGTAATTATATAAGATATATTCAAAAATTTACCGAATAAAGATCGGATCGGATTGACGCTCGTCAGATGCATTACTGAGAGTGAAAGCGTAAGCACACCACTAGCATTCGTGCGTTATTTATTGTGTGTGCGTGTGTGTGTGTGTGGTACTTGAAGTTAAATTGTACGGTGTGTTGACCGCAAGGACAAGAAGTTGGAGAACGCGATATATAAAATAATATATTATTGCAAAGGGAATGCTCGTGGCTGGACCAAGTATTAAAAAATACGTGTAACAAAAAAACAAAACAAACAAAAACATGTTCAAGTTGTTTATATTGGTTATTATTTATCTATTCGAATCATCTGTCGCAATTGAATTTGGTAAGTGACAAAAATAAATGAATATAAATAAAATAGATTATTTTTTTTTTTTATTATGATAAATATATATTATTTATAATATTGATTTGTTTTATTATTGTCAAATGGTATTATTTTAATTACATAATTTATTTTATGTAGGTCATTTAGATTGTAATATTATTTTTTTTGTTTCTTTTCTTTTTTTTTACTTACAAGTTATGTCTAGTTTTTAAGTATGTGAAACATAACAAAGTTCATCTGATCAAATGCGAAACATATCATGACAATTTGCAGTGATGTAGGTGAAAGTGAAATCAAATCGAGAACTTACGTAATTTCTTTTTTTTTTTTTTTTTTATGAAATGTTTAATTTCACACTGGTGATATACACAAAAAACAAATGGAAATTGTTTGATGATAAAGAAAAAATTCAGAATGTATTATTGAATATTAATAATTTTTTTTTTACTTGATTTTTAATGTGTGAATATATATTTTGTTTTTTTTTTTTATTTCTTAGATGAAGCGTTCAAGAATTGCCATCCAAATGTGAGTGGATTTGACTCGTGTGTTAGATTAGGATTGAATGAAATTCGTCCGTACTTCAAAACAGGCTTGGCGAAATATAATGTTGCGCCTTTTGATCCGTTCTTTGCAAAAGAGATAGTTGTGATGAGGGGCTTGACAAATCTTGGTTTCACTTTAAGGTTAAGAAACGTTACAGAAAGCGGTTGGACATCGAGTAAAGTCACGAAATTTGTTAGTGATTTACCAAATTATAAGGTAAGAATACTTAATAATAATATATCAAACTAAATTAAATGTTTTTATTTCATGTAACTAAATTTAGACATATTTATGTTATATTTTATTAAATAAAATTTTTTCACAATAGGTAGTGTATACTCAAAGTTTTCCAGCAAAATTTTTGGCTGGAAATTATGAATTTGAAGCCAATTTATTTGGCACCATAATTCCTAACAAAGGAAAATTCACACTGGATTTATGTACGTATTATTTAATATTTATTTTCTATATAATAAAATTAATCAATTATCAATTTAATCGAATTTGTTTCTCTTTTTTTATTCGCGCATTTATAGATGATTTAACACAAACAACAACAGCAACTCGTAAACCTGGTGAAAAAATTAAAGTTCGTGTCAATGTTGAGACAATAGGAAATTTAAAATTACACATAAGTAATTTATTACACGGTCGAGCTTTCTTAGAAAATATCCTTGATAAAATTATAAATGGTACATGGCAACCTGGATTTATTATTACTCGTGGTATAATAAATGATCTAGTATCAACAGCATTCACCGAAATATTCGGTAAAGCATTTCAAAAGTTTCCATTTGAAAAAATCATTGATAATAAATCCATAAATTCATGAATCAAATATTAATTCTTCAAAAGCAAATGAAACGATCTCAAATGCAAATCATGCCACGTACATTGTAATAGATTATTGTATATTATTATCATGTAAATATATATATATGTAACATACTTTCTAAACAGCCAGTTGATTTTTTAAAAATGTAGTTACAAACTCACAAATCCCATTTGAAATAAATTAAACAAATAAGTTTTTTTTTTTATATTCAATTTAAAAATGAATGAAGCATCCACTAACAATTATTGTTGCTGTTGCAGGGATCACCCTCTTTGGGCTCATCATATGAGCCAGCTTACCTTGAAATCCCTCTAGCATCCATTATACAGGTCCATGACCCCACATTCTTGCATCGTTAATATATCTATCCATATACATGCACCTATATTGTAAATAACCAGTTGCTCGTCTTGTATCATCAAATACATTTCTTCAAACTACATCAAGAAAACAAAATTCTATATTTATTATTCTAAATAATCCCCCGAATAATTTCAATTAAATATGAATAATATAAAACAACTATTTATTCCTAATTAAATTTGCGTACATAAATAATTCAATAAAATTAATTTTATATTTATTTAATCAATTATCCATTGTTACTTTACTAATATTTATATTTATTTATTGACTGTACAGTGTATACAATTAATTAAAATACAAAATAAGTCATCAAGGAAATACATTTACAGATCCTATGACGTTATTTAGACACATAACCTAGAATATTCAATGTCACATATTTTTGATCACTATTAAATTAATTTAATATAATAAACTCTACAGTCTACAACATAATTATACCTACTTATGAATCAATTAAAAAACAAATAATAAAATAAAGTAAAATTACTAATTATTAATTCTAAAAATTTTTAAATGTAATTATAATATATCTGCTTTTACTCTTCTGCGAATGGCGTTGGAAGAAAGTGAACAGTCAGGTTGATGTATTCAGGTCATTAACCTGTGCGAAAGTTTAGTTAAATATACAATAAGTATATTAAACTAGTGATAGTGACACCACTACGACAACAACGATGGTATACATTATTATTAATACATTACTATTTTTTATTTCATTAAAATAAATTTAATTTTGTATTTACCATGTTTGTATATAATTATACGCATTTACAAATAAGTAGGTATAGTTTATTGACATGATGGTGAGGAAGAAAGTCAAGAGACACCTCCCATAAGTGAAGTATATAAAACCCCACTCTTTCTCATTTATTATTGTACAAAACCTCAACTTTTATAGCGGGGAGCAATGTCAAGGTGGTGCTATAAGTCTCAACGCATCAACCATCAACCAGTCACTCCAGACGGAGAAGTTCAATCTGTTCATCCATTTTATTGGACAGTTAATTTTTCTAAATTAATATTAGAGTTAAATATTAAATATATTATTTATTATTTATGTTTGTTTATTTTGTATATATCAGGTATAACAAATATATAATCATTAACGTGATTGATTGATAAATAAATTAGGGATTTTTAAATTATTTTACGTGTGATTATAATAATGGAAGTACCATTTAGTTTGCGCGTTGGGATTATTTTTTTTTGTATAATTTTTGGTATTAATGCACGTGGAAAGTACAGAGGTTTAGAGTTTATTGAACCATGTTCAAGAAATGATCCTGAGCTTGAGGCATGTCTAGCTAAATCAGCCAATACATTAACGGAACATTTTCATAATGGTAAGTATATAAATTAAAGAATATATTTATTGTTATTTATAATTTTATATATTACATTTGTTTAATTCTATTGTTTTTTATATTTTAAAATCCCGCCAAGTTTATCGATAAAACAGATGTTGATATTAGAATATACAGTTGCGTGAGTGTGAATTATTTATTTTTATATTTATCCTGCTGCAGCTTGTAATATATTTTTTGCATGTCTTCTACTTTATCGGTTGATATATAAACGTGCATTTTTATCTACAAAAATGATGTGAAATTATGAATTTGAATTGAATTATAAGAGTGACAATTATATTGGGAAGTAGAAAATTTTATATTACATTTGTGTTGCAATTGAAAATAAAGCGATATGTTTTATCGACAAAAATAATAATATGCTGTTCAATGTTAAGTTTGTAATACACGATACAAAGAGGTTATAACGGTATATTAAAATGAAGACTTTGCGATGTGTCCTACATTTTAAATGTGATACGAGTGAATGGTTATATATTTACAGTTGTCATTTATCGTGTAAGTTCGTGTGTGACAAAAGAATATAAGCCATGGAGAAAAAAAATATTCCAACGCTCATTTCGTTACTAATACTAACGGTTATTTATATTTATTTATTTCTTTTTTATATACTTAAGTAGAATAAAACGACAATTAATCATTTTATAATATAGAGAGTTGTGGGTATTTAAAAAAAAAAATAAAAACATATTAATGAGTGAAATTTTTTTTCAAGGTTTACCACAATTGGGATATCCTGAAGTTGAACCAATAATTCTTGATGAAGTTCACATTGCACTGGGCAATGGACCAAATGCTTATCGAGCCCAATTTCGTAATGTAGCTGCAAAAGGTGTATCAGCATTGAAAATAACTGGATTGAGAACGCGAATTTCTGATGATGAAGTCCAACTTCAATTGGCTTTGTACATACCAAAGATCAGAGCAGCTGCCAAATATCAATCCAACGGTACTCTTATACTTGTTCAAGCAAGTGGTGCTGGTGATTACTGGGGCGAATATGGTACTGTCACATTTTTTTTTTTTTTTTTTTAATATATTTAAATAACAAGAACGAAAAAGGAGAATAAAATGTTTCATCGATTTAAAATTTATCTTCCTTTTTTTTTTAGATGGTGTCAAAGCTAAAGTTTTCCTTCGTGCTCGACCATTTTCAGTTGAAGATCGTAAATATTTACGATTAGAACAATTAAAAATGGATTTTAGTGTGCGTGATATTAAAATGGGAGTAGAGAATGTTCATGATGGCAACACAATAATACGTAATAATAATTTTGTTTCTTTGATTAATTAATTTGATAATATATATTTTAATTGAATAATATTTATTAATTTTATTTGTGTATATTTTAAATTTTAGAGGCTGCATTGAATTTATTTATTAATAGTAACAGTCAAGATTTATTGAAGGAAATGAAACCAGATTTACGACGTAAACTCGTGCAAGTCATGACAACATTTGTTGAAAAATTATTTGCACAAGTTCCTTATGACGCTTGGATCGAAGATTAATTGACAAAAAAAAAACACTGATAAACTAAAATTACCATAAAATAAATCAATTATTAATTTATCCATATTATTATTAGTATTAGATTTAATTACATTATTGTAAGTTTATTAATTTATATTTGCTATAATGTTGTTTGAACATTTATTTTATTTCATGTTTGAATTTTGTGCAATTGGTTAATTAGCTTTAATCATTCAGTACATGTTTCATATGTTATTGTTTTATTATTTAAACATTTATTATGTCACATGTCTGTTGGTTTTATATGAAAACAGAAATTAATTCCATCGTTCTGTTATTTTAATTTAATAATTATCATACAAACTTTTAATTTAGATATTTATTAAATAAAGTAATGACAAATAATTAAATATTATTTGAAAATTTATAATTAATTAATGAAGTAAGTTTAATTTAATGTGAAATTAATGGATAGTAAAAAAAAACAAAATTAGTTAAGTGGTAGAGATGTAGTGAAAAATGATATAAGAGTTATTAATATTTATGATAAAGTAAAAAAAAAAATTTTCAAGTTCAAATATTATTTAATAAAGATAACTGGCAATTTACAAATCTGCGCGTTTGCTGAAATAATAAACTACTATTTGGCACGTGTCTTGTGTATTATATAATGAATTATGTCACTGTGAGTTTGTCTTCTTCTATAATCAATAACATTTGAATTTTTATCATAATACACAATTTTGTTTAATTGTTTATTGAACTTGTGATGAGTCGTTCAATTCTCGCTTCCATTTATCATGAATATATATTTTTAAATTTGTATATATAAACATAAATATATTTCTTTTGATATATTACGCACACATATAATTTTTATTGCAGTGAAGAGTAACGAAAAAAAAAAAAGTAACAACAATGCAAAAAATAGAGATAATAATTTTCTAAGAAATCGAGATAGGAAATTAAATTATTCAAACTTGTATTATGAATAGCAAGAGGAGAAAAAATTTACATGGGAAATTTTGTATGAATTAATTCATCTTTTATTTATTTTTTCTTGATTGTTTTTTGTTCAGTAATTGTTGTTATTGTAATGGAGCCATTTAATGTTCTATTGTAATATTCTAATAGGATAAAAAAAAATTGTATTCTTAAAACTTAAACAAAACAATGGACATTAATATACGTCAGTTGTTTTTCTCTTAATTTTTTTTTCACATGAAAATTATTTTATACTCAAATAAAATAATTTAATAATATTATATTAATATTTTTATCAATAATATACTTTACTTAACTCAACAGATTCTTATTTATTATTTCATTATGAGTTTTGTAAAATATTATTGTCAGAATTTATTATTTAATATTTTGACACGCACAATTGTTGGACGAGTCGAAAAATGAATAAACAAATTGCATTTTATTTTGACAAATACATGATTATGACATAAAAATGTCCACGGCGATAAAGTGGAACGATAAATGTCAACATTGAGCAATACAAAATTAAAAAAAAAAAAACAATAATATAAATGAAAATGCAAAGAGAAATAAAAAATAAAAGAGCAAAAAGGATAAGGAAATGAATTTAAAAATGACATGAATTGTTATATGCAAAAACATACGTGATCATCTTGATGTGATTTGTTGAAAGAGGGGAGTTGGTATAGTAGTGGGAGTGTACTTCCTTATACAAGTCTTTTGGCATTACAGACAATAGTTATTTAAGTAGAATCAAATATTCGTGACAATTGTCAACCCAATATATTGGCGTGCAGACTAGAGAAAAATCATTTGATTATCCTGCAGAGCATAGAAACTTAAATTTCAATTGATAGAACAATTTATTATTTGTTTAAACAAATATAAAAAAAAAATTAATAATGGCACAAATTATTGTTGCATTTATTGCAATTTTTCTTTTATCTGTATCAGCAGTTGATTTACGTACGTATAAAAAAAATGTGTATTTATTTATTAATTAATTAATTAATTTATTTATTTATTCTCAACTGTTTTATAACATTTATAATATACATTTCATTATTAGATTAGTAATATTAATTTGATTATTGAATTATTTTATTTATATGATTTATATCAGAGATTTTTTTAAAATTTTAATTGTTTTGTTTTATTTTATTTCAATAGCGGAATTTCTTCATGTCTGCAATCGAAATGACCCGGATATTAATAAATGCATTTCGGAAAGTGTAATGCATATAAGACCGTACTTGGTTGAGGGTGTACCTGAATATAATATTCCATCACTTGAACCATTACTCTTGAAGGAACTTGTTGCATCTGAGAGTCAAAATGGCATTAGGATTTCTGGTAATAATGTCAAAGCTTATGGTGCTAGTGACTTTACAGTTGGTAGAATGATGTAAGTATTTTTTTGTTTTTTAATTTTTCATTATTAAATTTATATCTGGCGATTATTTGTCAAATATATTGTGTTTATTATCAATCATAAATATAACAAACTTTCAGTAAACTATTTTATAAAATCACTGAATTAATTAAAAAAATAAAATACTTGGCATAAATCGAAAAAAATTATTTTTTTAAATTAACGTAATATTATTGAACATGCACATGAATGTAATAATCATGTCGTGCATAAATAAATAAATTTAAATTACTATTATATTTACATTAGTGTTATTTGTTCATGTCGATATTGAAAAAAAAAAAATTTTTTTTTATTTATTTTATTTGTCATTTATTAATTCCTATTGGATATTTCACAAACACAATATTATTTAGCCATGACATATAAACACATAAATATTATTAAAGATTTGTTTTTTTTTTTAATTATATTAGATAATTAATTTAATGAATTTTATTAATGTATTTGTTAAAATGTCTAATTGATTTTTGTTTTATTATTTTCATTGTTGGAATTAAGGGTGGATATGGATAAATTGGAATTTGACTTTGATATTCATTTACCGCATTTATATTTCGTTGGTGAATATGAAATTGATGGTAAAGTATTGCTACTACCAATAAGAGGCAATGGACAAATGCATGGTAATATTACTGGCGTTATTGGATCTGTTATATTCCAAGCATCATCAGATCCAGATGATGCGGGTGTAAGACAATTTCGCATTATTGATTTTAAACTCAAAGTCACTGTTACCGATGGTAATCTCAAGCTTGACAATTTATTTGGAGGTGATGGTATCATTGGTGACGTAATTAATAATGCAATAAATTCAAATTTTGATACTTTTATTCGTGAATTAATGCCGTTAGTTGAGTTAGCATTGGGACGTGCTTTTGAAGATATTGCCAATGGTATTGTACGTGTCTTTACTTTTGATCAACTTTTTCCAAATTGATATAATTCTTTGGAGAAAAAAAATTAATAATAATATAAAAAAAACAAAAAAAAAAATACATCATAATTTATTTCTTAATAATTCTGTAATTTTTGTTTGCATTGAAATTATTTAATTGATATATTTTTTTTATTGTTTAGAATGTTTAGGAAAGATGTATTAATGTTTGTTTATAATGTAGAATTTTTAAAGGCATTATTTTGAATAGGAATAAATTAATTTTTATTTCATAATTGAATTTTTATTTGAGAGTGTAAATAAAATGATTAATTTTTTTTTTCCTTTTATTTTTCTCTAAATAATACATTTATATAAGGAATATATTCTTTGAATACGATAAAATTTAGTCGAAAATGATGTATAAAATTAAAAATTTAATATAGTTACATGCAAAATTTATATTAATAAAATAATTTACGTTATTTTTCTCACTTTCTTGAACTGAAACATTTTTACAATCATGTAACATTATTTTAAACTGTATATTTATGAATTATATGATATAAATATTCACATGGCTATTAAATAAAAAATAATGATCCAGTATTTTTTTCTATTGCATATTACTTGAGTGGAAACAATAAAAAAATTGAAACTACAAATTATATTTCCCTCAAATTAAATACATAAATTCAAACATTCTAATTATTTCCTACAATTAAAATTAAAATAACAGCATTTTTCTCACAATAATAAAAATACAAGCAATATAAATCAAAAGAATTGTCGATCAATTTATTTTTTTTTTGTTGTATTGAAAAAATAAAAGAAATAAGAATGGCAATTGAATCACGCAAGGATGACAAGCATCATCAGTCCACAAGGCTACACATTAATGTACATCAGCAAGACATTTATTTCACATTTCCTCCGTCATCATGTTTTTTTTCTTCCAACAATAAATCATACATCATTACATAGATTTCAATACACAAAAGAATACATTATTTATAAAATATTAAAACCAATCATTTATAATATTACATTAAATATTTTTGTACATCAGAAATAAACTGATTTTGTTTTCATTTAATTTAGTTTGAAAGATAATAATATAATTAAATTCCAGCCAATAATCACAAATTTAATCATAAAAATTATTATAAAATTTATATATTGATTTAGACTGAAATAAAACATGACAATATATCAATCATTAAAGTAATTAATGGCACTCTCAATACATAACATGGATATATTTTTGATGACTGATGATGATTGATGATAATTCATATAGATTTCAGACAAATTATTGTTATATATTAAACAAACATTATTTTTCATGTATTTATATTTGACTTTTATTCACGATCCGGAAATAATTCATTGTAAGTAAAGTGCTTGCAAATTTTATTGCTAATATCGAGTACTTTTGCTGAAATAGCTTTTTCAAGACCAGGTTTCATGCTATCAGTAATTTCCTTACGATTTGTATTAATTACAGCATTGACAGCATCAGCTACTGTTGGTTCAAGTCCTTCAGTTGGAACAAAATGTGATTTATAATCTACAATATCCAATTTAAGTTTAATTCCAGTGAAAAAAAATTGTTTCCCTTTTTTTGTATCTCGTAATGTGTAGCTTATCGTAGCATGTGCATTAATTCCCTCTGTTGAATTAATTAAATTAAATAAATGTGTTTGTATAAAAATTAAATTATTATTAATTATATATATTATTAATTAATTATATATTAATATGAAAAATTATACTTACCAACATCGAGATCTATGGATCCTTTTGTTTCAATTGGAACAAGTATTTTTGCTGAAAATTCATAATCACCTTGAAGTTTCATTTTATCAAAATATAAATTTGTGATAAATTGTTTTTTTTCAAGATCAGCACGAAGTGATTTTATTTGAAATTTATCCATGTTGTAAAGAGTAACATTAGAAGCAGATGCTGTAAAACCTTGTGTTACAGCTAATGGAAGTTTATCTTCAATAAATAGAGGATTTAGTGGTGGCACATCAAATTCTGGGATACCAGTAATTAATTTATTTCGTACTTTTTCAATACTATTTTTTATACAATCATCTAATTTTGGATCACGTCGACCACATACGTGTATGTATGAAGCTTAATTAAAAATAAATAAATATAATAAGTTAACAGTTAGAATTTTAATAATAATTAATTCATTGTAAATTTATTTTAATTTTACTTACGAATTTCAGCAATTGTAAATCTGATAAATAAAACATTTAAACAAAGTATTATAAATTTTGCCATAATGTAGAGAATCGTTGTGTTGTTTTATTCAGGAAGAAAAAGACTGAACTTGTCTAGTTCTTTCCGACATTTATATATTCTTGTTGCTAACCAATTATAATAATCATGCGTTGATGTGATTGAAGGATTTTATCGATAATCAATTCAAGGTCACGATCATACATTGCAATTTTCTAACTTTAATGTAAATAAATATATATGTATATATGTGTCTCATTTCCAGCAATGTAATATTCCCTTTCTTGTAGTTGCAATTAAACTTTGTTCATTATTAATATCACGTACGCATGAGTAGCTTGTAATTACTCATTTAATTTTTTTTTTTTTCTTGTCATTTTTTTCGTTTTTATTAGCAATCGTAATTTTTTATTTGTTTTTTTTTTTTTCAAGCATGTGTTTGTTTAATATATGAATAATAGATTAAAACATTATGACCTTAATTAATAATTTAATTGATATTCTGATAAAATGATTTTTCATTATAGACATAAATTGCCAATTTAATGGCGTGAAAAATTATTATAAATGTTTGTAATAATTAAATTTTTATGTAATAATTAAATTTATATAGATTGTTAATTGACTATGACATGAAAGAGAATTTATAATTTTTATATACTTATTTATTTGTTTATAGATTAATAAAAAAGACAGAGAAAAAAAAAATTAAATTTTGATTTTTTTTTCAAATTTATTAAAATTTGATTAATTTAAAGTAATTTTTATTTTGTATAAAAAAAACTGTTTGTACAATATATATAATTATCATTTGTTTATTAATTTGCTTGCGTATATTAATTAATTATATCGATAAAAAAAATAATTGATTTATTAGAATTTTAAAATAAAAATTATGATTTATAATTCAAATCAATTTTTTCGAGCAAATGTTAAATATTTTTATGTAGCTCTAAAATTATTGTTAAATAATTACTACGACACAAAATATTACTGTTAATTATTCACGGTCGGGAAATATTTCATCGTATGTAGCTATATTAGCTATTTTATTTCCGATAATTAGCATTTTAGCTGCTAATGCTTTTTCAAAACTGGGAATAACACTCATAGCTATTTCACGATGATTACTATTCAACACTTCATCAATAGATTCATTTATTATCGCAGTATTTGATCCTTCTTGCACTAATGAACTAAATCGTGTTTGAAAATCTTTCATTTTTAATTTATTAGTAGCTGATGTGAAATAAAATTTTTCACCCTTTTTACTGTCTTTTATCGTGTAGCCCAAAGTAGTTTTCAATTCAGCATCATCTAATAAATAAACAAAATGAAAATATTAATATTTAAATGATTATAATTATATTTTATGAATTAGTAAAATTTTTTAATAATTATATTTATGTATATTTATATATTTATTTACCTATATTAAGTTCGACAGATCCTTTTCCCTCAATTTGAACAAGAATTTTAGCTGATAATCCATAATCAGCCACAAGTTTCATTCTATTAAAATGAAGTAAACATTCAATTTTTTTATTCTCAAAGTCAACATGCATATTTTGTATTTCGTATGTAGATGCATTATAAAGTTTAATATTAGAAATATTGGCTTTGATGCCGTTTAAGTTTGTTATTGGTAATGAATATTCAAATTTTAATGGTTCAATTGATGGTACATTAAGTTCTGGAATTCCCTTAATTAATTTAGGACGTAAAAAATTGAAACTATTTTTCACACACTCATCCAAATTTGGATTCCTCCGACCACACACTGGTACAACTGACGCTATAATTAAACAAACAAATAAATTAATAATAATAAATCAATAAATATTCTACTTTAAAATATTTATTTATATACTTACAAAGTTCAATAGCGATTGAACTACCGAATAAAATGTTCAAAATAATTACTACAAATTTGGTCATTTTGAAATAATTATCTATCTTTCGTGTTTGCCACGAAGAAAATGACTGCAATTATTGCACTAGAGTCGGTATAAATAGTCTTCTTGAATGGATTAAATAAATAATAATTAAAAATGAGGGGGAATAATTTATCATATAATTCACGTGTATTTTCCTTTCCTCTATTTAAATTTTCGTACTTTGTATCATGAGTACATATACATACTTATACTTATTATATACAATATGAAACAAACATTGTATATACTTAATGATATTTATTTCTTCTTCTATCATAAATAATTATATTTCAATTATATAATTACGTTTCAATTTTTGTTTTCTCACTTTAGCAATGTTATAGATAATTTATTCAAACAAAATCAAACTCCAATACATATATAATTATGTATTTATATATATTTATGTATGTATAACATTGACAGCATGATTAATATTAATAAACATTGAAAAAAGTGTTTGTTTATATTCACAAACAATGTGTTGATAATTCATTATGTGTGAGCAGCACTTTTTATTTCTATGATTAATATTTACAATAATTATCTTAAAAATATTAAACGATGAATTATTTTTCAAATAATTATATGTATCATGATGAAGATTGTTTAGAGCATATAAGAGTGTATTATTTATTCACGATCAGGAAGAAGTTCATCGTATGTAAAATGACTGCCAATTTGATTGGCAATTTCAAGCACTCTTGCTGATATTACTTTCTCAAGTTGTGGTGTTATACTTTCAAGAATTTCTTTCTGTTGATCATTAATTACAGTATTAATAACTTCACCAAATGTATCATCTGGTCCTTCAGTACCGATGTATTTCGATGTGTAACCATCAATTGATAATTTACAAGTCATTTCAGAGAAAAATACTCGTGGACCTTTTTTAGTGTTGATAAATTTAAAATGCAGGACTCCCCTTGCGTCAATAGCTTCTAAAAATTGATTAAAAAAGTAAAAGAAATTTAGTATCAATGCAATAATAAAATTAATTATAAATAAACAAATGTTATAAATAATAAATAAATAAATAAATAGCAAATAATAAATTTAAAAAATTATAAATAAATAAAAAACAAATGATAAATACATAAATAAATAACAAATAATAAATAAAAAAAATTATAAATAAATAAAAACAAAATAATAAATAAAAATAATGATAAATAAATAAATAAATAGCAAATAATAAATAAATAAAATTATAAATAAATAAATAAATGGCAAATAATAAATAAAAAAATTAGAAATAAATAAATAGTAAATAATAAATAAAAAAAATTATAAATAAATAAAAAGCAAATAATAAATAAATAAATAAATAAATAAATAAATAACAAATAATAAATAAATAGCAAATAATAAATAAAAAAATTATAAATAAATAAATAAATGGCAAATAATAAATAAAAAAATTATAAATAAATAAAAAGCAAATAATAAATAAAACAAATTATAAATAAATAAAAAGCAAATAATAAATAAAAAAAATTATAAATAATAAAATTAATTATAAATAAAAAATATTATAAAAAAATAAACAAATAATAAATAATTTAAATAAATAAATAAATAACAAATAATAAAATTAAATAGAAATAAAAAAAATAATATATATATATATATAGAGTTATTGTATATAATTATTTACTTGTACGAATGTCAACGGGGCCCATTCCTGAAACTGGCACAACAATTTTTGTCGTAATATTATAATCACCAGTCAATCTTACACTGTCTAAAGAAATATGTATATCTAGACGTTTCTTCTCCAAATCTATATGAAGATTTTTAACGTTAAATGTATGAATATTATAGAGCTTCACATTTCTAGCATAAGCCATCAAATCTTTCGAATTAGATAATGGAAGTCCATGATCTAATGCCAATGGTTCTAATGGCGGTACTTGAATTTCTGGTATGCCAGTACGAAGTTTATCACGAAGTGCATTTACACTGTTCAATACACAAGTATCCAAGTTGGGATCTCTTCTGCCACACACCTTTATAAATGATGCTATGAATAAAACAATTTTTTAGTTATTAATTTAATCAAAATATATATTGAAGAAATTAAATTAATATATTTTTATTCGTAAATATATATTGAAATAATTATTTGTATATAATTACTTACGAACTTCAGCGAATGTTATTGCGACAACAATCGCAAATATAAAAGAACTCAATGCTCTCATTATTATTATGTTAGAATTTATATTAAATTATTTACAAAAAAAAAAAAAAAACAGATTATATTTAGTTAAGTTACATGTATAAATTTATATATTTTTTATTCCTTAAATGTTAAACGAATTCGTGAAACGGTGGTGTAATCACGGTGGGTTATTCAAAACTGATATTACGATTGGGAACATCGCTGAATTATATACTTGTTGTTCGGTTGGCAGTGACCGTTTACACATACCACAATGAAATTTTTTTTTTATATATACATATATTTGATTAATTTTTATTGAATTAATATTCGTGGATATGTCTTATGACGTAGTAAATCTTCCATGATTTTTATTCTTGTGCCATGATTTTTTGTTTTATTTCTTTTTATTTTATCTCACTTCGACATTGACATTGTATTTATGGTAAATAATTTTTTTTATTCTATAGAGTCCCCGTCAACATTGACTCTGAAGAACTCTCATTTTTTACTATGACGCAATGATAGTGAATAAAAAAAAATTTTGAATCTGTGTTGATCTTGAGAAAACCAAAAAAAAAAAAAATTTATACATGTATATATGTATAAAAAAATTATTTTTATAAATAAGTAAAAATAAATAAAAAAAATAAAAATAGAAAAAATTGATTGTTTCATTATTATGATGTAAAAAATGATGATGAAATTTTTAACATTTCATTTATATATTCATTTTTATATTGGCCTTAATACACACATGTAAATATTTAATAAAATAAAATAATTAAAAAAATAAATAAATAAATAAATAATAAATAGAAAATTATTCTTTCAAATTTAAACACTTAATTACATTAATATTCAAATAAAAATCACAAATCTCAGCAAATAATTAATTTATTACATTATAAAAATTTCTTATAAATATCATAATTAATCGTCATCCATTATTTGTAATAAAATCCACTGAATCTACATAAATAAATAATTCCAATTCCCTCATAAAAAATAAAAAAAAAAAAAAAATAACAATCCCAAATAAAACGTCCGGCATCATAAAATTCATAAACAAATATTAATGTTCCCAAAAATATTATCTATAACCGACATTTAATTAATAAATAATATACAAAGCCATCATCATTAATCAATTCTAAAAAATAATTAAATTTATGATTGACGTCATCTATCGTAATTTTATATATGGGGAAAGACTGAGAGTTTGTTGTTGCCACTCTCTGCGGACGTTACCGAAACGAAAGCGAGAGTCACTACATAAAAGACTATATGTATATATATGTATTTATATATATTTATACATGTACATAGAATATATTGCACTAGGAAAAATGTCTAATCGTTTGAGTTTGCTAATCTCAAACCGTCGACCGTATATACACTCTTACATTCTCTATATTGCGTTTTAACGCCCGCGTTATACCCTATGCTGTTCAGTATATATATTTTTATATTGGATAATACTTGGGGGGCTGGCGACAACCAATGGACGTCAAGTGGCACGAGGTAATCAACCTGCCACCGAATGCAATAATGTAATAAATTTCATGTTTTAACTGGGTAGCTTTTCCTAACTTTAAGTGTATCTCTCTCATCACCCATATTGCATTTAACTACATATTCTAGGTACTACACCATTCAACCATCAGTTTTTACTTCAATCGCGTTTGTCTATTAGAAACAAACACATCATGATCGCATCATTTATTCGCGTGTGGTATATTATTATTTATTTAAATTATATTTTGAATTTAATTTGATTTTAATTTATTTTATTTGATAAATTGATTAAATAAATATATATTTAGATAATTGTTATGATATAATATATTTATGATATTTTGATGTTTAGTTTGATTTTAGTTTGATAATTTATAAATAATAAAGTAAAGTGTCGTAATCAATACGAAAATTTATTCGGTACCGATCCGGTTTATACAGCGGATGGTCTCATTTATATTCTATGAGGATGACGTGATAGTTATATTATTTATTAATGTTTAGGATTGTGTGCGATTTCAGACGTTGGTAAATGGTGGGAGTGTTCGTCATTGACGAATATATATATATATATATTTTTTTTTTAATTAAGAAGGGTCAAAGAAAGTATTATGAAATAATTTTAATTTTTAGTGAGAATGTTTTATTTTATTATTTATACACATGTATGTTTAATTGTCTATGAAAGAATATTTATTATTTTATTTTATTATAATTCAATGTCAAGTATTGTGCAATTTTTTACTCTGCATTATTATATGGATAAATAAATATTTAATTTGTATTTTGTAATACTAATTTTGAAGTTTAATTTTAATATCTGAGCAGTATAATGTACTTCGGCAATAGTTATTCAATACTCATTCAGTCTTGCTGTATTTAATTATAAAATATTTTGCACGCTATGTTATTTCATCGATTTTTTAGAATGTGAAATAATTAGTTATGCATAAGACTTATTAAATATTTTACAAGCTCTATATATTATCTAATATTTATTAGTTAATGTTATACATGTAATTTGTAATTTTACGACGATTATATTTCCTGTTACTAATTTTTTCTCTTCATTTCAGCTTGCTCGCAGCAGTAATAACACCAATATTTGCAGCATTGCGTGAGATATATTTGATAATAATTTATTTAATGAAGAAAATAATACTGAAATTAAAAAATAAAAATAATTGAATATATTTTAAAATGTTTTTTTTTATTTTTAATTATGGATTTAATAATATTGTGTTTTTAATTGCAGCTTCTTATATAAAACCATGTAAAAAATCTGATCCTAATATTGATCAATGTATCACAAATACGATTGAAGGTTTACGTGGTAAATTAAAAGAGGGAATTCCTGAGCTTGATGTACCTGCAATAGAGCCATTAACATTGGAACAAATACGTTTGTTACGTGGTCCACAAGGTGCAAGACTTGATATAAATCTCACGGATATTCAAGTATAAACACGATTTTTATTATGTTTGTTTATGTAGATAAATTATTTTTTAATTGATTTATCATAAAAGATATTTTATATAATTTTATTTATTCATGCATTATATTTTTTGAAAGTTTAGGTGAGTGGTCCATCGTCATTTAAAGTTCGTGAACTTAAAGCCAATACTGAGAATGTGACATTTGCATTTAAAGTTAGTTTTGATAAATTGAGTTTTCATGGAAAATATCAAATGGATGCGAGAATTTTACTGCTAAGACTCACTGGCAATGGTGATTTAACAGGAAATTTTAGTAAGTTTATATTTATATTTATTTCTTTCTGGCAACTATAATTTTTTTTTTTAATTTTATATTTGAAATTAAATAATTTTATTTTTTGCTGATAAAATAATTATATTTCTATTGTAATTATTCAGTAATTATATTTACACATTTGTTGCAATAAAAAGTATATGGTTAAGGTTCAATTGAGGATAAATAAAATTTTAAATCCAATGAATTAAAATCCTGAATTAATATCACAAAATTAAAATAACAAAATAATTTATTAATCGATAAAAAAAAAAATATTATTCAACTTTTAAATTTATATTTCACATCATTTTCATAATTATAATGCCATAAAAAATTAACCCTTCATCCTACATCAAGCAATTTATTTATATTAAAAATAAATAAATAAATAAATAAATTAATCTAATTAAAATTTTTAATATATTCATCAATTTATATATCACACAAAACAAATTACCATTATAAAATATATTTATAAACATAAATTACTCGGCTAATTATTTAATTATTTATATACATTCAAATATTTTTATTTAATATTATTTTAATAAATACAAAAATATATTTCCTCTATATTTACAGGTGGCTATGACTCTGATGTGATATTAAGAGCGCAAAAAATTATTAAAGACAACGATACATATCTCAAGTTTGATAAAATGGAAATTGGCATTAAAGTTGGAAAAGCAAATATTTATCTCAGTAATTTATTTGGCGGTGATCCAATTCTTGGTAAATATTCAGTCATATTATTTTAATTTCTATTTATTTCTTCATTTTATTTCATTGAACAACAATATATCTACGACATTAGCTTTATTGTTGTTGTTATTATTATTATTATTTACATGCTGTTTGCTGATCACGTGGAAAAGAGTTCATGGATATTGTAAAATTAATGAGTCAAATCACGGTTTGTTGTACGTGCGCAAATTTTTTTATTGAGGTCTAGACATTTTTTTTTTTTTTCCATTCTTTCTCGTCTTTATTTTATTTTTTTTTTATTTTATACATTATCGTAGCAAATTATTTTACAAACTCTACATGCAGGTTATTTTATTTTTTCCTTCCTTGGTTTAATAAGTAATTATTTTTTCATGTTAAAATAATTCCATGATGATAATTTGTAATTTGTTTTATTTATTATTTTTTTTTTTTTCAATGAAGTAAATAATGGAATATACATTTATAAATAATTTTCATGAATTCCTTATTGATTGTTCTTTATATATATAAATATAGAATTATTATTTTTATAGCGAAATATTATTCCTGTAAATTAAAATTCTTTTAAAGATATATTAATTATTTTTTGAATATTTCTTATTTATTTACTATTAAATGAAATATTAAAAATTTAATACAAAGATAATATTAGAGAGTATAGAATTATATTTTGCTGTACAAATTCACGAACCAAGATTGAATTTTATTTACTCAATAAAAATTAGAATTATATTAAAAATATTATGCTTAGAATAATAAACTTAAATATTTTATTTTAATATAAATGTCCGCAGGACCAGCCAGCAATCAATTGCTCAATGCAAATAGTAATTTATTCCTTGACGAGGTGAGACCTGTACTGGAAGATGCACTGGCAAATTTATTCACGGATGTCGCAAATAAAGTTACAAGATCATTTACATACAGAGAATTGTTTCCAGATGATTAAATACAAAACTTATTTACGTTTTATTAAAATTAAAAATCATTTGTAAATATATAATATATTCATCAATACTTATTCCCGCACAATGTAGTATTCATCACGATAATTATTTCATTTATATCCATCGTATAGTGTAGTATGAATGTGTGCAAATGATTATGTCGAAAAAAAAAAAAAAATACAAAAAATAATCATGGCAATATTTCATTTTTTGTTAATGCACCAAGTGCACGTGCTGCTAATGCTTTACCAATTGACGCTGCTGTTTCTTCAATTATTGGATTTATTATATCCAACACAAGTCGTGGATTGGCATTGAAAAATGACATGGCTGCATCAGCTAATAATTAATAGAAAGAAAAAAAAAAAAGAAGAAGAAATAAATTTATTAAAATAGTTAAAAAAATTTTTTTCATCATTGTCAAAATTAATTTAAATTTATTTATATAATTTTACCTGTTAATTCTTGCGCTGGTGGTGCTTTCAATTTAACATTTCCATTACCAACACGAATTTTTGTTATTAATCTATTTAATTCAATTTTTTCTATTCCTTTATTGTCAGTTATTTCTTTACCCTCAGCCGTTACACGAACTTGAGTATTAGCTAATAAATAATAAGAAAAAATATATAAAATACAATTAATTATTAATTATATAAGCTTTTGATAATTTTTATAATTGTTATTTAGTCTGATATATAATATGAAAAACAAAATAAATAAATAACTTACTAAAGTTTCCCCAAAATGCGCCTCTTCCAGTGAGTGGTAAAAGCAAAAGGTTCCCTTTGACATCATAATTACCATGAACATGCATATAAGGTAATCGAACTTTCATAAATAATGATAAATCATCAGGTCTAGCTTTAAATTCATCAATTTGATAATTAGTTGCACCATAAACACGCACTTTGGTTAAATTAGCCTTGACCTTGAGTGCTTCAAGATTACGATCGACGACCAATGATGGCAATGATAATGGATCCAATGCTGGTAATTTTAATTCTGGTATTCCTTTGATTAACTGTGGTGTTATGGCTTTTAATTGTTCACGGACACATTTATTGTAGTCATCGAGAGGAAGATTACGTGGACATGCAGATATTCCTGGTGCTAAATACAAAAAAGTAAAATTATGAATAGCTAAATTTACAAAAGATATTTAATGATTAATTTCTGAATATTATTTCAGCTTTATTTTATTTTATTTTTTTGTTTTTTTCGTTTTGATAAATTTTTTTAACTGTTATTAAAAAGAATCTGCAAGGACAGATTTCATATTGAAAGTGCACTCTTCGTAGAAAGTGTATAAATAATATAGTTATAAATAAATTCATAATTTGAATCGTGTAGATTTTTTTTTCTTTAATGTCAAAAAGTCAAATGAATTAATTTCACTGACGAGTTGGAGAATTAATTAGAAAATTAACATTTAATTTGTATTAAAATTAAATTCCACATGGTATCCAAACATATCTCTGTTAATAAATATAAAAAAAAAATTTTTTTATCAAAATCAAACAATTATTAAAAATTATTTTTCAAAAATTAAACTCTAATTAAAACTTACGTAATTTTGACAAGACAATACCGGTCTTGGTGATAATAATAAATAAGCAAATAATCCTGGTTAACATTTTTTGTTTTATTTATCAATTTAATAATTTATTATATCGAATTAATAAACAATTGAACACACATTTACAAATAAATAATGAAAACAAATTTTATTCTTGTGATAAAAAATAATACAAACTTCGTTAGATATAAATGCCGGGTAGAATTTGTGATCGAATGGGTTACAGAAAATGCGTGCAATGCTCATGTTGTGCGTCAATATATAAAGTAAGTGGACTTTCTCCAACATGTATATCCCTCTCTTTTTTTTTTATTTTTTTTTTCTACACGATAGTAAATTTATCACGGTAGAATGCACGCTTTTAACTCAGTCAGGGCCGCACAATAAACGATCCCTCCCTCTGACAATTTACATTTTACATACACATAAAAATATATATTTATTATCCTATTTTCATTATTTTATAACGTTAGTTTATTGTCTTTTATTATGTGTTTATTACTGTGCGTGTCATCTGTGTCGTTGTATTTATCATTATATCATTTTGTTTTGTTTTTAATCTTTTATATATTTTAATATATTTTTTTTTCTTTTTTTTATTGCGGTAATATTTTATAATTGTACGCATCCGGCAATTTCCCAAACAAACAATTATTATTTTACTCATTCAGTGAATCTGTAGCCTTCAAATATTTTTCTATTCACGCTATAAAGTTTCATAGTTGTAATAATAATATTTAAATTAAATATATATAAAGATGTGAATACGTGAAATTTATGTCAACACATTGCGTGTTTTTAAATTTATAATTAAATATTTTTTTATAAATTTATATAAATGATAATTCTTTAGTTTATTATAAAAAGAATTAATAATTGTATAAAATAGGTGAGAGAATTAATTAATTTACAATCAATTGCAATGATTACTTGTTATAAATTTACTAAAACAATTATTTAAATTTCTAAGACATTTTTTTTCTTTTTAATTACAAAAGTTGACGGAAATTATCATTTATTATTATGAATAAGTAATAAATAATGGGACGGAGATTTTTTGATGAATGTTATTTAGTTGATGGATAAATTAATTTGAATAAATTCAAGGAATTAATTAATGGAATTTAATTTGTTGGTAATTCCTTGTACATTCGATAAATCATTGCATCGGCAGTAGATTCACTGAGTGCTTTTGTTGCCAAGTCATCAGCCAACATAGCTGCAACAGCCTCAGCAGCTGTCAAACCTGCCCAAATAAATATTAATTAATATTTTTTAAATTTCTAATAGAAAAAATAATTTTTAAAATGAATAAATGAGTGAACAATATATTAAATAAATTATTAAATAATTGTATGAATTAAAAATAATATATAATATACTCATTTGCAATGAGATATAATATTAAAATAATTAATTGGATATTTATACTTTTATTAATAGAAATGAAAAAAAAAAAACTTTTTATTATTGATATATCAAATGAAGCCGTAACATGAACCTGATTGTAATTTCACGCGTATCGAAAATTACGTAAATAAATTGGATATACAGGTCGTTAGCGCACACATGAAAGTTGATAATTTCACTTCCTTTTCGTATTTTATTTTCTGTTATTTTCATTTTTTTTTTTTTTTATTCATATAATTTTCTTTTTATTATTGGGTATAAGTAATGAAATAAAATTATTATAAGCTCGTGTATTATATTTAAAAAAAAAAAAATTGGCAAGACAAGCAATTGAAAATAGAAATTGTAAAAAACAATTGATTCATTTAATGACAATAAATTGCCATTCAGTGTAACTTGTAGATGTCAATATATATCGTAACGTGACAAATTGAAAATGTCCAGACGCATTCACTTTCATCGAAAGAATTTGTCCAGTTGCAATGCACGATCCCGGCAATGAAAGAATAATAAATTATATCAAAAAAAAAAAAAAAAATAACAAAAAACGAATAACTATATATTTGTTTATATAAATGTTGGGTGATTTAATAAATATTATTTTTTATCTTAATTATAATGATGATGAGAAAAGCATTGAAACCTTGAGAAAATATAAGAACAAATTTTTTTTTTTTAAATAATAATATAAAATATTTAAAATTGACATCAATGTCAGAATTGATTAATATAATACAAAAATTTTTTTTTTTTGTATTTATTAATTTTTATTGTGTGAAATATATATTTTTGAATATTTGTTTATTTATTTTGTCTGTCTGTCTGTGTGTATTTAATTAATACAAGTCATGATTTATGTCAAGAATAAATTCATCTATGATTTAATGTCATGAATGAGATGATAATATGTAAATTAAAATATTAAATTTTATCTACACAATATTTTTTGTGATGATATAAAAATTAATTAGTCTTTATATTATTACCTTGAGTTAAAATTTCTGCCACTGCATCATTTTCATCCATTCCCTGAAGCTTAATATTTTGATTTTTAGCTTCGAGTTTAGCTCTAGCTGCACGTACAGTCAGAGTTTTATTGTCATTTGATTTTTTCAATTCAATAGTAAATTCTCCAATCAATTCCGCTATTAAAAATATCAGTCAAAAACAAAACAATTAATAATATTATTGCATAATAAAAATTTAAAGTTATGTAAAATGTTTCAGCGAATATATTGAAACATGAAAATTATTAATTCAATTAGTTTTTTTTTATTTATTTCTTTTTAGATATCTTACTAAAGTTTCCAGTGAGTTGACCATTGCCACGGAGAACTTGGTCTTTTACTTTTCCTGTTAAGACATAACCAGCCTTTACTTTCAACACGGGAACATGAATCTTGATAACAACATGCATAATATCGTCCTTGAAGATAGAAAAAAAATTAAAAATATTTATGAAATATTCAGCTATAATAATAAATTATGAATAAATTAATTTATTATTCTTACTTCATTCTCATTTTCTAATTCATGTGCACGTTTCATACGTTTTCCATCATAAACTTTTGTCTCACTACCATTTCCATAATGATAAATTAATTCCATACCCTCTTCAAAATAGCCCTGTTTCTCCTGAAATTCTTTTGCATAACGCACCATGTCCTTAATCCTTTTAGTCTCCTCAGCTGTTCTCAATTTATCATTTCGTTTCAACAATGATTCACTTTCCGTAAAATTATGAATAATAAATCTTCGATGATTCTCCAAATCCTATAAATATACAATACAATAATGTCAATCAAAATTACAAATTAAAAAACATAACTAAACAAATGAATATAAATTCTAAATTCAACATACTCTTATAATATCATCAAGACTGTAAATTGTTTTATCTTCTCGTGATTCAATTCGTAAATTTCCAAAGTGTCGCATTTTATTTGAATTTTCATCAGCATAAATAATATCAACATAACCAGGTTGATTTTCTAATTTTCCAAAAGTTCCTCGATTATTATTTCCATTTATTCCAAAATCTTTTTGATTCAACATTTCAACATCGTCCAAATCTGCACAAGGTTTATTATTACCATTCAAACTTGCAGGATATTTAATTTGAACATTTCCATTCATTCGTTGACCATTAATATTCCGTGAAATATCTACATTATCATTTCCTCCAGAAATTTGTCCTGCAAAATTTCCTCTCAAACTACTGCCACCATTTTTATATTGATTCTCACGATTGCCATTATTTTGCTGAGTTTGTGCATAAATTAAATAACGACTTGTATCATCATTATTACCATTATTATTTTTATTATTTGAATTTCTAATAGTGCTGTAGCCTGCTGTAGACTTGAATCCTTCAATTTGTGGAATTTGATGGTGTCTCTGATAATTATTTTCACTATTAATATTTTGTTTAAATGGTCTTTGTTGATTATCTGACATTACAAATGACTCTTTATAATTTGGCGAAATATTATCGTGACCTTCACGATGTTGATTTTGATGTTGCTGATGCTGTTGAGGATGATTTTCATGCTGTTGACTTTGTTGTGGATACTGAGGTTGATGCTGTTGATGATTATGCTGCTGTGAATGATGCTGATGTTGTTGATAATTTGGCTGATAAGACTGTTGTGGATATTGCAGTTGATGTTGTTGTTGTTGATGATTGTGCTGTTGATTTTGTTGATTTTGTTGATGTTGCTGCTGTTGCGGATTAGATTGATGCTGCTGTGATTGCTGATAATGATGTTGCTGTTGGTCTTGTGTTTGATGATGCTGTTGAGAACGTTGATTATATTGATTTTGATTATCTTGAGATTGTGTATTTGCATAACGTCTATTTGAATAATCATCGCTGGTATATCTCTGATTATTTTCCTGATATTTATATGACTCTTTTTGTCTCTCTGAATTACCGTAATTACTTCGGCTATTTCCATTGACATTTTCATTTGTTTCTATTGGCAAAACTTTTAAATTTTCATGCGTACTTTGATTATTATTTGGTTCCTTTACAACTGTATGAAATCGATATCTAATAAAATCAATTGCATTACGATCATTATAACTAACGTAACCTGCCTCATGTTCACTGAGATTCGACTTGACACTACCACGACCAATATGTATACTCTCCAATGAAGAATCATTAAGTCCGCGTATTTCAATATTAGTGAGAATCATTCGATAACTTGTACGACCTTGCGATTGATCAACTTTCACTATTGGCACGCGTAATGGATCAAGTGGTTCAATATTAGATAAACCGCCGTTTAAAAGTTTGGACCACAAAGATTGTGACATCTCCAATAGGCCGGAAAGGCCAAATGATCCTGGTAGAAGAAATAAAAAACTCACGATAATGAACTTCATGATGATGAAGTTAAATTTATTTTACTCGTGATTGTATTTTATTTCTTTTGTATGCCAAATAAATGTCGGTTGATAAATAAATATTAAAATAATTCCTATTACTAATAATATTGTTAATAAACACGGAAACACAATGCACATGTAGGTAGAATTTATTAATTATTAATAATAGATTAAAGCTATTTTTATTTTATTTGTTTAATAACTTTGATTATGACGATGTGTAGGACACTACTGCAAGTTGATGATGGGCTGTCATTGGGTTTTTATATGTACTGAGAAGTGGACGTTTAAGAAGGGTGGAAAATGTGGGCCATGGACCATACAATTGTGCACAGAAGTTGATCGATATATTCTTAGACACTTCTTCTTTTTTTTTTTTTATTCTTAATGCAGATGTGTGCGATGACGTGTGGCTTTAAGACACTTGATATCATCAAGTATAATGGAGGGCAAGGCTCCATCGATGACCTTACCTGATCATTTGTATGACAGAGTTTACTATACTATAATAATAATTTAATCTTTATAAACAGATGTAGATGATAATTAATTTATTTATTTGGATATATATATTCGTATATTTTTTTTTTTTTTTAATTTAGAAATGTGGGTTAACGCCTTATTATGATTGTGCAAATTTAAAACGTTGGGCAATTGATGACTAAAGCTATAATGTCAGCACATTTTTAATTTAATATTATTTAATTTGTACTGCAGCAATTTTTATTGGATTTTTTTTTTTTTTTTGGTTCAAAATTGTGGTGTATAAAAAAAAATGATACACAGTTTGTGAATAAACTTTGAGGAATCATGATGGATCGATGGATTTTATTGATGGTTTTATTAAGTTTTTTGTGCCAATGCAATTTAGAAATTCGTGAGTTTATTTTATTTTTCTTATGTAATATTTATTTTTTATTTATTATATCAATGTTTATTTTTATTTTTCTGTGAATTGGAAATAAAACTTGGATGTGTATCCTTCAACAAGAGAAAATTATTGTACATAAAAACATGATATGTTGTGAGTCAGAGTCCTCGAGGAAAAAAAAAAAATCTAGGCGACACGATTCTATACTCAGACAAAATTACATTAAATTTAATTGTGAACATTTAATGAGAATGTTTTTTATATTCATTTAATTTATGTTGTATTTTGATTTTTTGTTTTTATTTTTACAGCGTCATTTCTTCAAATATGTCATAGAGATGATCCACATTTGAATGAGTGTATTAAAAAGAGTGTCATATCATTAAAACCATTTTTACGAAAAGGAATATCAAAATTTCATATACCAGTTTGTGAACCATTAGAAATTCCTGAAATTAAATTAGATCATAACACAGGTCCAGCTATTTTAACTTTCATATTCACTAATATCAACGTCAATGGCGCGACACATTTTGAAATAAAACATTTAAAGTAAGTATATATTATAATTATAATTTTTTTTAATATTTTAATAATTTAAAATATGATGAAAAAAAATTTTGTTCTTTTTTTTTTTTTTTTCCCAGTGTTGACAGAACAAAAAATAATATTGAATTGAAATTATATATTCCACGATTGTCAATGATAGCAAATTATGATGTAAAAGGTAAATTTATGATGTTACCAATAAATAGTAATGGAAAAACAAATGGAAATTTTTCTGATATTAAAACTGATGTCAAAATTAATGGAGTTCGATATCAAAATATAAAAACAAATCAAACGCATTATCGTTTTGTGAATTTTGATGTTATTGTTGATATTGGAAATGGAAAAACACATTTTGATAATTTATTCAACGGTGATAAAAATCTTCTAGATCCAATGAATCAATTTTTGAATGAAAATTGGAAAATAATTATTGAAGAATTCAAGCCAGCATTGGAATTAAAAATTGGCAATATTTTCAAAAAATTTTCCAATAAAATTTTGATTAATTATCCATTAGATTTATTACTACCACTATCAAAATAATCCAATAAAAAATTCAAATATATTTATAGTGGCGTCATCTACATATGCGCATTAGATAAAATAAACAAATGATCTGTAATTTATTTATTTATAATAAATTCAAAAACTAACAACAAATCGTAATCAATCATTGGAATAATAGACCGCAGTCTTACCGATCGCTGTAAAAATCGGTATAAAAAGAAGAAATTAATTGTACTTTCAAAAAAAAATAAATAAATATAAATATTAATTTCAAAAACTCAATTAAATTATCTACAAAATTCTTATTAAAATATTTATTTACAATGGATCATTTAATAAATAATATTTTACAGTATATTTGTTTGAGTAGATACTTTATATTATTCCTAAAGCATGAGTACTTGGATACATATTATACCTACACTATTGCACAATCACTTCCCAACAAACTATGACATAATTTTAATTGACGTCACAGAGTATACACGCTTGTAAAACACACCGCAATTTCGATGAATAAACCAACTATCCAACTACCCAATGAAATAATCAATTGCATAATATCATTATACTATTTTAAAAATGTATATACACATTTATATACTAATATTCTTTTTTTTTTTTCTCATAATAATACAAGAGAGTTTTATACTTCATCACAATGTCATTAAAAATGATGATGTACTCTTCAATAACGCACTTTATTATCATATTCACCACAATCTCATATTAATAATATAAACCCCGGAAAATATAAAAATAAAAAAATAAATAATATATATAAATATCTCCAATGAATAATTTTCATTCACAATAATTATTCAATAACACATTAAATCATTGGCTTAATTTTCTTTCTTTTTTTTTTTTTACAAGATACAGATTATAATCAAAGAAATAAATATACGCATACCAATATTTATTATTTTACCTTGTGTATAAATAAAATATAAAATTTAATTCACAAATATAATTATTGTTTAAAATTAAATAACAATTTCAAAAGTGATTTATTATATATGAGATTATTTCGAGAGTAAATTTTAGAAGTTATAAAATGATGATGTAAATTTTTAAACATTGGCAAATTCACAACGTAATTCCCAAGTTTTTTTTTCTTTCATTTTTTTCTTTTTATTATTCTTATATTCTTATACATATAAATAAATATATATATATATATAAATCGGATGATGGAGAGAGTTAAGACACAAACTATTTTCTATCATCAGACTTGAATAAAGAAAATAAATAAAAAGAAATGATGGGAGAGAGCGTTAAAGGGAGTGAAGGCAAAAACAGATAGTATAGATGGTAAGAAAGAAAGAGAAAAAAATGGCTACAGTGTACTTATATATAAATATATACATAAATATATATGTATACATGAGTTCAGGTGTTTTCAAAGGAGTGAGGTTCCTCAGAGTAGGGGACTCTAGCATATAAGAGAATATGACAGAGAGCTGTCTTTAGTTTATATCACAAAGTAAAACCGCTATTCCTCCTCTAACAATATAAATATTAATTAATATTTATTTACTTTTATTTATTTTTTATTTTTTTTGTAAATTTATCTCTTCATATAAATTTATATTATTTCATACTAAATCAATATTAATTCACGTTAATAATTTTATAATGTTAAAGTAAAATTATTTTTTGATTATTTTATATATTGCGATTGTTTATAAGCTGTGTTGAAATAAAATAAAAATTTTTTTTGGTTATTATTTTTTATATATATAATTTCATTTGTTTTTTTTTTTGTGAATGATAAATTTTGATGATAATTCAAAAATGAAGTTTGTGTGTGTTTTAATGGTTTTTTTGGGCGTATTTATACGAGAGTCTTTGTGTCAAGATATCAAAGTTGTAGAAAGAGCACCATCGAATCCTGGTGATAACGAACCAAATTTCATTACGCGTAAGCAGTTTATAATAATTATAATAATTAGAATAATAATAAAAAATATTATCGTTATTAAAATATTATTTACAATATAAATCAATGTATACAAAAAAAAAAAAAAAAGAAAAATATTTATCAGAAATTTGCCATTTAAATGCTACATAATTAACGTAAATTATTTAAAAAATAATGATAATTAATCTTTGAACAAAAAAAAATAAAATATAATCAACATTAAATATAGTGATATGAATTTTTTTATTTATGTTTTCTACAATAAATATAAAATAAATAAATAAATAAAAATTTGATTGTATGACGCGTAATTATTTTTTTCCTGTTAATATATATTATCAAATTATTTATTATCAACAATATTATTTATATATATATTAATGAATTATATACAAAATCATAACATAATTATCTATTGATTATTTATTTACATACAAATATATAAATATACAGATAGCAAAAATAAATATTATAATATTAATATTAATATTAATATTAATATTGATAGAAGCTGTATAATAATTTATTTTTGAAGTTTATATATATTTATTAAATATAATAATTTACATTGCTCTAGTATGATGAGCCGGTGATGGAGAGCAATGAACAGGTTGTAATAATAGTATACATGTGGTGCAATGGTTTATCGTGGCGAAGGTTGTGTCAGAGTTTTACGTAATAGTGGCAGTTGGAATTCGTTGGAGAAAGTCTTTGGTTGGACTTGAAGCCCCAAAGATATTACCGTGTAACCTACTATAACAACACACTTTTAACATTCGTATATATATAAACATTTTATCCATAAATAAATATTGCAAATGAAAAAATTTTAAATACTGTCGAAATGTTTAATTAATAATATTATTTTTTTTTTTTTCTTGATGGACCAACTTTAAATCGAATAATCATCAATAAAAAAGAATTGTTTATCTATATAATTATTTATTTATTTATTTTTTTTATTCAATAGGTCACACTCATAAATTCAGTGACATTTATAAAATTAATTTTTTTTTTTTGTAATATTATTATAGAATTTTACAATACAATTATTATTGCATTTTATATATTTATATATATAAATATATATAATTTATATTATTTATTATTGTATGATATATTTAGTAGTTGACATGAATCATAAATTATTTGTGAAATTAACGAATTATTATATTGTCTAATAAATTTGCTGGTTAATTTTGTTTATTAGTTACTGATTTTTTGGGATGATAATTAATTAGTTAATCTTATAAGACCGGAAGTGAAAGTCATTGCATAAATTGTACGGAAATGTTATCTAGGAAGAGTAAAGACCGGATGGAGAAAAATATAATTGCATAACAACAACAAACTAATTTTCCACATTCTTGAAATATTTTATTCGGCTCATTTATATATAATATTTTATATGTACATGTTATATTAATTATTTTATTTATTTCTTCATTATTTTTTCCAGCTGAGTATATTCTACCATGCAGTAGAACTGATCCGAATATAGATGGATGCATCAAAAATGCATTCAACCATTTAAAACCCTACTTAATCAAAGGTAAACTTTTATCTTAATGCAAAATTAAAAGAGAAAAAAATATAAATTCATGTGAGATGTAATAATAAATTTGTTTGTTGTGTATTTAATATTTTTCTAGGCATTCCGGAGTTGGAGTTGCCACCAATTGAACCTTTAACAATTGCAAAATTAGGAATGGAGAATGGCGAAGGTGCAGTGCGTGTTCGTGCACTTTTTACAAATATTACAGCATTGGGATCGGGTAATTACACAGTTGGAAAGGTTCGGGCTGATTTTCGTACACTTCGACTGGATCTGCATTTAAAAATTCCTAAGATTGAGCTTCAGGGACATTATGAAGTGTCCGGAAATGTTTTATTATTTCCCATACAGAGTCAAGGCGATTTTTGGGCACTCTTTGGTAAGTTTTTCATTTAATCATCTCAAGTATCAGTCCACAATAATTAATATTTATTATATAAAATAGATAAAACAAATAAAATAAAATTGATATTTATATTTATTAATTATTAAAATTTTTATTTATTTATCTCAATTGACATTTTTTATTTTTATATTTCAATTTAGAATTTTAAATTATCAATTCATAATAATTAGTATCCAAATAAAGTTATTCTTTTTTTAGATTGTTTAATTTTATAAATAGCTGTGAAATTTAATTTAGAATTTTACTCATATTTATTTATTTATTTATTTATGCAGTTTTTATAATATTTGTTGTATTAATTGAAACTAGATTTACAGTCACTCTAAATTGTTGTAAGATATTTAGAAAAATATTCAAAACAAAATTAATAATGAAGGTTAAAAAATATTTATTGATTGCAGGTGATGTTGAGGCAATTGCTCGAGTTCAAGGTGTCGAAGAGAAAAGAAATGGCGTTCGTTATATGAGAATTGCTCGTCTATTAGTTGACTTTAGTTTAGGACGTGCACGATTCCGTATTGTTGATCAATTAAATGGTAACAATGTGATTGGACAAGCAATGAATCAATTTTTGAATCAGAATGCCAAAGAAATAATTGAAGAAATGAGACCAGCAGCCAGTGCTAGTATTGCTTCACACTTTATGTCATTCCTCAATACTGCTTTTACAAAAGTACCATTAAAGGTCTGGTTACACGATACGTAAATTGAAAATTAAGTTCTTGTTTTTATTATTTTTTTTTTTTCACTTTCATTTCTTCTCTCTATAATTTTTTATTTTTCTGCTTTGTACTATCTTGTTTATTATATCTACAAGCCATGTATTATAAATCCGTGATTGCGCATACAACGAGTGAGAATGTATGTATATGCAGGCGCAACTATTATTAAATTATCAAATAACACGAGAGAAAAAGAAAAAGAAGAAAAAAAAAATTAATAAAAAATTTATTTTTTATTTCATCACATACATTTTTTTTTTTTATACTTATATAAATTGATTTGTAAGTTTTTATTTCATTATCAATTGCCGTGTATATTTTTTTTTTCTTATCAAAACATAATGAATCATGTAGGCATTAATATGTAGAAAATTATACTGTATTTTATATTTTTAATATAAATATTAATAAGCAAGATCAAACCACAGAATTCTAACATTAGAATAATACACAATATATAAGATATTTGTTATCTATCATTTTGTGTTCAATTTCCATTTTGTTTTTCACATGCAATTAATGTATAATAATGTACTTTTGATATAATTAAATATAAAATTTAATTTTGTATTTTTAATTACACATGAAATTGAATTTTATTATATAAAAAAATTTTTTTCTTCCCTATATACACACAGAATATATTTAATTAACCAATCTTTTTGTTTTTTTTTTTTTTGTTTTCTCTTAAACAAATCATAATAATCATTGTATAATATTATTACATATTTCCATTCTCCAAGTAATACATTTGCAAATTAACTATATTCTAATGTTCTTTGCATACACGATGATTTGTATTACGAAATTTTTATTTAGACTATTATATACACATTATTATGTATCTGTATACATACGTAAATAATACCTATATACATATACATATATACCATTGAAGCATCGTCTTGATCGTAAGTATAGTGAAAGTTTCAAGGTGCCAATATATTTTTGCTGTATTGTTTCATGCATAAATTTAAAATTATTATTACCATATTATACTTAATAATTTACTAATTTACTATACAGCAATTTGTAAAAATTATAATAATTTTCTAAATAAACATATAGAGAAAATTTCTCACAGAAATTATAAGTCATGTTTCATATTAAATAAAATATCAATGTTTTGTAATAATATCATATTACACGCCTTGACATTAATTTAATAAATTATATAATTATATAAACTGTGTGTATATTAGGGTGCTTTGTTTGAGGGGACTTTTTTCGCGGCGTTGAGGAGATATCACTCTATAAAGATAAAAAAAAAATTTCCACCAAAGATGAGATCTTAATTTTAATATTAATAGTACTTTATAAATAAATTTGAAATTTTTCTATTCAATTAATACGTAAATTTTTTTTTTTTCATTTATGCATAGCTTTGTGGTATTTTATGCTATTTCAATGGTTTTTAGCAGAAATTGTACAGAAATATATATATCTTTGAAAGTGTCTGTCACTAAATTATTTTCTGTGAACAGTGTTCCACCGGTAAAAAATATTAAAACCGATTTTTGCTCGAATTTCGTGGTTTTTTAGATTTTTCTCGAAAACTATCAACTTTATAGTAAAAGTATATAGAACCTTTTTTGTAGAAAATTGAATTTTCTACAGAATAGTTTTCCTGACTAAAAACCGTAGAACTGATAGTTTTCGAGAAAAATCCAATTAAACATATAGAAATTTGTACTAATTATTTATACCCTAAATTGGTCCTCTATGAATTGCATGATATCATTTTAATTCAATTTTTCTCAAAAACTATCAGCTCTACGGTTTTTAGTCAAGAAAACTATTCTTTAGAAAATTCAATTTCCTACAAAAAAGGTATCATTGATTTTTACTGTAAAGTTGATAGTTTTCGAGAAAAATTGAAAAAACTATAAAATCAGCTTCAACATTTTATATCAACGGGGCAGTTGACAAAAATAAATTTATAAATCATATAGACACAGTACTTAATATTAAAATCAAGAGCTCACCTTTGGTGGAAATTTTTTCTTTAAATATTTAGAATAATATTTCGTCAACAATGCAAAAAAAAAAAAATACTAATCATTTGTTTAAACAAATGATCTGTATATTAATTTAATTATATTACAAATATAGATGAATGAGTGATATTGTATTTTTGATTTTCATATTTACAACTATATTTACAATGCATTAAATTGCGAAATGTTGTGTTATTAGGAAAGAGCCAAGCACGCGCGTGTCCAATGTATCTTTATTGATAGCAAATATTAGTATAACGACTTTCCGCAGACTCTCTATCATTCGAACTTTAACCCTGGCGTCAATTTGAAGCTCAAAGTATATAGCGCCAATAATACAACAGACATTGCCGATATACAAACATCAAGGGAGCTGTGAAATTATAATTTCATATGAAGAATAACAAAATATATTTACAAAGTTTTTTTATATTAATTTGTCAGTCGTACATTGGATACTCGTGTGTAATTTTGTGTATGTGCAGTATTTGTGAATGAGTATTGATTATAAAAATTAATTAATTCAAATATATATTGTCTTCATTAATTATTCTATTGACATCGTGATAGTGGAAGGTATAAAAAAGTAGTTTTTGCATAGATTAAAGAAGAAATAAGTCACGGCAGTTAAATAAATTTTAAAATGGTCAGCCAGTTTACCAGACGACAATGGCTTACGCTTATTGTTATCAGTATATCCGACTTTGCCAATGCTATTTGTGTTTCACTCCAAGCCCCATTTTATCCTCAAGAGGTGAGTCATTTAATATTAATATACAATCAATCATTAAATATTAAAAATGAAAGACAGTATATAGAAAAAAAATTAATAGCATCAATTATTCATTGGCTGAATGTTAAAAAAATTCTCACTGACGTAGATATTTTAATTAAATTACGCATAATTATTTATATTATAAATAAGATTTATATGAATATCAATATTTTAATTCGTGCAAAATATATTTATTATTATATTGTGAGGTTGATATATCAATGGTATATATATGAAACGATAATTTGCCAAAGCGATTATGAATGCATTGACACATACTCAAAGTTTATCATCAATAAACACTTGAGGCATCATGACTTTGCGGTCATATCATTTAATAATTATCATCTAATAGTATGTATACGTTTAATAAAGTTTGCAGACATTGATTAGTAAATACGATTAAAAAAATACGCTACTCATTCATATTTAATAAATATATTTTATTATTTATTATTCATTTTCTATTGCATGTGATTATTAAATACTATTTTACGCTTTATGCAATATATATAATTATTTTATTTATATATTTATCTTTCAGGCAGAAAAAAAAGGCGCATCGCCCTCTGAATATGGATTAGTTTTTGGAGTATTTGAACTTATTGTATTTATTATCAGCCCAATTTATGGACAATATGTTAGTAATATAATTTAAATTAATATATTAATATATATATAATGAAATATAAAATATAATAATGACTTCTTTTTCTTATTTATAAACATTTTTATTTCACAATAGTTGAATAGAATTGGTCCAAAATTACTTTTCAACGGTGGAATATTAACGACCGGTACATGTGCGATATTTTTCGGTCTTCTTGATAAAGTTGACGGTCACTATCCCTTCATAATTCTATCATTCACAATACGTATTATTGAGGCACTTGGTAATGCAGCATTTCTCACAGCAAGTTTTGCGATAATTGCCAAAGAATTTCCAGACAATGTTGCAACAACATTTGCCAGCCTTGAAACATTTTTTGGTCTTGGACTTATTGTTGGACCAACAGTTGGTGGTGCTTTGTATCAAGTACGTATCTGTAATAAAAAACAAATTATTCAAATATTTAGATCAACATATAAAATATATTGAATATAATTAAAACTTTCTATAATCTTCAAGGTTGGTGGTTATTCAACGCCATTTGTTGTTTTGGGTTCAGCATTATTTCTCGCAGCAGTTATGACAGCGTTTGTTCTTCCTGTACATAATGACATGGATCAAGATGCAATGTCTGCTGGTGGATTCACAAAAGTTTTACGAATACCTGGTGTAATGGTAGCAACAGCATCAATTGTTGTAACATCTATGAGCATTGGATTTCTTCAAGCTACAATGGAGCCACATTTACGTCAATTTAATTTCAGTCCAGTTGTTCTTGGCCTCATGTTCGTTATTAACGGTGGTATTTATGCCTTAAGTGCACCTGCATGGGGCTGGTTATGTGATCGACGATTACAACCTAAAGTAATTTGACCTCTTTTCTGAAAGAAAAAAAAAAAAAAATTATTCAATAATTATTTCAGCTAATTTTTATCAGTATTTCCTTCATTATACAGATCATTTGCTAATGATTTATTTTCCATATAGGTAGTGACATTTTCAGGTTGCATACTGGTAATGATTGGCTTTAGTTTAATTGGTCCCGCGCCTTTTATTCCATCAAAAACACTGATATGGTTGACCATTTGTGGTCTTGTTATCCACGGTTTAGGTGTTTCTGCTCAGTTGGTAGCAAGTTTCTCCGATGCTCTTGCCACTGCCACGTGAGTATTTCCACTTGACCATTTACCGATGTATTAAATAAATTCATACCTTTATCATCTAAGTTTATAAATAAATTTATTATTTAAAAATAGATGGTAGCTCCAAGATGTATTTTATAATTTTAAATAATTTTAAATCATAATATACAATTATGTGCATATTTTATTTATATTTGTTTATAGATCTCATGGATTTTTAAATAATTTCGAGACTTATGGATTAATAAGTGGACTGTGGACAAGTGCATTTGCTTTAGGTGCATTCATTGGTCCAAGTGTAGCTGGAATTCTTCTAGATAACGTTGGATTTCGTAATGGCTCAATGTTTATTGTGATACTCCATTTACTAGTAGTAAGAATTGTCTATCAGATTAATTTTTTTATTTAATTTTCTCAATAATGTGTGTAAATTTTTTCCATTCGTAATTAAATATTATTCATCTGGTTGTTATTTTTTTTTCAGGGTGTAACTGCTGCGATATTTCTCAGCTGTTCACGTAATCCAAAACCATACACTGAAATTGGTGGCAATGGTGAAATTCGCGCGTCATTAACAGACAGCGGAAGATTTAATAGTATGAGCTCATCGCATCAGCAACGTGGTCATCAAGGTGTACCAATTGACAGACCCAGCGGCATGAATTCATTAATTGCATGTAATAGCTATTCAAATCGAGCTGGTGCTTGGTCACGAGCATCATACAGCGGTCGTTACAGTCACAGTTATGGTTCAGTTGAAGTTAAACCATATCTTCTAGAACGCACGACGTGAAAATTAATTTTAAATTATTTTCAATACTTTTATTATAATAATTTTCAAGACTCAAATAATTAGTATACAGACAAATTAATATGTTTAAAATATATAATGAATCATGACAATTAATTGTAAATATTTATACTTTGATTGCATATATTATTATAATTAAATAAATAATATGAATAATTTTTTTTATAATACATTTTTTTTGTGTGGATTAATGCGTGGATATTTTTTTATATCAAAATTGGATGAGATGTAGTTTAATATATTCTGTTCAAGATATAATATAGGGGTTTTATGAATTAATGAAATTTAAATTATAATTTAAAAAATACATTTTTTATCAAAAAAACGAAAAAAGTGAGTTTTTTCACTTAAAAATTCATAAAAAATGTAATTTCCAATATTTTTACCTAAAAATTTGAGGGGATACTCTTGAGATATTGTGTTTTAAGAAAAAAAATAGTTCAGTAGCGGTACTTTCAAAAAAGGTATTTATTTTGAGAAATGAAAAACAATTTTAGAAGATTCATAAACACCATATTTTTCACATCAATTGTTCTATTTATTTTGATATAAATGCATTAAAAATTAAATGAATATGGTATATATTACAGTGCGCAAATACTTATTGCTGGGTGTCAGACATCCAGTGCGTGCCCTTTAATGGTAAAATATTAATTACAGAATTAGTATCGTAATCTATTTTCAAATTTTAATACAAAATAATTTTATAAATATTTTTACACAAAATTTTTGTATCAGATGGAATTCAAAACATATTTATATTCATATATATGTATATGTTTTTATTACAAGTTCATATTGTTGCTTTGTGTTTACTAAATTAATATGCACAATATATTTTTATTTTTTATTTTTTTTCGACAGCTGAAATAAAATTATAAAAAAAATGGATAAAGTTGGAGAATGAAATTTTGCTTTCTGCTGATATATGCTAAATAAATTCCGTCAACAATATACATATATATATGTATATATATACACCTCGAATTCCAACGCGTTCGCCGAGCCCATTCACGTGTGTATACATAAAATATAATATGCTCGTGACCAGTAGCATCTAAAACACCATGTACACATACCTCTATGAATTTTTGTCTATCATCGCACAACAACACATATATATCTTTATTATATATTATCCGCAATATAATTTCTTTGTTCAACCCTATATAAATAAAGACAAAGAAATTCTTCTCACTATATTAAAAATACCTCACAAATATAAATGTGTATATAAATATACAAAAAATAATTTTAAAAAGTTGCGGATTAATAATACACAAATAATTTAATACAAAGGTAAAAGTGAAGAAATGCATTCCAAAAGTATGAAACACACGCGATACGTATGCATATGCATTTATAATTTTGTTGCTGGGCAAAGAATTGCGTTAGACATTGAATACATATATATATGTATATATGTACTTACATCCAACGCAGTATATAACGTAACAAAACGAAACATACAACATTCCCTATTCTCTATAAACCGCCGTGTTCGCTCATGTGCATCGACCCGCCCGGAAGCTGTTGGCTATATTCTGCGTACAGTAATAATACCTGAATATTGTCCATAGTTCAGCCCTACATATATATATATATATATATATAGTAATTGTATATACATATATTTTTGCATAGAAAAAAAATTTCATCAATTAATATACAAACCAATAATATATTCCTCATTTTACTTCATCAATTTATTTCATATCTATAATTTATTATATATTTATTTCACAGCAATTATATACACTCATATATATTTAATTATATATCCACGTTAAAGAATAATAAAAAGAAAAATACATTTTATTATAAAGATGGAAAGAATATGGCCAATTAATATATAACGCTCAACCGTGTGCATCGACTTGTCCAGATTCTATTTCGTTCCACGTAATAATACTATACGGTGTGAATAGTTAAGTTAACATTATTATATATCCTTATTCTATCATCATCTATCATGTATATACAAATATATACAAAGTCATTGTCCTCGATATATTTAAATAATAATTCAATACAGCTTGACACCATCATCAATAAAACACTAGAATAATCCTTTACAAATTTATATCGTTATTTTGAATATATTATATATATATATTAAGATTAAAATAAACAAGCAGAAACCTGTCTCACATAGTCGAGGTTGAAACCTATATAAAATAGGATTTTAAATAATTTTGGTACCTTTCATAAACACCGAGCGGAAGTTTATATAGAAACAGGTAATATAATAATATATATAAAGTTTCTATGGGACTTATTTAGACCTTATAAATTTTGAGAGTTTTTGAATTGAAGTGCTGCCACCTGATATGTCTGTTTGTGTGTTTATGTGAGCTGTACCTATATATATATAATATGTATATGAATTGTATATAATATATATACACATTACACATGTGTATGATTGTGTATTTGAGACGTGGACGAGAAGAAGTAAACGAAACAGGTTCGAGCAAGTTGAGGGGTTGGCTAAGGACGCGCCTCCCACTTCGACCTTTCTTGTTGGGCCCCCGAGAGATGGTTTGCGCACGCGCATTTGGGACCCAAGACACACACACACTTGTGACGATGTATCTATGTATACTGTATAGTTTGTTCGAATATGTATATACACACACTGACTTTTTCTCTTCAGACTTCAAGTCTTCAGTAAGACTTTTCTACTTGCGCTGAAGGGAAAAGGCCAGGCGCAACAAGCAAATACCGCTCGTTGGTGTGTTGTGTTCTGCGCATGATCAGGCCCCGAGGCTACCCCAGTCTTGTTTTGCTTCTTTTTTTTTTTTTTTTGTTTTCTTTTCCTTCATCATCTTTCTCTCGTTTTCTCTGTTTATATATACCTTCGTGCTTTTATATATATTTTTTCTTTTGCTTTTACGTTTGAACATCTTTCCCGCGTCTCCATTCGGTTCCTCTGCACTGTGTGTGATACGAAGGTATATATGTGTCCCTCTCTCTTTCCGGCCGTTTCATCGACGATATTTTTTTTTTTCCAACACAACCGTCGCAAACTCGGTAAACTCACGTCGGCCCAGTACTCGTGGAGACCTCGTAAGAGATAGAAAGATAGTGTATGTTGTGTGTGTGATTCAATATTAATGAAACATTTGAGAAAGTAATTTTATTTTATTTTATTTCATTTTTTTTTTTTTTGATTTATTAAATTTTTGTGTGAGCAAGTCTAAAAAAGGATGAATTTTTAATTTATTTGATTTAGTGCAATGAGGATCTAGTCGTCATATAAGGGTGAGTTTGATAAAATTTATCATCTTAATTCGGATAATTAAAAATAATTAAAAATAATATATTTTCGCGATACGATAAATAAATTTTTTTTTATCATTATTTTTTTTTTGGAGTAATTTATTTAATGCTCGTTTTCATAATAATTAATTATTGACCAAGCTATAATGATGACAATTTATTTGTAATTATTAAAAATATTACATAAGAAAAATAAGGAGAAAAAAATATTTTTAAATACAAAAATCGCATTAAATATATATTTCAATAGAATTATTTCCATTTACTTTGAACGTATCGTTTATCATTATACACAAATGTTTCTGATATTTCATTATATCAGTTGAAATTGTGGTGATTTCAATGCTAGAAAAGAAGATGATACAAACATATAAATATACATATCCAAGTGTCTTTCAAATTTATGTTAAATAAAAATTTTTGTCGCAGAAATATATTTCCATATCAATGAATCTGTTATTCACCAAAACAACAATTGGTGTGAACTACTAAACATCCGTTAAACAATTTAAAATTGTGATTCCACGCGTGTCGAATGATACGTGTGAAGGAAAAAAAAAAAAAAGAAAAAAAACCAACAAGACGATCATTATTAAAATAGCGAGAGTGAAAGAGAAAAAAATAAACCAGACGAAAGATATATCTTATACGTGTTTCTCTCATCAATGCACGCATAGGAAAAAAATCGCGTGACGTGCATAAAACTATATACTTATAATTTTTTTTTTTTATTTTCATATGATGAATTTCAGTATGATATTTTAAGAGGATGACCAAACGATACCTGAGATCGTTCTTCACGTCAAAAAATTCTAATAAAAAAAAAGAAATTTATCCTTTCGCCCAAAGGATATTTCAACCTTGAAAACAATCCCTATATAATTAATTTTTCTCACGCTTTCAATTTCATCACGGAATTGAATTAATATAATAAATATATATTAATAATTAATAACACAAACTAATTAAATAAAAGAAGAAAATATATTTATTATATTTTTTTCTTTTAATTTAATTTTATTATTTCATGGCGCGATGGTGTGAAAATATATGCAAGTTTCATTATAGTCTTATACTATTACCTTTGTACATATGTTATATACTTACAAATACATATATGTATATAATCTATATATCTATGTGTATAGGGAGAAAGAGTCATGAAGTCGCGAGCAGTCAATGCACTTTGTAAGAATATTCTCGCCAAGTTGAACAATGGCACGTGACGTCACGGACCCGCACCTGAACTATTGTCTCTCTCTTGCACTTTGTCTCTTTTATTTTATGGTTGATGATGGCCGGCCTGTGCAATGATGGTGAATCGTTTGAACACATATATATATATACATGCAGAATTAATTGTAAATGACAGGAAATATCCTCGTATTAATTTAAAAACCCATGATTTATTTATTTATTTTGATTTTTTTATTATTTTTTATTTCTCTGTTGTATATTTAATATTATTATATTAATCGTCAATTAAATTAATAATTACAACGTTTATACACACGATGTCTGTAATTACTTTACGGATGTGTTGCATTTATATTTATTTAAATGATGAGTTTAAATATATAATGTATATTTGTGGTTAATTTGTTAGAATTTTAATGCGTGAATTAAATTGAAATAATCATAATTAATAATATATAATGAAGAAAAAAGAAGATTAATTAAAACTTGTTAATAATTAATAGATGATTTTTAATTATGAAGTAAATTTGATAAAAATTATTGGAAATAAAATCAATTTATGAAATTAAAAATTGATTTTGTTCTCGAATTATAATATCATAAACGTCACTGTAATATTATTATTAATTTATTTATTCATTTCACTTTTTTTTTTTTTAAATTAAAATATATTCTCGCTCGAATTTTATATAATTTTTTTTATCTCTCTTTTCTTTTGGTTTTAGTTTAATTAATGCATAAATATATCGAGTAGATGTGCAAGATATATATTCGATTGATATATTATATATATACATATATATATATTTGGGAAGTATATAATAAGAGAGATCGGATATATATATGTGATGGGTTCGTACTTTCACCATTTAAAATTCGGCCAACTTCTTGTTATATATAACCTTCTCATTATGTACATGTTGTATACTTGAAGAAACGTCATTCTCGTTTTTTTTTTTTTTTTTTGCCTTATTTTATAAAAGGATGTGCAGAGAAATAAGTACATAAAGTATATAACACAGATAAAAAAAATTATATTTGAAGAAAAAGAAAAAAAGTAGGACTCGTTAAATGCCATTATACTTGACTTAAAAATCCAATCCAACCGAAAATAAAAATTATATATTAATAATTATTATATATATATGACAATAATATGAATTATTTTAAACATTTTGTTGAATCAAATTTTTTTATTTCATATATACACTCCAACAGGACATTTTCACTTTAATATAATCATTAAAATTATCTATAAATTTAATATATCGATGTATAAATATTTATATAAATGATTTTATAATTTTTTCTATTACTGATAATTATTGACAACACTTTAAGCATTACCAGTTACACAATTATATTGCCATATATATACAGCAAATTGATTTTTATTTACTATTACATTTAAATCCAAATATAAGTGAAGAAAATTTCCACATATTTATAAATATTTAATTTTTATATAAAATTAATTTTTAAATTACATTAAAAAAAAAAAATGAAGAATATATATTCTTTATATATATTATATTGTTATCATTTGTTTATATACAAATAAAAATTAAATATATTATAAACATGATAATAATATCCAATTAATAAAATAATAAAATAATTATTTTAAACATTCTGTTAAATCAAATTTTTTTATTTCATATACATACACACTCCAACAGGACATTTTCACTTTAACAATCATTAAAAATATATATCCTATATAAAAATTTAATATATCAATGCACATAAACATAAATAATTTTATATATAGTTTTTCCTGCTACCGATAATTATTGCCAACACTTTAAGCATTGACAGTTACACAATTATATTACCATATAAATATACAGCAAATTAATTTTTATTCATCATTAATAAATACATTCAAACCCAAATAAGTGAAAGAAAATCCCACATAATTATAAATTCATAAATATTTAATTTTTATATATAAAATTAATTTCTAAATTTCAACAAAAAAGAAAAAATATAAAGAAGCGAATAATATATTTTATATATTATATACTGTTATTATTTTCCATATAACAGTTATGATCAATATGCGTATATGAAGCTATACATTTATACATATATACATGTATTTGTGTATTGAACATACTTAATATGGCAAAACGGTTATACCGATTGCGTCACGCGTCCTGTGTGTGTGCTGATTATGGTACTTCTGTCGACGCGCCGCTCTTGAACGAGTGTGTTTTTTTATCGTTATTAATTTTTAAGTTCTCACTTTATTCATTTTGTCTTTTTATATCACGCTTATATGTATATATATATGTATATATAGATATATATATATTTATTTTTGTGCGCACACGCCTCCTTGTTTTCTTCTTTTCTTATATTATTTATATATTTCTTCACCACTCACGTCAGTTGAGCTCTTTCGTTTTCGTGGTCGATCTCGTGGTCTCCAATGTGACCGCACGCTCTCTTTGTGCAAATAATTCACTTTGAATATAAACATAAACACATATTTATATATTAATATGTACCTACATATACTCACACAGTGAAACAAACAATATTATGATGACAATGATGATAATGATGATGAGGCATAGAGATGGCCCAAAATGGGAATTCCGAAAATTTATCCTTGAGACTATACAATGTCCGGGACTTATAGACATTTTTTGTTTAATTTGTTTTTTACAATCATTATTTTAAGGAAAAAAAAAAAAAAATTGGTAATGATAATAAAATTATTTTCAAGTATAATTAAATATTATTATTTTTTATTTTTATTTATCGTCCGATTTATTTTCATGTTACATAAATTCATTTGTAATATAATTCGATACAATGAGGAAATGAAAAAGAATTTATTTTCAATGAACAAACATATCAATCATATTTTTGAATTATTAGTCAGATGATATTGCAATTGGTTTTGTTCATTTGAGTTATAAATTTTAAGCACGAATGACACATTGAATGGATTTTATACATGTATATATATATATGTACATATGTATATATCTCATTGAGTGTGAGTATTGCAAATTCTTATAAGCCACAGCTGCGTATGCCAACGCCTATTTGTAAACGACGGTCCCTGACTTCGTACCTTATATATATCGCACTCGTGCGACACTTTCACTTGTATATAAAACGGGTGTGCCACGAACAAAGTATATAAAAATAAATATAAAGTTACTGTATATAAATATGTATTGTATACTTTGGTATATAGTCATTATATTAAAGATAATTTGTTAAATTTTTATTATGATGATTTGATTAAAAAGAAATCAAAAAAATTATTGAAGAAAATTCAAGTTTGATTTTTTTTATGAAAATCAGTAAATTTTTTTAAATATATAAATATGTATTGCATACCTTGGTATATGCTCATTATCTTGGAGATTAATTAAATTTTTGGTATGATTATTTAATTGAAAAAAAAGTTTAAAATAAGAAAGCAAAAAAAAAAAAAATTATTGAAGAAAATCCAATTCGATTTTTTTATAAAAAATCGGTAAATTTTTTTAATATATATATCGATATGTTTTGTATATATACCTCGGTATAATGATCATTAATTTGAAGATTAATTAAATTTTTATTATGATTATTTGATTAAAAAAAAATCAAAAAAAATTATTGAAACAATTCAAATTCGATTTTTTTTATGAAAATCGGTAAATTTATTTAATATATAAATATGTATTGTATATCCCGCTATGTTTATCATCTTCAAGATTAATTAAATTTCCATTATGATCATTTGATAAAATAAAAAAATCAAAAAAATAGGAAAGTAAAAAAAAAATTATTTAAACAATTCAAGTTCGATTTCTTATAGAAACCGGTAAATCTGTAAACATACAAGGTGGCCATTGAAATAAAATTAAAACGCAAGTTGTACTCGAATGTTAATTTCTCCAAAGACGATATCAATATTTATGTTTTTTTTTTTTTTTTTATATAAATATACATATATATGTATATATATATATATGTATGTATTTATACATGGATAAGACCATGTCATATATAGTCGCGTTTAAACCTTCCGGTTTCGTCACACCTGATTGAATATTTCTACTGCCCTGAGACGGCCTAGACATTTCTCAACGATGACGAGAGTTAATCTTGTCTTTATATGTATTTGTGGTGGAGGGTGTCAGAAAAGCGAAAGGGAAAGTAAGGTTATAGGCAAAGCTTCATATATATGTATATTATCGGATATTAATAATAAATTAAAACAACTAAATTATTAGTTTATTATATTTTCGTTAAATTATTGCTCTAGAAATCGTTTTACAGTTCTAGAAATTTATTACTTAACGGTATTTTTATTTATTTTTTATTTTTTTAAAAGAAATCGTATAAATAAATAAAATCAAATTAGTTTTATTGACATAAAGATTTTGAGCAATTATATACAACTATTGAATGTTGAATATAAATATTTTTTAAAAGAAGAAAAAAAATTTAGAGGAAATAAATTGATAAATATTATATTTATGAAGCTTTTGTGTGATATTTCGATGAATTAAATAATTTATTTCCTTTACAATAATTTTTAAAAAATATTTAAAGTAATTTCAATGGAGTTTTTTAGGTTGGAAAAATTTTATTTTCTCTATAACTTTATTTAACTTTATTTAACAGGTATAACATTTACTACTGTACAATAAATTATTAAAGATTTATTGCGACAAAGACAGTAGTAGTTAGCGGTTCTTTTATGTATTCTCATATATGTACAGTCACCAGCTTTTAAAGGAATGCATTTGCGATTGCAGGTATATAAGGAGAATATAATTTTGTTTTCCTGATAGGCCAGGAAATTCTTCTGAGTTCCTGATGATGATTAGTAAAACGAAACAGATAATACCAAAAAAAAAAAAAAAGAAATTCATATATATTTAAAAGCAACGAAAAATATCAAAACTCAACTGTAAACAAATAAAATAAAAATATGAAAATTGAAAGACTGCAACATTTTAATATTACTATATAAATTACTTAATGTTATAATCACAAATAATTAACAGCAATTGTGTCTTCATGATTATGCAATTAATAATCTCACATCTTGAATTCATTTAATTTATTTAAGCAATGGCATTTGTCAACTTTATTTTCCTAACGCACGTTAAAATAATTAAATATAATTTAAATTATTTTTCATTACAAGCTCATTCGCATCGTCATATTACACTCATTACAATTAAATAAAATCATTTTTAAATATTGCAATATCAATATATAAGTATAAATACATATTAAAAACTTTCTCCCCAATGAATTAAAAAAAAAAAATCCTTTCAAAAATATATTTATTGATACATGATGATCGTTAATAATATCTATTAAATATAAAGGAGTGATATTATTCATAAATTTCCCGTTACAATTCAATGAACCTTTTCATTAAAGAAAAAAATAAATAAATAAATAAATAAAACGACATAATTTATCATCGCAATGAAACACATTACAATGACAGCAAGTTAGCAATGGCATCAGGTAAACTCTCTCGTGTACCATCTGTACCATGACGTGCGAGCTTCAAGGTCGATATAATTCTCAATTGAGATGTGCTGTCGACCTGCTTGAAAGTTCTTCTTTTTTTTTTTTGTTTTTTGTTTTCCTCAATAAACATTCCACAATGACTTTGACCAAGTTTCATTATTGCCTGTTTATTCCTTTATATAAATATAACATTTATTAATTTTTTCATTATTCTACACGTCTTTATATTTATTTGAATAAATAAAATATATGAATGAATAAATTAATTGCCATGAATATAATCTACTGATGTCTAGGTGGGTTTGAGTGACGATCATTGCAAGGTCATTTAGATTTATAATAATCCACTTTCATTTCTTCAGTTATATTATAGTTATTCGTGCAAAGGCGGTATCGTTAACAAATACACAAACACAATATTATAAATATAAATATGACCATGTGGAATAAATTCCGTTGTGCTTTTAAAATCCATGCATATTATATTTTTATGTATATACTGTATATATTATATTATATACCCGTTGGGTAAATTGTCGAGAATTTTACACGAGATACACATTTACCAATCAACCTTAAAATTCCATAATTTTTTTTTTTTTCACTTTTTTTTTTTTTATTTCAACGATCTTTTATACAGAATGTAGATCAAATATATAAATATATATGAACAGTATTTTATATTTTTCGAGGTCACACGTGTATATAAAAAAAAAAATAAATTAAAAAAAGATATAATTATAGATATTATTCATAAAGAATATTATTTTCATCATGAAAAAGAAAAAACAAAATATAATTATTATAACGTTGTGATTAATATCATTTTCAATGGATAATTAAAAACATTTATGTACATATATATATATATATGAGCTTTAATGTACAGATATAATATTTATTTAGAGGTTTATAAATTTATTTGTATTAATGACTTTCTTCCTCATTCCGTTGGCACGTGTAAAATCGTCCGTGTTGAGATATCGCGTGAAAACACGTTGGAAAATATAAAAAAAAAAAAAAAAATACTATATATGTATATATATAAAGTCTGGACGTTGCTGGCAGGTTTTTGGAATGTCGTTGGGTAACTCTTGGCACCAACTTATTTACTGCTAGAACTGCAACTTCAACCTGCACCTTCAAACTCTCTTATTATTTACGTTTTTTCATTACTTCCGCTATCAATATCACTTTTTCCGGGGGGGAGATAAACAAACAAGTATATATTTTATCGTCACAAACGATAAAACAGAAATTTAATCAAATAATTTATATACAGTTATAATTAATAATTCACTTAAGAAATTACAATACATAAATGAATAAATACATAAATATAAATATATGAGTGAAATAAGTAAAATGACAAATTCATTTGCATGCAGTTTAGTAACGATTTACACATATATATTTATTGAAATATATATATATAATATAGTTACGTAAGTGTTGATCGGGTATGAAAAATATTTAGTGGGGATATATTGAGTATGGCACGAGTTTGTCGTTGCAAGTTTGTCCTACTTTCTAATCAAGCAGAGCTAATAAATTTTTTTTTTACAAACATATACTCAGCTCAATGACAAAAAGTAGTTTGTTAATCAAAATCCATTTTTGGTACATTTTATAATAATAATAATAATAATAATAATAATAATAATAATAATAATAATAATAATATATTTAAATTTAATATTTATTTTATTTATCAATTTACACAATTGATGTCTAAATATTAAATAAAATATATATTTGAATTATAGTGATGATGAATTAATTAATTAAATATGAAATTAATTCACTGACGAAATATTAAAATGTCATTGCATTATTATATATACTTTACATCAGTTAATTTATTTAAAATGTGTATATATATATATATATATATACGGAAGTGATTTAATAATATATATACAATCGCATTATTCAATTATATTAGTTGAAAATATATTATTCCACTATCATTGCATATGTTTAAATTTGTATATAAGAGTCTAGACAAACGACTCTGTCATTATTGTATATATTCCATCAGTGTATATATGTATACACTATATATACCACCTTTCTAATTTTCACTTCGTGTCCAATATTATATTATTGCTAAACATTTCATCTTCACAATGACCCTCAAACAATATACATACATGTATCTTAAAAATTATTACATACATAAATGATTATAAATTCAAATTTAATTGTGAATTAAATATATATTTCATAACTATTATACAAACAAAAATATACACAAATTTACAATAAAATAATTATTATAATATTATAAATATTATAATCAACACCGAAATAAATATATTTTTAATGATCATTTTGTTCCTATTAAAAATAAATATATTAACAAATAAAATGAATTACATTTCTCGTTTACATTCCATGAAATTTTAAAATTTATCCACATTAGTAAAGTATAAAAAAAAAAAAAAAAAAATTATATACACTCACACACATTAAATTGAAAATTTTCTGCATCAATTACCTCAAACATTTATTCATTTATAACCATATTATAACAATGATAATAAATATAATATCCCACGGTTTATTTTCTCAAACCGAGAATGAGTCAAAGAATTAAAATAAATGCATATATAAATACATATACAACAATATATATATTTGTATACATAATATATAAAATATATACATATCAAATAAAAAGCATAACAGTGTCGCTCGTTAACTTATTTAATATTCTACATATCTATAACATTTTATATAAACAAATACCTATTCACAATTAAATATACTTCATGCGAACTAAAATAACTAAACACAAATATTTTTATAAATATACAGAAAAATATTCGCAATATAAATATAGCCATGTAGCTTTTTTTTTTTTATACATATACATACTTACCTATATATACTATATATATATATATATACATATACATGTGATATATATATATATATACATTAGTTATTACACCTATCGCGTAGGTGTAAGTACACTTGGGTATTGTCTTGCGAAGAATGTAGAAAGTAAAGTATCTTGAGTAATGCACCGAGAGAAGAAATAAAGTATAGGTTGCAGCAGTGGCAGTACATAACAACGTATGTATATGTATATAAATAAGTATATACATATAAGCATCGAAGGAATGGTAAAACCGATGGATGCGCGCCAATGAGAAAAGTAACAGAGGAGAATCTTCAACAATAATACTCGTATTCTTGTGCGCGCGTTCCGCACGAAGATTCATTTTTCTTCATCATCACCACCATCACTATATATATATGTATGCCACCTCCACTGTGTTCATCTTCCATTCTTTGTCTCTCCTATCTCATTCCCCATGTAGAAAAGGTCATTCTATCCATACATATACACCTCATTTCATCGACATTTATCTTAAAGAATATCTTTTTAAATTATTTTTTTTATCTTTTTGGTTCTATTTTCATTCAAGAATTCATTTAGTTAATTTTTATTCGTACTATCACGTGTCTTTTAATATAAATAATTATGTATATTATTATATTGTTATATAGTGTGTCTGCGATTTAGTTGAGAAGTATTTTTAAATTAATTAATTTCACATCTCGAAATATTTCTTTATTTTAATATTATCGTATAAATTTATATTTTATTATTAAATCAAATTATTTTATATTGAATATTTTTAGATAATATATAATTTCTTCTATTTAACGTAATAGCAACTTTGTATTTTAGAAATAAATACGAAAAACAAATCGCCATATGCAAGAACTTCAATCGAATATTATTTTACAACTGAATAAATGAAATTATATAAAAACTGCATTGAAATTATATTCCATAATGAAATGCTTAATTTTTTTTTTATATACAGGTGATTACAGATTTAATATTTATTAAATAATATTTATAAATGTCTCGTGTGTATATACAGAGTCAATAATAAGTGTGACAAATGTTTAAAGTTCAAAGGTATATTTAAAAGTTAATGGTGAAGAAGAGTTTTGTCCTGTCGCTATGCGGATTATATTTTCATTACTTGCTGAAGAGATATAGAATAGAATGCGAATCGGCAGAGTACACAAGTGTGTTTATATACAACACGTATATATAGTGCCTATACCTCATGCAAAAAAACAAAAAAAAAATGAAAAAAAGATCTACCGGTTTAAATATTTTTTTTCTGTCTCTTATATATTCCCGCACATAAACATATATGAATATTATACATATGTACACCTTACAAAATAGGTATTATATGTTAGAGTAAAATCACGAGGCTTGAAGAAAGGGAGCTATATAGGCAATGAAGAGAAGGATTTCATTGGACATATCACGAGGTATAAACGTGTGTGCTTCGTTAGCACTCATCCTCTCTTATTGCGTCATCGCGTTGTCGTGAAAATACTGAGAGAATATATATATTTAACAGCTCATTGGTGTAATATTATTGTTAAGAAGTAATTGAAAATATCACAATATAATATACCCAACATAATGAGAAAAAAATAAAACAAATTAATTATTATTTATAAGTGAAAGAAACAAAGTATAATAAGCTAGTAAAAATGATATAGACATTTATTTTTATTATATAATTTTTTTTTTTCTATTTATTATTACATTTTTAACACATTGACAAAATGGTAGATGATATTTATATATTATATAAATATATATGTGTATATATTTACTATTGTATATATGCATACATGAATTTTATTTGTGATTTCTTTGTGGAGAGAGCAACAGCGCAACTTTAGAAGTAAAGCCCTTTCGGTGAATCAGTCCTTTGTGGCCGGCTTCTTCAGGGTCAACCACTTTTCGCGCTCGTACACCAATGCATATGTGTATATATATATATGTATTGATATGTACATATATGTGTGAAAGTGTTTGGAGACTACACTCAACGCTATAAGGCAGTTTTACTTCCATATATCCTGGTAGACTGCGACAAGACAAAATTTCTTTTATATAATAAATATCTGTAATGTGATTTAAATCCCCCTTTTGATCACAATGGGAAATAAATATTTTGTGTATTATTGTTTTGATCTAATTATATGATTTATAATACACGCAATTGAATTTGAGAATAATTTTTTTTTTTTATTATTAATTTATTACAATTGAATATTAATTTTTAATTTTGGATATTAATTTATTTGAGATGATTTATGAGCTGTTAAATAGATGAAGTTATTTAATTTTATGAGTTTTTTTTGTGTGACAGAAATTTTTATTTATATTGTGATAAATTTTGTCATTTTTTATAATATTATTTATTTGTTTTATTGCATTATTTTTTGGTCCTTATAAATTAATGATAGACGCGTTTTTATGGACAGCGAATGGGTTTTTGGAATGAGATAAAAATAAAAGAATTTTTGGCGCGCGCAGACATTTTGAATGATGATTGAATATATATTCATATACAATATATATGTATATATATATATATATATGTGTGTGTGAGTATTGTAAAGACATTCTTTCTCATCCCTATATAGTCATTCTTAGAAGGTTGAAAAAAAAATTCTCAGACTGTGTGTTGTCTCCCCAATTTTTATTTTTTATTCATTTATTTATACTTTTATTTAATTTTTTTTTTTTATTTTTACCAGTAGGGTCCGGCAGTCACGTCGCATGCCCGTCTGTTATAAGAATGTAACGAAAGCGAGAGCAAGATGAAAGTAAAAAATAATTACTTGAACGAAAGAATAATGCGTTAGCAATTTAAAAAAAAAAAAAAAAAAAAAATTATATAATGTCATAGAAATAATTATTCACGGTTTATTAAATTTATTTAAATTCTTCCATAAATATATAAATAATATATACACATAGATCATAATATTGAGATAAAAAAAAAAATAATTTTTTATTTGTTTATTTATAGATTACAGTGTTGGAATTGATTATTGGAACGTATGATCGTGACAGAAAATTTATAAAAACCGCAAAATGGAGGACGCGGGTGGTATGGATAATCCAGCGTTTAACAATGCGGATGAAAGCATTAACACAAGTGTAAATCATGAGAATAGCTGTACAGAGAGTCTTCAACAGAATGAACATACTGGAGATAAAAAATTATCACCAAGTAGTAACGGACGTTCATTTGTGTCACAACATTATGTTGAGCCCACCCGTAATAATAGTCCTGAGACACAATATAAAACTGAGACAAGAATCGAAGTCCCTGGCGAAGAAGTGAAGACACCAAATAATGGTAAAGCCAATGGTGTTCATGGCAATGGCAATAATAATGATGTGAGCTTTCTCAATACGAGTGCTAATAGCGTGCAAAATAATGGTAAATAAAAATATATTATTATATTTTTTTATTTGTTTCATTATAATTTAATAATTATTTTTATTTTATTTTCTTTATTTATTTATTTTCATTTTATTTATTAATCAATCAATGTTTTTATTTAATGATAATACTTGGTTGTTTAATATAAATTATGGAATAATTTATAGTGATATGTTTTTTATATTATATAAATAAATAATAAAATAAAAGATTTATTATAATTTTTGTTTGAAGATAATTTGCCGGATGTTTTTCATTGCAATATAATTAATTGATTATTTAGTTGCGACGTTAAAAAAATATTATATATATATATATTAATATTAATGTTAATTAAATTCAATAGCGATAAAATTGTTTTTAATTTAAAAACACAAATATGCAGACTTTTTTTTTCTGGTCTAGCCATTTTCAAGATCGTTTAATTATTGTACACAGACACGCAAAGATTTACAATTCAACAGATTCAATGTACGTTTTTTATGTCTCTTTTTTTTTATTATTATTAATACACTGCAAAGTTCATGATTCATAAATATTTTTTTTTATGCTAATCAATGTGACATTTTGACCAAATTAAATTTCTTTTGTGTCGCCTTAAATTTTCATGAATATATAAAAATGAAAAATATGAAAAATTCATTTCAATTAGCATTTAAAAATTTAAATATTTACATTACATAATTTTTTTCATGATGAAAAATATAAACAGAAAAAAAAAAACAAACTCATCAAGGATTTTTATAGGTCAGTGAAATACTTTCTGACAAAACTTTTCAACAAATTCACCTGTTACATTCTTTACAAAGTGCATGTATATTTATTTATTTATTTTTCTCTTTCTCTTCTTCTCTCTTACATGCGTATATGTGTATGTATATATTATACATATATAAGTGACAATTCAATGAGGGTCAGGAAGTGTAATTGAGTTTCACTAAAACGCATATATGTATATACTACAAATTTATATCTTCACATAACCGTGACCTTGATCTCACAATTGATGTTGGTATATACAGATGGTAAAAAGGAGCAAATTGAGGCCGTGAACTTGGAGCTGGTTTCAATGAGACCCTATACGGCAAATAATCTACAGACAAAGGGACAGGAAGCATGTGAATTACCAAATGAATCCTATGAAGAGTACTTCGTTCCTGTCAATGAACATCGAAAGTACATCAGGTATCCATCAACCAAACAAGTTGATATTTTACTCTCAAACATTTTCTCTTTCTCCATAATATCCATCTAACATCTTCTGTATTTATGACTTCCTTTTTTTTTCATTCATACTTTATTTTTTTTCTTATATTAATTCTTAAATAAAATATAAAATTTATTTTTATATTAAATCGTTCACCAGCCCGTTACAAAAACGATCAATTGCATTTTCAAAATATTACTTCCAACTTCAATTAACTATACTTTTTCTTTATATTTTCTTTTAATAAACTACGTAATGTCTTTTAATAATTGTGCAACTATAAACGTTGTATTTTACAATATACTTTATTTCATAGCTGATTGACTTTATTATTATATATTAATTAAAATTTTTATTTTTTTATTTTTAAAACTTATCTTGCATCAATTTTAAATTACGAAATTTAAAATTGTATAAATCAAGAATTTTATAAAGTGCATAGTGTTACATTGTAAAATTAAATATACATATATATATATATTCATTTACATATGTGTTATAAAACTTTCTCTACGTGAAATCGATTGAACTTTTAAACAAACGGTAAAATTTCTCTAAAATAAATTTAAAATATTTCTTAGATAGTTATAATATATATTTACGAATGTCTTCTTCATCATTCATTCAATATATATTTTTAAATTATATACCTCGAATACTTTTGGATACAGCCGAATAAAAAAATAAACGATAAACTTTCGTCATAAATAATAACATTGGGTGTGTCATGAAAGGAAATAAGAAAGAAAAAATAGATAAAATATAGATGTTTATAGAAGAAAAAAAAAAAACAAATATTCTGATGATCCCCATCAAAAAATTAGCAGTGGTCCAAATGCAGAGATCGAAACAACCGTGGCTGGTGTCCGTTTTGATTTGGGACCGGGTGTTGGCCGCGAGGGATTAAGCCTGAGAGACCCAACCGCTGGACTCGTCGACTATTCCCATTGGCTCAAGGCCTTAAGGTATATCAATGGAGCGAATAATCCAGGCTTTGACATATATGAGTTGAGAGGAGACACACACAACATTGAAAAAAGGACATATAGGAGTCATAAAAGTTGGACACTAACTCCCCAATCCCTCCTACAGTGCTTTACAATATCTGTAAATTACAATGATAGAAAATTGGTGTTGATGCACGTAGAAACAATGATAAGGAATAAATAATATACGACTCCAGCGGATGATTATAATTTTTATTTCCCTCTCCAACAAAAAGAAAACAAAAATATCAAAAGCAGAATGAGGTGTCTGATAATCCCTGGGTAGCTTCTAACGGCCTACCTAACTCACATTTAAACCCGCCTGTGAAAGCTCAAAAGCTGTACATGAAATTGCTTTAGATACTGTATAAAAAGAAACAAATAATTAAAAATAATTAATTATTCTTTATTTTTTTTTTTTTTCATGTAAATGTATTTATGTTTCAGAGGTGAAAAGCTCTATGTGACTAAGGATAAACGAACTAAAAGCTCATATTGGCGACGAATAGCTTGTTGGACTTTTGGACTGACTGTGCTAACTCTTGCATTAATAATCGCCATCTTAGCAGCGAGTGAGTTTTTATTTATTTATTAATCACAATCAATATAATTTTATATTTTTATAAGATTTATATGAATTAATTTAATTTATAATTGTTTGAATTTTGATGATAATGAATTTTTTTAGCTGGTGTTATCTTGACTCAAGAAGCTAGTAAACCTTTGGAAAATGATCAGCCGCGATTGCTCGGTGATGTCAATGCGGCAGGAAGTCAAGAATTTATAAAGAATCCACCTCCTAGTCCACCACCGGAAACATCGAGTTTCCCACCGTGGCAAACAACCAATGACAGTATGATGAAAATAGTACCAGAGGCATTGGACGGAAGCATTTGGTTGAATAATCTTGCATGGAGTGATGATTTGTTAGACGTAAAATCACGAGTTTATCGTAGTATTTCCAGTGAAATTGAAGACGCTTTAAGAGATATGATAATACCAACAGCGACTATCACTACAGTCAAGGTTTATAATATCACCAATGATGGACAAGTCATGTTTAGAATTAGTTATCCACCGACACCAACACCAGAAATGCTTCAAGAAAATATTGAAAAAATGCTTCGAAAAAATGAGAATATGATTGGAAAATATCATCTTAATAGAATGGATATTAAGCATTTGATTGATGAATGTGAATATAATAATATTAATTGTGCCACAAGTTGTAAATATGATTATGCCAATGGTGCGTTTGGTTGTGCTTGTGCACCAGGAAGACTGATCGATGATAATGGAAATGATTGTATTGACGAAACTGATTTGAGTAATGTCAATATGAATAATGACGAGTCTCAATCGACAACTGTTAAAGATACTGTTCAAGGACGTAGTCAAGCACCGGATAATACATTTGAACCACGTGGTCTTGACGAACAACTGCATCATCTTCATCATAATCATGATCATCATCAACATAATGAGCATGAACATCATAGACATGAAGAATTTACGACTGTATCTTCGCCTGAACCGTCATCGTCGTCGGAATTTAATTTAAACGCTGAATCATCAACAGAGCCAGTGGCAGAACCAAAATCAGAACCTGAATTTTCCACTGATCCAACGACTGAGTTTGAATCAAAGGCTGAACCTTCTAGTGAACCAGCAGCAGAGCCCAAATCAGAATCTACACCTATAGTACAGATTTTAGATTATCCTAATTTTGAGTCTGATTCGACAATATTGCTAAAACCAGAACCAGAACCTGCAGGAGAACCAAAATCCGAGCCTGAATCTACAGCAGAACCAACGTCTGAATCAAAATCTGAACCCGTTCCAGCTATAGATTTGACAATTGTCCCAACAGCTGAACCAAAATTAGAACCGGAGCCAGTGACTGAGCCCTCGAGTGAGCCTAATTTAGAATTAAAATCAGAACCTGAACCTTCATCTGAACCCAATGCAGAGCCAAAATCGGAACCAGAACCAACAATCGAACCTGTATCGTCGAGTGAACCTAATTCAGAACCTGAACCATCAAGTGAACCTAATGCAGAACCAAAATCAGAACCTGAATCATCAAGTGAACCTAACGCAGAACCAAAATCAGAACCTGAACCATCAACTGAGCCTAATGCAGAACCAAAATCAGAACCTGAACCATCAAGTGAACCTAATGCAGAACCAGGATCAGAACCTGAACTGACAACTGAGCCAAAATCAGAGCCACGACCCGTCACAGAAGAACCTGAACCTTCCTCGGAACCAAAATTAATATTAAATGAAGAATCAACAGCCGAGCCAAATAGTGAACCACAACCGTCATCAGAACCCGGAATTTCATCGATAATACAATCGGAACCGAATTCATCTATGAAACCTCTCATAACAGAAGAATCAGAAATTCCGATGGAACCAATAACCACAGCAGAGCCTCTTGCTGTCATTCCTCTACTTTCCGATGAGGAAACTAAATATACTATTTCATCAGAAGACTCAACAACTATACCGATAGATGAAGAAAATATACAAACTACACAAGAAATAATTGAAATGTTACCAACTGCCATTCCTAAAACGAGCGTCATACAATCGTCAAACCATCATCATATGGAATATGAGGAACGATCAAATGATAAATCACATATAGCAGCTGAGAGTGAAGAAACAATGACGACTGATATCACAACCCAATCATCGACATCTACTGAAACAAATATTTCTACTGCTTCAGATGAAGATTTAAAAATTCAATCAGATTTCGAAAATCCTGAAAATTCATCTATGGAATTAATGACAACTATGCCAGAAGTATCAGCAACACATTCAAATATTCCCCAATTAAATTCTACAATATTTCTATCAACAACTCTGAATAACAATTCGATCTCACAAATGACACCTGAGCGAATCGATCCATACGCTTTAATTCACAATGTATTGGGAATTAATATAACAACAGAAAATCCCGTAAGAAATTTATTTATTACAAATAATTTTCCGTCCGTCATTCTCGATAATAGTGATGATAATAATACTGAGAAGCCAGTTGAAATAGTAACAGTGATCGAGGATAAACATGCTGATGACATGTCACCATTTTTGCCAGATGTCATACGTGAAAAAGAAAATTCAAAAAAAGCACCACGATTAGATAAAGATGAACAAGATTTTCCGAATCCATTTGAACCGCATGTTGAAGATGTAATCGTGCATCATGATATAAAGACCGAGTCGACAATGACATCGAATAATAATACAAACGGAACTGAGTTCACGGACTTGAACAATGATACTTACTTGTCCCACGATGCTCGTCAGACTGGAACGACTCGCGAGGAAGACGTTAGTATGTTAGATATGATGACCACGGTGACGTCTACATTCTCTTCAATGACTGAAGTACCAAGCGTCGTTGATGTCATAGACCTTGAACATCCACACATTGATAATATGAATAGTAAGCAGCAGCTCACTAATGATACGGATGATGCACGTCATAATAATGGAAATTTTAATGATAATAAAGCAAGCATGGATATTAAAGATGATATAATACATAATAAAAACCAAAGTATAATTAATTCAGAGAGTGAAAAAATTTATGAGAAATTAAATAACAAAAATAATGAGCCATCAACAATTAAGAATAAATTTGAAGACAATGTAGAAGATCAGTACAATGATATTTTTGATGAAAATATTTCAAAAAAATCAGAGGTTACTCAAGGAAGTAATTTTAAATTAACAGAAAAAAATTCAGACATTATTGGAATAGCTGATAAAAATTTAGTCTCAACGACTTTCAAAACAATTGAAACAACAGATGCACTAGAAGATATTCAATCTATGATTACAACTATGGATTCTATTGTTCACGCAGACAATATCAAGACAACAACAGCATTTTCAACGTCAATAAAATTAATTGATGACAATAAATTCACCACAGAAGTGCCAATAATGCCAATGGAAATTCAACAAGAATTTTTAACAACAGATATGATTGAAAATACAGATTCAACTGTTATAGGAATTACAGAAAATATTGTTAGTAATTCACCAGTGATAACTACAACGCAGATATCAATGTTGGAAAGAAAAACAACTGCTCAAATTCCAATTCTTCCTGATGAATTTCAAACAACTGAAGCCAGTACAACAGAAAAATCATTAAACAATATGAATTCTACATCAGAATTATTATCATCATCCACTGAAAGTGTAAATAATATGATGAAAAATGACGAAACAACAATTATTACTGATTCACCAGAGATAACAACTATTATTAATGTAAAACCTGTATCAGAAATGATTACTGACGATCAAGAGCCGGAGATTTTTAATATTACTCATTTTTTCACAACCACTGAACAGGTATTAACCATTCCCGATCAATCTAATATTAATGACAGTGTTAATGATGAGAATTTAAAAGTAATACCACTGGATGATGAATATGAAAATAAAGAACCTAATGATCATCACGATGGAGTAAATGAAGGGAGCCATTTTAATTATCCAAAATTAAAAATATTTGAAACATCTTTAGAGAATCAAAATTCTGATTCTGATCTCATTAATTCAAACAACACTTCTACTAATGTATCAACAAAATCAGTATTACCTGATGTCACTACTGCTAAAAGTCCCCGACGAATTCCCGAAATTATTCCTGTTTATGAACAAATTGAAGAAAATATAGAAAACCCAATGTTACATCCTCTACACATGATAAAAAATCATATACATTTAACAAACACAACAGACAAAACTAAAGATAATGAAGAAGAGAAAGAAACTCTTGTTCCAAGTATGACAAGTTCCACAATAAATCCAGCAATCAATATGCAAAATAATTCTGTTCCAATTTTCACATTCTCCAAATGTAATGCTGGACAATTCCAATGCGTAAATGGTACATCAAGAGACGGCGCGTATTGTGTTAATCTTTCATCAAAATGTGACTCAGAAAACGATTGCTCTGATGGTTCTGATGAAATAAATTGTGAGGACACTGGTTGTCCAGGTAATTTCCAATGTCGCAGTGGTCAGTGTCTTGGTCGTCATTTGGTGTGCAATGGAATTGGTGATTGCGATGACGGCAGTGATGAGGAAAAATGTAATGAATGGATGTGTCACTTTGATGAATTTAAATGTCCTAATGGACGTTGTATACCAGATTTATGGCGATGCAATGGACGTCCAGACTGTGAAGACCATCGAGATGAATATTCTTGCTCAGAGAGCTGTGGAAATAATGAATATCTATGTCCAACAGAAAACTGGTGTATTCCCCTAACGTGGCGTTGTAATGGTGTGCCTGAATGTGCCAACGGTGAAGATGAAAAACTTTGTGATTGCGCTTTGGATCAGTTTAAATGCCAAACTGGTGGTTGTGTTGCTTCAAATCTTGTGTGCGATGGTATTGAACATTGTCCTGATTTATCAGATGAATGGGATTGTCTGATAGCTAATATATCAATGGAAAATATCGGAGAAACATTAATCAGCGACGATCCAACAGCAGTAAGTGTTGGACCACAGCCAACATTGTTGAAAATTAAACAATCAGATAATTTACGTTACATGGTTTGCGCTGACAATTGGAATAAAAATGTCAGTGACTCTTACTGTCGTTCGCTTGGATACTTTGGATCGGAAACAACTCAGACACTTGCACAAAAAAATGAGGGAGAAAAATTTTTACGATTAAATAAAAATTATCACAATGATGATTCAAATTTTGTATCATATTTAGAAATTACTGATTCATGTGAAATGGGAAACGTTGTCAAAATTTCATGTCAAGAATTTTCTTGTGGTAGTGTACCAGATAATGAGGGACCAACTGCAAGATTAGTGGGTGGTACTCCAGCAGGTGAAGGACAATGGTCAAGTGTTGCGTTGTTGAAAGAGATGAAAAACGGCGCAGCTTGTACCGCAAGTGTACTTGGACCAATGCACGCTTTAGCGAGCTATTCTTGCATTCATAAGTAGGTTGATAACATATATCATTGTTATATTGTTGGAAAAATAATTGAGAGTATAATTTATTCCATTTGTTTCTTGTGTTTTTTTTTTTTTTTAGATACAGACAAAGCGATCATTGGGAATTGTTCATTGGCAGAGATCTTCAAAAATCAATTGGAGTAAAAAATATAATTCCTTATCCTCAAGTTAAATATAATCAGTTCATGTATAATAATGATATAGCTCTTATTCAACTTGAACGTCCGCTAGTATTCTCACGAAATGTTAGCGCTGTTTGCTTACCCAGCCAACAGCTTCAGGTAATTTGAATGATAAGAAGAAAAAAATGTTGCTTATAATTTTTTTTTTTGCATTTGATTAATTTATTTTTTATATTTCAGCCAAGAGCGTTGTGCGTAACTGTCGGTTGGGGCTTTCCAATTAACGGAGACGTTAATCTTAAACTTAATTTCCTGCCAATACCTATTTACAATACGGAAGAGTGTAATGCAACTAGCCATTACGCTGGATTCATAACGAAAAGTAATATCTGCGCAGGTTTCACTGGCACTGATAAAGGCACCTGTTATGTAAGTTATTATTTTTTTTTTCTAACATTTCTAGTTTATTCAAACTAGAATCTTTCCCATTAAAGCATTGAATTTTTATTTATCATTTACCTTTAGAATGATGAAGGAGCACCATTGATGTGTGCAACTGAAACTGGTCGATGGGAAATCCAAGGTTTGCTCAGTCATCACAGCCGATGTTCGAGAGGACATCCAGCCATTTATTCAAGTCTCAGTCCAGCAATTTCTTGGCTTCAACATTTGATTCCTGCTCTGCAAATTCAAACTTGAACTTTTTTTTCAACTTAACTGCAATTATGTCGCTGGATTCCTGTTTGTGATCATGGAAAAAAAAATTTTTGATCAGGATATCACAGATTCCCATTCACACTTGTCTTCCTCATGAATTAAACATGAAAAAAAAAAAAAGTTCTTCCAGCCAGGAAATTTTTGTAAATATTGTATAAAGCAATTGTTTAATAAGAGATATCAGATTCATTTTTTTTTTTACTTATAAAATAATTCGGATCTTTGTGGTCTTTGATTAGTGTATTTAAAAAAACTTCCCAAGACCTATTTTTTGCCTTTACAGCTTTATCATGATTGTTATATGTATATATATATAATTAAATTCAATATCTGGTTATTATAATACATAATTAAATTTATATCCATTTTATTATGCATATAGTCACGGATGAATGCCCAGATATTTTAATGAGAATAAAAAATAATAAATAAATATTAATTATGATATAAAAATAACGTGTTGCGAATTATTATGCATTTAATTTAATTATGAGACAATAATAAATCATTAATTTAGTTATAGTATTATAACTATACCTAATAACAAGACGAATTTAAATAGACAATAATAGTAATTATCAGTAAATTGCATTAAGTAATTTTAATCTAATTGTTTTTTTGGTGCTGCTGCAACTTCTGCAGCAGTAATTGTTGCATCTAAGCTCAACATCAATTTCGAAATTGTATCCATAATATTATTATATTTTGAGAAAACCTCATACATAGATCTATTAATTTCACTTGAATTTTCATAAGCTTGCAAATAATTAACAGTTAAATGTTCTAATTTTGGTGTTAATTCTGGCACATTTTTAATCCGATCAATTTCCAATACTGGCATTAATTCATTCATTTTATTCAATAACTCTAGATTCTTTTTCAATTCCTGTTTCATTGCCATTATGATCTCAAATTTAGCTTCAGTATATAATTCATCATCATCATAAGATAGATCTAATAATTCATTTAATTCTGGCAGGCGTTTAACAAGGGCGCATGCTTTCTCTTGACCCGATAATGAAGATGAAATCAGTGTATTAATATGAAGTAGGTTATCAACTATTGAATTTTGTGGCAGTGGATCATCAATTAACGGAACAGACGATCCATAAATACGTTTCTCCAATTCCGTTACTCTCTCTTCTAATAATTCAATGGCGACCATTTTGACGTTCAAATCCAACAAAAACTGTAAATAAAATAATTAATTGACATATCCTCATGAATTTATTATTAAAATAATGTACAAGTTGTGACAAGTATATGTAGTTGATTAATTAATAATAAAAAGTATTACTACTAACCTCAAATTCATTAATTCAACGTATGCTTTGAATATCTATCTATTGCCAGGTTTTTCCAATCAATTTAATAACGAGTTTTATCAGTTACTACTAATCATGTAACTTTTGCCTGTTTTTTATGGATATACAAATCAATATGAGTATTTTTGACAGATTGCAAAACAACTTTGATGGAAATCTCAGAGAGAAACTATGCAGAGGAAAACAGTGTGAAAACACCCATGAGTTTTTCATAAATTCCAAATCAGTAGCGCTGAATTTGCCGATAGACGATAAAATTATCTACTTTACCAACAAAAACATAATATATAAAATTCAAAATCAATTGTTCGTCAATCATATTTACAAAAGCTCCATATGCAATGTCTTCAACTGGAATTCCTCCAAAATTACAAATAATCATTTACATATAAATGAATTAATCATCAAAAATATAAATAAATAATTTCACTGTATTTATTCAAGTGAAAATTTCAATTAGAAAATCCATCTTGACCTAACCTCAATCCTAAAAAATATTGCCGCCATTACGCCATTTTGTTGTCGATAATGCAGAGTATACAGTTTACAAAAAAGAGCGTTGTGGCGCTACTAACTTGACAATTTGTGTATGTTGTATTATGTATACATACACTATCCTATACGAGTGTGTGTAAAAAAAGTGGGGAGGTTAGGTTATCTTTTTTACAGATCATATTATTTCTTTGTATGGAGAGGGGCAAAGAAAAATTTTTTCTTGACAGATCAGTGAGACAGATCCAAAGTAGGAGGTGGTGTATCGTTGTTTCACCATGGCCATTATAGCCATATAGTTTTATTGTTGCAAACACACATTGCCTGATGCGATGTTACATCATTTGGCCAGCGCAGCGGCCAATTCTCTCTTATTTTCTCTCACTATCTCCCTCTCTTTCTCTCTCCTTCCTTCTCTCAAATAATATATGTTGAGAGTCGTGTGTGAAGATATACAAAAAGATCAAACTTGTGGGTTCATTGCTACGGATGGAGCGTGCGTCAATGTAATTTTTCTACTCTAATATATACACATACACTAAACAACAAAAAAAAAAAAAAGTATCAAATAAACGTAACAACAGATCCAAATATAAATGAAAAAATATAAAAAAAAGTGATTATTATGTGAAAATGATTTTAACAATTGGATAGTATTTTTATTTATAATAATTCCATATGAGACAATACGTTGATCATGGAAACTCGTGCCCGTAGCAAACGGTTACGGGGTGTAGTTGGCATTTGCATTTTGCTTGCACTCACTGGCATTGTATATCTCGGTTATTTTTGTCCGGATAATGTATGTGCATTAACAAATCGTTATGTCAAAGAGACAACAAAATTATCTGATGGTTTTGGGCAAGGAACAGGGCCAGCGTCAACTTCAATATCAGGAGAATTACATAGAAATGTATTATCACCAATTCATCCATCATTTAAGCTCCAAAGTATTCAAGGCAGTCTTGGATATGATGATATATTTAATAATGATACCTTTCAATTTGATATTAATGCAAATGATGTTATGGTATTTCTTCATATTCAAAAAACTGGTAAATAACATTCATTAAAAATTATATTAATACTCTCGTATTATATTTTTTATAATTATTTATTGTTATTTTATTTCTATTTAACAGGTGGTACATTGTTTGGGAAACATTTAGTACGAGATTTGGATCTTCAACGACCATGTTCATGTCAAAGAAGAAAAAAACGTTGCTTTTGCTTTCGTCCTAATCGTGATGAGAATTGGTTATTCTCACGTTACTCAACTGGCTGGAAATGTGGCCTTCATGCTGACTGGACTGAATTAACAAATTGCGTTGATTCAGAATTAAATAAAATTGAAGGCGATGATAATAAACGACGGTATTTTTATATCACTATTATACGTGATCCAGTAGCGAGATATTTGTCGGAATATCGTCACGTTCAAAGAGGTGCTACGTGGCGTAATGCAAGACATTGGTGTGGAGGAACAATGGCCAATATACCACAATGTTATTCAGGACCAAATTGGCAAGGTGTTTCATTAGAGGAGGTATAATTTTTTAAATTGTCTTTATATTTATTATCTAATTGTAATAGTAATTCGTTTTTTACCAATTATAAATTGGTTAAAAAAAGCTAAATGAAACAAATTTAAACTTGTTGAATTTAGTTTTTTACAATAACATTTTTTATAATTGTTTTTATTTATACGATAGTTTATGGCGTGCTCGACTAATTTGGCGAATAATCGTCAAACAAGAATGCTCGCGGATTTATCAGTGATTGGATGCTACAATTCATCGTTATCAAGTGCAGAAAGAGATAGTTTAATGTTAGAGAGTGCTCAACGAAATTTACAATCTATGCCATTAATTATGCTTACGGAATATCAAAAAGTAAGTCAATTTTTATATGTAATAATATTGATAAATCTTTTGTCGATAAGAGAATTAGAAAAAAATATACTTCTGGCTGTTTTGTATTGTACAATATGCCACTTAAACATCATCATAGAAAATATGTTTAAGAATACTAATCCTTGGATAAATATTTATCTCGAGATTCTCGTTGACCATGTGTGCGCCGCGTTCAAAGTTTTCTTTTTCTCCCTCATTCGCCGCTACATATTGTTTACTTAATGAATGTTTGGCATTATCAGTATGTGATGCAGCTTGAGTTGAACTTTGTGTTCTGTTCCTTCTTTTTCCCCTTTTTTCTTCTATTTAAACGTAAAGTAAAACTGGCCTTTAATGGCAATGGTTTTTGAATGAATTGTAGGAAATAACATTTTTTTTTTTTCACTTATTATGTTGTATGTAACAAGAAAACAATTAGAATTTTTAATTATTAATAAAAATAAAACTGAATATTAAAATCTATTTTTGTTGTAAAGTTTTATGAAAATGAAGAAAATAATATTGATTTTTTGCACCACATTGACTAAATAAAAATTTTCTTTATATTCAATATAAATTTAAATATCATCCGGGGAACATGTTTATACCAAGTTGGTAATTTATTTCTGCTCACTTCCAACTGCATGATCTCAAGAATAACTGGAAATATGATTTATTTGCATTTTATTACTATGAAGAAATGCTAATATGAAAATGCTATATCATATTCAAATGCGAATCTCCACTTAATTGGAAGTTGCGTTTCAATAAATTTTCCATGAAGACTAATTGAATATTCAATTAAGTATCGTGATGAAATGTCTAGAGCAAGTGAAACTTGCAACGATATATTTATTTTCATTATAAAATATTTCTAAAGACTCACAATTATTATCACTATTTTTTTTTTTTTGCGCAGGTGGGACAATACTCATTCGAGGAAACATTCGGTATGCGGTTTGCTGTTTCATTTGAACAGCACAATGCAACATTAAGCGCAGCAACAATGGCAACTTTAACACCTCAACAATTGGATGAAGTGCGACGACTAAATAAACTCGATTTGCAGCTATATGAGTTTGCCAAGGAACTTGTATTCCAAAGATTCAGACGATTGAGAGCACGTGATCCATATTTTGTTCAACGTTTTCAACATCTTGGTGAGTTGCCATCGCGACAAAGCGCAACAGAGTTCAATTGGGATTCAGTAATTGAAGATACGACTGACAATGATTGAGTCGTTTTCTCACATACATATAATACGTATTGAACGTTTAGAATTTTCCAATAACTCAGGAAATCGCTGCCCATTTTTTTTTTTCCTCATACCAAGTTATTTTATAAATTTTATTTAATTCGTGAATGTATATTATTTACCAAATGCTTGATCATTTCAACCAACCAAAGAAGATTATGCAGACAATTTATTTACATATTAATTCGATTAACTCATCGTCATCATCAGTCTTATAAAACGGATCAAATAACTTCTTTTTTTATTATATATATATTTTTTTTTTTTACTGATGACATTGATTTATTATTTAGTGAATAAATAAGTATGAAAGTAATATCAGAAAGAGGAAAAACTAATATCTGAGATTTATTAGGAATGTTTAATATAAATATTCTTTTGTATACAGATATGTAGCTAACAGATATCTTGTGCTTTTTTGCAATAAATTCCGTGGAATTTTTTTCCATTCTAAATTTTCTACACATTTATGTGCGACGATAAATAACGTATATTTATCTCTATTTTATTTTCGATTATATAAATGTAATTTAGCAGAAAAAAAAAAGAAACAAACAACAACTCAATAGTATGTTCAAATTAACAAACTCATTATTATTCCGTCAATGTAGATTAATATGAGTGTGAATGAAATAATTATTGCGTTATTGAAAATTTTTTATTGCTCACATAAATTTTTTTCTGTTTCAATTCTTTCTATTTTTTATCGAACGATATACTTCAAGAAATTTTATACGTAATCTGGGTATAACTTTTATTTCGAGAATCAATTTTTCTTTTTCTTTTTTTCGTCACAATCGGTTTTGCATTGTCACATAAATTATAGTGAGAATAATAAATGCCCCTGTATGATGAATTTATATTCATACAATTATTAAATGTTACATATCCTTTTTATAGAATGATAAAAAAAAACCTATCTCAGTGTATTAGCCAATCGCATCAACTTGAGTAAATCTATTATTTATCCATAAAAATATTGGAAAAGAAAAAATAATAAAGATAAATCGTAAAATTTACGATTAACATCTATGAATAAATTTAGTTGAGTGATGTATGCATACATATTTTTCTAAGTTGATTGATTATGTGATAATTGCAGCTTCAATCTATACGTTTTTTTTTTTTTCATTTTAATAATAACAAAGAAAAAAATCAAGGAATCGAGATGAAAAAAATTAAATGATGTGCGTTGAAATTAAAAAAAAAAAATGCGTCAGTGTTAGTGACAAATTTTTCGTTTTCAAGGATCTGAAATTAGTATTCAAAGACGGTATTTTCCAACAGGAAACCGAATAAAGGATGTGCATTAGGCATATTCGTGTTATTCATATTTAAGAGTTTCGTCTCTGTATACGTATTACATACATGTACATGTATATGAATTAGAAATTTTTGAACTTATAAAAATTAATACTCTTGAGATAAAATTAAAAAATTATGATCAATTCTTCATATGTTATGTTTTATTTAATTATGATGAAAAAAAAAACAAAAAGTAGATTTTACGAGGTCAAATTTATTTAAACAATTCATCATCAATTTTCTTGTTTAAAATTATTTCATACAAAACTCAAATAAGTGTTCTTATTGGCTAAAATGCTTCTCACTTAATTTTAAAATAATCATCATGTTGTGACGTTTATCGTGATCTCCAATTAAATTTAATTGAATTCTACAACAGAAATATAACCTCTAACTGTATAACAAAAAAAAAAAAAAAAAGAACCTTTTAATTCTCATAAAGGTTATTTATATCCCAATAAAGTTGAAAGTAGTTGAAGCAATTGTATTGAATACAAAGTAAACAAAAAGAAAAAATAATAATCTGTCAGCCTAATTAAATCTTAGATAATTTTCGTGTATATATATATTTAAATATATATGAAATTTACATCTATAAAAATGATACAAAATTACAAGTGATAGTAATTATAAACGTCCTTTCGCATAAATGTGTTTTTAAAAGCACTTGAAGTTGTGTCTACTTAACATTTATAATATTGTTGAGTACGCATTAGTCATATATAGCCACCGATTTATTGTTCCTCTCGTCTCCTCCTCATTTATTTGTATGCTTGAAAATGAGAATTAATGAAAGTCGATTACATTTTATTATAATTACAAAATAAGTATCAAAAAAAAAAAAAAGCGCTAATTGATATTGAATCATTTAAACATTTTAAGTGCAATAAGACTTGATGGGTTACCTGGCAATTTTTAAAATAATCATTATTCAATCATCTTGAAATAAATTTAAAAAGCATTAATTGTAATATAACGAAGCAAATAGCTATTCTCAAGATTCGACACTTGGTCCTTCAACTGAATATAATCTAATTGTATAGTCATAAAGTTAATTTACTGTTTGCAGTGTGTGTTACCATCCATTTTATATGTATAAAACAAAAAAGCGTAGGATATTTTTTTTTTGTTTCTTTTTCATTTTTTTTTTCTTGCATTTATTTGATCGATTAATCAAATTATTTGATATTTATAATGAAAATTATGCGTAATATTAATTTTAAGGACCAAAGATATATTATGATTTGTTTATTTACGTCTTTTTTTATAAGTTTAGTTATAGAATAATTTTGAGTAATGTCAACAGCACAGAACACAATAATGATTGAGCAAATAATTGTTTTATACACTATATACATCGCCATATGATAATATTAATTGCAAAAACAAAACAAATATGTATGAGAATGATAATGATTTCCGAGGTGTTATATATTCAATTTTATTAACTATTTTCTTAATTGATTTTCGTTTTAAAAAGCACAAATTATAATAGAAAATTGCAACGCTTTGATATTCAAACGATTTTTATTTTATACAATTGAATATATTGTTTTATAATATTCAAACGAGAAAATTCCTGCCGCATTTGTCAAAGCTGATTTTCATTAAGCTATTTTTATTTTAAAAACTATATCTTAGTGTGCATTTTTATCGCAAGTAATATTATTGTTTTTTTTTTTCATTTCATTACTGGATAAAAGTGAATTAAAAAATAAGGAGTTATATGAACCTCAACTTGTGATGTTTAATCATCACTTACGAATCTTTGGAAAAAATTTTTTAAACTATAAGTGTTGTTGATTATTTGAATAATTCTATAGTTAATAAAAAGTGTCATATTGTGACATTAGCTTTAATGTTCTTAAATGAAAAATAAGAGAATAAAAGAAAGAAAAAAAAAAGAAGTTTGTTAATATAACTGCAATATGAGAATCATTTTACCCAGTGATTTTTCTGTTAACAAAAATTTAAAAAAAAAAATTAAAACAAGAATAAAATGCCATGAAGATAGAGAGCGCCTCGTGAAACAAACAATGATAGGGCCTAATGTCATCGGTACCTTGCTTGAAAAACAACCAATGTATATACTTATACCATTAGTCATTAAAACAAAAAAAGCAAATATGAAAACGTATATTATATAAAAAAAATTATTAATAAATTGTATACACACGTATATAAAGTGGAAACATATTACAAATCCACTGATGAAAAAAAATTGAAAATTATATAGTAACTGTAATATGTAAATTGCGAAGTTACAATAATTAATATTAAGTGTGCAACAAAACATTTTAATAAATCCTGGAAAATTCTCAAAATGGTTTTTTTGTTCACAATACTTCATGACATATAATACGTATTAACAATGAACAAAAAAAAAAAAAGGCCTAAAGCCATTGAGGTATTGTATTTTTGTGAATTAACAAAATAAATTTCACTGACTCAATGTATTGAAAATGTTTATTTGTTTATTTCAGTTCGTTAAGTTTATTTTCCTCCATTTTAATATATGAATCAATTAATTAACTTCTCATTATTGTGGCCTTTGTATTATATACTTGATAACTATTTTTCGTTTTTTTTTTTTTTTTTTTTCATTTTTCTGTACAATCAAATTAAATTCATCCATATAAATTATTAGATCTATTCGTGTAAATGCCCCCTAACTCCGAAGAAGAAGAAAAAGGCATTCAATAAGGAAGTTTATAGTTACATAATATATCAATCAATTAATTAATAAATAAATAATTCAACCATAAATTATCAAATGCTGTTAGAGGAGAGATTGCTCGACCATAATTTTTTCAAATCCAGCTGGTGGTGAGTGAGTAAAATCTTGAAGTATTAAATCCAATATCGCTCCATCGTCAACTGAAATTAAACCAAAAATAAATCATCAAAATAAAATTACAACTCATAACTCATTTTAATATTTATATAAACATCTAATTTATAATCTAATTCATCCAATTCATATTCAATACAAATACTAAAATATAAAAAAAAGAACAATTCCTAATATTTACTCTTAATTTCCAAATAATTTAATTACATATTCAATTTTTCTGCTAAATGAAAGATAGAGAAAAAATATAAATTCATACCATAAAGTGCAGGATATGTTGTACTTTTGATTCCCATAATAGGTGCATCTATTGATTTGCCATTTACATAAAAATTAAGTTCCACATGATCAAACGAAACTCCCTGCATCATAGTAATAATTGTGACAATGAAATTTATCAATAAATATCATATTATAATATTAATAAATAAAATTCTTCATCAGTGCTTACAATAATATCTCCTTCTTGAACAAGATTTTGTATTTTATAAAGTTCTTGTTTATTATGTCTAATAATACCATCAGAATTCAATGCCCAACTTTCAGTGTCATTGCCACCGATTGCTGTATTAAGATCACTAGATCTTGTTGCTAATCCTACAGCCCAAACACCGTCTTGTCTTATCTTAACTTCAAAATAACTTTTACTTTGAACGAGAGGTACATTTGTAAGTGCACAACCTTGTCCACATACTCGTAGACCATTCATCACTATGACAACTTCATGGCCTAAAATACAATTATGAACATACATAAATTACTTTTAATATAATATTATAAAATTATAAAAATCCATTTTATTTTATTGTCATGTAATATTTTTTAATTATCAATTTTAATTTAATTTTTGTTGAATTGTTCAACAATTATTACCCACCCATATGAGAAGTATCCAATGATATTGGATTTATTTCTCTTTGTGATTGTTTCGCACCAGGCAAACCGAATCCATTGAAACAATTTCTGAAGCAGCAAAACATCATAATTTATTTTTAATCTTTTATATTAATTTATAAATGATCCTGTAACGCTCAATTATCATTCCATAATTTTATTTGATTCTCATTAATTCACGTTATATTTCTTTTAATTCTAAAAATATATCTGTGAATATGTGGAAATATATTTATCTATTTTTTTTATTTTTTACGAGCGACACGACAACGCATGTAATGTTGACAGCTCAGAGAAAATAATTATACGCCACGGCCACTTGAAGTTCATCCGAAAATCCAATAGTGGCGCTTCAATCGAGAGCTGCTCTCCACTACGATAAAAAATGTGTCAGACAAAAGTGCGCAGTGCGCAAAATCTTTTGAACACGATTGAATTTAATTATCAGTATGCAAAAATCAATCAATAAATCATTTATATACATGTCCAATGATAATAAAAATTGTGATAAGTAATGAAGAAAAAAATTTGACGAACGGACGAGCTATTATTATTAGTATTAATAATTTCAATAAGGAGAAATTAATTGTTAGCGTACGAGGAATAGATAAATTTTAATAAATGATAGTAAAAATAATTGCTCTTGTAAAATTTACAATAATTATTTTCTCTTTATTGAAATCATCGATATTTATAAAAGCTTAATCATTCATTTTTTTATTATATTCGTTCATTACTTAACCATAATAATTTTTATTTGGATGTGTAATGGAATTTAATTTTCATGTAAAAGATTTGTTATAAAACAAACCATGATGAATCATTAAAGGAATAAAAAAAGAGAGGTTTTATAGAGTCCATGTGACGATGAATTATCATCATAAATGGTAAATTTGAAATTCGGAATGTAAAGTCGCAGGAAAGGGAAAATAATAACAAATAAAAGAATAATTTGACGTCAAATTGATCTTTATTTGTTTATAACGTTCAAATTACTAATTTACACTCGGCTCGGGTACAACATCTGAAATGGAATAAGAAAAAAAGTTAGGTTATAATGAAATAAAATTGTTTTTTGATGTAAAAAAAAAAATTAATTTTTGATATTTTAAAATTCTTACAATTCTGATGCGGTGTCCCATTGCTTTAGCTGGTAAATTTCTCTTGAATTTAGCACGTACTGATCCACTGGTACCGTGTGGACGTGTGACCTTACCCCAGATAGCTCTTACTTTTGTTTTCCTTGTAGTTTTGCCGGGAACTGGAGTCCTATTTTTTGCCTGGAATATATTCAAATATCGATGATATTAGTTATCTCATTTTTTAATAATTTTTATGCTAAATTATTGAATCAATTCAGAGTTTCTAATGATATTTACCTTATAAACATAGACACATCGTTTGCCAACATAGAAACCTGCGTCGTCTTTTACTCTAGTACCCTCAACTTTTAATAAAGCTGTATGCTCGTGTTGATTACGAAGACCACGTTTATATCCTGTGAAAATAGCCTTGGCGTAAAGCCGTCCGTGTCTCTTAAATGGCCTTTTTTTCAATGGAATTGGCTCTGATGGCTTTTCCTTAGGTTTTTTCTCCTTCGGCGCCGCCTTGGATTTTACTTTAGATGGTGCAGTTGTGTCTGCCATTTCTTTAATAAATTCAAACAAAATATTATTAATTCACCGATCAACAATGTACGCTCATATACATCTAACTATTGTGTATTAAAAATAAGTGAGGTTAGATTTTTTTTTTCTATCAACTATCGTATAACCTTATATGCAAATTTAATATGAGTGAATAATTTATTTAATCAAATTCTCATCACAATATCATGCAATTAAAATTCAACACTTTATAAAATAAATAGAATAATTATAAATTTTTCAACACTATTGACAACAATTTTTCTCAATGGCGATAATCACCATATGAGTGATCACATAAGAATCCGTTCACATCAATAATTATTTATAAACAAACACTAATATATATTATAAATACTGAAAATATATAAATCACTAGTTAATATATTTAGTGTATTTACCCAATTTTTTCATTTATTTCTACGTATTATTTATTAAAATGTTAAATCAAGAACGTACCGGATGAATAGCACGAGAAAAAAGGAAGATGAAAGATACGATCCCTCTACACGTAAACTACATAAACTATTTTCATATTATCGGTCGGTAATGTCACCACACTCAAATAATTTTTTTTTTTCATGTCATAGAAACTTATTCGCCAAATTTTCAAATATACAATAAAATAAATAATATCACATTCAAATTAAAATGCATTCAAATCCCATAACTATTCAATAATTTTCATCAAACATTCAACTATTATAAATAAATTCCTTTCTTCTCTTTACTTTATCAATGTCCATTTGAGTATAAAATTCATGTTCATCAAACATTATACGTATGAGATCAATTCTCCTCCAATAGACATTCTGATAACATTAGACTTCGGTAGATTGAACATAGGCATCAAATTCAAAGAAACAAAAATAAATTTTATAGCAACAATAATCACCATTCATATATACATAATCAATAATCATTATCTAAAAAATATTATATTAAATTAAATAATTATTTTATACATCTATACACATACATATATGTACATATATATATTTTATCCCTTCCAGAATTTCATCCAACTACAATCCAGAATTTCATAGATGGACATTTACCTACACCTATAATACAGCTGCAGTATGACTCACACACACATACCAAAATTGTCCCGTGTCTTTCTTTGATGTACATATCTATATACATATTTCTTTCTCATCGTCGCCATCTTTCAAAGCACTAAAGCACACACAGCACAGCAACGTCAAGTTGCGCACGATCGGCGTACATTCGTGGGTGTTTCACACACGGATTGCATCGCGCATCAGGAGTGGAAAGGAAAAAAAAAAAAAGAGAATATATTTTGTTGTTGCCTGTGATAAAAAATCTCCCTGTACGGATTTTATTTTGTCTACGGTGGGCCAAGATAAAGGTTCAAACAAGAGAATGAATCAATGATTGGATATCAGTGATAGTAGTGTGACAGAAGTCAATGATAGTTGGGTGGCGTCAACTGAATTAAAGGACCAGGCAAAAAAAAAAGTATAAAGGACAAGGTCGAGATAGAAATTATTAGTCCTAAAGAAATTGGTAAAATATGACAGAGTGAAATTATATTAAGAAGAAGAATAATAACCAATAAGTATTTACACAAATATACTTGTAATATTTGTCATAAGTTTGGACTATCTACCTATTTATCTATCTCTATACGTACAAAGTACCTAGCCAATTATCTACATACGAATAATATTACGTGAATTTGTGTTATATGCTTTATTTTGAGGCCACGACAAAAGGGACAAATTCAATACCATCTCCAAAAAATATCTAAGATTCAAGGTGGAATAAATAAATATATAAATAAAATAATAGAATAAAAAATCATATTATTATCATTGTCATTATAATTAAATCATTTAGATTATAATAATAATTAGAAGACTTTGGGTGTCGTAGTGTGTGGAGTGCGGACGAGTTCTGGATCCTCGGCGCGCGAGTTCACTCACGGAGGTCGGCTTCGATTTTCTCTGAGCGCGACGATGAGTTGCCAAAGAAACGTTGGCAAGATCACGGTGCCGGACGACCTCAGGAATATACTGCTCGAATTTACGATCAGTTATTTACTTGAACAACCGGGGGATATAATTGATTATGCCGTTGATTTTTTCACTCGTTTACGTGATAATCGGCAAAATATGTTGATTCAATCGAATGCTACATGTTCATCAACACCCGACGAATCCGTCGAGGAAGGTAACAATTAAATATACACATATTTATTATTTATATGTATATTTTATTTTTTTACGTATTTATATATGTGATTTTTATTTATATTAATAATTTTGTTATTTATTTATTTTTTTAAAAATAGGTATAGATGTTTATTTGAATTTTGAGATAAGTTGATCTAATTGGCTCGGTGAATGGCATTCAACAATTGTACATTCTTTAGTCTATCTCGGGTGTCCACCTCTAGAGATTTGATATAAATAGAAATCACAGAGCAAAAGTTGTTGCTAATTTTGATTATTCAATATAAAATTTTGAAATTTACACACTGCTTGTGAAGAATTATATAATACTTGAGTAAATAAAAATTAAATTTTTCTCAATCAACATTTCACTGCAATATAATGATAAATAATTATTTATCAAATATAATATAATTTCTTCATATAAATATTTATCTTCATCGAAAACATCTACGTGTTTTATTTTTCATTTTGTAATTTGTTCATATGTTCTTTTGTTTTATATGTTCAAATACATTTATATATTTTATACACATATGTATTAATTAATATGAGTGAACAGGAAATGAGGGAGAGTTATAGAGATAGATCTTGAAATTAGATTAATAATTCCCTGCTAGATCAATGTATAAACAAGTCTGTGTGTATTTATAATTTTATCATATTTAATTCATTTACATCATTTACAGAGCCACCAGTTGGTAGATTTGCCATCAGGAGAAAAAGTGTTTTTGCTGAAACATATGATCCAGAGAAGGATGAAGAGGATGAAGGTGTCAGGGTAAATATAATAAATATATAAATATTAATTAATAAAAAATAATTTAATTAAACTGACAAGCTATTATTCCCAACAATTCATTTCTCTATTTAATTAATTAATTAATTGTGTTTATATACATTATCATTTATTATCTTCAATTGATATTAACTATTTATTTATTCCTTACATTATTATATGATCGTTATTAATATAATAATCGCTAATATTCATCTATTACCCCAAGATATTATAGAATATCTTCATCAGTGTTTAGCACCTGTCTCTTTGACAATTAAAAAAAGGTTCGCCTTGTTCGATCATGCGGGTAATAAAGCCTTTATGACGTCAGACACATGCTCGATAACCCCCTCTCGTATCATATAATCCATCAATGTGTATATAGAAAAAAATTATATATAGGAGAATATTTACACGACATTGAGCAGTCAACCTTATATCAACATGAGCTGTATCATAGAGTAACCTGCTATCCCTTAGATATTATAAAAATATCATAAATATATTTCAAAAGCATTGTCATTTAATTAATATATACTTTAATAGATCATCTCAAATTAATAAGCAAATAATAGATAGCAAATTGCTATGAATTATATTAATTTAATAATATTATATCAATATTATATTGTATATTATATATTTCCCGCCAATAAACGGAAATTAACTTGATTGATATTAATTGAGTATGTATATTCGAGATCAAATTAAATTCGCCGCGTTTATTAATTTATTTTTATGAATATATATTATTTATTTATTTATTTTTTTTTTCTAAAAGATGGAAGAAGAATTTTTTCTTCTATTTCATTGCATTAAATATTGATATAATCCCGTGGTGGGCACAGGGTCGATGTAAGGAGCACGTGACATGCGCCAAAGTAACAATTATATCAGGTGTACTCTTGTACCTGAAAGTCAAGTGTATCTTGCCGCTTTTATAAATATATACACGAATATATAAATGTGTATGTACGTATGTATTTATGTTGTTTGGCAGTATGAATAAAATTGTTGGAAATAAAAATATTACTTTGATGAACGTGAAATATATTTAGGGAGATATTTTTATTATACATTTATTTACTTTTATTATCAATTTATTTTATAGTTATGTATTTATTTTTTATATTTGCAGGTGGTACATCCAAAGAGTGATGAGCAACGGCAGAGGCTGAGTGAAAGCGTCAAAAATATTCTCCTATTTCGTGCTCTCGATAAGGTAAACCGATACACAATGTTTATAAATATTTATATATTTTCTGTGTGAATATGTGGGAATATAGAGAGGAAAAATGAGAGATAGAGAAGACACAGAAAATAAAATATATTGTCCAATAATCCCGATATTTTTTACGTTATATATATTTTTTTTTTATTCAGTATAAGCGATGAAATATATTGGAATAAACATTTATTGGTGTTTACTATTTTGCAGGAACAAATGGCAGATGTGCTCGATGCGATGTTTGAAAAAAATGTTAATCCTGGTGATTTTATTATTCGTCAGGGAGATGACGGTGACAATTTTTATGTTATTGAAAGGTAGGCAATTTATTCAACACGTTCTCAATTATATTGAGAGGTAGTGCAATATTAAAGAAAAAATTAAATTAATTTATATTTTAATTGATGAAAAATTTTGTATTTTTTCTTTTATCTTTTATTAATCTACCGATATTTTCAATTTATTTATTTCGTATCTTCATTCATTCATTTATTTAATTGTTTATATATTGTTTGGTTTTATTTCCAAAGGGGGCAATTTGAGGTGTATGTAAAAGATCCGTCGGGAGTTGACACACTAATACACACGTATAACAATGGCGGGGCATTTGGTGAACTGGCACTCCTTTATAACATGCCACGTGCAGCGACTATTAAAGCCATTACGGAGGGCACATTGTGGGCCATGAATCGACAAACATTCCGACGTATACTATTGAAGTCTGCACATAAAAAACGTAAAATGTATGAGAATCTTATAAACAAGGTCCCCATGCTCAAATCATTGGAGGTATGTATTTAACGTGCAGCGCATGAAAAAAAAAAAAAAAAAAAATAGAATGTATGTCATGGCCATTGATTTCATCCACCATCATCAAGCTCTCTTTTAGTTCCATAAATAAAAGGAAATAATAGACAATACTATTATCCTAAACACATTATCATTTATAGGCTTACGAGCGGATGAATCTCGCTGACGCATTAGCCCCGAAAAATTTCTCTGATGGTGAACAAATTATTCGTCAAGGTGATATGGCAGATGGAATGTATTTTGTTGAGGATGGAGTTGTCAGAATTACAATTATCGGTGACAATGGACGTGAAGTTGAGGTAAATAAAATAAATATACATTTCATTATATTGTTTTTATTTTATTTGTCTCGTCTTGATAAATATTTGAATAAATTTTGTTTTCTTTATTATAATAAATCATTTTATTTAATATTTTGTTTCATAGATTAATCGTGTACCTGCTGGTGGTTATCTCGGTGAACTGGCTCTAGTCACACATAAGCCACGCGCCGCCTCCGCTTACGCAGTTGGAAATGTCAAGCTTGCCTGTAAGTATCGATGCATATATGTACATATATATGTATTATGTACTAACGGTGAATATCGGTTTATCGATTAGATGTTTGCTGATGTATGAATGGCACTGACGTTGCTATTAATTCACTTTCTTTCATTGTGACATTTTATTTTGTCGTAGTTTTGGACGTTGAGGCTTTTGAACGACTCCTCGGGCCATGTATGCAACTGATGAAACGTAATATTGATGATTACGAGGATCAATTGATAAAAATATTTGGCAGCAAAACTGACATCTCTGATATTCGATGAATATCCAAACGATAATATCAACTCATCACGAATGTCATCGTACGGTAAATTGAAAATGGTATATAGTGGAAAGGGGGAAAAAAAAATCAGTATCCTTGATATAAAAAATCATACACAAACTCTTTATCATCCCGCCTGCTTTGTGAAAACTTCCTGCCAATCACATTCATTGTATTTTATGTAAATTTTTTTTCTTCTCGTCTCACAAAACTATATTCATAACTCGTGTAATTGTTTATAAAGTAAAATGATATTTATTACGCGACAATCGCATGAATAGATAAATGCACAATGAATAACAGTAAAATTTTTAATAATGATAAATTTAAAAGTACAATCAATTTTTCGGCATTTAAAATATTTCATCATTAATATGAGTCAGTTAGTTTTTTTTTTCTTCGTAAGATTTTCTTTTATGAATATCTTTTGTGAAATTAAAATAGATTGGGATATATATTGCACTGTTATGATGTATAAATTTGTGAATCTCTCGTTGAACAATTTTGTTTTTAAGATTGTTATACACGCAGAACTGTGAGAATATTCGAGAATGTGCCGATTGTTTGTATTCTAAATTACCTTTTCTTCTTCTTCTTCTTCTTCTTCTTCTTCTAACATTTCATTCATTCTTCAGTTCTCCAAATCGGAATTGAAACAAACCAAAAAAAAAAAAAAAACGTTGAATTAACGAGCATGAAGAATTTCTTCTGCATTTATATACGTGGAATTAATTATGACGAGTGACATTCATTAGTAAATAATTCAATTTCGTATTTCTCGTTTCTCATTGTTTCCAATCCTCCAGTGGGAGTAATAATAATAATACGACTACTGCTAATAATAATAATTATTATTATAATATCAGAAAGAGAATGGAGAAGTTTTGTTCACGCTACTGTGAATAATATGTCAAGATGATAGAAAGAAAATCAATGATACTAATTAAAACTTAAATCTCACGATCCTCCATGTAAACTTTTCGCTGCCGCAAAGTTCACGCGGAATTTATTGATAAATGTTAACAAACAAAATTATCCAGCTGGATAACTATGAAAAAAAAAAACAAAATATTATTCATATATAGATGTCTGTAAAGAGGCTAAAGAGATAATAAGAAACTCGCACGCGAGTTTATACGTAAGAAGAAAAGTAAAAAAATATAATATAAAAAAAAAAAAAAGAGAAATCAATTCAAATTTACATTAATACGTATCGTTGATTCGCTCGAACAAATGTGAAATTAATAATATCTAACCTACGTACAATATTCAGTGTAGTTTGTCGTGAAAACACTCGGGCACACACGCACAGCAGGATATATAAATACTTTAACATATTTTACGTTGACACCAAAAAGAAGAAAAAAAAAAAGAAATAAATGAATAAATAAATAAATAAATAACTAAATAACGTACATAAAAATAAGGGGCAAATCAATCATTGATATTTGCAATTATATTTTATTTTCATTTTATATTTTATCTATTTGTAATTTCGCGAATGTTTATCTTTATTTATTCTGATGACCAAAAAAAAAAAAAAAAGAAACAAACAAATAAATAAGAACAAAAGTTAATCATGCATTATAATTGAGAAAAATAATGTGGAAATGATGGATATAATCTATGAGGTATTGTATTATTTTTATACCAACTCAATATAATTGATTTATCAAATGAAAAAAAAATTAATAATAATGAAGGATATAATCCATTATTGATACCTCAATCAAAACGAATTTTAATCTCAAACCAAACATCGGGAATAGATATATAAATATGTTATGTTTAAATATGTCTTCTGTGGGGGGCTTGTCATTTTTTAATGTGTCTGCAGTCCTTAATATATATACATAAATCTATATGTATATACATATACATATTTTTTTTGATTAAACAAAAAAGAAAGTCAATCTCTTATTCTTTAGTTTATTTAGAGATAATAATAAAAAATTAATCACGGGATATCGCGTGCAATTGTCCCAATTATTACACTATCACATTTATAGCTCAGTAACTTGATGTTATTATTGAGAATAAACAAAGTAGCGTTTGATACGCAATTAAAACAAAACATAATGTGAAATTAAAAAATCCCATGGTCTTAGATACACATATATATATATGTATAGTTATTTATCGTCAGAAGAAAAAAAAAATGTGTGGGCATTATATTCTATCAATCATTCAATATGGAGAAGAAAAAATATAAAGTGTTAACAACTATAAGAAATTGATTAAATGCTGCATAATTAACATGCTTGATGATCAAATAATTCAATCATTGTATGTACGGTTTTAAAAATATTTTGCCCAGATTATTCAGTTTAATATAAATGATGATTAAGAAAAAAAAATGGAGAGTAAGATTGACCCAGTGCAATCATGAGCTTGATTATATTCTCAAAGTCTTGAAATGAAAATAATGAAAAGTAAAGAATTTTTCTTTTATTACAAGTTCGTTAGTATTATCGTGTTATTTCTCTTTATTAATTATGATTATTGTTGATATTTATTCGTATAGTATATATACATTATAGATTAATTGTATAGAGTATATGGAATACACTCGAACATATATATATATATATAAATAAATATATTAATTGGTTCCATAATTATTGAAACATGAAATGATATGTAATTTATTTAAAATTTAAAGAATGAATAAGCGATATTATTGTGTTTTTATTTGTTGTGAAATATAATTTACTTCTATAAGGCTAAAAAAAAATTAGTACACATGCAAAGTGCAATCCAAAAAAGAAAAAAGAACGTTCTATAAATATAAACATATATATTTAAGAATTATTGAAATGGAGAGAAAAATGCGATATAAGGAGCAAGAATGAAAATGAAAAAAAAAAAAAAAATAATAATAGTAAAACAAAATAAAAAATGAAAAAAAATTTATCGTTTAAGTAAATTCTGAAGAATCACATTTGTGTCATTTATTGTAGCAAATAATTTGTCTGGATATAGTAAAATAAGAGAGCTTCCGCTGAGATAAACTGACAGACAAGCAAAAAAAAAAAATAAAATAAGTCTCTTGAAGCACTCAGCCAATTTATTTTATTTGGAACAATGAATCTAACATACACAATACATAGATATGGCTAAATTTGTTCTGTCTATTTGATGATATATTTGTGTGTGAGACAGTAAAACCAAGTGGATATATATTTCATATAATAGGGGAATATTGAGGATTAGTTTGAAGGGCAAGCAAGACTAAGATATGGGGAGATAAAATGAATAAGCAAAAGTAATATTGATCGTTGGCAAGAGCTTGAATAATTTCATAAGACTCTCTAGCAGTTGACTGCATTTTTTTTTTATGGCTGAGTTTGCTTAAGAATATTGTGATGATATAAAGAAAATAAATTAACTGATGGTTGCTTCATCCATAGAATTATTATATGTATGAATTCCGACTCATAAACACCACATATGAAGTAAAGAAATGAAGAAAAAAGAAATTAAACATTGAATTAAATTTAATTAAATTATAAACAAAATATTAATTATAATTATCATCTCATACTGATGAATTGGGGTTGATGTAAATTATAATGTCTTCGTCCATTATTAAGCACGCGTTCCAACAGATGTGAAAATTAATTATTAATTTATGTTATTTTTTTTTCTCATTATTTTGAATAATATATTTATTTATATACGTATACAAATTCATTAATATAAATACCGCTTACGATATATATAAATATTGAAATAAATGTATCCACCCAAATTTATGTAGGAAACTTGAAAGTTGAATGGAAAGATATAAAATGAAAATAGTTTCAATGTGAAATGAAGAAAAAAACAATAAGTAGAAATTTATTCTGAACGTAAAGATTCATATATACTTATAAAATTTTTTTCTTTTTGAATGTAAAACTAAAAGAACAAAATATAAATACGTATATATATATATAATAATATATTCTGAACCAATTCGATACAAATATAATTGCTGAGATCGGATACAGCTGGTCTGACCGTACTCAAAAATCATATCACTTGTGTGATTAATTGAAAAAAAAAACTCTTATACACAAAAAATAATAAATTAAATCTTGGGATTGATATGTTTGAATGTCATACTCGTAAATTTTAGTAATCATATGTGCTTGGAAGTATTGTTATTTCATAGTTTAAATTCTAGTCTTTAAGTTGGCCGTTATGTTACAAAACTATTTAATCAATATAAAAAATAAAAAGAAAGAAATTATAAATGATATAATTTCCAATTATCAAAGTTAATAGATAAAAAAAAAATACTGGTCGCATTTTGAATACGTCTTGTGCTTAAACGCTCTTCATTCGCGGTTTTCTTCACTACTTTTGGCAAAAATTATTTATGTGAAAATGTATGTGACTTTCATCTGGATTTTTTTTTTTTTTTTTTCGGTATAAAGCTACAGACTTATTCGACAGATTGACATGAATGAATATATATACACATAGATATTTTAATAAATGTGTATGTATATACAAATGTATTTACATGCGTATTATAGTACATAGATAGTGTAATCAAAGTTAATATATAATAAATGAATGGACTTGAACCTGTAAGCAAATTGCATTATTTATTTAATATAATTCAAAATACCTAATTTTAAATAAATTAAATTTTTTAATTGTATATTTTTATCTATTCTTTATGATGTCTATAAATGTCAAAGTAACCAATAAAACCAAATTAAGTTGTTCACGAATTTCATGACTATACGATGAATATTGAGCTAAAATATCAGGATTAATTGATAGTAATGATTTATTATTTTCATTCGATGATGGTGTAAGGATATTAGCTACAATTGATCCTGCTGAAATTGTTTCAGAACCCACAGCAAGATTGTATCGTCGTGCAGATGCGCGTGCTTGTAGCATATAAAAATTATTTATTGTTCGAATTTGTTTCTCCTCTAATTGACATCGCATTCCCAAAACAGCGATTAATGCCGCTATTACTTGTTGTCGTTGTAAATAAAATGAATAAGCAGCAGTTTTTAATTTACTTAATGATGCATACTGATCGGATTCCATAACGTAAGCATCTACATGTGGTAATTCTGATGTGATTTCAATTATTGCATTAATTAATGGTACTAAAGTTGATCTTGATGGATTTTCAAATTGTTTTGAATTCCAACTGGATAAATTGTCATTCTCGTCAATTAATGCCCAAGATATTTGATTACCAAATATATGAAAACCCATTGCTGTTTTTATTTTCTAAAAATAATATAATTCGAAATATATTTCACGTTATTTGTTGAAATAATGTAATTTAATTTTATCTACTAACTTTTTTGGTAGCATCATCAATAGGAGGTGAAATGGGTGATTTTGGTGCTCCTGGTATTTTAGTTTTTCGTACTGATCTTTCACTTTTTAATATTGATTTACAAAGCTTCATGAATGGTGATATATTTTGAGTCAACAGTAGATCATCAAACGTATCAAATTTACCATTTTTCTCTCTGTATAGCAATAATTTACTCAAATCTTTTTCTTTAATATCATATTTGTTTAATTCTTCTGCTGAACTTGAATTAATAGTATTAAGAATTTTTAATTCTTCATCCGTAGTGAACATTGATGATGTCCGAACGGGATAATATTTCACACATGAATTGTGATATTTCAATATAGAAATATACGAGTTTACATGCTGCAAAATAAAAAGTCATATAATTTCAAATATCAATAATAAAAATATATAAAGATAAATATAATTTAATTCATCGTTACCGGTCGAAATCTTATCGACAAAGATTTATAAAATGCAGATAACATATTGTTTATATAATAATCAATAATATTTAACACATAGATATTAATTTATTGGTCTTTAGCAAAAAATATTCATATTTTTATAGGTAAACTTGTGGACATAACCTTATTTTCATGGGATAACCTAAAAAAATTAAGAGATTTTTAGGCAAAGTAAAATGAAACTTACAACATTAAATAAATATCTTTAATTATTTATTTATTATGTATATATATTATAAAGTTAATGAATAAACTGTATTTCTGATGACATTTATTATTATATTAATTGACTTACAACAAATATATATTTGAAAAAAGAAGTAATCAACCATCATTCGTTATTCTCAATTTGCTCTACATTATCGATGGATATTCACATTTTCACACACATTGACACATGCTTTCAATTTTGATGAAAAAGAAAAAAAACAAACAAATAATGACTCGGCACGTGAAGTTTAAAATAACGTTATTGAATTCATACAAGAATAATTTATTATATGTTGCTTATAATCGTTATAAATTAAAGTAGTAATATTAATAAATATAATTTTGAGAAAATTCATTTTATCGTTCCACAGATTCCAAAGGAATTACATTACATCCCAACAAACCTCTGCCACTCCATGGTCGTGGTATGAGAGTTAAAATAACCCTCTTATCCAAACGTTTAACCTTTACATTAATAGGCTTATATCGACTTTGCTCAACGAGTTCACCTATATCTTTCAGGACCTTAAAATTCTGAGAGTTGATAGATCCAAATTCCATAATGAGATCATTTTCATATATTCCCTACAATAAACAAAATCATCCTTATATCATTGACTTCCTCATTAAGATCAGTACTCAAATTAACTAAGCTTGAATTTATTGTGCAATCGAAAAAAAAAGAGTTGGATAAAGTTTATTCTTACTGCTTGTTCTGCTGGTGATCCAGGAGAAACTAAATTGACTCGAAGGAAGGGTTCAGTATGTATTTCATCATCTATTAATGTGTTTGATGAATCTGATACTCGATTTGCTACTGATGGTTCTTCGCCATTACATCCAGAAACTGCATGAACTTTAGCCAGCCCATTCTCGATTTTTTTCATGATAGATTTATGATCATTCTGCAAACCTAAGTTTGAAATAAAATCATAAACTGAGTCCTGAATTTCAAGACTATCATGAATGATGAATATTTTTGTCAAACATTCCATTATAGTTTGTAATAATCTTACATATAATTGTATGTCTTGCATGGCGCACTTGATATACATCAATATCAGCTCGTGGATAACCCTCAGAGTCCACTAAAGAGTCTTCCATTCCCACATGATTCTAAAACATTAATAATTACATATTAAAAGAAATTGAATTAGAAACTTAATGAGTCAGCGATTAATTATATATGTAAAATGTTTGATTTGAATCATAACCTCATTATAATGTAAAGTCACAATACATACGTTATTTAAAATTACATTGAGCTCTTGTAATTTAGCTTCAATCTTATCTTTTTCTTTCATGAGTTCCAACACTTCTTTTTTGGCTTCTTCCAGCTCCATATCAACAACCATTTTCCAAAATTTTGATTCTGTCTTGTGTATATCCAACAATAAATGTTTGTAGGTTATGAGAGGCTGTATATATATATAAATATATATTAAAAAAATATACCATCGCTATTGCGTTGGACAGAGGTTGTCAACTTTTCAATATAACCATATACACAAGTTGTATTATGACATATAATTCATAGGAAAATTATTAATGGAATGAAAAGTAGGAAATTTTATAACAAAAATAAATTAGAACTTTAGATTACAAGATTTTTTTATTGTGTAATGACATACCCATTATACACGTTAAATTTTCATGATTCGGTCATTTAATGCGAAAGTATTAAACTAACAATCAATCACGACCTAGCGCATATTCATTATACGAATATTAAAACTCCATTTAGATTACAAATAACAAAAAAAAACATAATCGCTGAAAATGATTACTGTTGGTCTGTGTGTTTGTGTATCACAAATATTTTTATGTGCATTACCATTTGTTGTATAGAAAATAATAGACGTAAGCATTACTTAATTAATATTCTGACAAAGATAATGAAATTGAAATTGGATAACTATCAACCATTCACCATCAGTTAATAAATTAACCAATTGACAATTAATTCGGGCGAAAAAATCTACAATTGCAATTATTATTTATAACGCAAACTAACTCGTAGGTGGTGGTGGTGGCGGCGGTTGTGCTAATAATGTTGGCAGAGTATTGAGATCAATACCAGGCGGGGCAGGAGTTTGATGTTGCTGCTGTTGTGGTGGTGGTGGAACAGGTGCAGCTGGTGGCCAACCGCCCATATGCTGTGGTTGCCAACCAGGATATCCAGGTGGTGGTGCTGTACCTGGTGGCGGTGGTCGCATTGACGCCTGTTGAGCTTGTTGCCAGGGTGGAATTCCCATACCTGGTGGTGGCATTTGAGTCGGTGGCATTTGTCCAGGTGGTGGCGGTTGATTATTGCCAGTCATCCATGGCATTAATGGCGGTATATTTGGTTGATTTGGAGTAGAACCCGGTGGTGGTGGTGGCGGTTGCATTACGCCTGGTGGTGGTGGCATACTAACTGGTGGCTGTTGCCATTGCATATTCATTCCATTCATATTATTTGGATCGCCTTGACTCCATGGTGGTGGTGCCATACCAGGTGGCGGCATCATTGGTCCACCTTGCATCATTTGAGGTGGTGGATGTGCAGGCGCTGCCATTAAAGCTCTTGGCGCTTGTTGTCGATCAAAAAGTCCTGGATAATTTGGATTTGGATTGGAACGTGATTGTCCTGATTTATTTCTATCTGGCGGTGGACCTTCACCTAATTCAGCCATTAATGACATATATTCCTCGTCAATTTTAGCTTTATCACCTGCTGGACCGCTCATTCCTCCCATTCCTGCTGCGGCTGGGCCACCTTGACCTGGGCGCTTTGATCGACAATCTCTCGCAATATGACCTGCGCCTCCGCAGCTTGAGCAAACAATGTTGTTGGTAACGTTTGGCTTGTCGGGACACTGAAAAAAGTAATGAATAAGTGTCATTTTTTTTTCTTTTTATTAATTTGTATTTTCGTTTATTGTGATTAAATAATTTTAAAATTACCAGCCATGATTTGTGATCAGATGCACCGCAATTAGTACAACGTGGTCCATCATTTTCACGTAGAGTTCCGTTTAATAATGCTAATTCACGTAATTGATTACGTCTCAAGTCATTTTGTCCTTCGGGTACTTCAACGCCTTGTCTAATAATTTCATGAATCTAAAATGATAATAAATATTTAAATTGTCAAACTTTGAATTTAGACGTTAGATATAATTTAAATTTTAAATTTGAATGATATACTACTTACTCTTTCAACTGCTTTTTTTACTGCATCCAAATTATTTGCAGTTATGTATGCATGAAGAGGTTCGTCCTCACCTGGCAATGGTTGACCATCTTTTCTACCAACCTTCCCCTCTTTCACTGAACCTTTGCCCCGAATTATTATCTTGGCACCAGTTTCTTTTTCCATAGCTGTAATAGAATAATAAATTAGTTGCGTCAATATTAAATCGCAAAGTGATATATACATTTTTTATTTCTTTTACAATTCACAGTTGAGGTGAAAATTGAAATTGAATATTGAATTGCGCATCGTAATGTAAAAAAAAAAATGTATTAAACAATACAATTTTCTCAATTAACTTACATTTCAAAGTATTACCACGCGGTCCAATGAGTAAACCAACAAAATTGATGTCTGGATGCTCTTCTTGAGGTATCATAACTTTATCATGCACGCGAATAATTGGCGGCCTGAAAATAAAAATTAATTATTAATATATCAATACTGTAAATGAAATAAAAATAAATTCTGTAAATATAAATTGAAATATACTTGTAATCTGGTGGTGGTTTAAAATCAGGATTAATTTTCAATATTTTTTGAATCAAATTATGTCGCTCCTCTTCCAATTTACGTCTCGTGCGATATTCTCTTGTGTTCAACCTCTTTCCATCGCTACTGTAAATTGGCTCAGGTGATGGTGATCTGAAAAAAAATTATAACTCACGATTATGATCGCATCGTCGTAATGAAAAACCCTACTAGCATATACAAGCGGACCTAATCCTATATTGATTTTGCCTGAATAAATGATAGATGCTAACCGTAGTTTGACAGGAGAAAAAAAAAAACGTAATTCAAGAAACAAATAAATAAATGATTGAATAATTAAATGTAATTGCCAGGCTCATTGCAATGATAATTTGTAATAAAAGTTGAATAGAGTGAATATGTACATATTATTATTTTTATTTTACTATTAATTTTGTTCTCAATTAATATAACCGACTATTGTCGAAAAAAAAAAAATTAATTGAACAATGATTTGTTAAATTTATCGATTTGGAGTAAATAAAATTTGATTTCCAACTTATTAAGCCCGATAATAATTTATTATGAAGTTAATTAATTGAGTTATGAAGAATCACACTGCTGTGAAAAGGTGTGTGATTGAACGTTTTTATATGTTTTTTTTTTTAATTAAGCTATTATATATTTTGTTGATAACCACTGGAAGACTGCACGATATTTGGGTATGATGTCAGCTGCTAAGATAAATCCTGCGATTATTATAAAAACACACAGTTTGATTGTTGTAATTAATTAGCGATAAAAGTTTTGTTGTTGCACGTAATAAATACTAAACGTGGTAAATAATGATTAATAAACAGGTCCTGCTATAATTATAAACGTTATTTAACCTATTGGAATAAATCAGTGGATTAAAAAAATATCAACGGAAACGAGTTATATTTTTCAAGATGTACCTGAAAGTAATTCGAATATTAAAAATTGAATATCAATTTATATAAAAATAAATTTATATTTTTTATCTTTTTTATTTCTTTTTTTTTTTCCTGTAATTGGCGCGAATAAATTTATAAATTAGTCATTGAAATTATGTGATATAGCAAGACTATTAAACAAAAAATATTATATTGTCATTACAGAAAATAAATTTTGTGTGTTAATTCTCGGCAGCCTATACTCCCCTGACATTGTTCCCAAGGTCACCCATGCAGAATTATTTTTCTTTATTTATTGTAAATATTTTTCTGTACATATTCAGAAAATTTATTCTACCTGAATCCAACAATAAAAAAAAAATGTAACAAGAGTTAAAGTGCACACAGGCCACCTCGGAATAAGCCATTTTATCTAAATAAATTTCAATCAACTAAATATACCTAAATGCATATCATTAGGCAGTGGTGTTGATGTCGCGCATAAAAAATAAATTGAAAAAAAAAAAAATTAATTAATAAATAAATTCACAAGAGAAAAAAAAAATTTACTAAAATAAATTAATTAGAGCAAACCAATATTGATCACAAATTCATTTTCTGGCATCTCGTGTAAATGTTTGTATGTTGTGCAAGAGCATTCCGCATGAATAAATATATATAAAATATATTCTTTTCAAATAATCACGTAGATATCAATTTTTATAAATTGCTCAATCAGTCAGATGAAAAGTAGTAGTAGAAGTAGGTTTTTATGAATAATGTAATGGTCACTTTGTGGAATGTAAGTTTCGTTTCAAACCTTTCCTCAGGGTTTAGTGGTATTCCTAGATCTCCAGTCCTTAGTTTCCTGCTGATTTCCTCAATCTGCAGCTGAACTGTAAACCAATGGGTTAGAGGGGGCAGAAACCCCAACAATTAGACAATGTCAACTTACTACAAAATAATATTCATTTTTTTTTTTTATAAACCTAGACTTTCGTTTCCAATATAAGTACTATTTTTTTTTTTTACCACTGAAGAATGTGAGGTAACTCGAAAATTAATAACAATTAGCATCCATTTTCATTTCAACATTGAAATAACTATAAAAAAAAAAAAAAAAAAAAACTAATCAAAAATTTTCAAATAAATCAAAAGTACCGCACATCTCCTCAGGTTCATCAAATAAATGCATACTAAATTATAAAATTTAGTATACACATGGAAACATATATTTCTTACCTTCAAAAGTAGTCTTATTATTTTTTTTTTTTACATTTATGAATTACCAGATATTTATCCCCAATTAATTTAACGAATTAAATATCCACTAATAATAATCCCAACAGAACTTATAAATAAATTATTAAATTATAATAACAATAACAGCAATAATAACAGTAATAATAATAATAATAATAATCCTAATGGCGATAATAATAATACTAATAGTAATAACAATAATGTAACTAATTAAATTACAAACTAAAATATAAATAAAATAAATCAATCAACTTACATAAATATGCTCTTTCCTGTTCGGGTGTAAGATTTGTTGGCAGAACAGTTGGCATCCCAGGAATAAATGTTTTATCATGTTCACTACCGCCCCATCTCGTTTTTCGCCTTTTACGACGCTCCTCTTTCGATTCCTTTTCCATTTTATCATCAACTACAAAATAAATACAATATAATAAATAAATAATGCATGAAAATTGAACGGGAAATGAATAATGTATGTATATAATAATTATAAAATGTGTTATTATTAAATTAATGAAATGAATAATTGATAATATTACCATCGTAAATACCATCGCTGTCTCGTTTTCTGCTTGATGAGGAATTGAGTAAATTCGAGTCAAGATTTGATCCATTAGCAATTGCAGCAGAGACAGCAGCTGCAGCTGCCGCGGCGGCAGCAGCAGCAGCATTAGTACTTGCATTGTTATGTGCATTTTGTAAATAACTTGGATTTAATAATGATGTAAAATTTCGTGATTGATTCATTGTAATATCTGCAGATAGAAGTAAACTTCTATCACTTATTGTTGAAAATTAAATAATTGTGTGATTTTTTTGTATTTTTATTTATAAATATGAATGATTGCGTATGTAATATAAATGTACCGTAGTTGCAATGTGAATGTGCCGCACGCGATATCTCACAGAATTATACAAAAAAAATGGCGAACTACTTATTACATATGTACATTTTATCAGTGCAACGTTGTCAACCTTGTGTATACACTTATGTATAGTGTGTGCCAATTACTACAATCGCGCCACTTGCAGCGAGTGTTGGTACTATTAGAATTAACGCACAGTGCCATCTGGGATTAGTTATACGTAATATATTTAACACAATCTATGTAATGAAAGATCGTGTGAAAACATATACATAAATGTATGTTTGAATATGCATTGAAGACGTTGATGATAAAAGTAATGAAATAAAAATTAAATTGAATATATATACATATAATGTAGGAAAATAAATGAAGATAGATGAACATCAATAAATTATTTTATAATTGGATGAAGTTAATTTTAATTATTTATAAGTGAGTTCTTATGAAAATTTTTTAGTTATTTACGCTGTGAGAAAATAATAAAGACTCGTGTCCCGGTAGCGGGATTTTTTTAAATTTGAAATTAATATAGGTTATGAATTTCTTGCGACCTTATCATCACTAGACGCAATAACATGGAGATACAGAGGGCGCTGACAACGAAAACAAATTATGATTAAAACAATAATTTATTATAGATTAACTTAATTAATAATAAGTAAAAAATAATGCTACAGCTGTAGCTATTAACAATCTCTTCTTTTATATACTTTTAATAAGTTGTTTCAATAAAAGATATTTACATTCAAATTATCTTATCATTACACAAATGATCACCAACTCTAACAAATTAGAAGATACAAAATACTATTATTATTTAATGATTTCGAATAATAAGTCAAAAAACAACATCACAATCATTAAAGAATTGTCATAGCAATCAAAAATATTAACTCCTCCACATATATTTTTTCTCTTCTCCTCAAATAGCTGAAATGACTTCAATGGTACTTAACCTAAAATTACAAAATTGCACATATAATTATCCCAAATTATTACTCATTCCTAAATGATACAAATATATTCTACATATAAATAATACAACATACTCACATATTTATTCATTCATTCCTAAATCAATTGCTTAAAATATTACTTTGCTCATTTTTTACTGTACTCAATTGAAATAATAAAAAATATATACTTACACACACCAACATTTTGTAAACAAACTACACGCGCGCAGTAGCTAGTAGCAGCGAATGAAACAGCTGATAAGTGACAACAGACAAATCATCAATGTATACATATTTACATCTTACATACATACATACATACATACATACTTATGTATATTGTGCTTTTGGTTATGGCGACAAGCAGTTCTGATGGTTCTTGTACAGCTCCTGCTGATTTTCAACTTTCATCAGAATTAGAAGATGTCTCAAGTCGTATCAGTATTAATTTATTAAAGTGTCCTTTATGCCATTACAATCGACGAATATTTTATTGCAAACAGTGTATCCAAAATGGTGACTTTGTACATTCAACATCTGTTTATTCTGAAAGGTGAATACTTATAGATATATATACATATATAATAATAAATTTTTAAGTTATTTTATGTTAGTTAATTATTTTTAAAGTTTGTATGTATGTATTTTTTATTTATTTTTAATATTGTCAATTGTTTGTTTCATTAGATTTGCGGATAAACAATTACGATTGTTACGGTTGAAGGCAGCCAGAACACAATTGGAAGAAAAATGGTGCAAAACATTTGAGAAACACAAACAAAGAGATAAATTGGTAAATATAATTAATTATATTTAATATTTATTGAATATTTAAATTATTAATGAATAATTATTTTGTATATAGACGTGTGATATCAATATGTGTAAAGAAAGAGTGAGATTATTACAAACACTTGTGAATGAAACAAAGCAGAATATTAATAAAGGTATGGTTTTGATATATTATTTAATGTTTTTTTTTTAATTTTGATATTGATATGTAATGATGAATTAATTTATACAGGTAATCAACGACTCAATGCATTGAAGGACGTTAATTCACAATTAGTATTGAGATTACCAAGGCATGAAGAAAGAGTTGAAAAATTGCACAGATTTGTGATTGGATTGAAAATGAAACAGGAGAAACAACGTGAAGCCGTTGATAGAAAACGACAACAATTGAAAAAAGTTATAAGAATTGCGGCTAAACAATTAGTTCAATATATTTTTCCATTATGTCAAGTTGAACCTAATCGAAGGTGAGAATAAATTAATTTCAATTCTTCATTACCTCGTTATTGATGAAGAATAAAATTAATTAATATTGTAATTTTTATTTGTCAAGTTTGTGTGGTAGCGACGAGGAAAATTTTAGTGCAGATGTTGTAACATGCGCATTGGCAGACGCATCAGGTACTTCCTATGTTAGAGGACGTTGGATAAGCGATTCTGAAAATAGTTTAGAGATGCACCATCGTATTGTTGCTCCCACATTACCTGGCACTGGTGATTATAGTGCTTATTCACTTTGGGGTAAATATATCTTATTAATTTATTATAGATGATATACACATGATTGTTGCAAACGTTTTTAAAATCAAATTTTATAATACATTAAAATGTTATTGAATAATTAATTTATTTATTTACAGTTGCAGCTAATAAAGATGGTGCGCCCGGTGTAAACAAAGAAAATAATATCTTACACAATCCGGCATATAATATTAGTGCAGCTTTAACATATGCCACTCAATTAGTCAATGTTCTTGCTTACTACGTTAACATTAGATTACCATATAAAATTACGTATGGGTAAGTAGCAATAAGTTCATTTAACAATAATAACTTAGTGTATAATTGTCACTATTGTGATGAAATTAATTTATTGAATTTGTTTTTTTTTTTACAGTGAATTTTGTGGTAATGAAATGTCTGATCAAAAATTCGTGAGAAAAGTTGCACGACTCAATAGGAATGTGTTGCATTTATGCTTTACGCAAAATACCAACGTTGCTGTTTTACATCCTATGCACACATTGCAAAATCTCATGCACTTGCTTAATACAGAAATGAGTGATCTTGGCAGGTATGATGAAAATAATTTTTAAATTCGTGTCAAGAGAATGAAGTTTAATTAAATTAATTGATTATTTATATGATAGAATTGGCCCGATGGAAGTTGATCCTAATATTGTGGAACAATTGCACAATCAATTGACATCAGATTTAGAAAATAGTGACGATTCAGCATCAGATGAAGAGGAGGATGCTTTTAATTGGGAGTGGGAAGCTGTAAGTTAATTAATTTTTCCTAGTTTGTGTTAAGTTTTTTTTTATTCCTATGATTATAAAAATGATTTTATGAGAGTATAACATTTTGAATTCGTTGAATAAGGTTCCAAATGTCGCGTGTCCGGAGATGCAAGTACCGAATCCAGGCGCAATAACAAGTCAACAATCTTCAAGCATTCAGGTGAATTCAAGTGTTGCTGGTGGATTAGTGACAAGCGCAGCGGCAAGCATTGCGTCAATGTGGCGTGGATGGACTGCAAATAGATAAAATAATAAATTACTAAAAAATAAAAAACAAATTTAGTGACAGTTTGTAAATTGTGATTTTTTAATTTTTTTTTTTTTTTGATTTATAAAAATATTAATAATTGTCATTCAAAATTATATTTTTTTACAAAAAAATTACAATGTTTTTACTGACAAAACTAACAAAATACTTATTCAAGCACAAATGACATGAATTTAATTGACAATGCTAACGCAGATAAAAAAAAAAGAAAAGAAAAAAAATAACAAAATTAAGATAAATAATAAATTAAAAATTAATCATAATGTTTATTGTTAAATCAAATTTTCAACTGTTATATTGTTATTTATAACGGTTATAACCAAAATATGTGATAAATTCAATATTATATAACAATTTACCAGCAGGATAAAATTTTTAACTCGATATTAATATTACGTAGTTGTCACCAATTCCAATTAAAAAATTCTTCTCACAAAATGAATCTTTATATATGAAGATTATAAAATTTTCTTTATAATCAGCACAAACTAAACTTTAAATATATCATCATCATCATCATCATCATCATCATTCAATACGTGTTATTATGTGACTATAATTATAGTGATAAATACGAATTACCGGTGGATTTGCTGTGTTCCGTTCGCGATTAATGTTAAATATTACTCTGTGTACATAAAAAAAAAATAATAAGTATAATAATTAACATTTAAGAGTTAATAATAAATTTAATAAAAAGATAAATAATTAAATAAAGAACGATCAGACGCATTGTTCGCGTCTGTAATACAATAGGAAATTTTTTTGTTTAGTCTTATCGAAGCGAAATTTCAATGTGATACATCTGTGAAATATTTGAAATGTTTAATTTTTTTTTCATTATTTCTTTCCTTATACTGCGAAATATTATTCATAGATAATATAAACATGTTATACAAACCATGTGCTCATCGACATTTGTGATTTATGTATTTTTATCACAACGCCAGCGACAAATGCGGTTAATATCACTAAAATAATTCACAGATGACAATAAAAAAATACATTAAAAATTCTTTATTGACATATTAATTATTATTTTTAATAATATTCCTTACCTCATCATCTGACACAATTCACTATTTTTTAATTGTTTTTTTGATTGATGACACACAGTGAACACAATGAATAATAGAAAATTGATATAATTTGTTAAAAGATTTAATTGTATAATAGATTGAGAGAACAGGACAGGTTTCATTCTAAACACGAATAGCCATTGGCTATGAAATACAATATTTCTTATCTATTCGAATAGAATAACACCCAATTCGAGATTTATCGACTAAATTTATTATCTTAAAATTATTATTTATCATATAGCTTTCGTGTGTACATATGTATTTACGTATGTGTCTGTTTTTTAAATGTTTACTCACAATTGAGTACAATGAAAATGCTTTGTACAAAAAAAAAAAAAAAAATATTATAAGAAGGAACATTGAAATTCAGTATTTTTTTTTCTCCCAATTTGTGAATACATGTTTAATATACACACATAAACATAGTACTTATTACATGTATCACATAAATGAATAATTTCTTGTATATATATATTTTTTTTTTTTTTTTTCGTTTTTAGTATTATCGAGTAGATGAAAATTACCCGCGTTTTATTTATTTATTTTTGTTTTTACTTATAGCTATTTTGTACAATGATCATTTATTATAATTATCAATAATTATTTGTTTATTTATTGATAGTTGTTGTTTTATTTATTATGTCGAATGCTCCATTGTGTGTGTCGTCGTTGGTGATGTGAATCCCTGCGTGTTTTATTCTTACTTTTGTCTGTTCCCACCTCAAGTTTATTTGCACACGTATAATATCTCATACGACTAACTGGATTCTGATGTCTGCAATCATATGATACAGTACGCTATTTTATTAACAATGACGTTGGGAGCATTGAAGCAAAGTGTTGTTGTATTAATTAATTTATTAATTTTTTTTTATTATCAAAAAATTTGCTTCCAGTTTGTATTATTATATATTGGTAGTATGAGTCACAATTATTCCTTTATACTGTCAGTATTAAAAAATTGGGCATTAAAAAGAATTAGAAAAAATATAAATGAAATTATGAGAGAGAAAAAAATATATAAATGAAATACAAATAAAAAAACATGCATATTGTTAAAAATGCAACACACGTAAGTTAATGAAGTGAGATTTACATTGAATAGCAGTAAATTTTTTTGTTCATATGGCCTTTTTGATGGTTTATTATTTTATTAATTGTTACATGAACTATTAACAAAATATGTAAATTTATACGATTTTTTTGTCTTTTTATTTTTTTTTTATAATTATTTAATTTATTTATGTTTCATTTGGGAATTGCATTCAATTTAGTGAAATGTTGGCACAATGATTTGACATCGCACATTAAAATTACATCATTGCTAATTATAAATTCAATTTCATATGTTTAAATTTCACTCGCATTTATTAAGTTTGGAAATTCGATTATTAAATTTATACCAGGATTATTTTTGGCACATAATCGATTTTGATAATGAATTTATATAAGTACGTGAAATATATTAACACAATAAGTGGTAAGTAAAATAGAATGATTGAATAAAAAAAAAGAAAAATTAAGAAAATGCATTAAGAAAAAAAAAAAAAAGTAACGTTTCTGATGAAACAATGAGAAAAATATCTTATTATTTTTTTCGTTTTCTAATGAACTTTTAATATTATGTACAACATAAGCAATTCCCTAATTTTATAAATGATTTCCTACAATAAAAAAAAAAAAAAGATAACGAAAAAATGAAATATTTCATTTTCAACATTTGCTCGATGCAAATTACACTAAAATTTCCAAATCTTTCTTGTTTATAATTCAACATGATTTGCTAATTAATGTCTAACGATAATATTAACGACAAACAAAAAATATAAACATGCCTGGAAATATATATTTGCCAATAATTTGACAATTAAACAAATGACAATTTTCAAGTAAATTACTAACATCAACTCGAAAATATCTAACCGTATTATATCGAAATTGCCTCACTGAACGATAATTCAACTCATTAAATATAATTTATAAATGAATATAATTACATTAATATTATTTTATTATCACACCAAATGAATTTAAATGAATTATCTTCAAATTACGAGCAAATCGATCTTTTACAATTTGACAAATTGCTTATATGCCTGTCTTTATATTTATATTTAAATATGTATATAAGTATGAATACATATGTATTGTCAGCTAGAAAAAGTTAAATTCTTGTTTTAAAATTAATTACAGGGATGATAAAAGGATTGTGTATTATCAGGAGTTTATGATGGACGAAAACGTATAACGTATAAAAAAAAAACAACTTCAGGTACACGAATTTCCGAGACCATTCTACCGACCCCTGAGTGCTTCTGTATGTATATATATACACACGTATGCGTATCTATATATATCGATATATATTTTTTCTTCCTTGTTTCCTTCTTGTCATCATCATCATCATCATCATTATCATCATTTCCAAAATCAGATTGGCGCCGAATGAATAGGCTGATTTGTTTTTCTCTTTCAGTCTGATTAGTTGTCGCTAACCTCGTCTAAACAAGTATTTGGCTTGTCCGCCTCAAGGGGGTTGACAATCTGCGTCATCAGGATCTGAGGAATAGAGAAAGGATGAAAATAGGAGGATTAGAGGAAATTTTATACGATTTAAAATTTTAAAAGGACTCGTTTTTTAATTGTGATGAATATTTAAATTATTTAGTTTAATTAAATGAAAACTAGCTCTTGCTAATAAATAAAGATATGATATTATAAATGCATGTATGTATATTTTTTTATATACATATATGAATGTAGAGACAAAAGATTTGTTTTTATATTTGAATAAATTTTTATTAGCGCATGCTATTAATTTTATATGAAAAATTTTTATGTTTTTGGACGGTAAGAAAGATTTGATGTGTCTTGAAGACACAAAGCTCAATGGATTTTATAATTATTGTTAACAGTTATAGCAAAATTGATGAATTTTATTTTTATTTGTTTTTATAGATGAGAAAAAAAAATTATGACAAACTCAGGGAGTCAACGTAAAAATATTCAAACGTATAAAAAAGCCACTTCAAGGGATTTGGAATAATGGATTAAAGAAAAAAATGACCCAAGACAACAGACAATTTGGAATATTTTTGTACACAATAGAAATAAAAATAATAAAGTGAAATTATTTAATTAGCTTTGGCAATTGATGATGAAAATGAAAGAGGATATCAACCGTTATGATAAAAGTTGACAAAGGAATATTTATTTCGTATAACGAACGATAAATTGTTCATTTTCAAAAATATTCTATCAATGCACGATTATTGTAAAACGCGTCAACGAAAATTTGTTACGACCCACATTTAAAATAATAGTAATATTGATTGTACATTGCGTTTGTAATAACATTTTTTTTTTTAAATGAAATGGCACATTAAGTACTTCATTAAAATGACTCATTTTCAATTGAGTTTTATGAAATAATTATACGTATTTACGTAAAATAATGCCATGAGACCAATGGGTAAATTTCAAGTACCGATGACTAATTTATCTTTCTACTCTAATGACTATTTAATATAGTGATGAAACTATATTTAATATGTGAACTTAGTAAGATCTAATTAAGTATTTCCTATATGTATACGTTAACGACGATAGATATTTTTTTTTTCCTATATCAATTACAACCTTTTACCCGAGAAAAAGCATTGAAACAATTGTTCATATGCATTTTTGTTCGTGTGTGTATATAAGAAGAAAAATACATTCATTATTTAAATATACATATTTAAAACAATTATATTTAATGATATTATTAAACAATGAAGATGATTGCACACTCAGTGAAATCAATTAAATTCCTCCATTGATGCTTCTACAATTCTACAATTATTTTTAATATTTTACAAATTTTTTTTATTGCTTTCCTATTGTAATTTTTTTTATTTCCATTTAATAAATAAACAGTACAAATAATACACCCCTTGCATAATGCACTTTGTGAATGTACATGTTTAATTAATAAACTGCGAGTGGTTTATTTGAATTTTTCCCTGTGATTTTTATTTGTTTGTTTTGCTTTTTATTTTTAGACTTTATTTTTTTTTCTTCATGAAAATAGCATGTGTTACAGAGAAAAGTATTCATTTACATAAATGGAAATATATTGGGGCAATTAAATGAGCCCTAAAATCGCATAAGCACTTATTTCTAACCTACAAATCCTGTGCAAGTTTGCTAATACTACAAAAATATATTGTTTATATTGTAAATATTTTTCTTCATTTAGTATAATTTATTGCAGAGGGTGAAAAACTGCGCGAAAAAAAAAAATTGTTATTCAATAAAAATCTAAATTATTATTTAATGATAAAATATTTTTGTTATCTGTTTTAAATGTAGAATAAATTCGTACAATTAAAGTATGTATTATTTTTTTTTTCTTATCCTCCCGTGCTTTTTTTTTTATCGTGTTCGCATTTCATATTGTATAAGAGTTACTAATAATTACACATGTCTTCGATAAACTCACTGTGCCACATAAATTTACCATGTCAATTACAATTATTCATTCAACTTTGTTTTATCGAATGTAATATGATTGTAATGTAAATTATATTTATGTAAAATGTTAAAGAATTAAATTCAGTATCATTGAAATTAACATTTAACAACACTAGATTTTTTTTAAGTATATTTCATTGCAGAATCTAATTTTATATCATTTTTCCCCCTCTGTGTGCTTGATTAATTGCATGATATAAACATATTATTATATTGTTGCTGTAATACATGTATATATGTGAGAAAAATAATTTATAAAATCCAATAAATTTGAGAAAATTAAATCCATATTCAAAAAATATTCATTAGAAATATTTCAAAATTTTACATTTTAGTTGTTAAATAGTAAAAAATTTTTTATTTTTCTCACAAAATGTATTTTTATTCTATTTCTCATGTCGTGACCAAAGCAACAATCACCCTCAGGTCATAGAATTAACCTCAAATAATATAAACAGAAACAGCAACAATACAAAAACATTCTACGTTAAGTAAAATAAAAAAATAGTAAAAAAAAAAAACATGATAAAATTAAAATTATAAAGAAAGCAACAACAGCATCAATGTTATTAATCTCACTCCATGAAAAATAATTCCTCAGCAAGAAAGAAAAAGCAAACATGATTGTTTCTATTGAATAGAATTTATTCGGCCTAATAATAAATTGTAAAAAGAATTTAATTAAAGAATAACAAATGTAAATGAAATTTACTTATTTACTTTTTTATATGCAAACAATATTAATTTTTAACATCTTTATAAAACTTAAATCTTTCCTGAGATATTACACCAAGTGAATAACGATTTTTTTGTGTCAATTCCATTCAATAAAAAAAAAAAAAAAACATAAATAAAATGAAATAAAATTAAGAGACAAAAAAAAAGAAAGATATGGAAAAAAGAATTTTAGCATTGTGCAATTTTTAGGACACATTCACACATATTTCATCGTAAACATTGCTTCTCTCATTATCAATTCCCCCCTTTTTTTTTCTCCAAATTCTCTTGCAAACAAAACACCGCACACACAAATTTGATTAAAAGAATTGTGTAATTATTATCAAAGTTGTACACATGTTATTTGGACGCTTTTTAAAATCTATTTCGGAGTTAGTTATAGCGAAACATGTGTATAACTTACGCTCTTCGCCCTGCTGGGACATACTTCTCGAAACACTTGTTCAATTAGTGGTTGCCTGAAATAAAAAAATAAGATAAATTAATTTTTAAAACAAAAGAAAAATAAATAAAATTCATATATTAATTTATGTTCATGATATCATACGCATATATTTGTACATATACAAATATACATTTGTTTGTATTTGTATGTAAGACAAAAATAGGGGTGAGGGGATTTACAAAAGTGAGCAACAGATGAGATAAAAAAAGATGAATTCACGTGAATCTCGAGGTTTCTTAGTTGAAGCGTGAAAACGAGGCCACGCGCAATCCCAATTACGCGATTACGGAATCATTCTAATTATGTATTTTGGAATAAAGCCAAATTGTTACTGACTCAATTTGTGTTTTCTCTGTGCAAAAATATTATAAGTATATTGAATAATTTAGTAAGTAAGTAAGTAAAATTTAATCAGTTTGAAATATAAAGTTGCATCGTGTACAATATCATTAACAGTTTTCTTTTTCAAATATATATTTAACTGCATTATTATTTTTAATATATATTATTGAATTATATACTCACTTTGCCGGAAGACCACCACCAGGAGGCAGATTTGGTAATTCTTGATCAATAATTATCTGAAGCAATTGCAAATAATCAAAGCCAGCTTTGCCCTCCTGTTGTGCAACGATTTCTATAGAAAAGAAAAACAAAAGATAAAAAAAGAATAAAAAAATAAATCATCATTTATATGAGTTATGTTATTTTAAAGTAATTATAAAATATTATTAAATATAACGAATATTCTAATATTATCATTAAATACATACACTAAGTGAGATGAATAATTAATTGATAATATAAAAGATGAATATGTGCGATAACAAAATAATTAAATAACAATATTAATACATTACAAATGTAATTAACGTCGCACACACTCATTCATTTTAACTGTTATCATTTTCCTTATATTTTAGATTTCGATTATCAATTGTTCTGACGCTGTGTCTATCAACTACCAAAGACGAGATAATAATCATGCAGCTACGGTGAATTATCACAATTACATTACATTTCTTATGGGCACAAATGACATTGGGATAATTCGAATAATTTGTACTTTTATTTTTAGTTATCTTTGATATTAAATATAAATAATTTCAAATTGTTAATAGAATTTTGTACAGTCCACCTCTGGAATTGTCGTTACCAAATATTTCAGAATGGGGCAATATAATAAATTTAATTAATTTTCTCTTCGTGTAATATATTATTAACGGCAATCGCAATGATTCTCCATAAGAAATGCATTGCCGTTTTTTATTTATTTTTTATTTTATAATATAAATGGATTTGGGGAAATTCGACAAACAATCTAACGTGTTTTATATAAATTCGCACCTACCTGCGGCGCCATAAAAAATTTATTTTATTTTTATTCAAACACAAGGGAGCAAAAACGTATTTGTTTTTTATATTTTAAATTCAACTCTATAAATTAATTATTACCCTTTTATTTTTTTACTCAGTCACTGTTGGTTTAACTTATTTAAAATTGTTGCGACAACTCCAGGGGGTGGAATGCAAAAATAATATTAAAATTTAATGTATATTTTCAAAATTTAATAAATATATGTTTACGTATTATTGTATCTATTATTTTTGTAATTGATCACTATGAATTATATTTTTTTCTTCTTCTATCCTAAACATTTTAATAATTATTATTTTTTTCTATACACTATTTACTAATTTTACTTTTCTTTCTTTTTTGTTTTTATTATTATTCATTTGCACTATTATCCATATGATATATAGACGATAAATTCTAACTATGAATGGCATGTTGATTTTTTTTTTCTATCTCTATTATATATGACTAGACAATTAAATAAATAAAATGACTCGTGGAACAAAGTGTCAGCCTGAGTCATCAATATGTATATATACATATTTGTATACTTTGGTTTTAAAATTTTTCCTGTGTTTGACACATATTTTTAACATATTTAAATATTTAAACTAGCAAACATTCCTTTGCAACAGGAATTTTTTTTCCAGAGTTCCCGCTCTGATTTTATATATCATTACTTTTTAAACAATCACATTTACACTAGACTAATTTTCATTGCTAATTACAAATTAATGAATGAAACACAAGAAAACATCGATAATATCGTTATTACTTTCTCCGTTTCGATTTTGTTGTATGGAATTATTTAGCTAAATGGAAATAATGTTGAATTCCTTTTTTTTTTTTTTTGTTAAGGAATGATTAATGAGTTCTAAAGAATGTATCACGATAAATATTTAAATTAAGAGAATCTTAATATTTTTTTTTTTTCCTCACGTCATTAACTATGATTGGTAATCGGACGTGTGAGAAAAATATTTTGTAATAAATCGTGGATAAGGCTCAATGAAAATACAATATATGATAAATTGAATAACAAATCACAAAGCATTATGATTGTCAACGCACAATTGAACTATAAATTGTAGGCAGAAAAAAAAAACAATTAATATAAACAAACACATAGCAAACATACCGGTAAACGAAACTAATTGCTTTGATATAGTGCAAGATTTGCTGTGTCATTCATAAGCCTTAGTCATGATGAATGAGGAAAAATTCTTAAAAATTAATTATCGCATTTTTGATATTGCTCATTTTCTTCATTCTAATTCTATAAAAATTTTTTCTTTCTTTATTCTTTGAAGGCAGTAATGTGACGTCCTAATAATCAGATCACAGAAATGGGGAATTAAATTCTCTAACCATTCTAAAAAATAAAAATATATATCGATAAATATTTATGTTTTAAAGGACTGTCAAAATTTTTAGTCATATTTATGACTTTCACTTTAATTTTATCACGTGAATAATGAAAATTATTTATTATATATAATGTGTATACTTTTTTTAGTCTAGTAGACTAGTATTTTTAATAAACGGCTTTGGATTGATAATAACTGGTCCCAATTAGTACTAGCCACGTCAAATTTAAATTAATCTCCCATTGTAATTAATACTTTCACATAAATATTAAGCGTGCGTTTTTTTCTTTCTTTTCTTCAAATATTTCCTTTTTTTTTTCTTTCTCATAATAATTGCCCTAGATTATTTATTAATTGAATTACGCGTGCTCATTCTCACTTGTGCATTGCGCGATATACATGTGTCATTTACTCTTGCGTTTACGCGATCGCGTGTTAATACAACAGCATAATGAATAAACCGATTGTGGATATGAAAAATTCAGTGAACCTTTGACTCTCCTTTCGATGGCCATTTCTAATTCAGCCTCCTTCATTTGCGCCTCGACACTTGGCTTTGGTGCTGCAGGAAATGTCACCAACACTATGCTCATATTGTCTCTGCTACCCTATAACATTTATTTGAAAATACAAAATTAATAAAATACTAAATAAGACGCAAAAAAAAAAAAAACAAATTTTTACAAACATAAAATAATAATATTGAATATAAATTATACCTTGTGAAGACACGTATCAATAACTTGATTAGTAACTTCTTCTAAATCGTCAGTGAGCAATAGCCTGGAGTATATAAAATCACAAAGATCCTCATTGGTCATAACATCCCAAACTCCATCGCAGGCAAGCACAAGAAATTCATCATGCTCCATATTTCTATCTCGAACAAATATTTCTGGTTCAGGTGATACTAATTGTTCACATGGACCACGACCCTCAACATTTTTATATTCATAATCGCCAAGTGCACGTGACACCGCCAATGAACCATTGACTCGTTGTACCATAACACTACCTCCTGCCGCTTGAATTCTTTCTTTCTCAGCTGGTAATATAGGCTTATGATCTCTTGTAGCAAACACTGGATTACCTGAGCTACACAATACAGCTCGAGAGTCACCACAATTTGCAATATAAATATGTTTTGGTGATATGAATGCACATACAGCAGTTGAGCCAGATTTGTCTTTATTGATTTCCATTAAATTACGCATTTTATCATCAAGTCGAAGGAAACCCGAATGTATTCCTTTTATCACATCCTCGCTTTTAAATTCTTCTGTTTGCATAATAGACTCTAATAAATTTTCTGCACTATATGCTGACACTAGACCTCCGGCATGACCATCAAACACTGCAAAATAACTCCAATCAGATAGTCCACCGTCCAATCCAGTTATCACACAATGTGCATCCTCCATTTCCATACGCCATCCCTGCATACTTGCAACTCCATATCGTAATTCATTTCCATCACCGTGTTCATTGTATTTTTCTGTATTTGGTTTATCCAAAAATGCCCCCATGATTGAAGCTCAATTGTAGCTTCAACACGAGCTCTTTGGATATGTATAAAAACTCTGTTTTTCTTTTCTTCTTTCTCGTTTTTCACCGTTCAATTCACTTTATCTTTTATTTTCAATTTATATTCTCCAAGTGCTTTTTTCACTTCACACTTTATACATTTATTTCCTCCTTGTTTGATATTATTTTCCTCTTGCTTAAGATGATCACACTGTCTCTCAATTCCCTTCACAGTTAATTTACTATTTGATCAGCATTTTCTATTAGCCATTCAATAGTCCTTTCATTCTATCTATAAAATGAAAAGATACAAAATATGGTTGCTTCAATTAATAAAGAATTATTATATTGCTTGATAATTGAACTGAAGAATATTATTATACAGTGGTGTAATGTATTTATATTTATCATTACTGATGAAGTCAGTATATAGAATTGATATCGATGAGTGTGTACAATATAAGATCATTTGCACATGACCTATTCTCAAAATGATAAATTTAGTTATATTTCATATAGCACATGTAATGAAAACACAAATGTTTGATGGTACAAGTGAAGAAATAATCGTTAGCGAGAATATTCACCGGCCAACATTATTTGTGTACACACATGCTTGTAAATCATTTGAAAGTAATAAAAAAGATGCTGACGAAATGGAAGAAAAAAAAAAAAAAAAGCAAAAACAAAACGGAAAATAAACAGATATCTTCACATAACGTGGTTACGATAAATGTATAAAAGTGAATAACCCGCGCGTTGCATCAAGAAATATATGTTATTCGTCACAAGAACACAAGTAAATGAAAGGTGTGTGTGAAATATAGTTGGCATGGTGGAAAGATTTTGAGGCTGAAAATAGGTTTTGTATGCTTTAACGTAAATGCGGCAGGATAAATTGTAAAAAACTTACGTCGGTTACTTCCTGAAGTATCGTCATAACTTTGGACATGCAACATATGTTTGGCTAATGATAATGTTAATCGACTCGTCTCATGTTTTTACCAAGCACGCGAATATAACCGTCACCATGTCTCTGTTTTCTCGTAAAGCTGGATTGGACTCTTCACCACACTCTATACACACAGAGAAACAGTGAAATCGACTCGCATGAATGGCGGACACGCACTGGATGCGCATCTGCGTTTGCGCAGGATAAAAATAGAATTGAATTGCATGTCGTCATCATTATCCAATCATAATTCATGAATTTTGTTGGATTGTAAGTGAACATTTATGATTGGATAAGTTACAAAAAGCCCTCTTGATACCTTTCATTTTACACCTCTGTTCATATTGAATGTAAACGTTGAATGAGTAATAATAATAATTGATATGAGAAATTTGAAGGTTTCTTGAGGTTATAAACCGTCGGGCTTCAATTTGAAATAATAACTTTACTATATTATTAATTAGATTATCATTGATTTTGATCCTGATATGCATTTTTCATTATAAACAAAATATAAACAATAAGATCAAAAGCATAGATATATATATATATATATGTATTTGTTTATGCAATTAGTCATAGATAAATTAAAAGAAATTATAAGTATTGATGAATTGTTATTTATTTTTATTGTCAATTCATCGTTATGAATTTGCAATTTTTAAATTCAGTTAACATAATATGATGTAATTGTTTCTTTGATTGTATTATTATTTTTTACATAACGCGATATGATAATAATAATAAAAACAATTCTATGAAATGGAAAGGGGAGAATACTGGACAACGTAAAATGGCGCAAAATTTGAAACAGTAAATCATACAAATACACATTCGACATTAACGCTGAAAAATCACTCTGATTTATAGAAAAGCATATAAACACTGTTGTTTATTTATAATATGACAAATTAACTGTTGAACAAGTGCCTTAACTATCATATTTTATAATACAATACAACATTTGTAAATGAAAATATAAACTTATTTTTTAACGTGCTCATCGCAATAAATAAATTTCAATACTTGCGAAAAGTGAGAAGAAAAATAGAAAAAATTGTGAAATGTTGCATAAATAACGTAACTTTTTCAGATTTTTGTTTTATTATTAAAACATAATTTATCTCCTTCAATTGAACTCTTTACTAAATTGATTTATTTATATTTAATTCAAAACCAAGATCACGTGGTGTCATGTATTGTTTTACAATTTCATCTGTAATAATTTCCCTTCTCTGCTGATGTGAACCAATTATTTCTTGCAATACTTCAATTAATTCTTTCTTTAATTCACCAGTGAGAAGTTCACCACTTGTATAATTCTGCAATAAATAAATAAATGAATGAGTAATTAAATTTTAATCAACTACAAATTATAAAAATAATTTATCTAATATAGAAAAAAAAAAAAAAAATATTTTTTACCTTTTCAATTACTTTTAATCGTTCATCATCATCGAGGAAAAATCTTAACCATTGATAAGAAATATCAACTTCACAATTGCCACCAATTTGTCTATGCTCTTCAACTGTTGGTTGACCACCAGAAAATGCATATTTATTAACTTTATTTTTAATTTGCTTTGCAGTATCAGTGAGAAATATCGCTGAATTACAATTACTCGCTGACATTTTTGTTTTAGATCCTTGCAATGCCGGAAAAAATGAGGATGATATGAGTGATGGTTTAATATATCCAAGCTTTGGTGCTACATCTCTTGACATACGGAAATAAGGATCTTGATCAATGGCAGCGGGAATTAAACACGGTACTTTAGCATTTTTAAATATAAATGGAAATGAAGTTGAAAATGCTGGCGCTGCTTGTGTTGGTGGAAATGCTATTTTACCAATTGAATCATTATCACCTAAGCCAAAAATTCCTTTAATTTGATTAAACGTTACTCCTCTTTGTATCCTAATCATATTTTGATACAATGCAGGATTATTGCCTATATGCTCTAAATTTGAAAATATAAATGTTTTTTTCATATCAAAGCCACATGCTATTATATCTTTAGCATTTTCATATGATAATTTAATTGCTTCTTCTATTGTTAAATTTTTCCATATAGCTTTTTCATCATCCGACATTTGTATAATTAAAGGAACATTAAAAACTTCTTGTAACCATTGACAAAACATGAATGGAATTAAATGACCAATGTGCATTGCTTCGGAACTTGGTCCTCTACCAGTGTAAAGATAAAATGGCGTTCCTTTTTCATAATAATCCAATACCAGGTGCATATCTCTGTGTGCAAAAAATATTCCTCTTCTCAGGAAACGATGACATGGCTTTCCGGTTAATTTTTCAAAGCGATCCAACAGCACTTGATCGACTTTGGAACAGCCAAATTTTTCTGACAATATAAAAAACAAATGAATTAATTATTGAGACATGGATTGGAACTTGATTTGAATAAGTATTTTTTCAAGGGAATATTGTATACGGTACATGGCACGTGTCTACAATAAAGCAGGTAGCCATTTTAATAAAAAAAAGTCTGATGTAACATTTTTCCACCATATTCTTTTTCATTAATTATTTTCATTTTCAAATGATAAATAAAAATTGATTATAAATGAATTTGCATAGATTTTGTCTGTTGATTTGTAAAATAAATTTATAGAAAATTATGTTCATAGTTTGATGGTTTTAATTATCAATATTGCAGATAATGAAATTAATATCATAAATTTATTGGTTATGTTATTTATTTTATTGTTAAAATAGAAAACTTACGTATTAATTTGTCATAATCAACGCCAGTTTCATTTTTACTTTCAACATTCCATGGTGTAACGACATCATCATCACCATTTACATTATTAACCTTCAATTTTTCAATATCAATTGTTTTGCACTCCATATTTCAATAATTATAACGAATTGTATATAAATACTAACAAATTCTGAATTGAAGTAGAGAACAAGTAGAAATAATTTACTGAAATCTGGAAAAAAAAAATTATTCTACACATATGTTATCCTTTTTCTATATCCTCTTTAGATTATTATATTGATATCGAACATAACCTAAAGATGGCAACATTAATCATTTCTTTATATATTTTCGCATCCAATGCGCATGTGCAAATTCAAAAAAAAATTACTGGCGCGATTTAATTATCATAGTATCCACCAGTCGGTAAAACAGTGAAACAAAATTTTAAATTCCATAAAAGTGCAAAGAAATTTTTTATTTTATATTCACTTCAAAAATTATTATTAAAATAATAGGCAGGGGAAAAAAATTATTGACATTTGTCATGGTGGTAATTCTTCATTTAGAGAATTGATACAATAATATTGTAATTTTTCTACATACAATAAATCTACAATATATATATATTAATTATTAATTATTCACCACGAGAATTACTCTTACAATTTTCATAATGAATTTTTGCTTCTTATTTTTACAACAGAGTCTTCTGCAAATATGTGGAATAAATCCATGACTATTTGAATTATAAATAAGCATGCTCGATGAATATACATTCAACAATTTCGAAATATATAATTAATTAAAAAAAAAAACTCAATAATTACTACACCAAATGCAGAATCTCATAACTCAATCACTGTTTTTTATATTCACAATTTATATATTCATCACTATAATATATCATCTACAATTTTATTAATTATCGACAATAAATGCATTAGAAATAAACAATTCCAATTATTAAATATCATTTCAAACATTACATAATATTCACTAAAATAATTTTCACTGATCTATTCCATATATATAATTTAAAATAAATCTTAAAATATATATAATCATACTCAATATTTACAATTAACATATATTTTTACCCAGAAAATATTCATCATGAAATTTAATATTATTGTAAATTTGGTAACATTTGGTTTAGATTCATAATGAAAAGAAGAAAAAAAAATAATAATAAAAATTATTTTCATGAATCTCAACTTATATAATAATAATAATAATAATAATAATAATAATAATAATAATAATAATAATAATAATATATTTACAAAAAAGCTAGAGGAAGAATGGGGAAAAAATGGCAAAAAAAAAAAAATTATAAAATTGAAACAATGATCGACTTGAGAAAGCACATAGACACATTTATACACACGTATACATATTTATATACGAGAGGTCATGGAACGAGAGACACGCTAGGCCGCGGTGGTTCTTAAATTATGGTTGCGTGATGACGGCGCACACCCGGGGCCCTGAGGAGAAAAAAAAAAAAATGTAAGTACAGCGGGTGGCCACACTTTTGTATACAACAAAAATAAAAGCGGTCACGTTTTTTTTTTTGTTTTAAAATTGTTTTTTTTTTTCGTTTCGTTATTTTGAATCTCTCTCGTATATATCAAATGCATTATATTATATTATATATTCGCGCATTTCTCTATGTATATATTATATATTCTTTTAGTTTTTTTTTTCACACGCACATTTTTCATTGTCATCATCAAAAGCCTCTTGACCTGATTGAGATCACTTTATTATTGTAGATCATTTTTAATATCGAAAATAAAAATGAAACAAATTATATAAGTTAATTTGTGACAAATTAAAAAATTGATTTCATAATTTTATTTTATTTTTTAAATGATCATTTGAGTATTAATTATTGTAGAATATGTATACAATTTTTATTTTATAATAATATACAAGTTTGGGGAGGAGAAAAAATAATTTCCAGTCTTTATAATAATTTGTAATAAATTATTTACGAATGATAATAATAAATAATAATGAATTTATGATTGAGTTGTATATTAAAACTATGTAAAATTATGTAAATGTCATTCTTTGGACGACAATAGTGGTGAATCTCTACTATTTTCGTTTGAATAATTGGGTAATATTAATGATGATGATGATGATGCAGTAACTTCTTGAAGTCCTGATGATCCTGTTGGTGAATTACTACTACTTCGTGCACTGCCAATTTGCGATGATGATGATATTGTTGTTGTAATACCACTTAGATTATCATTAGGTATAAGTCCCTCTTTCATACGTTTTTTTTGTTTCATTCGTCGATTTTGAAACCATATTTTAACTTGGGTTTCATTTAATTGTAATGCTGAGGCTATTTCAATTCGTCGTGCCCTTGTCAGGTACTTATTGAAGTGAAATTCTTTTTCCAATTCAGTTAACTGTTTATTTGTAAAATTAGTACGTCCGGTGTTGTTAAAGCCTGCTGACATACTGGATAATGAAGTACTTAAACAACTAACTGGTGCTGAAGATGGCGATGGATAACTTGATACAACTGCATTATTTATTGTTAAATTACCATAATCACTGCCATTTTGATTATTTTTCGAACCTGAAACAAACATAAAATACAATTTATATAATGAAAGATATTCAATTTAACTATAAGTATAAATTATATACATAATATTGCACATTTATAACAATTATTAAATGTTTCCTGCAGATATTACTCTGAAGAAAAGGAAAAATCCATTCACCAAATAAATAATATTTATTTTAAATAATTATTAAATATATAAAATAATTAATATTTAGTTCAGTTTCTTCAACAAAACTTTAATCTCAATTTTACTCTCAAATATTAATTAACAAATATTAATTAACATAAATATTTTATGCAAATATTACACTGAAGAAAAGAAAAAATCCATTCACCAAATAAATAATATTTATTTTAAATAATTATTAAATATATAAAATAATTAATATTTAATTCAGTTAATTCTTCAACAAAACTTTAATCTCAATTTTTCACTCAAATATTAATTAACAAATATTAATTAACAAATATTTTATGCAGATATTACTCTGAAGAAAAGAAAAAATCCATTCACCAAATAAATAATATTTATTTTAAATAATTATTAAATATATAAAATAATAATTAATATTTAATTCAGTTTTTTCAGCAAAAATTTAATCTCAATTATTATCTCAAATATTAATTAACAAATATTTTATCCAGATATTACACTAAAGAAAAGAAAAAATCCATTCACCAAATAAATAATATTTATTTTGAATAATTATTATAAATATATATAAAATAATTAATATTTCGTTGAATATATTATTCAATTTAGTTCCTTCAATAAAATTCTAATCTCAAATATGCAGAATTCATTTTATTCATAAGCGATTGATTAATAATCTGTTGCATTATATAATATGTTTAAAAATATTTCTCCAACGCAATTTTATTGGATAAAGGAAAAAGAAGAAAAAAAAAAAAGGGAAAAATGTAATATATATGTCTTGGATTAAACCCCTTTTATTTGTATAAGAGAAGGGTCGACCGTTGTCCACTACAGCTGGTCAGCTTGTCGAAATTCAGCTCAGGATAATTTCAAGATATCTTCTATACATAATATATACACATATAGTACTGAAATATAGCTGTGTATGTGCAAACGATCATTCGTAATAAAAGGATTTATGTAAACATATACTTTGAACCAATAATGAATTGCCCTTGTGACGTTTAGATTAAATCAAAGCATTTAATTATTGTATCATCATTAAACATAATACAATATTTATATACTATCGTTATAATATAATTATTAATTTGTTTTATAAAAATTTTATTAACACAAATGAAAAGAAGTAAATTAAAAAATTATCTATTATATTTTTGTCGCAAAATAATTCTTATTAATCAGGATTTTTTAATTACAGTATTTTACTCAATTAATTATTATATACATTATAAATATATTATACATATGATAATTAAGATATTAGCAAATAATTATTATCTTTTATTTATAATGTAATAGCAAAACGATAATATTTATTTGAATTGAAAAAAATAATTTAATGCTGCAGTAAAAAGATTTTTTTTTTTTTTTATAATTGTTCTATATAGGTAATTAAATTATTGTAAATAAATGAACTTTTGTTCTTGATCTCCCTGCACAAATTAAATAGAAAACTTTTTTCTATTTGAATTTAATTTACAAATGGAGAAAAAAAAATGATATATATTAAAGAGAAAAGTAGCTAAATTGATGTACGAGTTTGGCGAGAAAAGTTGTCTAAATTCATTACAATTCTTTTTTTATTTTATTTTATTTTATTCTTCTCTTCTTCTCATCGTGGAAAAGTGTCTTGAGTGTCTCTGGCATATTTCAGTCAAGAATAAATGACCGATCTCTGTACGCAAAATATAATACATTATTGTTATCCGATTTATTTATCATTTTTTTTTTTTCCTTCTTCTTTTTCTATTATATATTTCGTGATTTAATTATATTCATCGTATCTTATATAAATATTTATTTATTAAATTTAATAATATACCACATCAGGTATATTATTATTAAACATCATTCAGTTATTTTTATAAAAAAAAAAAAAAAATAAAAATATCTATTGTAGATATAAAAATAATTATGTTCGATATAAATTTTTTTTTTTTTCTTCAACTGACGCGAATGAACAATGATCAATAAAATTTTAAATTTATCCATTAAGCTTCTGAGAAAGATTGGAAGGCTGTGCGATGAATGAGAAGGTCAAAAGCATGAATATTAACCGATAAAAAATACGTTTTAGACTTGACAAATATTTGCAATGGATTTCGAGAAAACTCAAGCGTCATTGCGTAAAATTGAAACCATCGTCGGTAATTTAATATTAATCAAACACACCTGAAACTATATATATATATATATATAATCTACCCCCTAACTTATTTTTTTTTTATGCTGCTCTATATATACCTAATCGCTTTAAATTATCAACATTATATATGTGTAATAAATATATACACACAATTTTGTCAGTCTATAAAAATTGATTTTGACATTAATATCACATAAATGTCATAATAAAAAAGAAAAAAATATTTTTTAATATTTTATTATATATATATATATATATTCCTTTTTATTTTTTCTTGTAATCGATAAATTTTTATTAGACACCAATACACAACTGGTTCATTTATTATTTTTAACATATGTAAATAGTTGATATATATTATTTTATTATTTATATATAAAATAAATTTGTGAATGGTTTATCAATTTTTTATTTATATTTATTATTAATTCGTAGATTATTTTTTGTTATTATTTTTGGTAAATATTAAATATTTTTTTTTTTTATTTTATATATAAAATTAATTTGAGAATATTTTTTATTTTTTATTTATATTTATTATTAATTCGTAGATTTTTTTTTTTTTTATTATTTTTGGTAAAATTGATTTAATATTTTATTTTATATATAAAATAAATTTGAGAATAGTTTCAGTTCTTTATTTATATTAATTATTAATTTTGTCGATTTATTTTCATTATAATTTTTGTGAAAATTGTTTTAATATTTTATTTTAATACATAAAATAAATTAATATAAATAATTTTATTATTTTATTTATATTAATTATATTAATTCGTAGATTTTTTCGTTATAATTTTTGGTAACTTTGATGTATATTTATTTGATGTGTGTTTTATTTCGTCATTTGCTCAGGTAATATAATACACATTTATAGTCTCAATTTTCCATTTCTTTCCCTTACACATGTATACTCTCTCTCTTACATCATCTGCGTGTTTTATATATACGTTATACATAGTAGCTTTTAGCCTTTGAATAATATTTGAGTTGCATAATGTGCCACTTGGTGTAGTGTGTAGGGGTTAGCTTTTTCATTATACCGCATAAAAGCAGATGATCTTTTTTTGGTGAATGAGTTTTAGGCAGATTATAACCGTATGCACATTCTACACATTGACTTTTTATATATAACCATATCGTATTATTTATTTAACTAACAGACACCCCTCAACTTCCCCCTAAAATACCCGCAGAAATATTTTAACGCTTTTATAAATAATAATTTCAAAATACAAAATATATTAAATCCTTTTTTCAAATTAAATATAATTTTTTCTATTCAATTCTCTTTTATCAATAATTATTAATTAAAATATTCTGATGGGTTAAAATTTATGTAGAATAAATCAAATTAATACCTTTGTTATTAAATTAAATCAACAGCAACATCAAATGAAAAAAATTGAGAGTGAAGAATATTAAATTAAATTCAATTGTCGAATTCTGGCATTTTTTAAATTTAATATTCAATTGAATAAATAGTTTGTTCACTTATATATTTATTTATTATATTTTCAGTTCAATAACTTTATATTATTGACAGTATTAAAGAGATTAAACTATTATATTTCCGGTGCAATAAATAAAATAAATGAAATATATATATAATATTGACAAGATTGTGATTTCATTTGTCAGTTTATTTTATTTCTATAAATGAATGAAATAATTATTCACTGATGTATATTATTCAGATTATAATAAATGAATATGTTGCATTTATGAATACATATGCATATACACTGATGAATATTGATTTGACGTGTTTTATATAATCAGAATATGTTTCATTAACAATATATATTCAGCAGTATATGAATTTAGTTATTCCATTAGTGCTAATCATTATCACAGTTGGAATCAGATTCAAAAAAAAAATATTGAAGTGAAAAAATATGTTGCATTATATCTATTGAATGGAAAATAAGTTAACAAATTATCAAAATTCATTCATATAATTATTAACAACAATATATGATGAAATGAAAATTCAAATATTTCGTGAAAAAATAAATAAAAAAATTAATTCTTAATTATTACACTTATATTTTATATTTAATGTTATAAAAAATATTCTGGGAAACATTGACATGTAATATCAACTAAATAGAAATTGTTTAAATTAATGTTAACAATATCAATAAAATGTGGATATTAAATATTTTGTAAAAAATTAAAATCAATTAATAAAAAAAATTATTCACATTATGTTAAATTTTATATTCAAAACTAAATAATGAAAATATTCTTGAGATCATTGACACATAATATCGACTGAATAAAATTTATTAACATAAATATTAACAATATTAATAAAATATTGATATCAAATATTTCGTAAGAAAAAAAATCAATTAAAAAAATTATTCATTACACCCATAAATATTATATTCAATGCTAAAAAATGATGATTACATTATTAAAATCATTGACATATAATATCGACTAAATAAAATTTATTAACATAAATATTAACAAAATATCAATAAAATCTTACTATTAAATATTTCGTAAAAAATTAAAATCAATTAAAAAAAAAAAATTAATTACACTCATAAATATTATATTTGGAGCCAAATTAAAATATTCTTACAATAATTAACAAAAAACATCGACTAAATAACATTCATTCACATAAACATTGACAATATTAATAAAATATTGATATTAAATATTTCGTAAAAAATTAAAATCAATTAAAAAATTATTCACACCCATAAATATTATATTCGTAGCTAAAAAATATTCCTGAATTAATATATCGACACATATAATTCCAACCAAATAAAACTCAATATTCACATATTTAATCATGATTAACAATATAAATAAAATATTGATTCAATTTCTCACATTCAAACTGAACAATACATTACACATTGTCTTTCGTTTCGTCGTCACCTAACGTATACACATCCATATATATATCCATACATACATACATACATACATACATACACACACACACACACACATAAATATATCTAACATGAAAACATAGCCGCAAGCTAATAATACCAGTGAAGTCCCGCGGAAATGAAAATCACCGTAGAACCGACACGTGGACGTGTGGCTGTATATGATGAGGGTGGTATACAACGCAGAATAGTGTATTTCAACATAAGTATACCTACGTACCTATATACACAGATATATAATAAAATACTAGGATGTATAAAGAGTGCAGAGAAAGAGAAAGAAACGAGAAAATATATATATATATATAATGCACAGTGGAGAGCGTTGGTCAGCAGGGAATATACAGCGCCGGGTGGTGAGTTTGAAACACGCGAACGATCCTCAGTAAGTAGATCCCCTCGTTAGATATCAGCCGCTCACTCACGCGCCCGCGAGAACCCTTCATCCAACAAAAATACTACGACACATATACATACATAAATGTATTATTTATATACCTAGTAGTACTACTATTCGATTTGTTGTCGATATATGTTAAATTGAGCGCCTCCAAAGATTTTCTATTCAAGTTCACGGACGTATAATATATAAAATGTTGAAGAAAAAAAAATTTATTTACATAAATTTTGAGAATATCAATGAAATTTTGATATTAAATTTTTCTGTAAAATAAAAATCAATAGAATAAAAATAATTAATTATACACATTTAAACTTTATATTCAATGCTATAAAGAATGAAAATATTCTTTATGTCATTGACAAATATTGACTAAATAATATTTATTTATATGTATAATCGTTAACAATATATTAATAAAATATTGATTTTAAATATTTTGTAGAATAGAAATTAATTTAAAAAAAATTAATTGTACCTATAAATTTTATATTCAATGTTGAAAAATATTCTTAAAATGATTCTCAAAAAATATTGACTATGAATAAAATTTATTTACATTAACAATATCAATAAAATATTGATATAAAATATTTCGTGAAAAAAAAAATTAATTAAAATAAATATTATATTCAGAATTAAAAAATATTTCTAAAATTTTTGAAGCTATATATATATACCTATTAAATACTAAATTTATTATATTAATTATATCAATTCGAATTAAATATATTGAACAGTTGATATTTTGAACAAGAATTATTTATTTGGTGTCTATAAATAATTTTTTTCCCTCGATATAATAAATTTATTTTTTCTTATATAAATTACTGAGAATTAAAATATTATTAATTAATTTATATTGCATTAAATGTATATATATATATTTTCATAATAGTAATTATTATTAATGTTTGAGTTTATTATTTATATGATCTATTAATAGTTTACATAATATTTTCGTTGTTAATATAATTATTAATATACTATAATAAATATTTAAAAAAATATATCTGACGTGAAATTTTTTTTCTGAATTACACACTGTATATATCGTTACTTTTTCTTACATTAACGGTAATCAATCTATTTTTTTTCTTCATCCCCAGACTTGAAGATTGAGGAAAGAATTAAAAGACCGAAAAAAAAAAAAAGAAATTTAAATTTCTTACATATATTATTTAACTATTACGTTAATTGTTATATGCAATCGATTATAATCGAGCAATTAATTTTCTTTAATAAAATTACATATCATCCAATTAATTCACAAACTATACACACATACACAAATACATACCATGTACATGATAATTTGAAGTTTGTATATCATATAATGAAAAGAATAAAAAAAAAAAATTAATATGTAGACTTTGATAATAATTCGTATACGATTATACTCGATCTCGCCAATAATATAATTTACTCTTGACCAATTGTATTATTCCGTATAACGTGTTCCATCGACATCATAAAATATACAATCGTGCTGCAATGAAATTCAAGCCATAAAGACTGGAAGAAATCCCGCAAACATATTATGAGACCAATGCGGAGAACAATCGTATTAAACGAGCAATAAATAGCGATAAAATTCACTTCTATGATATCTGAATTAATATTATTTTTTTGTTTGTTTATATTCTCTATTTTTTTATCTCTCGTCTTATACCTAAAAATTTTTTTTCTACTACTCCACATATATATGTTAGGGTGTTTCATTATTTGAGACAATATTTTTTTTTAACTTATAACTAGAAATAATCTGATTATATTTTATAAATAAATAAATATTTCTGTTTGAAAAGAAATATTCTGAGTTATATAATTATATAAATTATAAAATTATGAAAAATTATGAAAAAAAAATTTTAATTAAAGAAATAATGCTGAATTATTACTAAACAATGTAAAAGTTTATTTTATAAGCGTTTATTATAAGATAATAATTAATGTCAAAGCAAAAAAATTCCAGTTTAAAGAAAATTTCATATTGATAATTATAATCAACTTTCAACTTTCCAGCTCTACAACTCAAAAACTATTGGTCGGAGAGCATTTGTGGTGAACAACTTTTTTGTAGCAAATTTAATTCCCTACAAAAGCTGTACATTCAATTTATTCAAAAAAAATTTTTGATTACCGAAAAATCAAGTTGAAGTGGAAAAAAAAAAATTTTCTTAAATTTTTATTCAAACCGCGGAATATTCATTATTATAAATTATCCCATTTCTAGTAACAATAAACAAAAAAAAAATATCGCCTAAAAATAAAACACCCCAATACATATATTTATAAACAAATTCGTCAAAATCATTGGGCAGATTGATCTCCCTGTTACAAAAATTCCCAAAAAGCAATATCTTGAACCAATACACAACAAAAAACGACAGCGAAAATTTCATTGAAGAAAAAATATTTATTAATATATTAATATATACATATATATACATATTGTATATGATATATACACGTCATCCGTCCGTTTCCATCCTAATCTCCTTGCATGAAGTGTCATTGGACTTTTTGAGGGTTAGATATATAAAAAAATATATATATAAGAAAATAAGAAATCGAGTTTGGTCGTGTATGATAGATCGGGGAGGGTTGGTGCTTGACAGCATTTTCGTTTTGAGGGGTTGGACCTAACTTTGAAACGCGCAGTGGTTCAAGTACGTACATATATATATATATATACGTATATATATACATAGAACACATACATACATATGTGTGTATATAAATATAATATATAGTTTATGGATATATATATGGGGGAAAAATGAATGTGAGAGATGCAAAGAGACGCGCGTGAGATGAAAAATTCAAGCCAATCCTAAAAGAGCTTGTTATGTATAATATATATGTATATATATATTTATTATATACTACAGCAAGTAAAGCATTTTGTTAAATCTGCAGGCATCATCCCTCTTTATATGCTCCGCCTTTATACGCAACAATTTGCGTGTGTTCTAGTTTGAATCTCTGTTAATATCTGTATGTAAATGAAAATGTAATTTTGTTCGTGAGATATATATTATATATTATATCAATTTGTTTGGCTATATATACTGCAATGTTGCTAATTGTGTTTGGATATTGTATAAATATTAAAAGTATTAATGAATTAAGAATATGTATATTGCAATTTGTAAAATTTTTTGGAGCAAAATTGAATTAAAATTAATAAAATATATATGATCTATGTGGCTGCAGTATATTTATAAAAAATCATATTATATGTATATTATACTCTAATGAATAATTTATATTATTATAATATATAGTCAATATTTTTTTTTATTTACAAAATATATTGAGGAAGAAATATATTGTTGAAATATAAATTGAATTCATTTTAGAAGTTATATGATATTAAACATCAATGTAAAATATATTTTAAATTAACTATGAAAAAAATGTGTAATTAATTTAAATAAATAACCATAAATATAGGTCTATAAAACCGTAAATTGAAGTATAAAAATATATATTAGTCGAAATACAATGGCAAAAATAAACAAAAAATCAACGCAGGAAAAAACACATAAAAAAAATTTCTATAAAATTTACCAAACTTTACAATTTTATTTAAATAATAAAATAACCATATATACATATAATTCAAATAAGCCCTTCAACAATCATGTACCTTAAATCGCTTTATAAACAGATAAAAAGCACCATTGAAGTGTACGTAATAAAAAAAAAAAATTCTTAATGTTTTAAATGAAAATATTCAAACAATATGCCTTTGCACAATATATATTATAATAAAATATTGCGACCTGCATATTATCATTTGGGATTAATATTAGTTTTGTAATGAGACGTATCATCTGTAATGATTATCTTGAATTTTGCACAACGCCAAAGAAGCTAGCTGTCAAGATAACAAGTTGAGCTCACTCGGCCGCGTTAACATTTTAATTGACTTAACGCGTCCACGTCGACTCGGGCCTATGCGAATTATTCTAACTGGCGCCAGTCCGTCGCGAAGTTTTTCTCTTTTATATATTATATATGTATATATATCTAGCCTATCTATCTATATACAAAACAAACATGACGAATAATCGGCGGAAAAAAATAAATATAATCAAAGAATGTAATCAAAGAAAAAAAAATGTCAATTAAAAATATCTACAAAATTTTCTACAACACACTTTGTTATTTATTTATATAATAAATCAAATAATATAATCATATATTAGTTATTTTATATTTTAACTTGTAAATGAATATAAATATGTATGATAAAAAAAATCGCTATAAGTTTATTAATATATATAATTAAAGAATTAAGTATAAAATTAAAAAAAAGAGTTTATCGAATTTTATTAATTTATATTTTGTGAAAAATACTGACCTACTGGCTTTGGAACATTTCTCTTGACCTGCATCCATTTGTAAGTTGGCACCTGAGTATGCTGCTGTTGCTGTTGAGTTTGTTGAACACCAAGTGCATGACCTTGAGCTTGACGATGCTGCTGATGATGTTCATGCACTGGTGTATGAACAGAATGTGTTGATTGTTGTAAACTACTTGAACGATATCCAGTTAAATCAGTGGATTCTTCTTTATAATGCGCCGTCGGATGAATTGTATATTCAGCAGTTTGTCTTAATGTCATTGATGTTTGTGCTGCACTGTAATGAAGTGCAGGATCAACCTCTGATTGATGATGATTAAGATAATTTGATGATGTTGTTGGAAGAATTTGATATTCACTACTTGAATGATGACTAGATTGATGAAGATGTTGATGTTGATGAAGTTGATGATGAGGATGATGATGAGAATGATGATGATGATGATGATGATGATGATGAGATAATTGTTGTTCATGATCAGTTCTAATATGAATTGGAACTTGTCCAATTGTTAATGATTGCTGATGAATTATTGCTGATGCAGCTGTTGATGTTGCTGATGATGTTGCTCCACGATTATCATCTCTATATCCAACATCTTGAATTTGAAAAGTTTGATTGTGTTGTTCATTATTGTGACACGATAAATTTTGTTGTTGTTGCTGCTGCTGCTGTTGATTATTAGCATAATTGCTATAATCTAAATTTGTATAACTCAATCCATTTTCCGATGATATAATAGCAGTACCATCGTCATGTAAAACAGCACCCGATGGTGAATAAAATGTTTGCGATGATGCAGCAGGTCCAGAAGATGCTGATTCTGGCGTTAAATAAACATCATTTGACGATGTTGTAAATGGAGCAACAGCTGTTTGTGGATAATAATGATGATTAATTGTTAATTCAGGTGATTGTGAAACAGTCGCGTGACCTGCAATAGATCCACCACTACCACTAGACAATTGATGATTTGTCGATTGAAAATTATAATACGAATCAGGCTTGCCGTAAGTCCCGTACATGCCCATGTCCATCATCATCATCCTCACACTGAATTAGCAACATTCAATCGTCTATTACATATAAATATTTATATAAATACCAAATTTAAATTCCAAAATAATAATATTCACAAGAAAAATATATATATAATTACTTTGCACCTATTAATTAAATAATTTCACTTTAATTATTAAAATACATTTAATAATTTTTTCACAATCACTAAATTCACTGGATTTATATCAACAATCGATTCAGTCACTATATACTGATAAATATAATCATCAATTATCATTTGTAAACATCAATTAAGATATATTTTAATACCACACGAATGAATGAAACGAGAAAAAAAAAAATAAAATAAAAAAAAAAATGAAAAAAAAAAAAAATTAATAACAAAATATCGCACTTGAAAAATATTTTATTCGTCTTATCACAACCGTACGACTTGACCTCCTGGCGCGGACTGTTCGACTACAACAACCAGGTGAGAGAGAGAACCAGGCAAAATTGAAAGGGGACGGACATTTACACAGGGCATAGTCCTATAGAGCCTTATCATCATGTCTCGCTTCATTCCTCATAGCTTGCACGCCAACACAAATTTTTTCTCTCTTCGTTTATCCTTTATATTCTTCTTTATTCTCCTTTTTTTCTTTCATTCTGTATAGTATTCAACATGTTTATACAGGAATAAAAGGGGGAGCCCTTTCCCCCTTGCACTTATAATACTTCCTCGTGGAAAGCCACACAATTGGGCGTGTCCTGTTCAACGCCACGTGATCATTGGGAGGTGGATGTTGGACCAATGAGGGCAAAGATTGTTTGGTGTCGGCCACGCTTGCAATGTTTCGGTTATGGATCGCAACATTGTTTATATATGTATATGTGTGTGTGTGTGTGTGTGTATACAAATTTTATTTTATATATTATTATTTTTTTTTATCTGCTGCGCTGCAAGTTGACACTTATCGTGTGACATTTGCGTTGCATGCCAAATAACAGACGAATATTAAATAGTATAAACAGTATGATAAATAAATATATATATGTATTTAGAATAATTATAATAAGTCAAAGTTAAAAAGGTGAGATATTATGAGTTGTACGTTATAATTATAAATATAGCAATTGATAAATGAAGGAATATAAATTAATAAAAGCTGCGGATATGCAGTCGTTGAATTTATAAAATAAAGATGTGGCATATAAGATTTCACATGTATGTCAAGATGTCTGTCATGTAATAATTATCCATTTTCATATTTCAATTAGCGAATTTTATGGCAGGAGATGATACACAAAAAGTATATTAAAACTGATGCGCGTTTGGGGCTTGTTAAAATATATGATTAAGTATCTGCATATATGATTTTTAATTCAGCTGTTGATATATGAAAATTGATATAAATATTCGTTTGCGGTATATATATATGATAATGAACGCGGTGCAATTGCTTGTATAAAGTAGAAAAAAAAATAAATATTAGCTGGTATATGTCAAAATCAAGATTGAAAGATCAAACAACTATAATATTAAAAGTGATAATTATATTTTTTATTGATATTTTTATTTAATTGCGACAAAGCGAATAATTAATATATATAATTATTATTTAATGTAGTAGGTATATACTTATATATGTTTTGCAAACCCTGCAGTTATTTTAATAATTATATATATACTTTGAAAATTTTTAAAACTGACATGGCCGCGCGGCATCATCTGCAGCACCGGAAGATTCACCGACAACGCGATCAAGAGACTGCGTCATATCTCCAAAATTCTCATCTTGGAATGTGTCATTCTGTTTCATGCTGAACCCCGTCGCGGTTCGTTGTACATATATGTAATTCTCAACAACATATATTTCCATCACATATAATTATATATATTTACAGATATATATGTGATATATCGCGCTGTTTATATATTTATTTTAATTATATTTTTCGAGGATTGACATATGTTTCATCAAATCTGCAGATTAATAATTATAATATGATCACTTGTACATATATTATCATTATTGTATATATAATCAATCCAAAATACAATATATATATACATAAAATTATTGTATATATATATATATGATTGTAATAACTATATAGTTAGATTTATTTATTTTATATCCTTTTCTCTTTATTTATTATCTATCGTGTATATTAACTATTGTTGAATTAAAAAAATAACTGATACATATAATTATTGGGAATAAATAAAAAATAAATTGTTTTTTTAAATCATTAAATAATTAATATAAATATTTGTTTCCTTTTTTTTATTTAGTAGATGCGAAAATTAATTTGAATTATTATATAAAATGAATTGAATTATTATATATATTTCAATTGAATAAATATATTTAATTCATTTAATGACTATAATTTATTTTTTTATTTAATAAAATAAATCAATTATATATGTATAGATACAAAAACATTCTGATATAAAACAAAGAATGATAATTAAAATGTGAAATATATATCTTTTGATGTCGTTTGATATCACGAGTTGAATAAACATCAGATAAAATGAAATAAAATCCAAAGTTCATGATAATTAAATATATTTTCGTCTGTATTTTGAATATCAATTATATTCCCAGGTATAAAAAACAATATAAACAAACAATAAATATATAAATAAACCCATTAGATAAATAAACAAAAACCCAACTATAAATAATATAAATATAAATAATTAAAATATATATTTAATTTAATTTGAGCGGCTGTGATTATTTTAATATAATTTTGCAATTATAATTATGTATAAAGATCGAATATAATTTAAATAATTTCTTAATTTAATCTTAATTTAAAAATACGTAAGTACGTTATTATAATATTATTAAAGAATTATTTATATATCCCATGACGATAAATTACTTAGAGGTTTTAAATCTGTCATTTACAAAGTAAAATTACTGAAATGACTGTGTCTTATCCTCGTAAACAATCGAATTAGATATATACCAAACAGATTTTGACTGGTGGTATAGTGCACTGCACTATCCACCATCTAAACCTATATATCTCTTATACATATATGTATATATATACATATATACATTCTCTTTTTCTTGTGCTGTTCGTCTTATCCGGCACCATGCTGCGTTTTGACGTGGGATGAGGCACCTGCATTGTCATTCTCAAAAGTCCAAAGAACGACACGTCTGAGAATATTATAACGACGAAGAAGCCTCACTTTATATTTTATCTGTATGTATATATGTCTCTGCAGATGATCCCCAATACACATTTTACATATATATATTTATATAATATATACACTGCAAGTTTTCTTCATTTTTTTTTTTTTTATTTTTCCTTTTTTCTATTAGGCAAAAATTTTATCTTCATTTTTTCGCTTCATCGAATATTGGACAATTATTTACACTTAAAGTCGCTTAATCATTCCATATAAATTTCATGTAAAAAAATAATTCAAATGATATATATATATAAAGTCATATAATTAATATGAGAAAAAATATATAATGTTATTAAATATTTTTTTTAATATTATTTTTTGTTTTGTATAATTATATTAATTTTTTTTATCATTAAGAATTTTATTTTATGACACTATATAAACATGTTATTTCTTATTTTAATTTAAATTACACATCGATATTTATTATATGTATATTTTACTAAATAAATTAGAAAATATATTCTGATCATGTATATATATTTTTTATAATCAATAGAATTTTGATTATAAAATTTTTTATTATATTTTCAATAAATTCCCAATTGAATTTCATTAATAATAATTTACAAAATATTTATAACTTTTATATATTTTAATTATTTATTATTATATATAAGTGAGAAGAAAAAAAATTAAGGAACAAAATTGAAGATTTTCACTTAAATTTTATTAATAAATATTTATGCAAAATATTCATAACTTTTTATATATTTTAATTATTTATCAATATAGTAAAAAGAAAAAAAATTAAGGAGCAAATTATAATTAAAGATTTTTAGTTGAATTTATTTATAACTTTTACAAACTCTAATTATTTATTAATATAATGAGATAAAAAAAAATAAATTAAAAAGCAAATAACTATAAAGATCATCTTCAGTTGAATTTTACCAAAAAACATTTGCAAAATATTCATAACTTTTATATATTTAAATTATTTATCAATATTATAGTAGTGCAGGGAAGAAAAAAAATTAGGGAACAAAATTAACTGAAGATTTTCACTTAAATTTTATTAACGAACATTTATGCAAAATATTCATAACTTTTATATATATTTAAATTATTTATCAATATATATATAATGAGAATTAGAAAAAAAATTAAGGAATAATTACACCGAAGATTTTTAGTGGCGAATTTTATCAAAAAATATTTACAAAATATTAATATTAACTTTCAAATGCTCTAATTATTTATAAATATAATGAGAAGAAAAAAAATGAATTAACAAAACTGAAGAGCTATTAAATGAATCGGTAAAAAAAAAAATACATATATCATAATTATATAATGCCAGTAGCAATTTTTAATACATGCAGCTATTTATTATAATATAGTTATTATATTATTTCCAAATATTCATTTCAAAACTATAATACACATCCCATTGACTTATTCCATACACATATATACATGTATACATTTATATATAATCCCAAACAATATTGTTCCCCAAAAACTAAGCCATTCTAGGTCGTCCTAAACGTTGTTATGTCCATCGTTGTCTTGTCACTCAAAAACGTCTAAAGTCATAACATATTCTACAACGGGTGGTCGTGACGACTCACACAAAAATAGACATTTCTGAACTCGACATTCATTGAGAAGACATTCATACACAAAAATATATATAAAATATATATAAACAACTTGCAAGAACCATAACGTGGACGTATATATACCTTCGTTGATATATTCTATATACTAAACTAATTCTAAATGTACGTTCTAAACCACAAACAATAATAAGTGCACGCCCATAACGATAAAAAATATATAATGGCAAGGAACTTATATGTATAAAATATATTTGTATACAATTGGTAGATGTATATGTATATATGTGCCCATATATATTGTATATAACCCCATGTTTGGTTGAGAATATGAAGCGTGGGTGCAGCATACCGTGTAGTACATGAATTTGTGGCTTCTGATGATAGAATATATATATTGAAGAAAATATAAACGTTGTTGTATGGATATGTATAGTTAGAGCTGCAGGTTATAGAGAAATTAAATCCCGGGAGAGAATAAAATCCATAGAGAGAACTATAGAAAAAATGTATAGATTTATATATGTATGTAAAAATAGAAAACAATATTTTTTGTGAGATTTGTGTATGTTATTTACTCAAAGGTGGTCTTTGCTATTATTGTATCGACTAAACATCATTAATTATTGGAAGGAAAAAAAAAAAATAGCGAGTTTATAATATAAATATCAGCTGCAATATGAGAGGTTTTTGATATACTATAGAGAATATAATTAACCAAAAAATATGTACGCAATTATTCAGAAGTAAAATCAAATAATAAATAGTATGAATAATATTATATTTAATAATTATTTCAAACCATATTTCTTGAATATTATAATTTAAATATAATATTAAAATGAATTATATATAATTATAAGTATATAAATTGTTTACTTAGTATTGTTGTCTATCATTTGAAATTAAATAAATATTTTAGCTGTGCAGATATATATAAATATGTATAATTAAATGTTTAAATGTTTATTAACAACTGTGATTAATATATTCTATATTGAAACTATAGTAATTATTAATAATATATCATATATCATATCAATTGTATATAGATACATTAAATTATTTTTTTTTATCTTATTTAGGATGATATATATAATCTATACATTGACACGTGTTAACAATATTTTTCATTTATATAGTTTATCTATATGAGTGCAGCGTCCGAGTCGAAATTTTTGTGCTTGATCTCTAAGTTTTTTAGTATTTAGTTGATTAAACATCCTATTATGGCACTCGTAATTGGCTGATCAATTATATTCTACTTTGAATCTGGGGAATCTTTAAAAATCTAGGATTGAACCTACTAGTTTTATGCTTCTTACACCCAACATTAAAATAATTTATTTTATAATAGTTCCTCCATTGCGCCTTAAAATGGAAGATTCAGCAATATGTGTCTATACTTTCAAGTGTTGTATTTTCTATATTAAAATATTTCTACACAACTTTTCTTGCTCCTGATGAAGAACCTCACTATAAATGCCAATAATCAGGTTTAAAGTATAGCATAAAAAATTTCTATTTGGGTGAATTATATAAATAAAAAGTATATATATTTACTGCGTCACTTCCATAGTTTGCAGAACTTGATCTTTTTATATACAATATTACTCGACGCTTCAAACTTAATTGTTATATGATTAAACAAATAATTATATATACTCATAACTTGTTGTGTTATATTAAAAATACTTAATTACATCACACAATTATAAAAAAAAAAAAAAAATAATAGTTAATTCCAAAAAGGAATAATATAATTATTATTTATATATAATCTTTATATAGCTATCATTCATATGTAGAGCGCTTTAATTATATATATTTACTTCTCTGCATAGAAATTTCTAATTATTAACTACGTATTATTATTACATATAATCGCAAGTCTTACACTCAATTAAAACAATATATATATTATATACACATCTATATATAAATATACTTAAGTTATATAAAATTTGTTTATATAAAACCTGAATTAATTTTAAATATAAATATCCAAATATTTCTGCGTTCAAAATTTATATCAGGACTTTAGCTATAATTTTTCATTATACATAAATATAAATGCCAGACCTATATATATACATATATATATATATATATACATATATATATACATAATAGCAAATCGATCTTCCGCGTTGAATTATTTCTATAATATAATTCGTCGCATTTTCGGAAATGAGCCAGTATATAATATATAAGGGCACATATTGCTGTTGTTTCTTTTTTTATTTCCTTGTCACTCTTGTTTAATAATTCACATTGATACTATTTTCTCTCTTACATTTTTTTCCTATATACAATATGTAGCTATACATATTTATATATACCTACACTATACTTTCACACTGATGCTTTCATCGTTGTCTCTTTTTGTATGCCATATTCTTGCAAGCACGATACATATATGTGTATATATATATATATATAGCAAGCATATACACATATAGAACCAAAAAAAAAAAAAAATGGCTCTCATCTATTCCCGTGGTCACAATGGAACCATCCATCATTTCGCGCGAAAGTCCCTCGATTGGTGTGTTCTGACTGCAGGAACCAGTGGGCACACACGGCATGAATGCGAGGCGTAATCGAATACACTTACAAACACCATGTATATATATATGTATATGTATATATAGCTTTAAGGGAGACCTAAAGAGATTCTGTACACCATTGATATTGTTATATACATGCGTGCACATATATACATTCATTCGGCGGTACATAATATTTATATATGTACAAAGCTTTGATAAATTCACGCGTTTTTTTGATTCATTGTATATTTATATATTTTTTTATTTGTATATATGTATAATAGAAAATCAGCGGATTTATAAATCTTTCATGTGGATAATTCTCATGATAATAATTATACGTAGTTATTTGTTTATAATTTTGTATAATTAATATTTTTGATTTGGAAATAATATAAAGAGGAAAAATATTTTGAAAATTATTTTAGAGATAATTATATATATTAATTTAATTTTTGTTTATTATATACTGCAGTATATATAAGAATAATTTTTGTGTATTCTGATAATATCTAACACAAATATATATTGAATAATGTATATATTTATTATTAATATTTTATATTTAATTTTTAGGTAATATTGTTTGAAGAAGAATTATTGAAATCTGTAAATTGATCTGTAAATTCTTGGAGATATTTTTATTCATTAATTGAAAGTATAATCATTTGTTCAGCTAAAAAAAAATCATATTACTCAGCTAGTATATTGACATTATTAATAATTAAATCAAACAACAAATAATATTACATCACCAATAAATAATAAATAATATTATGAAATTCATCACAAAGTTAATCACACAATTATATAAATAATTATTATATCAAACAGTTTTCAAATTGCCCTTCATTGAATTATAAATTCTGCAATCAGCTGCAGATTATATATCTTTATACTTTAATATATCAAATTAATATTAATTACATTATAACCATAAATAATTCAACAAGATTTATTACATTAAAACCATACATATATTCGTGCACTCATTAATTATATATTATATATCCTCCATATAATATATATTTTACTTTATTATAAATTGATATTTACCAATAATAATTAATTACCAACTTTTTTCTAACAATAATTCAATATTCTAAAATACATATTTCATAATTATACATAATTTTCATAATTATTACAATAATTATCGAAGCAAATAATAAAAAAATATTCATAAAATGCCAATAATTATATTACAAATATATGATTAAATATTATATTTGTTTACTACAAAAACGCTCTCGACCTTTCAACAATTTTAAAATATATTAATAAACATAAAATACATTGATATATATGTATATAATTTATATACATATATACCTATATACTCATAACAATTTGTTCATTATAAAGTTATAAAAATATCCAATAAATTATAAAAAATATTCCATAGAATTATTATATTAATTATAAATGATTGTACATATCTATATAACTTTATTTCATTATTTTATTTACATCTATATATTCATGTATGTATAATGTATATGCAGTACATATGTGTATGAAAATATATATGTACATGATTCACGACAACCGTTGACCGGTGGACAATGACTTAGCACCACCAATCTGTTACATCTATAATATACACATATACATATATATATATTATATATATACACAGGTATATGTATTTTAACTGACTCACTAGATATAATTCCAATGTCGACAATGTATATATACATAAATTCGTTCACATATGTACACCTATATAACTTGATTTTTATCTCAATGAATATCGAATGAACATATAATATATAATTAGCTTTATGTGCTTCCATATGTATGAATTCATATATACATCAGCTAATAATTAATTATATATACATGCGTCTATGTAACTATATTAATATAATTATTATTGTTAACATTTTTTTTTTTTTTTTGAATTTTACGTTTTAGAATTAAATTACAATTTTTTTTTTTTTTTTACACATTTAACTATATAACTATATTAATAATTACTATATTGGCATAATTATTCTTATGAATTTCACATTTTAGAATTGAATTAAAATTTTTTTTTACACATTTAACTATATATAACTATATTAATAATTACTATTAACATTATTCTTATGAATTTCATGTTTTAGAATTAAATTAAATTTTTTTTTCACACATTTAACTCTATAGAACTATATTAATAATTACTATTAACATTATTCTTATGAATTTCGCATTTTAGAATTGAATAAAATTTTTTTTTTACACATTTAACTCTATAGAACTATATTAATAATTACTATTAACATTATTCTCATGAATTTCGCATTTTAGAATTGAATTAAAATTTTTTTTTACACATTTAACTATATATAACTATATTAATAATTACTATTAACATTATTCTTATGAATTTCATGTTTTAGAATTAAATTAAATTTTTTTTTCACACATTTAACTCTATAGAACTATATTAATAATTACTATTAACATTATTCTTATGAATTTCGCATTTTAGAATTGAATTAAAATTTTTTTTTACACATTTAACTATATATAACTATATTAATAATTACTATTAACATTATTCTTATGAATTTCATGTTTTAGAATTAAATTAAATTTTTTTTTCACACATTTAACTCTATAGAACTATATTAATAATTACTATTAACATTATTCTTATGAATTTCGCATTTTAGAATTGAATAAAATTTTTTTTTTACACATTTAACTATATAGAACGATATTAATAATTACTATCAACATTATTCTTATGAATTTCACGTTTTAGAATTAAATTAAATTTTTTTTCTACACATTTAACTCTATAGAACTATATTAATAATTACTATTAACATTATTCTTATGAATTTCGCATTTTAGAATTGAATAAAATTTTTTTTTTACACATTTAACTATATATAACTATATTAATAATTACTATTAACATTATTCTTATGAATTTCATGTTTTAGAATTAAATTAAATTTTTTTTTCACACATTTAACTCTATAGAACTATATTAATAATTACTATTAACATTATTCTTATGAATTTCGCATTTTAGAATTGAATTAAAAATTTTTTTTACACATTTAACTATATATAACTATATTAATAATTACTATTAACATTATTCTTATGAATTTCATGTTTTAGAATTAAATTAAATTTTTTTTTCACACATTTAACTCTATAGAACTATATTAATAATTACTATTAACATTATTCTTATGAATTTCGCATTTTAGAATTGAATTAAAAATTTTTTTTACACATTTAACTATATATAACTATATTAATAATTACTATTAACATTATTCTTATGAATTTCATGTTTTAGAATTAAATTAAATTTTTTTTTCACACATTTAACTCTATAGAACTATATTAATAATTACTATTAACATTATTCTTATGAATTTCGCATTTTAGAATTGAATAAAATTTTTTTTTTACACATTTAACTATATAGAACGATATTAATAATTACTATCAACATTATTCTTATGAATTTCACGTTTTAGAATTAAATTAAATTTTTTTTCTACACATTTAACTCTATAGAACTATATTAATAATTACTATTAACATTATTCTTATGAATTTCACATTTTAGAATTGAATTAAAATTTTTTTTTACACATTTAACTATATATAACTATATTAATAATATTGTTATTGATATTATTCTTTCAAATTTCACATTTTATAATTAAATTACAACTTTTTTTTACACATATGTTTCTCATGAAATATTATTTTTAATATTAATTTCAATCGTTGATAAATAATACGAATATATATTTTTGTTAATATGATTGAGTATTAATTGTGTATTTATTTATGTACATATATATATATATATGCGTATGTACAATTTAGTGATGTCAGTTTTGCAAGAAGTTATTCAAAAGGGGAAAGAGGGTTAATAATGTTAGTGTGATAATTATGACAAGCTCGTTATTCTGCACGTCACTCAAGACATGAAGTGTTAATGAATGAACGTGTACTGGAACCAAGGGGCGACTGGTACCAATAGTTTATCATATACAAACTTAAACTCTTAAAATATTACATGTACTTATATATACATGTATACATAGTACGCAAAATTATATACGCGCATATTAAATCTATATAATATCTCAATATACATCAGGAAAAAAAATTATCTTTATAATATATATTGTTGATGATATTTATTTTTTATAAATTATTTATTAATGATTGTGATGCTTTAACTGATGTTGATATATATTGTACATATGTAAAAGAATTTTAATATACATGGTATATATATATATTTTTATTTTTTAATGTATGAATTAATCCCTTTTGATTTTTTTTTTTATTGAGTTAAATTTTTTTTATTTTCATTTTTTGAATATTTTTATTTTTTATTATTTATATCGTTGATTTTTATTTTTGTTTTTGTGTTATATTGATGTTAGATGGTCACTTGAGATATATATGAATCAGATTCATTGAAATTGTGATTGATAATTTTTAATTTATACAAAAATATATATAAAATAATTTTGGAGTATTTAAATAATAAAATGTATCCAAAAAAAAAAAAACACCAACACAATTATAACAATTACAATTAATATTACAATAATATCATAATAATACAAACAAACAAAAATTATTTAGTACATATTAATAAATATTTAGTAGAAAAAAATTCAATAATTTGAAACAAATAAATTCAGTGAATATTTCATGTATATTCCAAATGAATAATAAATAATTAAATAAAAAATAAAATATATATTGTTTATTGTAATACACAGCTGTATTCAACCGGTATTCTTGATGAATAATATGAAAACAAATGTTATTAAATATTATATTTACTTGAGAATAATTATTTCACAAAATTATTTATACGTGTGATAAATTATTTAATTCAAATAATTCAATATTAATATATGTATGGTCAGTGATTTTATACGCCAACATTGATAGACATATGTCAAATGGCTGAGCACACCGCAACAAAATCTCTTTCATTCTTATCTTTATATAAATAATATGTATATATATAGTCTCTCGATTTAAATAAAACTCTTGTCGCATTTCTCGAGACGAGTGCGGTGAGCCGGAAAAAGATTCCCCTGACGCCATGTACAAGGACCGCATCGTTACATACACACACGTCATATGTATACATATATATTAACATATAAAAAATATACAGATATAAATACATAAATATGTATGTATATAGATTGAATAGAAGAAAGAGATGACAATAATCAAAATAAATCAAAATATATTAATTATTAGTACGGAATTTATGATGTGAAATAATAAAAGAAAAAAATTCTTGAATTATATTTAATTATATTATTTTTTTAAATATAAATATTTTGTTGCTTATTAAAGAACAATGATTAATTCAAAATAATAAATAAGTATATGTGATAATAAAATTAAATAACTGTAATAATTATATTTAATTATATAAATGTTTGAGGAAAAGATTTGAAATGATATTTTGTAATTATTCTGAAATTAATATTTGATTTTAGAATAAAATAATAAAATAATAATGCAATAAAATTAATAGAACAGAGAAAAAAATTTATAATTATAATAAATATACAATTGAATTAATTTTCATAGACAATAAATAAATCAAATATATATTTATATTTCCATATATTCGTTTTATTTATTTAATTAAAATCAAAAATTAAAATTAAAAGAATGTATAATTATTTTTATTCGACGACTTGACATGATTATAATATATTTAATTGAACGTTTAAAGAAATATTAGAAAAGATATTTGTGCATCTGAGATTAATATTTGATGTTAGAATAAAATAATAAAATAATAATGCAATATATAAAATATATTTTTAATTAATTGAAATATACAATTGAATGAATCTTCATATATACACAATATAAATAAATTAAATATATATTTATTTCCATTCGTATTACTTCAATACACACTTTCCAATATTCCTAAAGCTCTATATTAACTTTGAATTAAAATTAAAAATAAAAATCAAAATAGATCAAATAATAATTTTTATTTGATGAATTTATAAATTTATAAATATTGCTGTTATTATATTTCTGTTTATTTATTTATTTATTTATTTATTTTCTTTCAATAAACAAGAAACAATAATCATCAATGAGACAACAAAAAATGAATTAGAAAATAAAGACAAACCAAAAATAAGTTAAGTTTCCCGTATCATTATAGAACGATCTTCGAAAGTTAATTGAATGCAGCGTGTGTTGACAGGCGGACATATTGGCAAGCTGAGACGACTTGTGTCGTAGGTATATGTACAATATATATATACATATATACATACAGATGGGTACCTCGATGACATCGAACCCTAAAATGTCTGCGATCGGGGTTGTGTCAGATGTGGAAGCGATATCTCCAGAGCCTTCAGAGAGTTCACTCCAGAACGTGTACCTGTCATTTATTTCTTGACCATGTCGTTGTCTTGCACGAGCCTGATCATCCTATCCTGTTTATTTCTATTTCCAGTTCTCACTACTATTATATATATATATCTACCCTATATAATATGTACATATACATATAGATAAATACACCTACACAGTAAAAGAAACACTACATAATCATGAAACAACTAATTTCACTTTAAACCTAATTTTTATTCTCTCATCATATCATCATAAATATTTATTTAATTAATAATTATTATTATTAATTCATTCACATAAATATAATAATATAAATAATATAATAATTAATAATAATATAATAATTAATAATGACGATAATAAATAATTAATAAAGTTAATGAAAAAAAAAAAATTTTACTCAGAAAATCAATTTAATTTTTTATTTATATTATTTATATGTATATTTATTTATATGTATAGTTATATATATATATATATATATACATAACTATATATATTATACACATATATATATGTGTACAATAATATAATAATTAATTAAGACGATTATAAATAATTAATAAAATAAAAAAAAAAAATATTACTCGAATCAGAAAATAAATTTATTTTTTATTTATATTATTCATATATATATTTATTAGTGTGTGTATATATATATTTATCTATATGTATATATTGTATATATTCATTTACATGTTTATTTATTTAAATATATATTTATTTATGTATATACATACATGTATAATATAATATAAAAAATCAAAAAAAAATAATTAAATAAAATTTCTACATAATTATTAATTATTGAGAATTATAATTATTTAGTAAAATTATAAAGGAGATTATTTAATTGAATATTATGCAAATTGAGTTTAATTGTAAGTAAGATACATTTCGAAGTTGATAATTAATTTTTTAATTCATTTAAATGATTTCTTAAATGAATTTTAATTTATCTATTATTTATAAAATCCAATGAAAGTAAGTTTTTTTTTTGTCTTTATTGAAATAAATATAACTACTAAGATTGATTGTGGTTATTAAATTTCTCTTACACATCAGACACAGCTGCATTAAAGTACAGGAAATAAATTATATTAACAATAAAAAAAAAAAAATGAAAAAAAAAAAAAGTTAAATTTTTTTAAAGAGTGAAAATATTCTTTATGATTTTTATTTTTTCTTACCCTCAGCTGCAATCATACACACTGGTTGTTTTTCAAAATCCCATCAGAGGTATATATATCGAATACATATATACTATTCAATACGTGTGTCCTTTGGGAATATACATATTTACAAAGTACAGGTAACCCACACGCTGAAATACAAAAAAATTTTTTATATTTATATTCTCCACGTATTTGCTATACATATAAATATACCTATATGTATATATATACATATATATATATATGTACAATACCTATTGCAAAAGTATAAACTTTTTGACGCTCAACTATATGCTTTTATACATATCCCAAAGGATACGTATTCCAAGTCACGCATTTAATCCCTGTGGTAAATCTCGACACTTCTTCTTCGTTCTCTTCTTTATATATTTTTTTTTTTTTATTTTCTATTACGGAATCCACAACATTGCCGCGAATGACACGTTCAATAACACTGAAATAAAAAAAAAATAATTCCTATTAAAAATATAGTCTGCTACACATTCTAAAATAATGATAAAAAAAAATAAAAATAAATCAAAGTAATTAAATTAAATAAAAAAAATAACTATAATATATACAAAGTGTATTTAAATTATTTTAAAAAACTGACAAATAATCTAATTTTTATTTTTAATATATAATTGATAATTAATATAAAAAAATTAATATAATAGATATAATTAATATCAAAAAAACTGACAATTATATAAATATATAAAAATGAATAAATATATTAAATATAAAAATGTATATATATATATATATATATGTATATAATTATGTTGCTATTTGTTACACATTCTAAAATAATGATAAAAAAATAAATAAAAATATAAATCAAAGTAAATTAAATAAAAAAAAATAACTATAATATACAAAGTGTATTTAAATTATTTTAAAAAATTGACAATTAATAATCTGATTTTTATTTTTAATATAGATTGCTAATTGTATTTATAAACATATATATATATATATATATATATATATATATATATATATATATATATATATATAATTATAATATATAATAAATAATTGAAATAAAAAAATGAATACAATAGATAAATAATATAAAAATGCTAACAATTATATAAATATATAAAAATGAATAAATATATTAAATATAAAAATGTATGTATATATATATATGTATAATTATGTTGCTAATTGGAAGTAGTTCACAAATTTGACGATCTGACAGAATATAGATAAAGAGATAGCAATTATATATATATGTATAATAATAAAAATAAAAAACACAAACGGAACAACCTGCCAATGGATTTTTGTGGTCCACCATTCAAATATATATATAATAAATAAACATATATTTATATATTTATGTATGTATATATGTATATGGGTATGTATTATGTATATATATACCTTCCAGTTCTCAGCTGCTATAATATGTTAAGAGAATGGTTTCCTCAGGGACAGATACATCAAGATGGACAACATTACGTCGCATATCTCATATATGCGACTGAGAGAGAATGGTCTCACCATATCGGACGACATTTACTAACATATTTCACCTATGTATTAATATATATGTATATGTATTTACATACTTTTATAGTATATATAAGTACATAAACTCATCAATACATTGTTTATAAAATGTAAAAGCATCGCCAGTCGAAATAATAAACAAATAATTTCATTCATAAATATATTTTTTTCTTTTACAAAAAGACGAAAATGTTTGAATAAAATATTTGCTATATATTTAAATTTTTGTATCTTTTTATTTGTTATTTATTTATATTATATATGTATATTTTTATGTATTAAACAAAACTTGAAATTTTTATAAAGAGTAATATAAAAAATAATGGAAAAGAATAAAATAATGTCGAGTGTATTCTCAATTTTATTTTAGAAATTCTGCACATTTATTTTTCCGTTTCCCTCATTTTCCTCTCTGTCTGCTTAATACACAGCTTTTATATGTATATATATACATATAACTACACATATGTATAAAAATATCTGTATAGAGTTCTGGACCGATCCATCAAAACTGCATGTCAGTAACCATTAGCACGATCCCACTGCGTATATAACGTCGTTTGCTACTTCTTTGCATTGTCAATTTTATTCGCTAAAGAAATTTCATTACACTAGTGTTAAAATATATAAAATATAATAATCCAATAATAATACTTATACATATTAAACACACAAAAACAAACAATAAATAATACAATATTATCTAAATATATTTAATTCATTTATTTACAAAATTAATATAAATAATTTACTTTTATTTTTCATTTTTCATCTGACAATAAACCAATATATATCTCGAACAGGAAATAACAATATGATGTGTATTATTGCCGGAACGTCATCAGCGATATTGTGATGTCTTCACATATATATTTTTTAATATATATATAATATATATTTATGTATATATAAATATAAATGTATGGGTGAGAGCGCGGGAGCTGAAACGGCAGCAGCCGACCCACAGTAATCCATCATTGAGGTGCCAAGCTCCCTCCTGGGCCAGAGAAACAACTAGCTATGACATTCTTCTTGCTGTTATACTGTATGTTTCTCTAATATACATATATGTATGTCTATGTATATGTATATAGTCGTATATACGATCGAGTATTTAATTTAATTTAATATTTTTTAGTTACATTAAATTATTAATGTTAATTCAAATAATATTTTGTTCTATTAAAACTATTTAATTATAATGAATATTTGTGTGAAAGTCCTGCTATTTTTTTTGCATTGATATAGAAAATTTTATTTTGGAAAGATGAAGAAGAAAAAAAAAGATATTAATGATTTTATAAAATTAATTAATAATGATAATTGATAAATGGTTTTGAAAGAGAGATAAGTATTTTCGTGTAGAATTAAATTTGAGAGTAAATTGTGTAGATAGAGTTGAAACTCTCGAAATGGAGCTGTCATCATCGAAATGGGTGACGATCAGTTTGAAAAACTTCAACTACATGCAGATACAGATATATATATACATGTATGTTTGTGTGAAATATATATTCAATCAGAAAGAAAGAAAAAAAAAAAAAAGGAGAATAGAAAAGAATTTCCAAGTTAGGCATATATACACAGTATATATTTTCTTGTATGGATGTATGTATGTATCGTGTACAATTCTATTTGTAGGATCATTGTGTACTGCAACGAAATCAAGTCTGACGAAGATCGATCGGGTGTATAGCGTTTCATGCTTTAACACATAGAGCAAAAATACCATGATCAGGATAGTTTTTTCTCTCTCTCTCTCTGTGTATATACTTTTTTTTTTTTCTTCTATTTTTCTAGAAACTATTTCATCTTACTGCAGATGTCTGCTCATGTCGGCGCGTCTCTTCATTCTCAAATACTTTCTATTAACATCTTTGTTTGTCGATAGAAGTACACGTATCTTTTGAATTTAGAAATATTTTTTCGTCTTTTCGGAATCACAAATAAATTCTCTTAATCATAAGTCTTTATATTCTGTGCGACGATTTCAAAAAAATTGTATGAATAAAATTTATTGTTCATTTGTTATTCCTTCTTGAAATATTTATGATTTATCAGGAAATTATTTCATTTTTATTACTTATTTTAGAGCATTTGTGAAGATAATTTATATGCAACTTCATTTGATAAGAATGAAATTTAACATGACACGATTTTATTTATAGAAATAATGAAAAAGCGATGAAAAACAGGATTTTATATACAGATTTGCTTGCATATATGTATAAATTATTATTGCATTCCGAAGAAAATAAAAAATAAAGATCATAAAATAATAAATTAAATAATTTTCAGTAATTTCATTTTTTATCGAAAACATTTAATTCACTTGAGTGTTTTTTTTTGTGGGATACAAATTATGATAATCTTACATTAACATAAAAAAAAAAGGATAAAAGTTGATGTTTTTTACTTCACCACATATACATATATATATAAGTTTTTGTTTCCTCTTTCTCTCTATCACTCACAGTCATCTTTCAATTCTCGTTAAATAATACCTAATTAAATTATAAACACAAACACACTCTAATCATCAGAACCTGCAGTTCTTTTAACTTTTCTCTGCTTAGGACTTTGTTTGGGTGTTCTAGGTGATTTATCTACAAAAATAGACAAAAAAAAATAATAATGAGACATTAGAAATATAAATAATTAAAATTGATAAATATATTTTTGTATAATTGACATGGAATACTTACTGAGTCGTTGGAGTGTTTCTTTTGGCAACCAATCATAATCGACATTATTCGGGTTAGATGAACTTATTTCAACAGTTTGTTTTCGTGAACTGGAAGATCTTGATTTACGTCCAAATGATGAAAGTAATTGTTGACCACCAACTAAAGTAAGTATAACACAAGCAGCCAAGAAAATATAAAGGAATACTGTTTCACCATCTAATCCTTCATCCAATTCAACAATTTGTACAGTTTCATTGTAAACAGCTTCACTGAAGATAGCACCACTCTATAGAAAAAAAATAAATAAAAATAATTAACTGAAACGTCTTTGGATAAAATGAAGAGTAATAAAATTAATCAAATATCAAAGATAGATATAATATTAATCATCAACTTACAGCATCTCTGTAGTTGAGATTGACATTAAGACCGAATGGTCGACCAGCAAAAGATTCCGATGGAATAAAAGAGTAAGCCATTGTAGCTTCATGATCAGGTTTAACAACTTTATTCACAGCCAGATGAGTAAAATTTTGAATGTAAAATTTAAAATCCATTGGATAACGCAATGAAGTTTCTAATGTGTCGATAATGAAATCGGATTTGCCTTTATTGGTAAAACCAACGAGAAATTCAACCAAATGTCCACCAGGAAGTTCTGTAAAATTACGGAAAAAAAAATTTTATATTTCATTAAACACGTATGTGAATATAATAAATTCGACATTATAATTATCATTGCCAATTGGATTGTCATCTATACAATAATAAATATTAAAATACTCACCAAGAGATGACAATGATGAGACAACAGGTTTGGTAAATAATATCGTTGTATCAGCATCTGCTGATGCTGTTTGAGCTTCTTCCTCTAATTCATCTTCAGTGGTGACATTGACTTCTTCATTATCAACATCAACCATATCATCAACAGTCTCATCTTCTTGAGCATATGCTAAATTAGGACCTATAATCAATGAATATTAAAAATGTATCCAATCATAAAATCTTCCTCATCTCTAAAAGTATTAACAAAAGTAATATCGTTTATAAATATTCAAAAAATAACACAAGATGTCCCAATTTTATCAAGATGAAATGTAACAATATTTCAATATTGTTGTATGAATCAGTATCATAAAAATAAAAAAAAACTTATAAATATTAATTATAAATAAAAACAACTTTGAATAATCCGAAAAATAATAAGAAATAATTCACAATAATGAATAGTTTTTCTATCAGTTACAAGTGTTAAAAATTTCCTTATTGAAAATAATTTTGAAAAATAAATTTATTATTCGAATAAATACAATTATTATAAATTATACTTTACCAAAAGATGCAACAGAAATTAATGCCGGTATGATGAGAAAAAGTAAAAAGTTAAATGTCTTCATTTTAATTTATTATTTTAATAAATTAGTTGCTCTAAGTTTTAACGGTTAATAACCAAAGCCAAATTCTACATATGATCCACACTGAGGCACAAACACTACAACGGAGTTGGCTATGTCATACCCTTTTGGCAACTACGCTCATGCTACGTGGAAGCGCTGTGTCGCATTCGTCAATCGTAAACCGACCAACGTGGAACAACGAGAGAGAAAATATAATCCATGATGTCTACAATTTTGTATAGAAACGTCCAACATAACCTAACTTATATTATTAACTTCCGTGGGTAAGGTAGATTGAATAAGCTACGTGCGTCATCTATTGTTTCTAGTAAATAATAAAGTCACTACTAAAGACAATGATTTTTTTTTTAACAATCTAACTGTGTATATATACAAATATATATTTAATTATAATATATGTATGTACATATATAGATTTTGTTGAAGAATATAATTTCTGTATGATAACACGACAATAAACAAAAAAAAATTTATGTTGCTTGATTAAATATAATTGTATTTGTTGTTTATTATTGTTGGTGAGTATGGGTTTTTGTCATTTGATTAATTATTTATAATGTTGTTTGATGTATTATAATTAATACATACACATAGTTAATTATATGGTGATAATTTTGTTATACATAGGCATACACAAATAAATATATGGATTTTTATTGTGTTTTACAGGAAGTTGATAACTTATATCGGAGTCATTATGGATTTCGAGGACGATTTTTTCTTTGAGGAAGATAAAATGTGTGTTTTGCATTATCTACAATGCATATATTATTAGAAAAAAATATTCATTTATTTTTCTATCATCTTTCTAACTTTGACACATATATTGCATTTTTATACTTAATTTTTTGTCATATTTGTATTCGTATTCTGCAATTGTGCTTTATTATCTTTTGATTTTTTTTTTCTGTATAATGCATGCTTCATTGTTGTGAAAAACAAATGGAAAAGTTCAAAAAAGTATTCTGCAACTTCGTCTGATGAATTATCATCTGTGAATGTCAAAGCAGTGACTGATGGAGATGAAACTTCAGCTGATGCATTAATGTCTACATTCTCACCATCAAATATTGAATTACAAGATTTAACGATTATGGAGGATCGCATGTATGCTTTTATTATTACTTATTTTCTCATTAATTATCATTTGATATTAAATATATTCTGAATATATTTTGACTTGAAATTTAACATATTTATATCTGTCAGTTTTTCGTAATATATTTATTAGCTTTTTTGGCTTCTATGAATGTATGATTGGTTGTTATTTGTTGTTTGTTAAATTTTATTCTTTTGCTGCACTGGAATTTAGCCCAGATATATCACTGATTGGGCAGGAACATTCTGCTAATAATTCACAACTAATCATTCAGCAGATGTAAGTTTAACCCCAACGGGTTAAGGTGCAGCAGGAAATTTTTTTCATATTATATTAAAATATATTACAAATTATAAAACTAAAAATTTTAATAACGTTTAACGAATTTTGTATTTGCTCAGATTCATATATTTCATTCTTCCTCTTAAACATTTCATTTATATTTCTCATACTCGCATATTAATTTCCCATTCACTATTTTTTTTATTCATGCATAAAATTTATAAATTATTTTTGTAATATTTTGGCAATATTTCTCGTAACAAATTAAGCATGTATCCTAATTTTAATTGTTCATTGATATAATTATATAAAGAAATTAATATTTTCACAGGGGAATGACAATCACATCGGGTAATGTGATTATTCAAAAAGACAACAGCAATCTAATTGGAATCAGTATTGGTGGTGGAGCACCTTATTGTCCATGTCTATACATCGTTCAAGTATTTGATAATACACCAGCGGCTTTAGAAGGCACTTTACAATCGGGCGATGAATTGTGCGCGGTAAATGGAGCGTCTGTAAAGGGAAAAACGAAAACAGAAGTTGCAAAAATGATTCAGGCATGTGATAATCAAGTGAGCATTAATTATAATAAATTACATGCTGATCCACGTCAAGGACGAACTTTAGATATTGCATTGAAAAAGGTGAAGTAAATTATTAGAAATTATATAAACACTTTTGTTAATTTAATTAATAATTAGAAATTTAATTTTGTCTACTATTTGATTTGATAATAAAATACATAGGTGAAACATCGACTCGTGGAAGGAATGGGTAGTGCAACAGCAGACGCACTTGGATTATCACGTGCTATTTTATGTAATGATGCACTTGTACAAAGACTTATGGCACTGCAACGAACGGAAAATTTGTATCGTGGTCTTGTTACTCATGCTAAATCAATGTTACATGCATTTTTTGATCTAACACAAATATATAAAGGTAATGTAAATTCATACATTATTAATACAAAATAATTTTTGTTTTGTTGACACAATAGGATAATAAATTATATTTTGTATTAATTTTTTTCTATTCTGAATGCAGTGTTTGGCGATGCATTTGCTGCAATTGGTGTACGAGAACCACAACCACGTGCAAGCGAAGCATTTCGACAATTTGGTGAACAGCATCGTCAAATGGAAAAATACGGTGTTGCAATGTTGAAAACATTGAAACCAATATTGAGCGATTTGGGTACATATCTTCATAAAGCAATACCCGATACGCGTTTGACAATTAGTAAATATGCAGATGCTAAATTTGAATATTTATCGTACTGTTTGAAAGTAAAAGAAATGGATGATGAAGAGCAGAGTTATGCTGCATTACAAGAGCCATTATATCGCGTTGAGACGGGAAATTATGAATATAGACTTGTATTAAGATGTAGACAAGAGGCACGATTAAAATTTGCTAAACTTCGTTCGGATGTTTTGGTAAAATTAGAATTATTGGATAATAAACATGTTCAAGATGTTGTGTGGCAGTTGCAAAAATTTGCATCAGGATTGTCGAAATATTATGCAAATACGCGTGATATGTTAGGGGCTGTTACACTTTTTCCAGTTGAAGTTGATTTGACACAATCGGCATTTCAATATAAATCAACTGGGCCACAAATAACAGATGATAACAGTTATGAGCACAACAATTATACAGATTATACAGATGATAAAAATGATGAGAAGAAAAATAATAGTGATGATGATGTGTCCATGTTGGGTATGAATGATACGACATTGTTAATGCCTGAATTTAATGATCTTAAATAACCTTAATCATAGTTTATTTTGGATAAGTATTTTCTTTTTTTTTTTTATTTTTACGATATTTATCTGATGACAATGAATGCAATGAAGGGGAATACGATTGATAGATAATCATTAATAAGTCAGTAATTTTATTCGTGTTATCTTAATAATAGTAATACACCAAATATTTCCAATTTCATACCAAAGAGAATAGAAAAATTCCACAAAATCCGATTTATATATTTAAAAGTTTTGTCTATTATTTAACGAGAAATAATTTATTATAAAATCAATATGATTATTATATGGAAAGTATTCATATTATTGAAATTATAGTAATATGTAAACAAACAATACAATTTATTCCATTTTCTGTATTATTTATAAATATATTTCCAATATATTTCATTTCATATATCTGAATGAATTATTTTTTTTCATTTATAAATTATGGTGGGAAAGTTTGAGAGAATTTGAATGAATCGCCATCTACTGAATTGAAATTATTTTTCAACAACTCTAATATGAGGTTATGTTATCTCCGGTAACGCATGTGGCGCTCTTTGACTAGCACATCTGCACATCCTTTTTCAGATTAACTTTTGCCGTGCGTGGTCGTGCAAATTTTTCGGTTCCGCGTAATCGAATCGCATCGAGCTAGTAAATTAAACTAGAATCAAATAAATCGCCAACATGCCACCAAAATTCGATCCTACTGAAGTGAAGAAAGGTATTTTTTTAAATTTCAATAATTTTAATTACAATAATACTAATTGTACTGACCAATGTGCATAACTTAACCTCAAAAATGTAATTTTACAGTATACCTCAGATGTGTTGGAGGAGAAGTTGGTGCCACATCGTCTCTTGCTCCAAAAATTGGTCCATTGGGTCTTGTAAGTTTATAATAAATTTCATATTTAATATAGATCACATAAATTATACGAAAAAAAAAAAAAATTATCATTACATTAATTTTTTTCTCTACATTGTAGTCCCCGAAAAAAGTTGGTGATGATATTGCCAAAGCCACCAGCGATTGGAAAGGTCTTAAAATCACGGTTCAATTAACAATTCAAAACCGGCAAGCAACTATCTCTGTAGTACCTTCAGCTGCTTCCTTAGTAATTAAAGCATTAAAAGAACCACCACGTGACCGTAAGAAGCAAAAAAATATCAAACACAGTGGAAATTTGTCGTTTGATGATATTCTTTCAATTGCTCGTTCAATGCGTCCACGATCTATGTCACGAGAACTCAGTGGAACTGTTAAGGAAATTCTTGGAACATGTCAATCAGTTGGATGCACCGTTGAAGGTAGACCACCACATGATATCATCGATGATATCAACGCTGGAGAACAGGAAGTTCCAGAAGAATAAATAATTGGTAGGTATTGAGCCCTTTGCCGCCTTTTCATTAAATTATTTGTTTAATTATATGAAATAAAATGAAATTTATTGAATTACCTAAATGAACATATTTGAATTGAAAATTTTGATAAATAATCGATGTAATATTTTTTGCTATTTTTGGATATTTATTTTTAATGAGAAGTACAAGGCTCTGGGCTTTTGGTAGGGGTTGGCATCCCATCCAGTCTGCTCAAGTAACAAATGTATTGTTGTAATGATCAACAATTCAGTTGGACTTGCAGATATAATCGCCACTGGGGAGATAACCTCAATATCAAATCCAATTTGTTCATTTGTGAATAATTGACATCATGTATTTTTATTCGTTACATAATTGAAGAATTTTTTTTGATACTTTTTCCAGATGTTTCGAGGAGGGAAAGAATAAAATAAATTTTTAAACCACATATTTGATATTTTCTTATTTATATTTACACACATCAATCATATAAATCCTGTTTTTGAATATTGATTGAGTTGGTTTTTATGATTTAAAATAAAAACAATCTCATTTGTTTGAGAATAATTTTCTCATTTTATTAAAAAATTATAAAGGTAATTGAAAAAGTTATATGGTATTATTATAAATTGAATAATTACGTCTTTTGAAAATTTTTGTATTTGATCCTAATGATGAGTTTGTATCTGCAGGAAGAAATGATAAACAAATTGAATTAACCAAGCGATAAAATTTTAATTAACTTTCAATTATAAATATATTATATAACTTACTTTCTGGTGACTCGGTTGTTTCGGATTCATTTATTTGTGGCTTTATTACTGGACTCTTCAATGCAATTTCATTTAAAGATTCATCTAGTATTGATTCATCATTGAACGTTGATGATACTTCAAGCGACTCAGAATTCAATTCTGATTCTTGAGAACATGATTCATTCATAGAATCATTTAATTTATTCTCTCTATAACTACCGCTCATTATTTGTAAAAGAATTGCGGGATCGTCTATTCCTAATTTATCACAGAATTCCGTTGTTTGTTTGTTTACATAAACTTTTACTTCGCCAAAATTATCTTGAGATGATTGAGGGTTGAATGGCTCTGCCGTTATAACAAAATTTTTTGGTACTTCTAGTGTATTATTAAATTTTTTCAATACATTATCCTTTTCAATTTTTGTTGGTGTATAATTCCATCTTCCTATTCCACCTTGACCCGGCATATAATTCACACTATTTTTAACACTCAACAAATGATTTGTTAAGTATAATATTGTTAGCCATTCCAAGTCGTATGATAATTCCAATGGAATATTCTCATCGTGTGGTACATCAATGACTTGTAAAAATTTTCGTTTGGGCAAACATTTATCTAAAGCTAAAAATTTCGTTACACTTTTAGTTTCATCATTTTTCGGTACAATCGCAGCGAATTTACAATGAAGATGAGCAGCAAACCAATAAGTTGGATAATGTTGTTTCAAAAGTTCCATACACGGTGGATTACCAAGAGAATCTGAATCAATGTCATCCCTGAATAAGATTAAACATCTCAACATTAATCAATTATATTTATAAATAAGCAAATGAAAAAAGAAAACCAAATGAAAATAAAATTTTAACATACTTGAAAAACGATTTACGTCGTAATAATTCTCTTTCGTTACCGTATTTTGTTATACCACGAGGCCAATCATGGGACAAAAAAATATCTATTTTCTCACTTAGCTTAAAAAATAAATTAGAAAATTATCAAATGCATTCATTTGATTGAATAAATCATAATGAAATGGTAATTGATTTGTGTGTATACCTGCTTTAACCTAAAAATTTCTAAATTTCTTATGTGATAAACACTTCTCATAGTGGAGGAATCGTATGGTGGCTGCTCAAAATGACCATGTAACAAATGTTGGCTATTATAAATCCCCGAAATACCAGCAATTCTTATTCCACCAATTGTAATAACATTAGCATATCCCATGTAATAAATATTTGGTGCAACCCATCCACCATAAGGCAACTCCTGAAGATAATTTGATGCCTCATGATTACCTCCAATAAAAATTGTTAATACTGGAGCAACTTTCTCACCTGAATAATATCTAAACAATTTCATAAATAATGAATGAAACATATATAATATAAAAATGGAATAATATTATAAAATCAAGAATAATTTATTATTATTCTTACTTGTAGAATGAACACATATCTTTATATTTATCAGGTACTGCCATACAAGATAAATCGACATTATTTCTTGTTGATTGAAAATCACCACAGCATATCAACAAGTCAATTTTATTTCCGCTATTCTTTTCGATTTCAAATAATGTATTATAAATTATTTCCAATTCGCCATGGGCACATCCTTCAATGGCAATTTTCATTTTTGATATTTATTAAATACTATTATTTTCTGTATTGAGTTTTATATTCAATCCTTGTGAATCTGTAAATATTTATTTTCTTCTCTTTGTTTTTCATTCGAAACCAAGTGAATATTTTTAGGTTAGAATCAATAACGCACCAACTTGCCAACGAAAGCGGCAGGCGCTTGCATTGGAAACTTTGAGAGTTATATTTTCTGTATGATAATAATACGCAATAATAATACGCATATGCATAATGTATAAATCACAATTTGAATTATCTGTTTAATGATAAATGAATTGAATCGAACGTGTGTAATGAGTATAAACAGAAAACTTGTGATTCATGATTGAAAATTTTAAGGAGCTGTTTTGTATAATACATGATAAAAATATTTTCAAGGCAATTTGATTAGCCAAAAGATGATAAACCATGATGTCGATGAAATATGCGTGTGCAATTTGTGTAATAATAATATCAATTTCAATAATTGCCAATTGTGCTGAATACACATATGAAATTGATTGTAACAATCTTCGTATGGGACAATATATTTGTCCACATCCTGAATATGATTTGATTGATCCTAAAACACAACAACCAAGAGGTTGTACAAAGGAAAATAAAGCCAAAGGTAATGAGGTTATGTTTTGCATAATAATACATATAAAATAAAATAAAAAAATAAAAAAAATTTATTTATTTCAGTTGTATGCTTAGCAGCAGATGGACTTATTTGTACAGAAACTAAAAATAATACATTTAAAAGAGATATCCCATGTAAATGGACGTGAGTTTTTTTATTTATCAAAATTTTTATACAGAAATAATAACAATAAAAGTATGTATGATTGTATGAATGTTAATATTTAATTGCAGAAATGGTTATTCATTCGAAACATCAGTATTATTATCAATATTCCTTGGAATGTTTGGTGCTGACAGATTTTATCTTGGATATCCAGCAATTGGTTTGTTAAAATTGTGTACACTGGGATTTTTATTTCTCGGTCAATTTTGCGATGTTATTCTCATAGCAACTCAGATTGTTGGGCCAGCTGATGGGTCACACTATGTAATGCCATACTTCGGCCCGGAAATCAATATTATTAGAAGCAACAATTTTACTTATAAAGTGCCACAACAAGATTGGTGATTAAACAAATAAATTATTATTCATTTAGAAATTTTAAGTATCTAATTTTTTAAATCATATTATATGATATAAATTGTCATGAAAATTATATTTATTATATCAAATAATCATATACGTATGTAAAATATTGAATATCAATATAGAAAAGAATAATAAAAAAATAATTGGAATTTTTTTCGTCACAATTGATAACAAATGAATGTAGTTAATATAAAAAAAAAAATACAATGATCGTGTTTGTCTTTCAAGCACGTTTGTGATCTCTTCCTCATGATAATTGATATAATATGAAAATGTAGCAAGTTCATTTCACCAGTCATTATTTGATCCATTGGGTGTTCACTTGTGATTGTGAATAATTCAAGTATTATCACGCAATAAAGATGTCGAGAAAATATTTCATTATTTTTATAATAATTGTGCTTTTTTCAACTATTTCAACAAAAAAAGCTGAGGTATGTAAAATGAAAATGAAGAAAAAAAAAAAAATTTATCATATATAAAATAAATGTCAATGATAAATTATTAATAATTTTCTAGAATGACACTTCATGCGAAGAGGAAACTCTTTCGGAAAAGCAAATCTTAAGATTAAACAAGATTAAACTATGTCAAAGAAATCAGTATTTGGATGATGAATCTGGAGATTGCAAAAGAGTGCCTGGTGGTGGAATTAATCCTTCTGTTTACCCGTCTGATAGATGTCCAAAAGAACAATTCATGACAGATCCAAACAATAAGACCTATTATTTATATTGTGGACCCAATACATATATTCATGCATTGTGTCCTGACGGCGAAGAATTTTCCCTTGATCTCCAACGTTGTACTAGACTGAACTCATGTGAAAATGATACAGTGACAACAACGGAAAACTCAATCAATACAACTACTAATGAGTATTTCAGTACTTCTTCAACTGATATGTATACATCAACTTATACAGATACACCAGTGGAATTAACTACTTATATAATGAGTCGTGTAGAATCTACGTCTTCATTTAGTACGGATAAGATTGAAGAATCTACTATAAATGATGAAATGTCAACTACAGAAATAAATTCTAAAACAGACTCATCCGAAACTTCATCCGAAACTTCATCCGAGTCAGTAATTTCTAGTACAGAAGGAACAACAAATACTGGTGAAATTATTACGACATATTCACCACATTCCAGTACGTCATTCGTTCAATCGTCCACTGATTTTAGTACTGCGGAAACTACAAATAATGTTGATGTTGAAATAACCACAACTTCAGAATTGAGTTCTTCATCATCCGCATCAACAGAAGAACCAACAACATCAGGAATCCCGGATAATTCTAGCACAACAGAATATTTAGATTCAAGCACAACATATTCTTCAACGATGACACAATCGGTTAGTGAAGAAACGACAAATATTAGCGGAATTACACAATTACCAGAGTCAACTACTTCATCCTTGCTATCATCGACTACCATATCAGCTGAAGAAACCACGACTATTCCTCCAATGACCACAGTCAATATATTAGAATCAACTACTTCATTATCTTCATCGACAGAAGTTGCTACTGATAAAACGACAATAAATCCTGATGTTTCATCAACAACATATAATCCTGAAGTTACTTCTGAACAATCTGAAACAACGACATCATCTGAATCAACAGAAAAGCCAGCAGTACAAGAAACTACTGAGAATCCGGTCGATAATTCAACATTGACATCTGAATCGACTTCTTCATTAAACTCAGTATCAACCGAGATCACAAATGAAGAAACTACAATTGTTTCTGAAGTCACCACACCAGAGTCTTCAGAATCGAGCACTGCGTCATTCACATCAACAACATTCGCTATACTTAAAATCACAACAGAATCTATTGATGATACCACAACACAATCATCAAAATCGAGCACTTTAGCCGATGAAAATACCACTTATAATATCGACAAGACTTCAACGATCACAAATGAACTCAGCACTACATCTATCACATCAACAGAAGTTATGACTAATCCCACATCAGAGTTGATTGAATCGAGTACTACCGAGGTTTCCTCATCCACTGAATCATCAACAGTTGAAGAAATAACCAGTCCTGAGACAGTAACAACTGTGTTGCCAATTACCAGCACTTCATCATCAGTTACACAAACAATGTCTGAAGAAAGTACGACAAATACTTCTGATACAACGGAAGTGTCCACAGTTTCTGATGATAGCTTTTCTTCATCTTCGTTCAGAACCACTTCAAATTATCAAACGACCACATTACTATCAACAATCAGTCCACCTCCAAGTGCTGAGTGTATGCGACGATGTACTGCACAATGTACAGTATAACGATACATGTTGTATATTGTAAATGATGTACAGCAATTTATTCATTATATATTTTATCATAAAATTATAAAATAAATTCTTAACATTGAATTTATTTTTATTTTAATTTTATCTTTTTATGTTCAAAAATTTATTTTATTGATTTTTCTAGTGTTCAGAAAAGATTTATTATTAGATAACAAAGGTTATTATTTAAGTACATGAGAATATTAATTGAATAATGATAAAATAACTTATTTAATTTGATGAGGTAAGGTATTTCATTTTTAATTGACTTGATAAATTGTATTCTTATTCGAAATAAATCTTAAAATGAAAATATTTATATATATAAAATTGTTGAGCTAGGTAATACTTGAACATTGCATATTCCCTATAATTTTGTACCGTTTGGAATTATTTCTTTCAGAATATAATTAAAAATTATAAAAAAAAAATATGAAGAATCGACATTTGGATAAAGAGGCAACTGAGTAAGTTATATCAACAACACAATAGTTCCCATAGAAAATAAATACATTTTATTAATAATACATAAATTCAACTATTTCTCGCACCCATTTTTTTTCTGTCATATTATTGCATAATTTTTTTTACACTATACATTTAATTTTGCTGATTCTCCTCGCGATTAACCAAGTCAAAGTAGGCGCCACGTTTTTGAATTAGCTCTGAATGACTTCCCATCTATTAATAAAAGAACAATATCAAATGATTAACCACTGAATAATTAGATAAATTAATTTATTAAATAGTATTTACCTCAACAATTGTACCACGTTTTAAAACAACAATTACATCGGCTTCTTTGACCGTACTCAATCTATGAGCAATAATAACAACAGTTCTATCTTTCATTGCACTTTCTAACGCTTTTTGTACAACTCGTTCACTTTCATAATCAAGGGCACTTGAAACAAATACAAATGATAAAATAATATAATTTAATAATACAATTTTAATTGATTGAATAATTAATATTAATATTAATTTAATAATACCTTGTGGCTTCGTCGAGAATTAAAATGGATGGCTTTTTGAGCAATGCTCTGGCAATAGCAATTCGTTGTTTTTGACCACCAGACAATTGTGCGCCTCTTTCACCCACTTGTGTATGATATCCATCTGGGAAACTTGAAATAAATTCATGGGCATTTGCCTCTTTGGCCACTTCAATTACCTGTTTAAAAGCATGATAAAAAATTTTGTCTCACTAAAGTATGATAAAATGTACATGAATATTTATTGCGATTCTATAAATTACTTCAGCATCAGATGCTTCAGTTTGTCCATAACGAATATTTTCCATAATAGTTGTGGAAAATAATATTGGTTCTTGATCAATGTAACCCAACACTTTACCCCTAAGATCGGATGAATTCAATGTTCTTATATCTATTCCATCAATGTTTATTGACCCGTCATTAACATCATACATTCTGCAAGAATGAAAAATTTTAATTACTAAGTTTGATTTAATTTATTAAGTATAAAGAATATATTTTACCTTTCTAATAATGTGGCAACAGTTGATTTTCCATTTCCACTAGAGCCAACAATACCAACTGACGTTCCAGCGGGTATATTAAGATTAAAATCATTCAAGACAATAAAATCAGGTCTAGTTGGATAATTAAATGTCACATTTTTAAATTCTACGCTGCCAGCAAGTGTTACGTCATCGATATTTTTTCCATTGACCATCATTGGTGACGGTGGCATTTTTAAATACTGATAATAATCATTCAATAATATAATACAATAATAATAAATTATATAATACAATAAATGAATTGATATAATGATAATGAAGTTGAGAAAAAAATTGTTATTACTTCAAATATGCGAGCGCCAGCGCTTACACCTCTGACATAAGTACCAAATAACAATGACATTTGTGCTAATGATCTTTGTATAGTTTGAGTGGCCATTAGAAATGCCATAAGATCACCAGGTGACAATTGGCCGCTTGACATTAAATGACCACCAAAATAAAGTGTAGAAAGCAAAATTCCATTGAGAAATAAATTTGTTCCAGCTTGAAATAAACCAATTCCAAGTCCTAATCTTTCATACAATGTTGCAGCTTGTTCTACTTCTAATTCAAAAAATTCCATTTCTTTCTCTTCAGCAGCAAATGCTCTAACCTGAAAATATATTATTTATTTATATAAATACATATACAAATTATCTGTTATAATTATATTACCGTTCGTATATTTTGTATTGCTTCTTCACAAACTGCTGTTGATTTAGCAATTTGATTTTGTGCCTCAGATGATAATTTTCTCAAGCTCCTACCAATTAAACTGCCAACAAATATAACAGTTGGCATACATAAAACCATAACACCAGTGAGCTGTGGCGATATGATTATTACAGATATAACACAACCAACAACTTGTGTTAAACTTCGTAATCCTTGTGATATAATTATTTTGAATGAACTCTTAAAGTCTTGTATGTCGGTGGTTAATCGACTGACAATTTCGCCTGATCGATGTTTATCGAAAAATTCAATGTCTTGCATTATTATTGACTTAAATAAATCTTGACGCAAATTCATGGCAACTCTCTCGCCAACACACGAGAGCATATAAATATACGTGAATGTAAAGAGAGCCTGAGAAAAAAAATATAAATCAATAAATAAATAAATATATTAATTAATTAATTAATTAATTAATTAATTAATATGTTTAATACTTTTATGTATTGTGTTGAAGTTAACGAGTTTATAAGGTTGAAATAATTGAAATTTATACACATAGACTCTTGTGAAGTGTATATTTACATACTTGAATTACATACATACGAGCCAAGCTAAATGCAGGCGCAGCAAGTTGTTGAAATATGCTTGTCATTATGGTACTGTCATCAAAACCATTTTTTCCTTCTTTTCGTACTTTTGTTATAACATTTACAACATGACCAACGCATTGAGGTATCCAAATATTGAGAATTGCTACCACAAATGCACTCTGAAATTAAAAACAAAAATGATAAATCATGACAATGTTTTATATAATTATTATGAATTATAGAATATTATTATTTTTGTTCAACAAACTGTTATTGCCACTAGTAAATGACATAAATGGGGAAGAAGATATTTGATAAGCATAGACCATTCTATTGATCCTGGTTGATTTGTTTCACTAAATTCATTAAGTGTTTGTTCAGCTAGTGCTTCGCATTTTACATTATGATGAAAATGTTTTATCATCCATAGTGATGAGAAGCCCAAACCACCTAAGCTCAAACGTGTAAAACAATTTTTGATATTCCTTTGGTTATTATTTGGTTTTATATCCAAAAATTTTTTTGTATTTATATTAAATTCACGTTTTATTGTGTTAATTAATTTGCCTTTTGTTCTGAATATATATTTCCACGGAATGTCTCTGAAATAGTAATAAAATTTGTTTTATAGTTTATTTTTGTTTTTTAATTAGTAGCGGTGTATATATACTGACTGTAATGTATAACCTCAAAATGGAATGAAAATTTTATTGGTGAAAATGTATGTATGAAATGATTTTATAATTTCTATGAAGTAATAAAAAATTAATACCTTGTAACTTCATTATTTTTAATGGTATTTCGAGACGCTATGACAATACGTAAAAGTGACATTATATTTGTAAAATTTATTAAACTCAGATTATTATACACACAAATATTCGTGAGGGAAAATTTTCTTTACATGCGTGAATTATATTGGGGCAACATAACCTCTCATAAGAAATGATACTAATCTTAGAAAATATTCAATATTAATTTATTCTAAATTAATATATTCAACAATATTTTACAATGTATATTAATGTATAATAAGCAATTGTGAAACCTGACGAGAATTATTAATTAATATTCAACATATAAAACCCAAATATAAAAATCATAACAAAATACATTTTTTATGTTTATTTAATGCAAGTTATACCCATAAAAATTGTAATTAAATTATTCTGTAAATAATAAAACCATTTTAATTATTCACACACATCGATAAAGCATCAATCAAATTATTTTCTCAATCATAAATTCATAATTCTTAAAATATTCATTATCCCAACGTTTAAATTTTCCCGCTGGAAAATTACTACAAAATTTCAGCGCGCGCAACAACAAATATTAATGGCGGACTTTTTTTTTCAAATAATCCAACAAAATCCACAACAATTAATTTAAATATCCCACAATTAATATCAATAAAAAATAATCAAACAAACCGAAAAATAAACGAATATTATTCAATTAACAATCTCAATAAAAAGGAATAATTTTTTCATCTCTACAAATTTTTTTGTCCCACAATATTATCAAGATGTATTTCCCACATACAAATTATCCACGGGAGTTTTACTACGCCACCGTCATAGATGCGTACTATTCGCAAAACTAAATGCAAGGGTTGTAGTATTGATCAATGAAAACAGTTTAGACATTGAATAAAGACAGGCAGAGAGTGAGGAGATAAGGGCGAGAGCGAGAGAAAAATAAAAAAAAAAGATAGAGAGATATAAAAAAATGAAGATTGAGGGGCGAGCCTAACCGGTATAACGAGACAGCTGTTGTTTCGCCATCGTTTTTATCACTTTTTATTCGGAAAGTGCGTGCAAAATAAAATAAAAAAAAAAAAAAAAAAACGAGAAAACAAAAATTAATAATTTTTACTACCCCCCTTCTTTGAACGCATTACAACTCGGATAAAGTTGTCGTCAGGTTTCCAACCCCATATACAGTTACTTACCAATACCCTCCTGTGAATCATCTTAAATAAATTAAATACAAACAACAATTAAAAATATATATAATCATTACATTTAAATAGAAAAATATAAAATTTAATAAACGGTTAATTTTATAAATTTATTTATTTATTTTATTTATTTTTGTCACGTATTGTAATGATAAATATTAAATAAACGTGAATAAATTAATTGTGGTGTGAAATATTTTGTACAAAGAAGAGATAAAAAATTATAGTAAAAAGAAAAATAAGAAAAAGAACAAAAAAAAGTGAATGAAGAAAAGAAAATAAAGAAGAAAAAGAAAAATATAATGTGTTTAGCTTTTGATATATGAACAAGAGTTCACTGACACTTATGTACATCTGTATATATGCATATATATTTCACGCGTGTGATATACAAAATATTTGCGTAAATTTTCTTGTGGATTTAAATTAAAGTCGAGTCAGCCGGACCAAAGCTGTACATTTATCACTTTCCGATGCAGACGCTGAGAAAAAAAAATAGTCCATGCAAATGTAAGTGATGATTTATGTTAAATATAACAAAACAATAGTAATAATAATACCAATTGTTTTTTTCATTAAATAAAATAACTGAATTATTTATAATTAATATTATCCTCGTGTTATTAATTGATTTATTGAATAAAATAAAATTAATTAATGCGTGAAATGTATAAAATAATTTTTAGGATTTTAAATAATTAAATGTTGATATTTATTGTAATATTCAATTTTATTTTCAATTTGTTATTGCGAGATGGGTGGAATTTATATATTAGTTAGATAATTATGAAAGTTTTCAGGGTAAAGTAATATTTTATTTGATAAAAAAAATATTTATTGATTTCTTCTTTGAAGGAGAATTAAATTAATAATAAAATTGTGTTCTTCATGGCTTATGGATAAAAATTTATTATATATATTTATATATGTGATAAAATGGTTCATTCAGTTTATCACAAAGGGAAAGTAAGGGTGCAATGTGCCCAAAGAGCAACAGTACAATAATTCACACAATCAGATGTCACCACTTGTCGCATATGAGAAATTTTCTTAAATACAACCTTAATCAAATTTTATTTATTTTATTCAAAAATATGATATACAATAAATTTTAAATAATAATATTATTTTTATTCATCATTACGAGTTACTAAATTAATATAATAAATATGAATAAATATAATAAATATAAAAATAAAAATAAAATAAATAATGATTATTGTTATAATTTTTTAATTTTATTTTTTATAAATAATTATATTCATTGTATAATATTTACAAATTGAAATTTTCGTAGCTCTGCATTTTTTTAAATAAATATAATAAGTATAAAAATTAAAATAAAATAAATAATGATTATTGTTATAATTTTTTAATTTCATTTTTTATAAACAATTATATTCAGTATATAATAATTACAAATTAAAATTTTTGTAGCTTTTCATTTTTTTAAACAAATATAATAAATATAAAAATTAAAATAAAATAAATAATAATTGTTATAATTTTTTAATTTCATTTTTTATAAACAATTATATACAATATATAATAATTATAAATTGAAATTTTCGTAGCTTTTCATTTTTTTAAACAATTATAATAAATATAAAAATTAAAATAAAATAAATAATAATTATTGTTATAATTTTTTAATTTCATTTTTTATAAACAATTATATACAATATATAATAATTATAAATTGAAATTTTCGTAGCTTTGCATTTTTTTAAACAAATATAATAAATATAAAAATTAAAATAAAATAAATAATAATTATTGTTATAATTTTTTAATTTCATTTTTTATAAACAATTATATACAATATATAATAATTATAAATTGAAATTTTCGTAGCTTTGCATTTTTTTAAACAAATATAATAAATATAAAAATAAAAATAAAATAAATAATAATTATTGTTATAATTTTTTAATTTCATTTTTTATAAACAATTATATTCAGTAAATATAATAATTACAAATTAAAATTTTCGTAGCTTTACATTTTTGTAAACAAATACAATAATTAATATACACAAATAAATGTAAATAATTATAAATAATTTTGAAGGGAAAATTGAAAATATTTTTTAAAAATAGTTTTTAAAATTTTTCAAAATTTTTTAAATTAATAAATTTACTAATAAAATGTACAGTAAAAAAAATTGATTGCTTTGAATATGCGCCAGATTGTTGGATTTAGTGATGTATACAAGAGTTAAACGTTACTCGATTTAATTTTCTCCATGTAATATATTACATATATATGTGATATATATGACTGGGCGCGAGAGGGGAGTTGACGAGAAATTATAACACAGGGGAAACCGCATGTTTCACCACAAACTGTCATTTATATTATACCATTCTGATAAATGGCGTCTACAAATAATATTAAATGTTACAGTATTGAATTTTCATTTTTATAGTTAATGGATTTTGTGTGATATTTACACACATGGCCAATAAACCTCTATTCGTATATAAATCTTATACAATTTTACCAACAATATAAAAACGAATTTGATATTCCAAACATATAAATAATACAAAAATGATTTAAAAAAAAAATAAAAAATAAATTTTTATCTTCAAATATTTTATTTTATTTTATTTCTATTATGAATATATATATTATTTAATTTCTTCGAGTGTAGATATAAATATATACAAGTTAAATAAGCAAGCTTTAATTTACCATGTGTATTTAATTGTTTTGAAATTAAAATAGAAAAAAAAAAGAAGGGGAAAATTAGAGTGAATTAAAATAGAGAAAGAAATGAAAGTAAGTGATGGGTTTGTAGTCAAAGTGAATAATACAGGTTTAAAAGAGTAAGAGTTATATACATATTACCTACATATGTACAGATAGATATACATATGTATAGCTTTTGAGTGTATGTATATATATGTATATTGTTAAGTGGAAGTTTGAAGTGTCGACAGTTGGCGTTCACCACTTGAGCGTTTTATACTTGGGTGTTTTATGCACTATCGGTCATTAGAGCCAAATTTAATCGGTTCAAGTTGCTAAATCGACCCCCCGTTATTCAACAAGACCCACATTGCGGGAGTTTTATACTATTATGTATGTATATGCATATGTATATATGAAAAAAAAAAAAAAAAAATAAAATAAAATCTCGTGAAAGAAAAAAAATAAATGAAAAATAAAATGTAATTGATATACAAAATTCAATTTAACATTTGAATAAAAAATAAATTTTAATCATTTTATATTGCTGATAAAATACATAGACAAATAAAAAAGACCACAATGAAATAATAAAAAAAAAAATAATTAAATTTGAAATTAAATTTTGAATTTTATTTTTTTGTGTAAAATTCTATTAATTCTATTAATATAATTTATTAACAAACATTACACTGATAAAATGGGGTGTATAATATTGGTTTTGGGTTAATAATTAATAGATGAATTAATGATTATTATATGATGATAATAGGAAAAAAATAAATATTTATGTTTATGTATCGAAATTAATTTTTATATCTGATGGTGATAATTTTTATTTATTTATTGATGTTTTAGACAAAAAAGAGCCCACCCGATTTCTCGGGGAGGGCGTATCATTCAAAGCAAAATTAATTGGAATATTGGAGGTGTCAGAGGCGCGTGGTGACCGGATGTGTCAAGCTGCCCTTGCCGATCTCAAAATGGCTATTAGAGCAGCTGGCGAACACAAACAACGTATTGCTGTGCAAGTCAGCATTGACGGATTGCGATTGAGAGATGAAAAAACTGGGGTAATCATGAACAAAATCAAAATCATAAAAAAAAATTTTTTTTATAAGCTCCAATTATTGTGATTAATATTAATTTCAAATAAATATTATTAATATGATATAAAGATAATGAAATAAAATAAAAAAATATTTAAATAAAATTAATATTCATTTCAAATAAATATCAATTATTTTTATTCATAAATAAATATCAATTATTTTTATTCATAAATAAATATATTTTATCTTTATTTCAAATAAATATATTTGATCTTTATTCCAAATAAATATATTTGATATTTCGTTCGAACAAATATATTTGATATTTATTCCAAATAAATATATTTGATATTTCTTCCAAATAAATATATCTGATATTTCTTCCAAACAAATATATTTGATATTTATTTCAAATAAATATATTTGATATTCATTCCAAATATTTCTTCCAAATAAATATTTTCAATATTTATTCCAAATAAATATATTTGATATTTCTTCCAAATAAATATATTTAATATTCATTCTAAATAAATATATTTGATATTTCTTCCAAATAAATATATCTGATATTTCTTCCAAACAAATATATTTGATATTTATTCCAAATAAATATATTTAATATTCATTCCAAATAAATATATTTGATATTTCTTCCAAATAAATATATTTAATATTCATTCTAAATAAATATATTTGATATTTCTTCCAAATAAATATATCTGATATTTCTTCCAAACAAATATATTTGATATTTATTTCAAATAAATATATTTGATATTCATTCCAAATATTTCTTCCAAATAAATATTTTCAATATTTATTCCAAATAAATATATTTGATATTTATTCCAAATAAATATATTTGATATTTCTTCCAAATAAATATATTTAATATTCATTCTAAATAAATATATTTGATATTTCTTCCAAATAAATATATCTGATATTTCTTCCAAACAAATATATTTGATATTTATTCCAAATAAATATATTTAATATTCATTCCAAATAAATATATTTGATATTTCTTCCAAATAAATATATTTAATATTCATTCTAAATAAATATATTTGATATTTCTTCCAAATAAATATATCTGATATTTCTTCCAAACGAATATATTTGATATTTATTCCAAATAAATATATTTAATATTCATTCCAAATAAATATATTTGATATTCATTCCAAATAAATATTTTTAATATTTATTCCAATTTCCAACGAGATTTCTCAACCTAATAAAAAATCAAAATAAAAAAAAAACAAACCAAATTGTCAATTATTCATATCCATATCTTTTTATTTATTTTAATATTTTTCAGGAATGCCTTTATCATCATCCAGTTCACAAAATATCATTCATCGCCCAGGACATGAGTGATTCACGCGCTTTTGGTTACATATTCGGTTCTCCTGATACAGGTCATCGATTCTTTGGCATCAAGACAGATAAAGCTGCGAATCAAGTGAGTTCTATTGAAGTCTAAGTGACTTCATCGCATTGATATTAAATAGTACAATACCCAATGCATCTATATACTGATATCATATAGCCAACTAAATCTCCAACGAGAGAAGATAAAGAGAAATGAAAAAAAAAAAAAAAAAATGAACCCTGAAAAGATAGATGAAAAGAGAAGAGGAGAAAGACTCGTTTAACGGTGTGAATTATACGGTACAATAGAGTTTCGACTGTGTGGGCTTTTATATGTCCCCTGGAGCGTTGGAAGCAAAATTGTATTTGCCCAATTCACGAACCAATATCATCCCTTGAATGATGCTTCCAATCGCGCATTTTCCTTTCTCGTTTATCCTCATTCTCTCTCTCACTCTCTGTCTTTTCCCTTGTCAATGATTATTCCGGGACGTATGTAAATAATTGTATTACATCGTCAGGTTTATCGAACCCGAATAATTTGTATGCTTCACCGCAGTTAAATTACACTCGCAATTCTTTTGTTCCCTTTCATTGATATACATAAAAAAAAAATATAAACATACACACACATATATCTAAATATTATTGTTTATGTTATTAATATTGTTGTTGACAATAGTGATATAATAATGCTAATAATTATAACTATAAAACAGGCAATCAGAAAAAAATAAATAAAATATATATTCAGGTGTGGAAAATTAATTAAATTTTTTTGGTAGCATAAAATTTTTAGAGATATTAAGCTATAAAATTATTCAAAGTCTATTAAATAACTATAATAATTATACTGAAATGATGAATAATCAGTAATTTTGAGTACTTATTTTTATAACTTGTGATAATAAATTGTTGAAACTATTTAATAATAATATTCTATTAGTTTGAATTATCAGAAAAATATTGTTAAAGTGATATCTTAAAATTAATGTTTTGGCTTTTTTCTTTATTTCTATTTTATATCGATGAATGCAAGTGGAGAAAAAAATTTCTCTGCTATGTTGTGCTAAAATTATTTAGGCTTTTTTTATGTACAGGTGGTAATTGCAATGCGTGATCTTTTCCAAGTGGTATTTGAATTGAAGAAAAAAGAAATTGAACTTGCCAAACAACATATCGAACAGAATGCAATGAAGTTTCCAACGAGCAGTATATTTGTTGAGCCTGCTCCAGACACAAAGGTTGAATATTGTAAAATTAATGATGAGAAATTAAGAGATGAATTAATTTTATTGTCGTATAATTTTTGAACAAATGAATTTTATATTCATTGAATTTAACAGGGGGCTGCAGGTAGTGAGAGTTGTTTATTACATACGAGATCATCTAATTCTGAAATTGAAAAAATAACTGATAAAAAATTGGATAATAGAAGTGGAGTAATTGCTGATCTTCTTGATTTGCAATTTGAATTAAATTCATTGCAGCAGGGTATTCATCAAATGGATAAAATAACACCAGAAAATGCACGACCATCATCTGAGGATCCGTTTGAAACTGATCCTTTTGGCGATTCGTTTACAAATATCAAGGTTGGTATTCGTAAAAAAGATAACAAAATAAATATTATTTTATATCGAGATTGAGAAATTTATTAATTTATTTTATATGATTTTTATATTCAATTGGAATATTTAAGGTGAAAGGACCAGTTCAACCAATGCTACCACCTCCACCTTCATCTACAAAACGTGGTCATTTAGAACGACAACAAACAGTACCAACTCCGTCATCACAAACCTCCAGTCCAGCAACTGTAATGCCAAGCAGAACTTCACCACCTGCACAACAAATACCAATGCGATGGTTGGAAAATGATGTAGAGAAACAATTTTGCGATGGAGAAATAGCGAATTTAACCAGCACTGCATCAGCTGATAAAGATGCTAAAAGTGATAATGTACGTTTTTTAATTAATATTATTCATAAAAACAAATTGATTGAAAAATTATTTAATAAATTAATATTAATCGGATGATTTTTTTTTTCATCTCAGGACTCAACATCTTCATTTAGAATTCAAGGTAAAAGTCCGCAAATAGACGTTTTTACTGAATTAGATCCGCTTGGCACAGGATTAAGTAAACCGTATATTGATAAAAAAGATTTTTTTCAACATTTGAAAAATCCACCGAAAAAAGTATTGAAAGATTTGGTAACAACAAGTTCAGGTGATACATTTCCAACAAATTTTGATTTATCAATTGATTCACTCGATCCAATAAATAATAGCAATGAAAAATCAACGAGTATATTCGAAGATAGTGATTTTGCTGATTTTGATAAATTTGAGGCATCATCAGAGATTCAAAATATATCATCAAATAAACGTTCACCTCAATTAGCAAAAAAATCGAAAATAATTCATCATCAACCATTATCAGTGAGTTTACCACCTGAGGAATGTCTTACAGTAACAAAAAATATTCCAACAACATCAATAGGGCGAGTGGAACGTGATAACTCCGAAGCAAATCAATCATTAATACGATTACCAAGCCCAAATAAACAGCAATCAGTGAGAAAAAAAGAATTCGATATTGATTTATCATCATCATGCCGTGAACAATCACTTGATAAACCATTTCCAGTTGATTTTTCTGTTGTTAATGATTCACCGGCGTCACCGATGCGTTCAGGTTCGTCTGAAGCCAATTCTAGATTATCAAGTTCTAGTGCAGAATTGGAAATTGTTCCAGAGCCACCACCACGAGGTGCTGGCAGTATTGTTATAAATCCACCGCCGTTACCACCGAAAAAACAAAACACCAGAGGTGGATACAAACCGCCACCTCGACCGCCACACAATGACGGGCATTTTAATTATGATTTTATTGGACGACAAACATCGACACCATCACCAACAAAAAATGATCGAAGTATAAAGAGTCCTGAATATAATCCAATTCGTCGTTTTGATGATGATTTTACACCAATATCAACGTGTAAAACACACGAGTCTACATCACGTATTGACACAGTCAATTCATTATCTTCATCAAGATTTGAGGATTCATTTAGTAATATGATACCAACAACATTGTCATCATTATTGTTTAAAAATACATATGATAATGCAGGAAAAGTTAAAAAGAAGGCATCGCTTGATATAACATTGAGTCAATTGACATCGTCGAATCTCCATGAATTAGCTAAAAATCTTAATATGACTGTCAATGAATTGACTAATTTGACATTACAGCAATTAACTGAATGTTTGAGTAAATTGTCAATTGAAGATACACAACCAACTCCACCTTCATCGCAACCATCAAAGAATAATATACCGGAAACGACATTCGTTCCAGATGAACCATTATTTAAAGCGAATTTTGAACAAAGTACAAAAACTAATGAAGATTCAACTTATGATAAATATGCAGTGTTTCGTGAATTATTAGTGATGGAACAAGTAAAAGAGGATCAGTTGAAAGATAGTATTGACAATGATATAAATGATTTTGATCGTAAAGAATCGAGCTCGCAAGACGATGAAGTTTATGATATTGATATGAAAATTAAATTGAATATTAAACCCGATGATGAATCAATGTCGGATATTAATGGAATTAATGTAATGAATAAATCAATATCAGAAGAGGCAATAGAAGATGATATGAAAGAAGAAAATACTATTGAAATAATTACAGACACGGTGAATCTTCAATCAATTAATCACAATCAAAAAAATGTAACAAAATTGTCAGATGAAGATAGCGTAGGAAAATGTGACTCACCGAAAGAATTGAATATTGATATTGATTCGCAATTAAATCAAGGTGAAAATACGTATGAAATTAAGGAAGAAATGAACGCAAAATCCTCGCCAAGAGCTGAAATAAAATCTCCGTCAAAGCAATCGAATGATAGGTATGCGGCATTGAGAGAAATTGTTGCCGATGTTGAACACTTAAATAATGAACCAGACGATAAACCAATAACTCCAACATCATCGCCAATTGAACCACCAAAACCAACTGTTGCCGAGCAGGATTTGATGAAATTATTTTCTGCCCCACAATCACAAACATCAAGTCCAAAAAAACTAAATCAAAACAATTCCGCGGATTTAAAAGCCATTGCCACTGATATTTTCAAAGAAATACGTATGTTAAATACAGACATCGACAATGCACGATTGGATATATTTGCTAATCCACGAATTAGTGGATTTGAGGATGTATTTTGTCCATTCACTGAAACTAATAAACAAACAAATAAAGAAGAAATAAAAGATGAAAATTGGGCGAAATTTGATACGGGAATTTTTCACTCTGATAAATCATCGTACGAGGGACATGGTGGCTCTATTGGCGGTACATCACCATGGTCACCTGATGAAAAAGAAATTCACAAAGAATCCACATTTAAAACAACTTCTACACCAGCACCAACAACAATAATAACTGCAAATCGACACTCGGGTGACAGTGATAATGAATGGAAAGACGAGGAAGAAAGTGAAGAAAGCAATGGACGATTAAGAGACGAAGGATTTTGGACCGCCAGACATCCACGTTTTGATTCAAGTTGCGAGGACAGTATTTATTATGATGATGGTACAATGATGACTGAAAAAGAACGTCACTTTAGAGAACGAACTAGTAAAAAATCACGCGGTATATCATGGACAAAAGCACGAATGAGACCGGAATCACCACCATGGCACGAAGAAGACAGATGGGACGAAGAAAATCGCCGTTATTCAACGAGGAAAATTCCATACAAAGACGATGATGAACGCAAAGCACATTGGAAATGTCGCGGCGGCAGTGGTGGTGGTGGTGGTCAAAGACCACATTGGAATGGTGATAGGGACGGATTTAGAGCTCATGATCATCCAATGTATGATGATGAACGTGGCAAACGAAGAATGATGCTTTGGAATGAGGATGACAGAGATCGGGACAGATTTAGTAGTCAAGAGAGTATGGGTTATGATGATGAAGAGCGATGGTCGAGGCGTGAGTATGAGCGTAGAAGATGGGAGGAAGATGGTAGATTTTGGGGTAGACGTGGTGCTCCACCACCGCCTGATGGCGATTATCCAGCGTCATATCGTAAACATAATGCTCATTATCGTCGTGATAGTCGTGAACGTCCGTCACTTGATTATCCGCCAGGTTGGGAGGATGACTATGGAATTGATCGTGGTGTGGAAAATTCACACAGATATATTCCACGTAAACGTCATTGGCCTAAAAGACCTAATAGCGCAAACGACGAGAGAAATGTTGAAGTTGCTTATTCCGAATCAAGAGTTAAATACGGTGTATCAAGATCTGAATGTAGTGATAATGATTCTGAGCTTTATCATCGTCCATATCGATCGAGAAGTCGGGAAATTTATTGGGAAAGTGATCAGGAATTTGACAGTTGGGGTGAACGACCATATTGGTCTGAAGGTCCCGATACAAAAAATGAAAATCTTCATCGTCGACGTATGAATAGACATAAACAATTAATGAGAGCGCCGGTTATTAAGCCACAAAATTCACCGTTTGAAGATGATTTTACACAAAGTTTGGAACTGAACCAACCGTCGATGGATTCAATGGCAACGGAAACACGAATTAGATCCCAGGATATTAGTGAAATTAAACAGGAAATTACTTCGCGTAGTAATGTACAAGAGTTGGCGCAAAAAGATAAAAGAAAGTATAAAGGTTCGAGTTATTTTGATGATGATTTAACACCAACCCAAAGCGCATCAAGTGACACATCGGACAGACAACGACTGAGCTCAGATTTAAAAGCGACACCTGATGATTTACCATGCGATACAAAAGATCCAGCATCTGCTGATGGTTTTATATCGGAGGATAGTGGCAGAGATTCATTTTTTAATGGCGATCCAAGATTTGATGACGATGCATTCGCATTTAAATCAGAAATGGCCGACAGTGTACCAGACACAACTACCGGTATGACATTGAAAAATTCACGGCAATTAAAATATGGCAATAACAAAATTAAAAGTGGTGGAGATCATGATATTAAAAAGTCTGAATCAGTTAATATATTCGTAAGAGAAAGCGATCCATTCGATGATGATGATTTTTTTAATTGACACGAATATAGACGGAAATAAATAAAGTAATTATTATTGTTATTTTCAAAGGAACAAAAAAAAAATAAGATGAAAGACGAATTATCAGAAAACAAAGCTTATATTGTAAATCTATACAGTGAGATAGAAAAAAATAAAAAAATTAGAACGTGATTTTTACACTATTGAGACTTTTCACAATATTTTCTCAAGAAAAGTGCTCATCATTCTTTTAATTTTATACTAATTTAAAAATAGTTATATTTCCATTTATTTGTTTATTTATGTATTTTCATTTAAAATATTTATTTCATTTTTTTATATTATAAAACTTCTACATTATTTTTTTTTATTTATCAGAACTGAATTAATATTTTTATTATTTTGTTTGCTGATTTGTTGAAAAATTGATTTTATTTGTTGGATTATTTTCAAGATTTTTAATAATATAAAACATTGAATAGTTAGAAATGATCGTGTGTGATTTATCTGTGTGAGTGTGAGTGTATTTGTGTCTGTGTGATTAATTATATACATCTCGTTATGTTTAACAAATGATAAATAAAAAATTGTGACGCGTTTTTATTGAACGTGCGTGGATTGATTTATTATAAATTAACGAATGAGACTGATAAAAAGTCGGATATAAATGAATGATAATAAAAAACCAAATATTCCATATTAATCTTTCGATAAATAATTTTTATTATCGACTTGATTAATGACTTATTGTAATAATATCAATTATAATAACAATATAGAATTCAATTAAAAAAAAAAAAAAGAAATCCAAAGGAATTATAATAATCGTCATTTAACGATTAATCGATGGATAATTATTCAAAAAATAAATAAATAGGAAAACTGCAATGACGAATAAATATCTCATAAGTTTAATAGTGAATTGAACAAAGTGATTGCGTTTTTTTGTAACGCTTAAGTGTGTTCATGGGCGTATATTTGACAGTGCTAATAAAAAAAATTTTAAAAAGTAGAAATAATGTTTATATTATTCTTTCAATCGTATTATAATACCCTTTAATTATTTCTCATTTACAAACACGACAATATATTAATTAGCATTGTATTCAGATTCTACTGTTTTAAAAAAACAATACAACAACAAAAATACAATCATATAAATATATATTTATATAAAAGAAAGAAAATGAATAGTAAAAATGTTGGAAATGAATTTTAATTTATTAACGCATTAAAACCTTCCGCTCTTTGATTTCATCTGTACAATGCACAATAAAAAGAGCATTAGATCGTCGGCTTTGTTCAACCACACTAGTACAATGCACTTGTATATAAGTCTCTCTATACAATGAGTATATATGTGTGTATATATATAACTCTCATTCGCATTTTCTCTATACATACGTATATATATGTACGTATATATGTATATATATTGGTTCTGGTTCTACATAGCAAACGCCAAGTACTTGAAACACCTGGTAAACAAAGAAACAATGCACCTCGTATAATATATATCCTTGTGCAATGCAGAGGCTTAGGGTGCACGGGATTACACTCACATTTCGAACACACCTACGCTAACAAATTTTGTCACCTCAGTTTTCAACTTATCCTGGTTTTTTTTTTTTTTTTTTTTTTTTTTCATCATCTTGAGTTTGCCATAAAAAATAAAAATTTAATTTTACAATAATGTCGCTCATTCAATTCATCTAACAACACAAACGGAATACCAATTCCGCAATAAATAAATATAAATTAAAATAAAAAAAAAATAATGTACATTTTAATGAAACAAAAAAAAAAATATTTTTTTTCTTTTATTTATAAAACAATTTACAAATATTACATCATACAAACGACGTATATTTACATGTAAAATATATTCTAAAGGTCACCCTTGTCCTTGTTGAACAATAGAAATAAATATACAGCCGGTATAATATATATCGTTCGCCCTGATACTTCAGACATTCTCTACACCCATATATTTTTTCGACAATTACGTTTGAAGCGCACAACTTCACCCTCTTTTCCATCCCCTCTGCACTCTTTACTCACATCCACATGAAACCAAACATATATCATATACACATTATATACTTATATGAACACTTATATACAGAAAATACAGAAATTATATTTCCTTTTTCATTCTCGTTGTATTTTTATAATACATATATGTGCCTGTTTCTTCGCGGTATCTAAAAAGATTTTGCTACACATATTATATACAATATTATAATATATGTATATATATATATAGTTAAACACTTATTAAATATGTGTATGTGTATGTATTACTTGAGGAGGAAAAATATCAAACGAATAGCAGGGGCAAACAATTCAAATTATAAACATTTCTTGTTGAGGCTTTTGCAGTTGCATTTACCAAGTGTGGTTCATTTTGTAATCCTCGTCATAGTTTTGTGTTTTTGAAACTGTATACATATATCATTCTTTCTTGCTTTTTTTATTTATTTATTCATTTTTTTTTTTTGTTTCTCTCATTTCGCTTGCTCTTATTCACATTCAGTTTTGCACTTGTTTCACTCTTAAAGTAAAAGTACTTTTGAACATTCAAGTGGGTGTACAAGTGTATGCGGGTTAGTTTGCCGCGTTATATATAAAACGCGCGAGCCGTGTGCGGTATAGAAATATATATGTAGGAAATATATATATACAATATACATATATGTATGTATATAATAAAAATCTCGACCTCTACCAGAACAATACCTGCTCACTTGTATACATGTATGCAGGTTTTTTATATGTATTGAAATTTATATGTAATTATTTGTGACGAGTGGGCGGAGATATGGTAAAGAAGAGGAAGAATTAGAAAAAAAATTGACATTTTGGTTAATTATAGAGTGGAAAAATAATTTTTAGTGAAGCAATTAAACTAATATTTCATGGGGATTCAACAATAATTAATTTATTGTTTAGAGTATTTTTATTAGGATTTATTTTATAATTTGAATTTTAATATCGTTTTGGATAATTTTGTTTGATATTTGAAATAAAGTTGTTATTGTTGTGTTATATATTTTATTTAAGATCAAAGAAAAAATTTTTTTCTGGGGTAATAATTATTTCAATTTTTTATTTGTTAATGGAAATATATATTGGTGAAATTTTTATTAATTATTAAAGTAACAAATATACCTTATAACAATGTAATTAAATATTTTTCATTGATATCAAAGAGTTATAGAAACATTTTTTTTGCTGTTTGTGAATTGAAAAAAAATATTGAATAAATTTAATTCATCATTTTATAAGTAAATAAATTTAATCCACAAATGAATTTGAAAATTCTAATTAATAATATATATAATAAATATTCCCATTGTAATTAATTATTCACAAATACAAACAATATAAATAATAAATATTTCCATAATAATTAATTATTAACAAATACAAATAATATAAAAAATAAATATTCCCATAATAATTCATTATTAACAAATACAAATAATTAGATAAATAATAAATATTCTTGTAATAATTAATTATTAATAAATACAAATAATATATATAATAAATATTTTCATGATTAATTATTAATTATTAAATGAATTTTTTTTTTCCGCTCACAATTTTTTTACTAAAATCATATTATTAATTAACTCGATGGCGTGGAAAAAAAAATAATCTGACACTTTTATTTATTCTACAAACTTGTCATGAAATATAAAATTTTTATCCTACATTTTTTTGCCATCCTCGAAACATGCATAAAATACTTCCATCAATATTCATTAAATATAAGCTCAAATGAATTTATCAAGTGTTTGTCAAGTTCGTGAGCAAGCGAATCTTGGATACTGTCGTTCGTGCATTTAACATGATGATCATATTGTGTATATACACATATCAAACGAGTATTATGGTGATAATATATGTCGACAAGAGCGCACACACCTCAATATTTCAAGCTACTCTATGCAATGAAGTCACCGCATCGTCAACGGATATTTGCATACAATTGAATTTCAAATAGCCTATGTATATGCAATCCTCTTTATCATCAACGCACTAATATTCACAATGGAGTATAAAAGCGACAAGAGAATAAATGTAGATGATGAGGAAAAAAGGGCGAATATATAATAGAGATAACCGATATTGAAGACAAGTGAATATTTTTAACAATAATTAAATCTCTATACTCACTAATAAATATAATAAAATCACAAATCCAATTCTCACAATTAAACTTATAAAACTACAATATTATAATTTAAAAATTTATTATTTATTTATTATTATTTCTCATATAATTAATATGTACAATACTGCAATAAATGAAATTAAGTTAGTTAATTGGTCCAGATAAATGAAGCATTGCAATAAAAAAATTATTTAATATGTGCGTTACCTTAAAAAAAAAATTTTTTTTATTCCAACGCGTCATTTATCTGAACCAACTAACTCAGATCCAAATAAACCAAATTATTAGCTTAAAAGAATTTTGTTTCCCAGTGTATATTCATTAATTTTGAAGCTAATAGTCTATACACTTAAATACAAATGAAAAAAAAAAAAAAAAAAAAAAAAGAATCAACAATAAACGAAAGTATAAATATAAAAAATAAAAATGATATATAAAACTATTAATATCCCTAAAAAAATGAAAAAATTACACACAAAATGTACCACAGTACAAAAGCGTGCGTAACATATATATATATATATATTTTAAAAAAATAAAAAAGAAATGTAAAAGGCGCAGAACATTCTTTGTAACAGGATATATAAAACCGCCTCGGTTTCATGTACGTTTCGCAAGTATATTGTACATAGGACAGTGGTATAGGGTGTTGCACCACTTGGTACTATTTCTTTGCCTTATTTTTCTCCCTTATATCTATACCATATGTACATCATACATATATAAACATACACATACACAGTAGTCGCAAATACATATCCATACAATGGTATAAATTCCTATACCACGTTCATCCACTCCCAGAAAAATATATTCCTGTGCCATTCTCTCATACATATATATCCAAACACATATATACACATATACTATATACATAATATGTATATATACTTATATATATTTTTTGTTTCATCGTTTTTTTGTTTTTCCGGCACACGCCTTGGTCCCACCACTTTATATCCTCTTTTGCTCGGTGCTTTCCTTTGTCTTTCCCTACTTTTATATATTCCTTCATGTCTCGCACTATACCTTCTCCATCTTCTTGCTCTATAACTTTATATATATGTATGTATGTACATATGTACGAGTATATCCTCTTTCACCCTCTAGCTTTCATGTTGACTATCACCCCTTTGCCACCCACATCAAACTGTGTGACGACCCCGTGGACTAGCTATATAAAATATAACCCAAAGGATATGTATATGTGTATCTATGTGGCTGAAGCTCTTTTACTTTGGCTCTTTCAACCTCTCTCTTTCTCTTTTATTCATCATTGTAAGTTTCTTTGGGCACAGGATATTTACCAACATCCAAGATGGCGACATAATCTTCTGTGTCACCGCTAAAGAAGCTTCGACTTGTTGTTATCGCATTCGCTCTGATGGTTGTATGGATTATATATGTATTTGTCTATGTATTTTAGTGGGAATGTATTTATGTATTTATGTATGTGTGTGTTTATGTATATGGGTATTTGTGTAGACCTCTTTTATGGATGAGAGTTTGTGAGAGAAATATGGCTTTGCGAAATTTTAACGTTTGGATATTCGTTTGTTTTTGGCGATGCTGATGGGGATAAATAAATGTATATTTTTATGTATATTAGAGTGTTTCATTTTTAGGCGATATTTTTTTTGTCTGTTGTGTACCTGAAAATTTGATAATTTATGAAAGAAAAAAAAATGTTTCGATTTGGAAAATAATTTGGAGTTAATTAGAGGCTTAGCGAATTCAAAAATTCCATTTTTTATTTAAATAACACGAGAACATTTTTTTTTTTCAACTTCAATCCGATTTTTTGGTAATAACAAATTATTATATTGTTGATTCAGCTTCATAGCGTTTATTGTAAGATAATAATTAATGTTAAATCAATAAATTCCAGTTTAAAAAAAAATTTGTTGTCAATTATAATCAACTTTCACCTTTCCAGTTCTACAACTCAAAAACTGTTAGTTGGAGAGCGTTTGCGGTGAAGCACTTTTTTGTAGCAAATTTGATGCTCTACAAAAGCTGTGTATTCATTTTTTCTAAAAAAAATTTTTGATTACCGAAAAATCGAGTTGAAGTCGAAAAAAAAATTTTCTTGTGTTGTTTATATGGGAAATCATTACATGTATACATTGGTGTTTTGATTTTTATTATACTATTAAATGAAGTATATAAAGAATTACTGTTTAGATTGCATATGTGAGTATTTATACAGAGAAAAAAAATTTCTGTAGGTGTAAAATATATATGGGAATTAAGTGGAAAAGAAAAATTAACCTTTCTGAATTTTATATTGAATGTGTAAATATTTATGTACAAGTCCAGATAATATATTTAGCATTAAAAAAAAATCCATAATTCCACATTTAAATAAATTAAAAATATAAATATATTATTGCTTGACAATTAAATATAATTCTCTCTAAAAAATTATTCTCAATTCAAATATTCATACACAGAAGCCAAAATTATAAAGAATGAAAACAAAAAACCACAAAAACATTTACATAAAAAATAAAAAAAATAAAATAAAACGTCAGATCAAATATAAAACTATTATACAATTTCGAAAGCTCTTCACCTAAATAAATATTCTTATTCAATGATAACAATTATTGTCATAACACCAATAACATAAAATATGCACAGAGAAACAAGTGCACATAACGAATTACATATATCGTTATCATTCTTTATCTAATCTTCTACTCACACACATAAATCTAAACTAATAAACACACTCATAAACATGTTTAATCATAATATCACTATCAAACATTCTTTTCATACAAAACTAATCCAAAGTCACAATACAAACTCACTATAAAACATACTTAATTATCATACACAACAACACTATCACAATTAAATCAGCTATCATCATATACCTACTTAACAATATCCCAAATAATAAAAAAAAATAAAAAAATAATAATCAATAAAAATAAATTAAATAAACAAACAGCCAATCAAATAAATAAAAATAAAATAAATCAAATTTTCATTAATAAAATAATAAATAAAATATACTATATATAAACAAAACGATATTATATATTTACATTAAAAGCAATAAATATATACAGTTACGTACAATATTTGTAGAATATACATATATTAAACTGCTGCAAAGTGCAATAATACCGGATTATTTGCATCGCAATGTCATGTATACGAGTAAACATAATATTCGCTCTCTGTCGACTCTGTGAACCGATAGCCAGAGAGTTAGCTTGTACCAAAGCGCACAGAGAACAACGAGAACTAGAGAAATATATATACGCGCGCGTATATTATCAGTCTGCCTCGCTCAATGTCCATCTATATATATATATGTATACATATATTCGTTTATATATTGCTGCCGGCATTTATATCCCCATCTACCTTTATACATAAACATATATATACTCCCTTTCATCATATACATATACCCAACTATATACTATATACACATTTGGATCTATATAATACATTGCGTCGACATTTATAGTCAATTTTCACCAACATTTCCTTGGTATTCTCTATTATTTTGTACATGTATATATAATGTATATAGTATATATGTTATATACACACGTAGATATGTACAAGTACATATTATATATTTCTTCGTCTAGTATTTATATATCTCTTTTTCTTTTCTCTTTATATGTATATTATATAAACGCATTAGTATATATAGTGTTATATGTATATATATGCAGATACTATGTATGTAATGTACCGCATATGTATTTGTATGATAGGTATACATGATTGCTTCATAATGATGAATCTGTTTGAGTTGCCTCAGGGATGTTAAATGGTCATATTATCCCTGTAGACTTCTGATATTGTCCATGGTGGCACATTCGCTGTTTTGCAAATTCAATTGTTCTAATTTTCAACTATTTGATGAAACATTTAAATTAACATATGAGTATATAAATGTATGTACGTGTATAATATGAATGTAAATATATATTTGGATAATATATATAAATGTCAAGTTATTAATTGCCATTATATGCAAAATAATATATTCATGTATATGTTTTTCAATAAAATATAAAAAATATATATTTTTTTTAATTTAATTGACGTATAGTTTTTTTTTTTTTAATTAATATATTTAATTAATATTTATGTGTAAGTTTAATGTAAAGGTTTTTGTGGTTTTTTGTTTTCATTATTTATAATTTTAGCTTCTGTGTATAAACATTTGAATTGAGAATAATTTTTTAGAAAAAATTATTCAATAATGTATCAAACAATATTTGATTAATATATTTCTTTTAATTCAAATGATTTGATTTATATATGTATATATGTATATATGTATAAACAAAATTTTAATAAAAAAACACTTCAATAATTGTATACATTGTTTAATTTTGTTTATAATTAAATTTATTCAACATGAGTTATAAATAATTTTTTTATAGTAAATAAAATGAAGAAAAAAAATATCTGACACGTGAGTATTTTTTTGTTTAGCTTCACGAAAATATCAGCACACTAAAACTTGCAGTTTTCTGATTAAAAATATTTTTTAAAACAATAATAAAGTGATTAGTATATATTGATTTAATAAATTTCATATATTTGAAATTTTGAGTTTGAATATCTTTAGAATGGCTGCCTCTATGAAAAAAGTGTAAGAGACCTTTTTTGTAGAGCGTTCGATTCCCTACAAAAATATGCTATTGTATTATCTCTATGATATGCAAATGCCGAGCTAGAAAAATCAAAAAAAAAAAAAAAAAAAAAAAAAAAAAAAAAAAAAAAAAAAAAATGTTTTCCCATGTTATTTAAAATAAAAAACCAAAATTACAATAATTAACCTCTAATTATAATTAAATAGAAAAGCTCGCTACTTTGAACAGGCTTCTTTTCTTCACCTCGTCCAGACAAATAATTCCAGCCTATTTTTTTTTAAAAATGGTACACCTAAATACAAACACATATTTTTATTAATAAATTTAATTTCAAACATTTATATGTTCATGGATATAACATAACTATATAAACATTCACATAATTATAAGACATTAATATATATCGATGATAATAAAATTAAACAGTTGAAATATTTCAACGATGTACTTACAAAAATGAAAAAAAAATCATTTCGATAAAAATAAAATTTTTTTTACAACCAATTCAATTATTATTATTTGTACATAAATATAAATTTTTTTTTAATATATAGCTACAATAGTTTACTACATATTTTTACAATATTATATATTTTTCCACGTTTTACGTAAAGTTGATCGTCTCTTTCAAAGCATAGCCATAACAATTTCCTTCTGTTAGACAAATCCAAGGATTTTTCTTTCTCCAGTGACAATATATATCTTTTTCTTTCATTGCTAATATCAACCCAGTTAATTCTTTCTCTCTTTGGCGCGTGGTACGTAGCACAATGTGCGGCGTATCAAAAACCCTTCTCCAAACTCGTCCGCACACAAATCCCTCAAATTCAAACGGACGCGATCTAAAGAAGGGAGGATTTTACTGGTCGTATAGCAACCACCCTCACAATCAAATATACATATATACATACATATATATATTATACACACATATCCAGGGTGGAATGAAAAGTGGGGGTGGAAAACTTGGCAATGCCCGCCCCGTCGCGGTGGCCGCCGCCCCCTCAACGTAAAAGCACAAACTGAGCGCAAGTGAGATAGACAATATATACGTTAGATAAAGAGAGAAATATCTTTACCAAATCAATTCGTAGCAGCATCCCTCGGCACAGTCCTCTTGTACACTACCATCACGAACGGGCACATATTACAACAATTTCAATTCTATATTCACAATCAATCACGACAAAAAAAAATATCAATAATAACAAAATGAAAGAATGAAAAAAAATTTTTAATTATAAAAATTTTGTGTTTATAATAATGTAATAAAAAAATTTTTTTCATCCTTCACTATTTATATATTATATCCTGCCAGACTAATTGGAAAATTAGTTGTGAATTATTGTGATAAATAGTGCTGGATAATCGTGACTTATAATATGTGATTGAGAGAAAAAAATAATGATGAAATTTAAAGTATTATAAAAATATAAATAATATTTCATTCATATAAATTATTATAATAGATAAAAAATGTATAATGTGATTAATAGTAAAATAAAATTTACATTAAAGACAATAATAAAGATATAATAGTATAAACGTCATCTAATGATCGTGGTGATTAAAGTACAATATGTAATAAACATTAAAAAATCTAAATTGAATCGAGATTGTGGATGATATAAAATAATAATAAAAAAAAAAAAAAATAAAATCAGTGGTTTTGTATATGCCTGCAGAGTGGGTGTGTGTATATATGTGTGTGGGTGTGTGCAGGTGAGTGTTGTGTATATATCACGTGTGTGTGTGTGTGTGTGTGTACATGTGCTGTATACATTGATGTGAATAAAGGGAGTTGAATTTGAACGAACACAATATACACACGTCTGACCAACAAACAGGAGTTAGGATCCACGCGGTCTTGAGATTCCACAAAGTCCTTGAGACTACTCTCATAGTAAAGAGACTTGGGTTGGATGGAAAACAACAACTATACCAATAGTAATACTCTAGCATATGAAAGCCGTTGTGATTGTTCATTGTTATTTTGTTTTTTATTCACTTTTGTTTGACGCACGTGCGCATTTTGTAAAAAAAAGTGCAATTTTAAGTGTGATTACAACGAGAAAAAATTAAATAAACAGATGAATTAAAATTTGGATTATAAGAAAAATGAAAAAACAATAAATGATGTGTGTTTTATTGTTTATTTGTGTGTGTGTGTTATCATAGTCTGACGCCATTAAATTATTAGCAGTTTAAGACATTAAAAGACACGATTGTATACACACGCGTACGCGCGCGCGGGCGCTGGCGCACGCGAAGATAAAACTCATCTGATGATGGTTACATTATGGTCTTTGCTAAAAGAAAATCAGTTATCAAAGAAATATCCTGGAGTGTTATTCATTTGTGAAAGTTTAAACTTGGTAATCACCAAGTGGAATAATTAAGGTTAAATAATGATAAAGGAATAACTAAGTAAATATAAATAAATAAATTAATTAATAAGTGAATATGATGAATCAAGTGAAAAGAAAACTGTGTCGATCATAAACAAAAGGAAAATATATTAATGATATAATTTGTTAGGAGCTATTTGGAATAAGTAATTTTGTAATTTTGTGCGAGTCATTTGCTAGAAGGAGATATTGAAGAAAAATTTAAACAGAAAGAAAGTATTTTAGCAAGATGGATATAGAGTCGATGATAATGTCAAATGTCTCGTGTGACGATTGTATTGACAGTGATCATGATTCGGATAGCAGCAGTATGATCGTTGATCCAGTGAGTTTAGATCAAAAAGATTTATCACCATCGTGCACAAATGCAAATATAAATGTAACGTCGCATATTGTTAATGCGGCGGCAAGTGCAGCACGAAATCGTAATAGAAGTATGAAAAAAACCTATTCAATGATGTCAGCAACACAAAAATCCGGGCAATCATCATCATTTACATCAGATAAAATGTCATCAACACAAATAAAACCACCGTATTCATATATTGCACTTATAACAATGGCAATATTACAATCGCCACAAAAAAAATTAACATTAAGTGGTATATGTGAATTTATAATGGCACGTTTTCCATATTATCATGAAAAATTTCCTGCTTGGCAGAATTCAATAAGACATAATTTATCATTGAATGATTGTTTTATTAAAATACCACGTGAACCTGGTAATCCTGGTAAAGGAAATTATTGGACACTAGATCCATTAGCTGAGGATATGTTTGACAATGGAAGTTTTTTACGTCGTCGAAAACGATATAAAAGACAACCACCACAATATATATTACGTGATCGTGCTATTATGGCAACATTTGCAATTTGTGGTGATCGCAGTGGTTGTCCTGGGGCAAATCATTCTGGTCCACTTGGTTATCCTGGTACAGCGGCGGCAGCTTATCTAACACCACCACCGAGAATTCCAATACTTGAATTTCCGCCATCAGCATTGGAAGCACTAAAACTCGGTGGTTTTCTCGAGCCACCACCACCACTATATAAACCTGTACCAATAGCAGCGCCACATCAACAAATTCGTCAGCTTATTGGTAATTTAACGTCAAATAATTCAATTAATTCTACAAATTCAACGACGACAATGATGACAACAAGTATTCCTACACGATTAGCTGTTTCTGTAAGTTCTGGTGGTGTCAATGATAAAAAAGCTAGTTTCAGTATAGATTCACTTATTGGTAAACAAAGTGGTGGAGAACAAAATATTAGCGGTTTACTTGATTTAAGTCCGGCTGAACATCGTGAAATTCGCAGTCAAGCATCTGCATTTTCACCCCTTGTTTAAAAAAAAAACATTTTTTTTTATATTAATAATACTACAATTGATATTTTGTAATACTAGCGCTATTTATATATCAATATTTATTATAAATAAATTTTATTTTCATGAAGAAACATAAATTTAATTATTAAATTGTGAAAATAATATTAATTGATTTTCAATTTAAATTTCAATTGGATGAATTTATAATTCTTTTTTTTTTTTTTTTGTTTATACTAATACTTATACTGACAATGTACGTTTTCATTTGTACAGATTGGTATTGAGGCCAATGAAAGCATTGTAAATATGGCCGTCGATTCGATGTGTGTGCAAAGCACTTGATCTTCGGGGGCTAGTCTTTTTTTTTTTTCTCTTCTCTTTTACGTTCACCCCACTCGCCAATTTTTTTTTTTTTTGTGTTTAGTTTTCACATGTATATAAATAAATATACCGTCGACAACGCAAATTTTTAGAATCAAATAATGAACATAATAAAATAAAAATATAAATATATATTATATTATATATAAATTGTAGAATGATTTAAAATATAAATGAAAAATCATAGTCACTTTAAATAAATTTATTATTATTGTGAGCTATTGTAAGATTTTTCATTTAGTGTACATATATGATAAGACTATTGTAATTAGATTAGATGTATACTTGATCTCAATTTATGTATATTAATTCACTAAAATCATAAAATTAAAATTGAAAAAAAAAAATAAAATAAAATAAAAATACTAATATAATTATAACAATAATAATTTAATAAAGTATAAAATCATCGAGTTAATAAATAAAAAAATGTCTCATTGATTATATATATTTTAATGTCTAATATAGTATTATTCATAATAACATAAAATAATAATTAAAATAATTATAGTATTTATTATTTATTTTGTAGATATTAAAATATAAATAAATAAAATTGCAATATTATCGTATTATAAATATATAATACGATAAATATTATAAATATATACACATGTTTTTTTAATTATTTCAGTGCAATAATAATGACAAATGATTTTTATAATTTTTATTCCAATTATAATCAAAACACATTTATAATATTTAATCAATTGTATATGATTATATTTAAACACACAAAATTCTTCATCACAAATACACATACAGTTAAATACATACATATATACATATATTCATATGTATAATATATATGTATTTATTATATTCTCTGAACAAATCTATTAAATAAATTTTCTAGAAACAAATTGCACATGTGATGCTTATCCATGCAAGACAGAATGATAAACAAAGCAAGAGAATAATTATTTACGACGATAATTAAACAAAGATGATAGCATTATTCACACATATATACATACATATATATATACATATGTATATATATATAAACACATTCAAGTTTAAGTGTGATGATTTGCGTGTTTGAGCATTCATTCCTTCTTCAATGACGACAACATTTCAAATAAACCTGCATATACTATTTAAACATAAAATAAATGTCAAAAAATTAAATGAGTAAATAAAAAAATATTAAAATAAAAAATTAAGTAAAATTAAAAAAAAAAAAAATAGATTTATCACACGCGATATGATAATAAAGTGTATACTAAAATGTATAACATTGCCTATATAATTATTTATTTACCCTTGTCCTAATTATTATATACACACTGAAGAAAAATAAATATTTATTATAAATATATTATATCAATAATTATAATATATGTATTTATAAAAATTAATAAATATATAATAATTGTTCTCAGTGTATATATATAAATATATACAAATTTATTATGTTGTTGAATTTAAAAATTATTTTATACACAATATATATATGTATAATAATAATAAAAAAAAAAAAAGAGTAAAATAAATGAGATAAAAAATTTTTTTTCATGCTTTAAAAATGACGATAAAGCACAAAGTGATGTTCGATATAGATTGTGTTGGTGAGTGCTAAGTGATAAAACGCGTTTTTCCACACAACCATCACTATATGTATATATACATACATATTTACATACATATATACATGTATGTTTATATGAAATAAATAAAATATGTATAGAAAAATATGCAAAGTGTATAGTCGCGAAAAAATGGCACAAATTCAAGTATGTATATACAATAAAAAATACTGTACCTTTTATAGGATATATATATATGTATAATTGATACATATAGATATGTGTGTATGGTGTATGTATATATATAGGTATATAAAAAATAAAGTGGTGAGGTTGTGAAAGTGAATGAGTGGATTTTCATTGCGCTTTAATCCGTCAACTGACGTGCTCATGATCATGGATGGGGATGTACGAGTATATATATTATATATATATATGTATATGTATGTATGTATACATATAACGTAAGCAATTCTTGTCACACGGGGTGACGATATTGCATTCCTTGATCGTGATGGAGATAACAGCTGCTCTTCTTTACTGTCCGCCGCTTTTAATGCCACTTCTCTTATTACAATATTTCTCTCCCTTAATCTTTCATAATTTTTTTTCTTTTATTTTATTTTTTTTTTTCTCTTCCCCTTTATCGGTTTTGTGTTTTTCATTACTCGTGATAAGGAATCGACAGAATTTTTTAATAGAATGCATGATGAGTGAGCTGAGGATGAAAAAATAAAAAGATTTGTGATAAAAAAAAAATTTTGGGAAATTATATTGTAAATTATTTAGAATTTATGAGCGATTTATAACTTGGAATTTTTTTGTAATTTTGATTATGGTATTGTGATGAAACTGTGAGTGCTATTGAGAAGAATATTATACATTGATTTTTGGTTGTTTGATATGTAGTGAAATGTTTGATTTAATTTAATTAATTAAATCAGAACATTTTAAATTTTCATTTAATCAATTTTTTATTTGATTAAATAATTCTATTTAGCTATCTAAAAAATTTTTTTTTCAATGTCCATATATATACACAATGGATTGATATAATAATATAATAATGTAAATTATGGTTTTCAAAATTGGACATATATTTAGTAATTTTTTTTATTTTCAAAAAAAATATTTTTTTTTGCCACATTAATCCTATTCATTACTCAACCGCAAATAATTATTTTCACAAATAAAAAAAATTCCCAACATCAAAACATCAATTGACAAGTCATCACCTACCAATCAAAATTGTAATAACACGACAAAGTCGATAATTTAGCAAAAAAAAAAAAAAAAAATATAAATAAAATTATTCAGAAAAAAAAATACAAAAAATTTTTTCTTCAATATATTCCACTTGCAATTTCTTTTTCAATTCAATTCATAAATATTATTTACGAATTAAATATCCAAAGTCTAAACAAAATACAAAACAATTTACCATAAACAATTATAATATTACATTAATTTTTAATTATAAAATGCATTCGCAAAATAATAATCTTTTATTTATTGCAGTGATACGTAAAAAAAAATTCATTTGTATATATTTATATTTACACAAAAGTCTCAAGATACATTTACCTATATATACATATATATGTAAGTATAATAAATAGTATATATACATATATATGTATATAAACATTATATACATGGATGACGGACTTTAGCATCAGTGGTGACAATACAAACCGAAACAAACACTCACCGACACGTGACCGTCACGTGGTAAACGAGATATATTACATTCCATATGCACACACACTTGACGAGCATTTAAAAGAAAAAAAAAAAATAGAATAGATGAGAAGGGCACGGGTAATAATCATCTCCATGATACACACACGTTACACGCGCGTGAAACCATCGCACTTAAATTTTCATCCAGCATCCCTAAACACATTCTACAAATGCATTCATAAAATAATCAAGCATTATATATACATTTATATATATCTATACAATCTGCACTCATCTGTAAATATACACATACCAATTTATTTCAAATATATATCCGCATATAAATTAACAATTAGGTAGTATACAAATCCACTGCCATATATAATATGTCTCAACCGACAATTAATTAAACAAAAAAAATCTTTAATCATTTTCCATATTACAATAGTTTTTTCTTATTCAGATTATTCAAATAAATGAATAAATAAATAAATAAATAGATAAATAAACAAATAAATAGGTTAATTAATTAATAAATATAACAGCACAATTTTATTTGAATTATTGATAAAAATTCTAAACATTATTCAATAACAGTTTTATGAAAAAAAAAATCTTTGATTATTTTCCATATTACAATAGTTTTTTCTTATCCAAATTATTCAAATAAATGAATATATAAATAAATAAATGAATAAACAAATAAATAGATTAATTAATTAATTAATAAATATAACAGCACAATTTTACTTGAATTATTGATAAAAATTCTAAACATTATTCAATAACAGTTTTATGAAAAAAAAAATCTTTGATCATTTTCCATATTACAATAGTTTTTTCTTATCCAAATTATTCAAATAAATGAATATATAAATAAATAAATGAATAAACAAATGAATAGATTAATTAATTAATTAATAAATATAACAGTGAAATTTTACTTGAATTATTGATAAAAATTCTAAACATTATTCAATAACAGTTTTATGAAAAAAAAAATCTTTGATCATTTTCCATATTACAATAGTTTTTTCTTATCCAAATTATTCAAATAAATGAATAAATAAATAAATTAATAACTAAATATAACAACACAATTTTACTTGAATTACTAACAAAGATTCTAAACATATTATTCAAACAGTGGCATAAAAAAGAAAAAAAAATCTTTAATCATTTTCCATATTACAATAGTTTTTTCTTGCATTATTTAATCCAACGACCCTTTGACAGTTTCATCAAACGACACAGAAACACAAAAAAGAAAAAAAAAAAACGCAAAATAAATAAACGAAAAAAAAAAAAAAAAAAAAAAAAAACTATATACATTCAAAAGTATATAAAGGAAAAAAATTGAATGAGTAAAAAAAAGAAAAATAAGTAAATGTATATGAATACTCCAGCCATTGGATTCCTTTGGCAATGGCATTATATACACCCACGCATATACATCAAATATACACACATACATACACACATACATACAATACTTTGTCCATGGCTATAACCAATATTATCACAATTCAACCCTCTTGTTCCCTCCGCACGCTTCGCAGTCTTATATACATATAATTCTCCATCTCGACGCTTAAATTTTCTTCTCTTTCTCCTACTGCCGGGCTTTACCTCACATCCGTCGGCCATGTTTACGTGTGGGCGTGGTAAGCGTGGGTGAGTTGTCATGACAACTCTATATATTCGGATATCGATCACGCGACCAAGCGCCAACGCCGCGCGGGATAAAACTCTATATACATAGAGGAACAGAGAAGTGAGGAGAGGGTTGCTAGGCTTTCTGTACAGGAGGGAAAATGTTATCACTGCTTTGTGGCGGCTAAGATAGCAACCCCTACCTATATTCATCCCGCTCTTGCTTGCACCACCCTCTCGTTTTACAATATATATATACACCCCGCGTCGTTCTCCCTTTTGCACACTTATATACTATTTCTTTTATCCCTCAACCTCTGAGGGTTTGTGTGCGAGTGTGTGGATGGATAGGAGGGTGTCCTGCCAAGTATTATATGTATATACATAATACATATATGTACATGAATGTGATGTATATAATAAATATATATATAGTTCGTTGCTATTTATACGTTTTTCTTCTCGTTTTCGTCTTGTAGTCTTCAGCAGCTCTCACACACAATACTCTTTATATCCTCTTATATCGTTTATTCTCTTTCGTCTCGCGCCCTTGTTTATGTCCCTCTCTCGTTTATTTGTCATCTGTTTTCTCTTTTGCTTCGCTTATTCTTCCTCACTTTGCTTCGTGTTTAACGTAGTAAAGTACGGAAGTCGAGTCCTGTGTGACTCTGTGTCGCGCTTGGAATCCTCGGAATGAGTGTGTACTAGCTGGGATGATATTAGATTCTTGAACAAAGTTTTCGCATGAACAAAAAAGACTATACGTATATATTATGTATATACCATACACTGTTATTTTATGTAAACATATATGGTAATATGTATAATACATAGGTGGGCATTAATGTGTAAGGAATTAATTATTTTATATAAATAGTATGGTGGAATTATTTTTTTTTTTTTTGTATTTTATTTTATTTTATATAGTTATTATCATGAATTATTGTTTTATTAATTTTTTCGGTTGGATTGAATGTTAGATTGTTCGGATTGATTTAATTATTTATATTGTTGATGCTTTGGATGGACGTATAATTAACTTGTAAAGTTATAAGTTAAATTTGTTGAGTGTAATATGACAATAAAAAATATAGAATAAATTTTTTTTTTTTTTCGTTGAAACAATTAGCAATTATTATTGACATTTAATCTTGAATTCAATAATTTATAGCAGTATCAATTCATTATAGATATGAATAAAGAGAAAAAAAAATATTAAGCATTATATATATAATCAAATAAATTTTATTTGACATAAAATATAAAATTTTTTTTTTTAATTTTCAGATTTAATTCAATTGGAGGAATTTTTTTTCTATAATTAGCAACTAAATATGTACTTATGAATATTTATATGATAAAGTATGTAATATTCCTTGACTTAATTATAAATAATGCGACTGTTTTTTTTTTTTTTATAGGCTTCAATAATTATGAATATATATTTTCATTAGAGTGCTTTGATTGATTGGACTATTTTTTTTTTCGCGGCATTTTATGATATTTCATTGGCTTTTAGCAGAAGTTGTACAGAAATATATAATCTTTAAAAGTGGCTATCACTAAATTATGTTCTGTGAACTGCCGCAATGGTAAAAAATGTTGAAGCCGATTTTTTCTCGAATTTCATGATTTTTTCGATTTTTTTTTAAAACCATCAACTTTACAGCAAAAGCATATAAGACCTTTTTTGTAGAAAATTAAAATTTCTATAAATTAGTCTTCTTGATAAAAACTGTGAAATTGATAGCTTTTGAGAAAAATCCAATTAAATATATGGAAATTTGATTTATACCTTGAATTGGTCCTCTATGAATTGCATGATATCATTTCAATTGGATTTTTCTCAAAAACTATTAGCTCTATGGTTTTTTGTTAAGAAAACTATTCTGTAGAAAATTAAATTCCCTACAAAAAAGGTCTCATCAACTTTTGCTGTAAGGTTGATATTTTTCAAGAAAAATCAAAAAAAATCATGAAATTTGATCAAAAATCGGTTTTATCATTTTTTACCGGTAGAGCAATTCACAAAACACAATTTAAGTAATAGTAATATTTATAACAATTATATATTTCTGTACAATTTCTCTTGAAAACCAATGGAATAGCATAAAATGCCACAAAACGACATAAATAAAAAAAAAAAATTGAGATTTACATGTTAATTAATTAAATGGAAAAATTTCAAATTAATTCAAAATTCTAAATTACTTAACATCAAAATTAAGAGCTCATCTTTGGTGGTAATTTTTTTTTTGAATGTTAAGAGTAATATTTCATCAATTCCACGATGAAAAAAAAAAATAGTCCCCTCAATCTTCATACATATATAATATATTATAATTAAAACTTAAAATGAATAAAAAAAAATAAAAATAAAAGAAAAGGAAAAGTCTTGGCAATAAATAGGAATATAAGTGCTGAAAACAATTTTAGCCACAAACTCTTAGTGAATATAATTTTCACGTCAAGAGTTTATAAAAAGGTTGCGATTGCGTCGCCACAGGCTGTTATAACTTTGGCAAAATTATACAGAGTTTAAAACTTTATAGTCAGAAACATTATAAACATGTATAATATATTGCATAATAATAATTCAAATAATGATTATAATACTAATAATTTAAATATATAATAGGGAGAGAGAGCATCAGGCGTTGAAGAGGAAGATTGTGAGACAAATGTAATAAACAAATTTAAATCTCTCTAAGCTTGGCCATTAGTACTTTATGTAAACACCAAATAAGAGAAACCCATTGCTGCCTTTGGTCTCTTATATGTATATAAACGTCGTTCGTTACTCAAACACCGAGTGTCCATTCCCACGAGGATTTCAACGACAATGACAAAACAACGATGATAATAATACATATGTGTTTATGTATAATGTTATACATAGACAAGCAATGTAAAGTAACGGTTGCAGTGATGATACAAAAAAAAAAAAATAAAGAAATAAAATAACAAAATCATTTGGATAATATATACGTACGCGTGTAACCGATTTTCTATCTGAAATATTTTGTGTTCATGTTTAGTACGACTAAACGATGTATGATGATGACAGTGTATTATATTATATATATATACGATTTATATTAGGGTTTGATCGTGTTTGTGTATGTGTATACATTGATACATTGAATAAAATGCACGCGACACACAAGTGATTACCCCTGGAGCGATTGCACATCAGACATGATGAGGGATATATATTTATAATATAACGATCGTAGTGCAATTAATTAAATGTATTATATTGGTGATGTAATAAATTTTTAGGTTATTCATCGATGAAATGTATTAATTGTATATTTATAATATTTATTATTATATTTATAAAATATTGAGTGAGTGGATAATTTAGTAATATGTGATATAAATTTATTTAATTGATTATATTTAATGGGAATTATATATTTTTATATTATAGCTTTAGATAATTATTAATTATTTGTTTAGAAAATTGATATTGAATTAAATTAATATGATTGAAATTTATAATTTATTTAATGGAATTAATATTTAATATTTATAGTTGGATTTTATTATATTCAATTATATTTACTAAAAATATATATTTACATATAGCTTTAGATATAATTATTAATTATTTGTTTAGAAAATTGATATTGAATTAAATTAATATAATTGAAATTTATAATTTATTTAATGAAATTAATATTTAATATTTATAGTTGTATTTTATTATATTCAATTATATTTACTAAAAATATATATTTACATAGCTTTAAATAATTATTAATTATTAGTTTAGAAATTTGATATTGAATTGAATTAATATAATTGAAATTTATAATTTATTTAATGGAATTAATATTTAATATTTATAGTTGTATTTTATTGCATTCAATTATATTTACTAAAAATATATATTTACATAGCTTTAGATAATTATTAATTATTTGTTTAGAAATTTGATATTGAATTGAATTAATATAATTGAAATTTATAATTTATTTAATGGAATTAATATTTAATATTTATAGTTGTATTTTATTATATTCAATTATATTTACTAAAAATATATATTTACATATAGCTTTAGATATAATTATTAATTATTTGTTTAGAAATTTGATATTGAATTAAATTAATATAATTGAAATTTATAATTTATTTAATGAAATTAATATTTAATATTTATAGTTGTATTTTATTATATTCAATTATATTTACTAAAAATATATATTTACATAGCTTTAGATAATTATTAATTATTTGTTTAGAAATTTGATATTGAATTAAATTAATATAATTGAAATTATTAATTTATTTGAAGAAATTAATATTTAATATTTATCGTTATTTTATTGCATACAATTTGTAATTAAAATAAATTATATATATTCAACTGTATAATTTTTAAAATATTTAATAAAATATCCGTCTATTTACTAATATACATTTTTCCTCAATGAATTAATTTAATTTTGATTTTGCATCGTACATGTTAAAGTGAGATTAAAAAAAAAAAATTATTAAAAAGCAAAATTTACAATTAATTTATTATCCATTTATTTGTTTCAATATACAAACAATTTTCCTGATCATAATATATCCTCAACTTAATCGCACAAAATAAACTACATCACAGTAAAAAAAAAAATAAAAAAAAAAAATTTCCAAAGCCTAATATTCAAATGCCAAAAATATTCTTGCCTAATTTTCATGATAAAACATTATACATATAATCAGTAAATTTGTTTCTTGAGTACATCAGTGACTATAACATCACCGCAAGCTGACGTGACGAAAGTCTACAGTCCAATCAGCAAAAATAGTCTCAAGCTTTTAGACATCTCCATACATAGATACACACATATAAACATACATACATACACATACACATACACATACAGACTATAAGAAAGAGGGGGATACCAAGTATCTCCAAGAAGAACCAAGAGAAAATAAAAAAAAATATTGTCAGCGCGGCGACCTCTTAAAGAAAAGCGCGTTTTTCTGCTGACTGCATAACAAAGAAGCTGGCAAAGAGATTTTCGACAAGGGTGCTATATACTAGAGTCTACGACACCTCTCATTGGTTTGACAATATTATAAAATACAAGAGTGAAAAAGAACAAAAAAAAAAAAAGCACAGAGATAAAACGCGTACATTCAAGGAGAAATATAAAGCTGCAAAGGCCAAAGAAGCTGATCAATTTTTCAAGTGAGGCACAAGAAGATGAATAATAAATATATATTGAGGGGTCGCGTTGATGCAGCTTTGATTAATAGAATATAATGACACACACACACACACGTATGATGTAGTTATAACTTGTTATGAACATTATCAGCTTAAAGCACAAATAAATTATATGTATGTGTATATTGCTCTGTGGGTGGCAATCGAGAAAGAAAAAAAAAAGAGGCTTGAACGTTTTGTGCGTGTATATATATATGTATATGGGGGTGGAGGATTAAATAAAGCGAGAGAGGGTTTTGTCATGCTACTGACTGGGGGGTATTATACACGAATAAAACAATTACGTGGGCTACGCGAGCAATACACTTGAATGAGCACCCCTTAAAACAAAATTTTTCTCTCTACAATTTATATACGATCGTGGAGCATATATATATTTATATATGTATATATGGGTATTATTAGGGTGTTTGATTTTTAGGCGATATTTTTTTTTGTTTGTTGTATTTGAAAATCTGATAATTTATAAAAAATATTCCCGTTTGAAATGAAAATTTATTGAGTTAATTAGAGGCTTGGTGAATTAAAAAATTGGATTTTCTATTATATAGAAATTTTTTTTTTTTTTTCGACTTCAATTCGATTTTGAGGGAGTCGAAAATTTTTTTTGGAAAAAATGAATATGTAGCTTTTGTAGGGTATTAAATTTGCTACAAAAAAGTTTATTACCGCAAACGCTCTCCGATTAACAGTTTTCGAGTTGTATAGAGCTGGAAAGGTGAAATAGTTGATTATAATTGACAACAAATTTTATTTCAATTGGAATTTATTGATTTGACATTATTTATTATTTGTTCATTTATTTATTTGTTTATTATCTCACAATAAATTCTATGAAACTGCTACATTGTTAATTGAGCATTATAGCGTTTATAGTAAGATAATAATTAATGTCAAATCAATAAATTTCAGTTTAAATCAAATTTGTTGTCAATTATAATCAACTATTTCACCTTTCTAGCTCTACAACTCGAAAACTGTTAATCGAAGAGCGTTTGCGGTAATAAACTTTTTTGTAGCAAATTTAATGCCCTACAAAAGCTGTGCATTCATTTTTTCCAAAAAAAATTTTTGATTCCCCCAAAATCGAGTTAAAGTCGAAAAAAAAATTTTCTCGTGTTATATGGGAAATCCAATTTTTGAATAATAAAAAGCCTCTAATTAACTAAGAATTTTTTTTTATATATTTATATATACATATATAAATTGAGAATAAATTGTGACAATACAATATATATTTTTGTTATATGTATATATGTATATTTTAAATAATTATATATACACCAAAAAGTTTCGGATAGTGCAGAGAATTATAAAAGATTATTCGAAATAAAATTAACTAAATAAATAAATAAATAAATAAATGAAATATATATACATATGTGTATGTATATTGCATGTATATATATTGAAGTTTTGATTACTTTTTTAATTTTTAAACTCGATCGACGTATTTTTCTCTATGGAGTTTTGAATGAAGATCAGAATTTTAATATAAATACAGCCCTGAGGATAATTCATTAAAAGTTTAAATATATATCTTTCTTTTATTAAGTTAATTAACGATAAAAGAATATTATATTTATATATATTTATGTGTATATAATTAAAATATAAATACATATATATACAGAATTAATAATTGTGAAGCGATTGGTGACAATGATGAAATAAACTTTTCAATTAAACTTTTCTTTAATTTCTGTTAATTGAACTTGTAATTTTAATGTATTTTTTATGTAAATATATTTTCTATTTTATTGAAAATTAATTTGAATATATAATTATGTTATTGTGTCTTTATATGATATAAATAAATTGTTTGTTGTGGATAAACTGTAAAAAAAAAATTTTGGTGTGTGTATTTCCAAAAATTGTATGACAGATATTCCAATAAATTTGTTAGATCTAGATTAATTGAATTTTGGGGTAATATGCACCCTAAAATACTACAACATTTTCCCATCATCAGGTGGCAGTAGTATAGATCATTGTCCATATATAAAGGATTCACCCAACGATTATATACGAAGGGTATATATATAATATGTACATAGAATACATTGAAATGACACCCGCAGTGAGATTAATTCCAATTGAATGAAAAATTAATTGTTGGTTTTATATTTTTGTATGAAAATAAAATATAACAATAAATGCATGATGTAATGTTATATATTGTAGTTATTATATTTAATATCTATTTATTATAATTGATAAAAAAATTAAGAGATAAACAAATTTTTTGTTTTTGATATAAATAATTAAATGAAAAATAGATATTATAATTATTCAAATTTATTAACTGTGCAGCTTAAAAATTGATTAATATTTTTTTTTCTTTTATTATTTTTATTCAGAGATATTTTTTATTTAAATTAATTAATTATTAATTTAACATTTATATAAAAAAATAAGATAAAATATAATAAATGTTTATTATTTTAATTATTATATTCAATATTTATTAATTGATAAAATAATATGTGGGAAAAAAAATTCTTCTGTCTTTAACATAAATAATTTAATTGAAAAATTATATAATAATTAATTAACTTTATTGACTGTGCTTAAAAATAGATAAATAATTTTTTTCTTTTATTATCTTCATTCAGAGATATTTTTTGTTTAAATTAATTAATTATTGATTTAACATTCCTATAAAAAAATAAAATAAAATATAATAAATGTCTAATTTAATATTATTTTAATTATTATATATTCAATATTTATTAATTGATAAAAAATTATGTGGAAAAAAATTTTTTTTGTCTTCAACATAAATAATTCAATTAATAAATGATATAATAAACAAATAATTATACAATTTTATTGATTGCATATTTAGAAATCAATTTAATAATATTTTCTTTTATTATTTTTATTCAGAGATATTTTTTGTTCAAATACGCAATATAAATATTATGTATATAAAATATATAGCATATCATTTAAATAGATACTTATTTATTTTGACACATCGCACGTGACCCTACAAAAACGTTCAGACCTTTAATCTACTTACGGTCAAAATCGAAATGCAATCTGGCAGCACCTGCTCACAACAAAGAACAGATGCAGTAGATGCTCTGTGTATGGACTACTGTGCCACTATAAATAGTTTCTATTCACAAAACTATACACATATATACATATGTAATATGTATAAGCTATAATATATGTGTGTATGTGTCGGTGTGATATATTTAAATAAAAATACATATAAATATTTTATGTACATATAGGTATAATTAAAAAATACCTCAGTATTATAATTGAAATATTATTGACTATCTTGAAGTATATTATATTTTTATTAATAAAAATTTATTCTGTAAATATTTAGAAAGCTTTTGTTTTATTTAATTTGAAAAATATATTTGTTGATTTGATTTTGTTCATAAAAAAAAAATGGATTAGTCAATAAATTAATAGAATATGAAATTATTTAAAAATAATTTTTGTAAATTTTTATACCAATAATTTTTGTTCTAAATTTTTATTTCATCTCGAATTTGATTTTTTTTATTAGGAAATAAATTTTTTAATTTACGATTAATACATATATTTCAATATTTTTTATCGTGTATGTATATATGTTTTTATTTGTACTTTTTGCTATTTTTTAAATCGATGATTGAAATAAATTTTTGAGGGAAAATATTAAAATTACTGAAATCAAAAAATTAATATTAATAATCATTTTCCACTTTCTCAAATTAAATTTTCTATTTTAATAACAAATATAAACCGCGATTTAAAATATTCTAAAAATTCTAAACATCAACCCTTACAACTCCAATCACTATTTATTTCATATAAAAATCCACAAAAAATTCCTATAGCTCTTTATAATTTCTTTCGTATTCCAAATCCCTAACAATTATCATCAAATCAATTCCCTAAACATATAATTTCAAAACTCCACTCCCAAAATTCCCCCAAAACATTGAATAAATAAACAACTAAACCCACAAAACCAACACAAAATAAACAAATACAAATAAATAAATAAATTAATATTCAAATCAACAAATCAAACACTATTCCCAACTCAACAATACACTAATTATCATCTTTCAATAAACGATATAAAGCTCTCAGCATTATAGCGTTTATTATAAGATAATAATTAATGCCAAATATCAATAAATTCCAATTTAAATAAAATCAATCGTCAATTATATAATCAACTTTCATCTTTCCAGCTCTACAACTCGAAAACTGTTAATCAGAGAGCATTAACAATAAATAACTTTTTTGTAGCAAATTTAATACCCTAAAAAAGCTATGCATTCATTTTTTCCAAAAAAAATTTTTGATTCCCAAAAAATCGAGTTGAAGTCAAAAAAAAAAATTCCTCGTATTACTTATATAAAAAATCGAAATATATATTTTTTTTTTTTCATTATAAATTATCAGATTTTCAAGTACAAAAAATATCACCTAAAAATGAAACACCCTTATATATATATTATACAGTATATACGTATATATATATACCTGTATATATAGAATGGTGTATTTATCCACCTAGCGGTATGATATTACACCCTGAGGCACACTTCGTTCATCCACCCACTCTCTCTTCTATCTCATCACTCGCCCACTCACTTGATTTCTCTCTACCTCTCGCCTTTATTCCCCCCCAGCAAGCATAAACACACACACACACACACACATATATACATATATACATTGAGTTTGACTCTCGCTTGAGCTTTATATTATAGTACACACACATACACACTGTGCACCGCGGTTTATCGCTTCTCTAGCCACGCCCAATAGTAGCCCCTTTTACACCTCTCGGCCAGTTCATTGGCCCGCTGACTTTACATCACCGTTCATCCCCCATTGTATATATGTATATATATATATATATATATATATAAATGTGTCTAAATATGTGTATGTGCACTGAGGATAAACGCATGTTTCTATACCCTCTAAATATCGTATATGTATATATATGAATTGCAAGGGAATTTTAGTGGCAAGAAGTGAAAGAGAAAGAGAGGAAGGAAAAACCATCGAAATAAAATTCAAAAGAGTATAAGAGAGAGATAGGGGAGGGTGTTGAAATTTAGAAGGCTTCATTTGGCCTATTCTTCTGTCACCGCACAGTCATGAGAGACCGACACAACCGATGTATATATATGTATATACATTATATATATATTATAGCTATAAAGGCATCGACTTTTTTATCCTGTTCATTTGTTTATATGGAACCCGCCCCCGCCTGCACCTGCCTCAATAAATTATTTTCTATATGTTGCAATTCTTTTTTTATACGTCGTTATTCATCGACATTATTTATTGTATTTATGTAATAAAATATTTAATTTAATCAAACAATAATGAAAGATTATTATTTTGTTTAAATATATATTTATTTACTGTATTTATAAATTATATAAAAGAATTTTTAACGGATATATATAATGTATATATATTTATTTTTAATTTTTAATTAAATTTATAATGATTGAATAATTTTTATTTTATGTGTGGATTTATATTTACTTTTTGTTTATTTATTATTATTTCGACTGATAATGACGTAATGTGTGTAGGAGAAATGTAAATTAAAAATAGTATTTATAATAGTTATGATTTTTTATAATTTTATTAAATTCCTATTGGATTTTATAATAAGTAAACATATTAAATATCTAAATTAATTATTATATAGTATTAAACTAATTAATAGTTCATTTAGGAAAGTATTATTTGTTTAATATTATAATAGTTAAGTTATATATAATATACTTAATTGTATTATATTTATTTATTATACTTATATATCTATGAGAGAAAAATTTTAATTCTTTTGATTTGTCATTATTTATAGAAGACAAATGGAAATTTTTATTTATAAATAATTGGCTACATCACATGTATTTAAATAATTATTTTTGCATTAATTATACTGTATTTTTTATCATCAATATTTTTTTATTCGAAAGATATATATTTGTATTATAAATAAATTTTTATATTATATTTTATAAATGGATATTTGTGAAAAAAAATAAAATACTCTTTTTTTTTTTTTTTTATTTAAATTGTTGCTAATTATTTTTGGACACTATTTTTCTTTATATTCTCATTTTGAATAGTGAAGAATATGACCCGAACATTTCACTATACTTTTCCAAATCATTTTAGCTCGTTAGCATTTTTCTAAATAACACTTTACATATCATTTTATAATTAAATAAAAAAATACATGTATAAATGCAGTAAATATTCACGTACCACTGTCCAAATATTCAATCCGTGAATAATTTACAAATTGGAATATAACAAAAGAGAAATAAAAAACATTTGAAATATAAGGGTAGTTGATCATCTATATGGTGCAGCTTTTTGAGTACACACTTGTTTCACAATATTGAATTTTCTCCTACACACATTACGTCATCATCAATCCAAATAATAATCAATAGACAAAAAAAAAAAATATAAAAACCCTCATCAAATAAAAATTATTCAATTCAAAATATCATTATAAAAATTGAATTTAATGAAAAATTAAAAAAAAAATTAATTAAAAATGTCAAAATTTTTTTTTATTGATTAAATTAATTAATTAAAAATTTTTTTCATTAATTAAAAATATTTCAAATAAATATATACATTATATCAAATGAAAATAATCTTTTATAATTTTTAAATTACAGTAATAATAAATATATTTAAACGAAATAAAAATTCTTCATTTATTCGTTTGAGTAAATATTAAATATTATATTATAAATATTATGTGAAATATAAACATGACCATTGACTTTATAGTTGATCCTCTTAAATATCTCTCTGTGGTTATTTATTATATACATGTATATATGTATTGACAGGCGGTTATCCATTATAATGACTTGGTATAGTGTGGTGTAATAAATTTTATGGGGATATATTAGAGTTGGTGACCGTCGCGAAAAAGATCAATTTGTTACCACACATGAGGGTGAGTTAAATACATGGGGTTGAAAGAGACACGTTGACGGTAATAATGTGGGCGTATGGTATACATATGCATTATGTACTCACGTACCTACATATATATATGTATGTATATATTATATTCATTGAATAATTCATAATCCCACGAAAATATTCCCATATTAGTGATACAAATAAATAATCATACAATTTATTCAATATAGAATTCAGTGAAATATGTATATTATTTAAATATATATTTATTTATTATTCATTTTCTATCAATTATTGTTTGTTTTTTTTTTATATATTTAAAATATTTATGCATAGGTTTAAAGTTTAATTTTCATAAAATTAATTGTATATTAGTAAAATTTTTTTGCTTAAAATTATATTTGTTCATCTATATTTTTATTTTATATATATTCAAAATTATTTACACACGCGCGCATTTGATTTTTTTTTTGTTTGAATATATCTTTTATTGAGTTTTGAATAAAATTTTCATGTGAATAATTGTTGAATTTTTGGGTTTTAATTTAAAGATGAATATTATTACTAGAATCGTAATATTATTAGTGGCTGATTAAAATTGCTTTATATTTATTTATATTGTTATAATTTTCTTTGACTGTAAAAAAAATTTTGTGCCAATTTTTCTCCATGAGTCAGACTTAAATATATCAAAAAGAGATTTTTATAATACAGTAATACACACATATGAGGGTTGTTTCGAGTATACAAAAGTTAATAATGTGCATTTATGTATTTGTTGCGTTTAATTGCTCGTGTAGCTATTAAGAGAGCACGCTGTAATGAATAATACCCACACAACAATCTACATATGTATAAATACATACATATGCAGTGTATACTGATGTGTGTATACATAGGAAAAAAGGAATAATGATTATTGAAGCGAGTTTAGGGTAGTACAATTCTAAGTGGAGAATTCAAGTACATCAAAAGTCTATGGCAACAAAAGAAAAAATAAACAAAATATATACCATGAAAATTATGTATATGTGCAATGTACATACACATACACATTTCGAATTAATTCCATTTTCCATTTATTCCAAATCCGTTATTCAATAAAAGAGGAAAAAAAATTCCAATTTGTTCTGCACTTACATAATATTATCTGCATTCATCGTATGTATGCATCAAATGTTGGAATAATTCGGTTGAATTGAAGTTACAGTTGACTTTGAATTAATTGTCAATTGTATTTCAATGAAAATTAACACAATCTGAAAATGAAAGATGAAATGCAAATTGATTTCAAATTATTTTTATACAGTTAATCACGTTTGGTCATTAATTTGAGGTTATTGAAACTGAATATATACCTATACATTGTGATCAAATTACATAAATTGTTCAATTAACAGATTCATTTTTGGTTTCAGTCACATCATCGTTAAATTTCTATTGTTAAACGGTTAAAAAACTAATTTATATTTCATCACTCATTGTAATTGTCACTATGCAATCAATTTCAAACATAACCTAATTCACTGAAGTGCATTGAATATACACAAAATAATTATTTTATATAACTTTTGGGGAACATCACAATCCAACAAAAGAGAAAACTGATTTTTTTATACGTACAAAGCACAATTTAAATTCCATAACAGACTTCAACACGAAATCCATTCCAATTCAAACTAAAAGTTAACCTATAAATATTTAACATTAATTTCACACCGTGGCTCACCGTGGAGTCAATATGTTCTCAATATTATTATACGTTATGTAAGCTTATCATATGTCGATAAGAAGAATTGTGTTGTTATTTTATATCGTTATCATCAAATTACAGATGAACCAAAATGTATACAATAAATATAATTATTATTTTGTAGCGAGAGACGCGAGAGTACGCATATGATCAAAACGTTGATCAGCTGACATTTATTCAGCTGATTTCATTCAAAGAACTTTCAATATAAATTATTATTTTACCTGAAACATAAAACTAACTATTATATTTACAAATTAATTGGTAAACGTGATTAAAATTGTGATTATGTACAGCAATATTGGGAAAATTATATAAAATTCACAACATAAAATATTTATTATCAATTTTTACTTTCCCCAATATTTAAAAGTTTTGACAAGTGTTATTTTATCCTCAGTATTATTCCATGTAAAATATTAATCATAATGAATTATTCAATAACAAATTAGTGTTAAACAAATATAAATAGAAGCTACTTTCATCCATGTAAAGTTACCTGTGTATATAATTATAAAAAAATAAAAACAATGGACAAATTAACAGTGATTTCAGGAACGTTATTTCTCGCAGCTGATGTATTTGCAATTGCCAGTCTGGCAATGCCAGATTGGATAATCACTGATGTTGGCGGTAATTGTAATAATAAATAAAATTATATTTATTATAAATATTAACAATATTATAATGATATAAAATTTTACAGGTGACACAAGACTGGGATTAATGTGGTCGTGTATGACACTCTATAATAGACCACAAGTTTGTTACACACCTGATTTACAACCCGAATGGTTAATAGCACTTGCTTGTATATTCACTGGATGTGTTTTAATAACTGTAACAATTATATTGTTGGCATGTTCACATTGGGATCGACATGTTATACCTTATGCACGATGGGTTGGATTCACTGCGAGTGAGTATTAAATATCAGTTTGAATAAAAAAATAATAACACAAAAAAATGTATTTTTTGGTTGAATATAAAGTATATTTATTTATATCTATAATAAATTTGAATTATATTTATTTATATAGATATAAATAAATATAAATTAAATATAAATTATACAAATGAATAAAAATAACAATATAAATATGAATTATATATTATATAAATTTACATTTTCATTTAATTAATTTTTGTATTTGTATTTTTATAGTGGTATTATTTTGTTTGGCTGCAGTAATATTCCCTATGGGTTTTCACATAGATGAAATTGGTGGACAACCATATCAATTGCCAAATTCTCATCAAGTTGGAATTTCTTATATATTATTTGTTTTAGCATTATGGATTACAGTTATCTCAGAATTGTTTGCTGGCAAAGTGTGTTTGCCACATTTTTAGCGTAATATACTTATTGATCCAGGAATTTTCCTCGCGTGCATAACATTTTTGTTTTGTATTGTATTAAAAGGCGAATACTTGGCGAAAAAAGTGAAGGAAATAACAGATATTGAATAAGTGAAAAATGTTATTTGAAAATTGAGAGTATCAATTTGTCAATTTTCTTATTTTTATTCATTTTGTTAATTATATTTTTGAATTTATGATATACATACATTAGTGAATGGTAGAATATAGAAAAATATAGTGCATTACGATAGGATCTAAAATGTGATTTTTTACAACGCAATTTTATAAAAATTATTGAATTTATGAATTATATAATGCCAAACATGATATAACAATATCACTGAAACGACATTTAAATTCGTCAATTTTATATTCATAAAAACCTATATTATAATGTAAATTATTTCAAAATTTCATTTTTAAAAATTTACATGCAGCTTAGTAAATTCTATCACTATTCCAAAACATCTATCGTCAATACCATGTATAAGTATGTAAAAATATGATAAATTGTACAGTATTATGTGCCATATATACATGGATAAATTAATAATTGTTTTAGAAGTTTAAATAAATATTAAATTCCATCTACATGTAAATATTGTAGTTAATGATGGATACTCCAAATTAACATTACTATTAAGTATTATAATTATAATAAATAAAATTTATATGTCTATCATATTAAAATGATACAAAAATTAAATAAATTATTAGTAGAATATTTATTATTCGTTATTATAGTATAGTAAATTATCATACAAATAAAAATAGATCCATGCTCCAAAATTTTTAAAATAAATATGGCAAATAGTAATTTAAATACTTTAAAAGAAAGAAATCTTTTGATTAATTAACGCTGCTATATATATATTTGTTTTTCTTTTATCTAACTTGAAAAAGTCACAACGATAAACAAAATAAACATATGAAATTACAGACAGCATTTGGGTCTTTAAAATTTGGGAGCCAAAGTTTGTCTCGATAATACATGCGCAGTTGTACGTGGAGTTTTAGCTACTTAATATATACTTGTTTCAGTTAATAATCGTTTAATTAATATATTTAAGCTAATATTTATTTTTAACAAAGTAATATTTTAACAGATTAATTCGAATTTCCATTGCATGTGTTGAGTATAAGTTGCTACAGTTGTACTCAGTTGCTTGCGCTGTTGGCGCCGCTCGTGGCCTCGTTGTGGTATTAGTTGTGATTGAATAGTTAAAAGTTCCGCCACAGAGTGTGTTGTTGTTCTCGCACAACTGCGCAAGCGTTATTGAACAATGATGAATGACATTCATATCAATCATATCCATATGATCGTGAATTGTGATTCGTGCTTTCTTTCCACTGAAGCGACATTCCCATTTATAGGTTATAACAGTCAAATGCTATTGTAAATATATCTCCAGTTCAATATTTTTATAGGGAGATACTATATATCTTAACTATTAGACAAGTCAACAAACTTTTTGTAAATTATGGTAAGTATTGAAAGAAATATTTTTATTAATATATAAAAATGAAATATTGAAATGTGAATAATTCATAAATATTCTTTCAATTTTAGGCTCGTAATGCAGAGAAGGCTATGTAAGTAAAACGTTTCGTATTATTATAAAAATTTTTGAGGTTATAATATATCTATCTATTTTCATTGGATTATTTATGAATTAAAAATTATGTTATTTTAGGACAACGTTGGCTCGATGGCGAGCAGCGCAAAATAATGATGGGTTTAAAAAAGAACAAGAACGTAGACCATATCTTGCATCAGAATGTCGTGATTTAAGAAAAGCCGAAAAATGGAGGATGCAAATAATTCGTGAAATAGCAAAAAAAGTTGCACAAATACAAAATGCTGGTTTAGGTGAATTTCGAATACGTGATCTCAATGATGAGATTAATAAATTATTACGAGAGAAAAGACACTGGGAGGCACAAATTAAAGAACTTGGTGGTCCAGATTATTCACGAGTTGGCCCACGAATGTTAGATCATGAAGGGCGTGAGGTAAAGTATTAAATTGTTGAAAGAAAAATTTTATTTCTACAAGTTATTATTTAATTGATAATGATTGATGTTTCATATATGGTGATTTATTTTAATTGTTAATTTTTGTGTTTTAGGTGCCGGGAAATCGCGGATATAAATATTTTGGTGCAGCAAAAGAATTGCCAGGTGTACGTGAACTTTTTGAACAAGAACCGCCACCACCACCAAGAAAAACACGCGCTGAACTTATGAAAGATATTGATGCCGATTATTATGGTTATCGAGATGATGATGATGGTATTTTAGAACCATTAGAAGAAAAAATCGAACAGGAAAATCGTACGAAAGCGATAAATAAATGGGTACCACAAGAGGATAATGAGCCTGAAGTTGAAATGGAAATTGAAATAACAGCGCAAAAGTCTATACCAACACAGGAAGAAATTCAGGCAGCATTATTAGAAAGAAAAAAACAAGAATTATTACAAAAATATGTTTTATGACGAGTAAGCTACTCCAATTTTGTTGTTTTTTTTTTTTTTTTTTTTTTTGATTCTGTTTTTAATGTAATTTATTGTAATCATCCAATTAAGTAACAACTATTGTAGGTGTTTAAGTAATTTTATAGTATCGAAATACAATTTTTATAAAACGCCACAAATGTAATTTGATATTATTTAATTATGTCATAATAATATAACATTGATTAAGGTAATGTTTTTTTTTGTGCAGTAGACGTTTAAATTTTCAATGAGTTCTCATTGAGATAGAGAGAAATAGATGGTGCTTTAGATAAAACATTGACGGAAATCCAACAATTTTCCAGTTTACATTTTTTTGAAACAACAATTAATAACGTGATTTAAACTTTTTTCTTTCTCTAAACCGCTCATAATTATTTATCATTTTCTTTTACTTTTTTTTTTCTTTTAAATCAATGACCGGATAAAAGATGAATTTAAATTTTGAAAAATTAATGATTATCTGATACTGACTAGTAGAAATATTTGTTATTCTCATCAATTACAAATAGATTAGTTTGTTTATTTATTTTAATAAATATTACGATGTTTCAGTTGTAATAGTGTAATTATTAGTTAAAAATTCTTAGCAATAATGTAATCGATTATTGATGGAGTTCTTTGTAAAAATGTAGATAATCTATTACGTTTTTTTTTTTTTTTAATTATTTTTTTGGCCAATTTACGTTTTTAATCATGAAGTTTCAGATTGATTATTAACTCATACAAATGTAAAATCTTTGAATTGAGAAAATGTGATTTCTCTTAATTACTTTTTCCAATCATATACATATAGCTCTGTCAGCAAATGAAATATATCGTGATGAAGTGTATTATTCACTAAATATATTAATTAATATTAAATATAATACGTGGTATGTTTCGAAAATTTGAATAATCTACAAATTACAGAAAAAATCCGTTTTTGTCCGGCGATGATTTATACCGTGTTTTTTTTTTCTTCAGTATATGTTTATTTATTATACTATATTAATTACTATAGTAATTCTGCATTCATATTTAATAATCTATCATATATTTTTTTTTTATCTTTCACTGCAGAGATCAAATTGTATTTTAATTTCTCTATCATTTTCATTTAGCCAATGGTATCAATACTAAAAATCACAATCTGCATTTATGAGGTGCTGATGTGAATTGTGCGTCGTTGAGTGTTAAACACTAAAATCGCAACGTGCTCTGAATGGCACGTTCCAAAATATTATTATTATTATTATTTATTCATTTATTATTATTCTATTTTATTTTATTTTTTTTTTTGTTTCCTTTCAAAGAGGAAATACAAATTAATTCGCAAATTAAATTTTCTCATAGCAATTAACCAGCAATATTTTTTGTCTCATACTGTGTTAAGTTTGTGTGCGTGTGTATGTGTGTGTGTGTGCTGAATTGATTTTTACAAATGAATTAAGCGATTTTTAAGGGATTTTAAAGGCACAAAGTAAAAAAGAAATAGTATTTAGTTTGTTTGTTTGTTTGTTTTCTTTTTTTAAATTGTTGACTCAGGCACGGATGGATAGAAAATGAGAAAATAATATAGTGTAATTACGCACGTTGATACGATTCAAATCGTTTGGCGTATACATCCCTTCATTTTCATAATATAATCTTTCATTAATGAAAACTTGAAACCCTTGCCAATATTTTGAAAATATTACATCGTCACAATTATCATTTTGACATTAATGATAATGATAAATTGATAAAAAGTTTAAAAGGCTGCCCATCACCTGAAGTGAGCGCGTACAATTATAGCGCCATCAAATATATTTATCAATATTTGAAAAGATTGCGCGATATTTAATTAATATATTGACTTCGGTGTTTCATTTGGGCAGTAACAATTTTCATTATGAGGTTTACGTAAAACAAACACATTTTTCCCTCAAAAAAAAAATGTCGTAGTTTCATATTTCTCTTCATTTCTGTTCAATCGAACAAAATTCAATTATTTCACATTCAAAAATTTTTTTTTCCCACTTCAATTTACACAACGATACTTCAACCGTTGTCAATTCACGAAATATATCACGATTATACGTTTGAAACGAAGTTAATCGTGTATTAAATATTTATATTCACAATGAGAAAAAGAAAAAAATAAATAGAAATAAACAATAATCAAATATTCTCAAAAACGAAATTTACATCTACGTAAATTGTTCTGAGAATCGATTAATTGATCAATTAATTATTCATTTAATTAATTAATTAATTGCATGTATTTATAAATCTATATGTTTCATCGTCCAACAATTCTACGGACGTAAAAGTGAATGCCAACGTTGTACCTGCGTTGGTTGTCGTGATCCGCGCATATCATTCCAATGCTGTAATTCCTCTGGTCCAGAACTATTTAAACCAAGACAAAGCCAACCAATCATTTCACGACCCTTTTTACCCATCGCCGAACGTCGACGATTATACACTGAGATAAAAAGTGTAACATCACCAAGCTGAAATAGAGCAACCTGAAATATAAATGTCTCTTTGTAAAGTGGATTTGGTTGAGCACGTTTTAATCCAGTTTTTGAACGACCCATTTCATGACTATTGCTGTCAACCAACGTCAACTTGACATATGTATCAGGTGGCTTTGTATCACTACCACCGCCACCACGAAAATGTGAACCTTTAATTATTTCAACTGACAAACGTCCGGTAGTACCATTGTAAGCGAGACCAATTAAAATTTCAGCAATACTGCCACCTTTCATACTGCTTCCATAGGGTGGTGTTGGCGATGCGTATGATTGTACAGATTGTTGTGAACCTGTTGAATCACTACGTGTTAAACTTGTAGCTGTGCCCCATTCCTATATAAAAAATAAAATTAATTATAAATGTGTATTTTATATATTTATACAGGTAGAAGAAAAAATAATAATTATTGTGCGCTGTAATTTAATCGCTCAAATAATTGAGAATAATTTACCGGTGATGAAAGTGGCGGTTGAAGTGGTAAACAAAGTATTGTTTCAAGTTGTAAATTAATTTGATCAAAGCAAACACGTGCTTCGCCAAGTAATCGTTCACGACGCATTCTACCACTCCATAAATAAACACGAAGTCTCACGCCCATTGCATTAACGTCCTCTGGATTCACACGTGGTAGCAAAAAACTTTCCATATATTGTGGTGATGTGCCTTGACGTACACGAGTTTTACGTCGTTGTTTTTTCGATGGTAATAATACAATTCGCACTTGACTGCCGCCAATTCCTACAGGATAATTGCGACCCTGTAAAACTTGTACCTGAAATAATTTTTTGATATTTAATTAATTGAAAAATTTAATTACTTGTGAGAAAAGAATATTGGAATAATATTTAATTATTCAAACCGTCATTTCTCGCATTGGTGCATCGTATAAAAATGCAACTTCTAAGCTTCCAACTTCTTCAATTACACTACTGATTGATGTTACTGCATCACTTGATGACGTTGGACTAGAAAGTTCCTCAATAACTTCATCTGATTCGATTGTTTCCATCAAGATACTGGGGGAACCAACTTCAACCACGCACTAAAAGTAAAAATAAATAACATGAAAAGAACTTTTATGAATTTATTTGATCTATTTCATTAAACAAATTTTAAATTGCTACCTCTTGTTGTTCAGGCAAATGTTCCTCGACGCAATTGTTCGGTGTATTGACTGAGTCTTAAAAATAATTATTTAAATAGAAAACTTAATTGATATGAATTCCTTTTTTATTTTTATCTATTACTCACCAACAACTGTTGGTCCATTGTGGTCAGGTTCAGCCTGAATTGTAAGAGTATCTGGTGGATGTCGGGAATGAGAATTCTGCAATCTACGCAGTGCATCCTCCTCAGAATCTGAACTCGTCTCTGGATCCGAGTAAGTAAACACTTTATCTGAAATATTGGCGATAAATAATAAAGAATATATTTCACAAAATAAAGATTCCTTTTTTTTCTCTTCTCACAAATATTATTACTGACAATTTGATCATACCTAAATTCTTTGACACAGGTGCTGTGGGGCAGTTCGTTGAATTATGCAGAGGTACACAAATACCACCGAATAATGCTGTTTGTGTTACTGGTGGAGTTAATTTTCGTGCAAGATAAAGGAAAAGAACAAGTAGAAGTGTTACAAAACCAGCAAATGCACCAAGAAACGCTGCAAGTCCCACCGATCCTGTAACGTTTAAATATTCATTTATTAAAATCGTCTTCATTATCACAAAAATCAAAACCATTTCTTTACAATGATTCGACTTATTCATATCGATAAAATAATTACGAAACAAATATTATACATACAATTCAATATCACAATAAATTACATAGGGTAAAGTTTTTAATTTATGAATGAAGAGACTTCTACGTATTTAGAATTTTTTTTAAATTGTCCTTGTGTATTATTGGAATAAAGCTAAAGAAAAGAATGGAAAAAAATTGATGTATTAAATTAAAAAAATGATATAATATCTACAATTATATTATCTACAAAACAAATGATTATCAAATATTAAAAACATAAAATATTCATCTAATTTTTTTTTCTTTTTTTTTTTTTTTTATAGAGACCTTGAAAGTGTATGGATAGATTATATCTATGGACACTGGGGACTCGATAAAAGTAATTGAGGACGAGCAGAGTGGACTTACCCGTTAGGAAATGGTCTGATCCAGTGAGAATCATCATTCGTCAATCACTCAAATTATTAATTATATTGTTTGAATTTATTACTTGACGGCTGAGGAATAGCCGCAATCGAATAACGCACGCATTATTCGATTGACACGATGACTTTCGTCTCGTTTGTTTGATTACAAACGTGGTTATACGCCGAATAATACGTGGGCGGGGGCATACAGCACTCTGTTGCTCACTAGGACGTGCGCCTCCAAGATATCTAACAAATAATGGATATTTACGCTTGCGCATTATTTCTACCTTTAAGGGTAGTTTTTGCGCAAGACAATATTATCACAATACATCCCCTTATTCATTTTCATAATGCGACCTATGTACAATAGGTATATGAGTGAATTATTTATATGAAATCTCTTTTTTTTTTTTATTTTCATAACCTCATATTTTTTTGTGTATGTAAAAAATGGAGAATTTTGTAAAGAATTTCTTGAGAATGAAAAAATTAGCTAATAATATATATGTGTTAATAAAGTAGATTAGTTTATGATTGTTATATTGTGTATTTATGAACTTTGACTTCTTGTTTTTTGATACACTTTATGTAATCTTTTGTATCGTTCGCGCGTTTGCATTTATTACCAATGCGCAGCTGGTTTTGTTGGCTCACTTGAATTTTAATAATGATGTAAATATGTTTTATATGATATTTTGTTATGAGAATAATTATGAATAAAAATATGTGATGATTGTGTAAATTAATGTGGAACTACTTTTATTTTTGTGTTTAAAATATCATTAAGTACATGGTTATTAGTTGATGGCAATAGAAATTTGCAACGATTGGAATTCTAACCTCAATGTGCAATATTTTTCATCCTCAAAACGAAAATAAATAATGTAATGAAAACTTTTGTTAATTTTTTTCTTTTATATGTATATTCAGTATGGTCAGATAATTATTATTTGTTTTTTTTTTATAGGAATTGTAACATGTGTTTTATGCCATTACGACAGTTAAAATTACCAAAATCTGTAAAAATATATAATTTTGAAAAATGCCTGTACAGTTTTACCAATCGGCTTCATAATAATGCAAACGAAAAAATTGGATATGCAACAGAGAAATTGAATGCAAGAAAACGTGGGCATGTTTTTCGTATGAAGTTAGCGCAAAATATTAGAAAAACAAAAAATAGAGTTGAAGAAATAATTGAACGTGAAAATATTTGGACAATTCCAAATTTTCTCTGTGTTGGAAGAATAATAACAACACCATGTCTTACATATTTAATTATTTGTTCACAAGACTATCAGGTATTTGATGGAAAAACTGAAAATTTATATAATATTCATGAATTTATTTCAATAATAAATAAAATAAATATATTTTTAGGTGGCATTGTGGATTTTTGGGTTTGCAGGATTAACAGATCTAGTTGATGGATGGATAGCGAGGACATGGAGTTCTCAAGCGTCAAAATTAGGCAGTTTTTTAGATCCAATGGCAGATAAATTATTAGTTGGTTCATTATTTTTATCATTGACGTGGGTGAATTTGATACCTGTTCCATTGACATGCCTCGTTGTACTACGTGATATTGTTCTGATTGGCGGTGCATCATACATTCGATATCGATCATTGCCACCACCTGTAATTATTCACACCAATTATTTATTTTATCTCTCGATACATTCACACTCAATCATATTCAATTATTTGTTTCAGAAAACTTTAAATAGATATTTCGATCCAAGTCATGCAACAGTTCAATTAGCTCCAACATTAACAAGTAAATTAAATACAGCGGTACAATTAGCATTACTTGGTGGAACATTGGCAGCACCTGTATTTCATTTTGTAAATCATCCCCTTCTCGAAGGACTTTGTTATCTTACAGCAGTCACAACAATTGCAGGTGGAATCAGTTATTTAACATCAAAACGAACATATAAATTTCTATCTAAAAAATCAACATGATCATTATCATCATGACAATAATCAATGTTGATATCTTGAAAAATAAATGTATATAAACAAAAAAAATATTAAATTGTGATATCTTTTTAATTTGGCAAAAAAAAATTCTTTTATTTATTATAATGATTTAAGATTTATTTATAATCATCTACATAACTTAATTTAAATTCTGAATAATTTATATTTATGAAATATAATCTTAGACATAGTATGGATGAGGAGGGTGATATAATTCATATGCAGATTCTTCCGAAAATGTTTCATCACATTCAACACCAATAAAATCAATTTCAAGACTAAATGGTCCAGCAATTCCATCAGCCGCTGTTATACCTAATGCTACAATTGAACTTTTCCTAGGTGGAGCTTGTCTATCCTGAATTCTGCCTCGATTAGAGAAGTAAAATTTTGAAAATGGTATTTTAACATATTGCCAATAAGGTCCACCACGTGTATACAACACAAAATGGTGAAGATCAGTCCACATAACATCAAAATGTGCTTTGAAATGTAAATTTAACATATAATTACGTCCATCACCACGTACGCGCATTATAAGATGAGTATATTGACTCCAATCATGTACATCTGAACGATAAAATGACTTTCTAGGCTCTACTGTTTTAATATTACAATATCCAGTTTGTCTTTTTTTTCCATCGCGCAATGCAACAGTATCAAGAACACCAGAGAATAATCCACTGCCACTTGGTGTTAATTCCAATCTGAAAGTCAATTATGAAATAAACATCAACTACTAATAATCAATCAAATTAAATAATTTATTTATATACTTAATTAAATTGAAACAAACATACGTAGCATAGGATCTGCCATCGTGATAATCGCTATCAGTACTGACAACCCAATTATCCAACGTTTCTGGATTACCATCAAATTTCCATTTGACATCAACTTCACCAGGTCGTAATATTATTATAGGATCCATATGCATATTGTCTTTAACTTCCTCTTTAAATAGCCATAATTCATGTTTAAGTTGTGAATATCCTTCACGTATTCGTTCAAGAACAGTTTTTGGTTCCTCTAAATAATCAGATTTAAATGGATAACCTGATTTTCTATCATATTCAAACATATCTGATAACTTTGGTGTTGTATAAAAGCTCCGTGAATTAGTTTTCTTATATACATGTAACAAACGTATAAGACGAGTTGACATTATTGACATATTCTAATTTATTCAAGATATTTATAGTAAATATTTATCAAATAATTTAACAGAATACATTCAAATGCATATACTGTTTATATATATATTGATATATTTATCATTAAAACATAACCTAGAAATCCTATAGCGCTGTAACCTATAATACTATAGTATAAGTATACAGCGCTATAATATTTCTAGTGCGCATGCGTTTCCGATAGTCCTCAGAAACATAACCTCTTATGATGAAAAAAAAACATGGGTGAAACCAATAATAATAATATCTAACCTAAAATACCGATTGAGAATAACTCTTGTGTTTTGGCGCGGATTTCATAGTTAAATAGACATATGTATTTGTATATATTTGTTTTTTTATTTAATAATACATCGCGCATGCGTTCAATTGCAGAAAAAAAAAATACATGTATATATACATTTATGTATTCGTATCATTTGTACATGTACATATATACAACGACCTATAGTATAAATACACGTCATACATCTCACATGGTGATAGAGAAAGTATAAAAACACTTTTAAATTCTTCATACTTTACCTAGAAATAATGTTCTTGTTAATTTCGATACAGAGTGAGACAAACATTGAATAAAAAATTCATTCACGTATGTATTTGAATAATTAGATATATCTATATCTGTAAATGAAGATGAAATTTTGTCGTATATAAAATTCAATATCAATAAAAAATATTTTCTAGAAAAATCTTCTACGTTTTGTTACTGCAAAATTGTATTAACCAAGAAAGCGAAGCCTGAGAAAAATTTGAAAAATAATTTTTATTATTAATTGTGATAATAATTTTTGTTAAGATGCAGTATTTAAGGTTTTTTGTATGTTTATTGATGTTATTAATGTTGAATTTATGGCCTGTGAGTTGTGAGAAAAATGAAAGTAATTTTTTACCGACAAACGAATGGCAACCGGTGAAAAAAGGTATTTATAACTATGAATATTTTATTTAAATATGATTTTTTATATTTTTATATAGCAAATGTATGAATATTTTTATTTAATGTATATGTAAATGATTTTTTTAATTGGTTTTAGGCCAACCAATACCAAGTGGTCTTCATGTTAGATATAATTTTCAAACTGGAATAACAGAAGCGAAATTATTGAGTGCTGAGGATGAAAAAAATACAGATGATAAAAACATTGCCAATTCATTGACTTTACATTCTGATGCATTAGATAATGATGATGACGAAATTCCAGCCAAAACTGATGCAATATCGAATACTAATTTAAAAATGTCGTTGCAGGAGTTGAAAGCAAAATTAAAAAATATTAAAAGTGAGGTAAAAAAAAATGATCAATTTTGATGTAATGAATATTGTTGTGAGAAACAAACATCATCGCATCTATATATTTTTTTTTGTATTTTCCCCAGGATAACAATAGTAATAAATTAAAAAATAGTTTTAGAAGTTATGAGGAGTTGAAAGAAGAATTGAAAGATATTGAAATGAATGTGACAACTGATTCTGAAATATTAAAGAATCTTTTTGATGAATTTGAAGTTTATGAAGATTCAATTGTTGATGGAACACTGGAGAAAGACCAAATTGATGATATTGTACAAATATTTAATGATTTTGAATATCTTCTTCATCAAGTAGACAACGCACAGATATTTGCCGATATGGATGGGTTGGTGAAAATAATACAATTTTTTTTCTTATTCATTTTTTTAGCAATTGATTTTTTTTAATCGAAATATTGACATGTTTGATAATTTTAGAATGGTAAAAATAATATCGCCATGCTTGAATACAACGAATGAAGACGTAAAAATGGAAGCTTTACGAGTCTTTGGTACTGCTGTACAATCAAATCCAAAAGTACAATTGAATGCATTGAATAATAACTTGGTAGAAAAATTATTGCATTTACTGACATCGAACAAAAATAAAGTATCGCTCAGTTCACGATGTTTATTTGCATTGAGTGCACTTGTACGACAATTTCCAGCTGCTCAAAAAATACTTCTTGATCACGGTGGTTTAGAAATATTTGCTAATATATTGGAGGACGGACACTTACAAATACAATTGCGTGTAATGAAATTAATTACTGATTTAGCAATTGAAAGGGAAAATATAAAGGAAACAGAGGAAATAACAATGAGAGAACAAAAAATTCGTGAATATGGAAAAACTGATTTTGAGAGAAAATTAATGACAAATAAATATTGTAAGACATTATCAAATACGATAAATCATAATATCCAAAAGAGTCTATCAATTGATTCGACAATGGAAATGTATGATTTTTTTGAAGTAACACTTGAAAATATGATAACACTAAGTCCAATATGTAAATATGAATTTCGTAATCCAGAAAATAATCTATTAAAAATGATAAAATCAATGATGGATTATTACAGTGTACTCAATGATACACAGGAGCCAGAAGACATTGAAATGTTTGAAAATTTAGTAAAACAAATAACGAGATTACGAACGTCAATTTATGAGAACACTCACGACGAATTATAATTACATAACCTCTCAATAATTGTATTAAAAAAAAAATGTGAAATAAACGTTAATTTTTTATTTAAACATATTGAATGTATTAAAAATCAATGACCTAAATTATTTTTATCCCCATCTTTTCATTAATTATTATATTAGATAAAGATAAATTCACATAAATTATAATTGAAATCATGAAACTCATATTTATAAATGATTTTTTATTAGATTATAGTATTCATCTTTTTCTCAAAATAATACAATTCGTTCGACCCTGCACATCCAAATTTTCTTACATACACTATTTACATATCGTTATCAATCCCAAATGTTGAGCTTAATTAATTTTTTTTCGTACAAATTGACGTTTCTTCTATGATGAAACACAAGGTACTTTGTATGTATCAATTATTCTTAGTCACAGTCAAGCCAAAATGCGCCTTTAAATTATTTAAAGTTGGCAAACATATGTACATTAACAACAGAAGGCGATCACAATTTTTTTCTATTTGCTTTCTCTCTGTTCACATTTCACTTTTTTCAATATTGGTTTCAACAATTTGGTCCAATAATACTTGAGATAATATTATCTTACAAAACGTGGCGGCGTTTCTTCTCTCCCGATCTTGGAATAATTATCGAAACAAAAAAAAAAAATAAAACCACATTTTTAAGTGATACAAAGTGCCAATTAACGCTCATTGTCCAATAATATTATAATATTAAATCTTAATAGTATAAACTATGGAAAATATAACTAACAATATAAAAAAAAAAAGAGTACGTAGATTTAATATTAAAGTGTTTATATATAACATGTATTTGTGTATATAATTTTTTTTTTCAAAAAAATAATGGAAAATTAATTATCGACTTTAAGTTGTTGATAATAATAGCTCAATTATCGGTCCATTTGTTTTACACTGGCCCAATTTAATTTAAACTTGTATTTCCTGCATGACTAAAAATTAATTATTAATGTGGAAAAAAAAAAGAAATTAAGAAAATATTCTTTCACATTTGTTAAGCGAGTTGTGAGTTTAAATTCTATATATTCATCCAGCAAATGTATTTTTTTTTTTTTCAGTCGACTAATTTCTTTTTATAATTATTCATTTCACCAACTCAGCAATGATTATCTCTATCATTCATCCTACATATTTATATTTATGCAATCAAAAAGAAAAAAAAATATGTATATATAAAAAATAAAAAAAAAAAAAAAAAAAAGTAAATCATTATCTCAATCAGAAATAGCCGTTAATATTGCCATGATGGTAATACCACTGAGTAATGCACCCAATTGTTTCATCGATTCCTTTGGATTTGATTCTCGCTGTAATTCTGGCAAAATTGTCACCAGTCCAATATGCAAAAATCCGCCAGCAGTAAATGGCAATATCCAACTGGTTCGAGTTTCTAAAAATACAAAGTAAAATGTAATGTGAATAATTTATTTTTTCTTGATATTTATTAAATGAAAATGAGATTAAAAATTTTCTATTTTCTACATACCAACTCCACTGCCTGAACATAATACTGCTAATAAAGCACCAAATATTCCACCACTTGAAGTTATTAATTGAGCGCGTGCAGCATCCCATCGATTAAATCCACTTTTTAATAATATTGCAAAGTCACCAACTTCATGAGGAATTTCATGTATCAAAATAGCAAGTGTTGTAAGTGCGCCAAGTCGAAATGACACTAAAAATGATCCACCAACAGCGAGACCATGAGTGAAATTATCAATACAATTAGCCAATAAATTTAAATAACCACTGATATGTTTGGATTTAACTTTTGTTTCACGTTTTACAACTTTTAAATTATCATGAATTTTCCCATTCGAATGTAAAATATCAGTGCCATTATTCATATTCTTCATTAATCGCTCATTGGTATTTTTGTTCAATAATTTTGACGATTGTATTCTTTGCATTTCTCCATAAGTATTGACTTCATTGCAATTATTTAATTTTGTCAAACCATTTTTCCTGACATTTGTGGAAATGGAATTAATAAGATAGACATTCTTACCACAATAATTTAATTCCATATTTCTTTCAAGTTTTCCGCTTTGTCCATTTATTTTTCCATTTATCAATAATAAATTATTATTCTCCGCTTCCTTACCTCGATTATTATTAACATACATTTCATCACCATTAATTATCTCAGTCTTTACATTATTAATATTATCATCATTATCATCGGCATCATCATGATCATCATCGTCGTCTTCGTCATTACGTTCATCAGTACCGATAAAAATTTTTTCCGTAATAATAAATAACAAAAATCCAGTGAGAACCCATAAACCACATAACATTGACGGATGCTCTCTCGTAGAGTCTGAAAATAATATAAGAAAAAAATAACAAAAAAATTAATAAATATAATACAAATAAATTTTATCGTTATTCTGATAGTCAAATAGTCAATAATAATTATATCATCGTCAAACTAGTGCAAGAAAAAATCAATAAATAGATATAAATATATGATACATGATAACCTAATGCCTAAGAGAAAATATTTTTATAATTGTTCTTTCGCTAGTTATCCTTGAAACAATTTAATCAAGTCCAATATATTTATTATTAATATCATATGTTCAATGTTTAACATAAATGTTGCGACAATGTTAATGTATTTAATGTCTGGTGATCTACATTGAAGAGTTATATACAGCAAGAGGCGTTCGATGTGATAAAAATTTACTCTGCAATTGCAGGACAATAGAAAGAGAGAGAGAGAGGGGAGAAAAACAAGCGGGAAGTGAATGATAACTCGCGTTCAGATCTCGTTTTATAAATACATTTGAATATTAATCACATGACAACTGATGCTGGACTGATGACACAGGGGTTGACAAATAAATAAAGATAAATTTATACACGAGATCATAATGTTCCTCATAGAAATAAAAATTTACAATGAAACGAATAATAATTGTCAGAATTATTATCACAATTATCTTTTGTCATTCAGAGAATATCCGGGAAGAAATTTAATAAACAGGATGATACATAAAACATCTCACTCTTTGATCATTGACTTCATCACTTGTATTACGAAATGAATAAGAGAAAGAAAAAAATGAAATGAAATGAATTAAAAAAAAATTTCAAATAAATATTGCGTCAATGTTGTGGCGTAAAAATCTATAAATAAATTTCTCATTGTGTAAAACACGACTTCGATCTCTTAATACTATTTATTACCATTTTTTTCTTGCCACTTTCATTGTTGTTGAAAACAAACTTATATAATTCAACAAATTTCAATTGTGTAATTGACTATCAATATAAATATTTTTTTTTTTTGTTTTATTTTTTATTTATTTCTTTTTCTTACTTATATTCAACGAGTTGTTAGACCAAGCTTCGGGTAGAAGATGTAGGAAGACATCGCCCAATAAACCACCAACAGCAAAACTCAAAAGCAATTTAAGTGTTCCAGCACCAGCTAAAATAAATAATTATTCAATTCAAACATCGAATTTAATTATACATTTTTAATAAATATGAATTATATTATATTCCCAAGAGAATAATAATTCGTATATTAAATATATTGCATGATTGAATGTAATATCTTTTACAAGAATTGATTCGTAGTGTGCAATGACACGTGCCAGATAAATATTGCAAGATGTATAATACATTATTATTATTATTATTATTATTATATGAGATATTTGTATATTAAATATATTGGTGCTGATAAATTATCAACTAACCATCGGGAAATATTTTAATATCAATCATGAAATAAATTAATTTCGTGCGTTATTCAACTCTGAACTTTTAAACAATTTTGTTTATCGATTCATTAGTTAAATATATCTATTAAATTTTTCATTTGTGAATAATAAATTCTATAATATCTATCAAGCTTTATATAATTATTTGTATTTGAATTTTAATTGATTTATTATCGATTCGCTAGTAATATTATTTGATGTCAAGAATTATATTGTGAATAATTTATTCTATTATGAATTATCAAAATAAAATTAATTTACAATACAACGTATTTCAGATATTAATTACATATACAATATCATTGTTATCATTTCTGTAAAATCAACTTGACCACTTGATTGTTGACAATTTCACAGAAACGATTTGAATAATTCCAATATAATTTTACATAATGTCAATTGTCATGTTAAATATAAATATTAAGTGTAACTACTGCAGATATTTTTTTATTGAAACAGTAAGTATTTATTTGTTCACGCTCTGAATCATTTTACATACTGGCAAAATTGATATGTACACATGAAATAATCGTATTGGAAATATTCAATAATGACGTGCATCTTTGCATTTTTTTAAATGTACAGAATAAAATGAAGCAGATATAATTGTTCGTCGAATCGATTGAGAAAATTTAAATTATATTATAGCAATAAGAGTTATTCATTACATACAATGATGAACCGATCGACAATTTGTTCTATCGTAGATGATTTCTATATCAAAATTATTTTATTTTGTTTGGAGATGTCAAAAGTAGAAATAAAGAAAAATAAATTAATAAATCATCCAATAATATATATCAATGCGAATGAATGATTGATGAGTATAATAAAACTTTGCTTCGATAAATTCAAGATTATAATTTCACATGTGAATGTACACGAACAAAGGAATGTATATACGTTTGTACATACATGTATATTAATACAGAGTATGCCAAAAGTTTCAGCCAAATTTATTGTAAACAGATAATTTTGTAGAAAGAATTTTTAAAGGACAAAAAGTTGATTTACATGGATAATAATATTGTTTTAACTTTAGAATAACTTTGAAACTTCGGTATTATTTATAATAATAAATATTTTGAAAAGGACTTGATATTAATTGTACCAAGAAGAATTAATTATTCCAATATTTTAATTAATTTCGTAAACGTTTTCTTTTTCTTCCATAAAATTTTTGGCATCACCTGATTATTTAAATGAATATAAATAAATTCTTTAAACATACTGATAATTTTAATAATCCATTTTTCATGTAAATGTCAAATCACACATAATTTAAAGTACATATATAGGTATTTTGATAACGACTTATTGATACGTGTTATCAGAATTTAATTTCAAGTATAAAATCGCATATCTGTAATTTATAATTTGGCATTTATTTTACCACAAACTTCAATCAACAATTTTCTTTGTCGTATTTACCTCTGCAGATCATGATACTATGTATACATGTGGATAAATAAAAAAAAAAAAAATCATTTTGAATATTTATGATTTCGACATTTGAAAAAATAAATCTTAATAAATTATGTGGTGATGACTTGTTTTCTTTTTTAATGAGCACTAACCTCGCTCAAGAATTGAATACATTCAATAAATATCACAAAGAACTTGAATGTATTTAAATAAATTTATTTAGACATGCGCGGTATTGTCATTAAACAAATAATAAATAAATTAATAATTTATCTATATCTACTAATACATCAATTACATTATCACAATCAAAAATGAAATATTCTCTGTGGAATTCTACAAAAATAAGAAAAAATAATCAATACAATCTAATCTCAAGCCTTTGATCAAATATAAATGAATAATATAAAAAATGTTATTTGCTATTAATTCATATAAATAAATTTAAAAATTACCTCCATGCTTTGAATTTGCAGTGTTGTCAATAGGGATAATTAACAATGGAAATACCCCAGATAAACCAACAATGACACTACCAATAAGTGAAAAAATCCATGGCTGATATCCAAAATATTCAGCAACAGAATCCCATGATGAAATAAACATTTCATTTGCTATTATTCCATCAAAAATTTTCATGTTGGTACAATTGTCTTGGCAACTCGTCATTTTTGCAAAGTTTACAATTTCTCTTTATATATATGAATTATTTTTATTTATTTTCCTCAAATTTTCCTTTGTTATGTTCGTCTGTCTCTCTTTTTTTTCACTACTATTTACGTATATAAATTTATATACATCTATATATATTATCATACAATACCGTATGTCATATAGCACAAATTGTTTACATGCATCAAAAACCGCTTAATATAAATTGTTTCTTTTGGCTTTTAATCTTTTTTTTTATAAACTTCCTCTCAATATTCAATTTTTCCTCTCTTCTTTCTCTCAATATTCAAATTTCAAAATGAATCAAATCAAATCAAGCGCAAAAAAATCATCGGATTATAATTGAAATTAATTTATTAATATATTTTATATTAAATACGTCGTATTACTAATGTATTTTATATTAAATATATAAACACAAATCTTCTGATGTTTCCTAACATATAGATAATGTGTTTTTTTTTTTCAATTTTTTTCCAATGATTCTGTTATATATATGCCACAATGTTAATGATAACAGAGAAGTGTTTGAACTAAATAATATTCGACCGTTGCTCTCAACTCTTTTCAACGTCACTCTCTTAATCAGAGATTATATATAAATATATTTGATACACATATATATATATAAACATGTATATTAGCACAATAACTATGTGTATATATATACTTGAAAAATATATTAGAAATAAAAAACCAACGATACTTTTTTGGCGACCGACTAGCCTACACTGAGGACTGAGTGCGGTGCGTGAAGTTAGGGCGTCGGTATTATTATTGTTAATTGAGACGACGTCTCACGTTTTATCCTCTTTTCAATTATTTCATTTGGCCATTCATACGAAATGGCGATGATTAATTCTAACTGACTGACCAGAGCCGCGTGTACGGCCAGTTTTACTTTGGAATTTGTATTATTTTTTATTTTCTTCTTGTGGCAATTGTACTTGTGCAATAAGTGGGGTTATGTTTCGAATTAATGTTATATGTATTTGTTGTTTTATTTATATTTTTTTCTTCACTTTCACGTTATAATTTACATTCAACTGACGAAATAAAGTATTTACTTTCGCACTAGAGAGAACGACTAATTTGCAATGTCGCAATATTGTTAGTACCGACGCTTTTATAGTTTACACTGCAGTCACGACGTAGCTGCGCAAATAACTTTGCGCAGAATTATTGTATGCGCGATATGCACATAAGCGTGGATATATGCAAGTGGGGATATGTGTATATGTTATTTATATATTTGTAATATGTGTTGGTGAGGAGGACGATATATGTATAGAGTAAAAGGTGGTGAGGATGATAATGCAAAATGGCTAGGAGGGAGGAGAAAGAGAGGATATTGATAGAAAAGGCGCCATTTTTAAATTTAGTTTACGATTTAGATCGCTAGTGGCGCTAGTTTCATGAATTTGAAATAAAAATAAATTTAATTTTTTCTCACATTTTTAGTATTAATAATCTTAACTTTATGTTCATTATAATAATTATGTTGATATAAATTTATAAAAATAATTTGTTTATTAAGATATTGTGTGGGATTATTTTTATATTATCTGATGATTTTATAAAAATATATTACCCAATATTGGCCACTCCACTTTTGATTGATTATTAAATATATATCAGTGATAATGATTTTTATTCGTAGATAATAATATGTATAAGCTCTTTTTTTTTTTTTTTTGATTCTATATAAATATTTTATATGACCATGTATTTTTTGAATTATTTTGTAATTCAATTTTTTTTTAAGTACTGAATATGCAATATGTGTATGTTTTATTTTAATGTTATTTACAGTATAAATGATTTTTTTTTTTTTTTTCAAGTTGATTTGAAGGCCGGACTGTCATGTACATTAAAGTGTTTCAATTTGATTAAATACCCGGCTGCCAAGATTCACACGTGTACTTCTGTTCATTCCACTTTGGCAATGTGACAATTGATAAATTTTATACACGTCAGGAAATAAAATATCATTTTAATTATAAATAAAATTAATTGATTTATTATATTTGTAAATAATCTACTACTCATTAAGCCACTAAAGTATTCATTTTATTTGGTATTTTTATTTGACTATTTTAATATTAAGAAAAATAAATATTGGAGAAACTACAGAATAAATTATTTTTTTATTTTTTTTTTTTTTAGTTTTTATCAAATTTTTTGGAGTGGAATAATTAATACGTTTAGTCAATATTTTTGAAAACTTTTTATTTATATTTGAAAATATTCATGAAATAAGAATTTTAGTATTTTTAGTAATTTTTTTATTTTTCCTGATTTTTTTTTTTTTTTTTTTTTAGTTTATATTAAATTTTAGGAGTTGAATAATTAACATAATTTCTCAATATTATTATAAAATTCTTATTTATGTTAAAAAATATCAATAAAAATAAAATTTTAGTATTTTTTTTTATTTTTTCTAATATTTTTTTTTAGTTTATATCAAATTTTAGGAGTGAAACAATCAATGCTATTTGTCAATATTTATTAAAGAAATTTATTTATACTAAAAAATATCGATAAAAATAGAATTTTAGTATTTTTAGTATTTTTTTTTATTTTTTCTAATATTTTTTTTTTTAGTTTATATTAAATTTTAGGAGCGAAATAATCAATATAATTTTTCAATATTATCAAAAAATTTATATCAATATTAAAAAATATCAATAATAATAGAACTTTAGTATTTTTAGTAATTATTTTCATTTTTTTTGATATTTTTTTTTACCTTATATTAAATTTTAGGAGTGAAATAATCAATATAATTTCTCAATATTATCAGAAAAATTTTCATTTATATTAAAAAATATCAATAAAAAATAAAATTTTAGTAATATTAATAATTTTATAAACAAATGACAATGACTTTATGATAATAAAATAATTCAAACTGTCCCGCTCACGTAACTGAAAATAAAATTAAAAAAAATAATACATTCATTTTAAATATATGTACACACACCCACACACACAAACACAATCACAATACTTAGCTCTCCAGCGATTCTATTTTCAGTATGCTACTGAAAACTAAACTTATTTCGAGGCCTAATTTTTTTGCCCTAGAACCAGAGTGAGTATCTTACGGTTCACATCCCGCATTAGTCATTATCATGTTCGGAATTTAACACAATTCCCTTTTTTTTTTTCTCTTCCAATTTTATTTTTATTATTTCTCATTATGTGTACTACAAAGTGCTTTTAAAAATTATTCAAAATTAATTATAATATTCATTGTAATATATTTTTTTATTCTATCAATTTTCGTTTGTTTCTTTTTTATATTTATTCATTTGTTCTTTTTTAATTATTATCACAATTTAGTGTTATCATAAATTGTATAATTAATCAGTTTGATTATCTTGATTATTGATTTAATTTTTTTATTTTAATTTTATTTTCTTCTAATAATAATTGTGAAAATTCAACATGGATATACGAAGAATGTCAAACTGGAATGTGCTTAGTGTTGAGGCTGCATTGCAACAATTAAATTATCAAGAGGGTGATGATATACAAAAATTATTATATCCACGCAGCAATACGGTATGATATTCAAAATATTACATTTTGTAATTCACATTAAACCTTCAAATAATAATTTTTATTCATTATCAAAAAATAAAATATATTTATATTAATATATAAAAATATATTATAATAATATTATTTCGAAAACAGTAATTAATTATAACTTATTTTCAATATTTCTTCATTATGTTGATGAAACAATACATCAATGTTTGAGTAGAAAATGTCGATTGAGAGTGCCCGTTTTGGCTTGTTGCCTATACCATTTGCATTTTGTATTTATAACTAATTAAAAACAGTAGAGTCAGTAGCTAATGTAGTCTCTTACAAATCAGACAGTTTTTTTAACACAATAAATAATTGTATAACTATTGAAGAGAAAGAAAATAAAATTTATTAAACATACAAAAATATTTTTCCAATAAAAATTCATTAATTAATAAATATATATTATTTTTTTATATATATTTATTTAATTCCAATTGAAACTAATAATGAATATTTAAATTCCATATGTAAATCACGTGAATATATTCCGTGAATTAATAATAAAAAATAAACAAATAAATAAATATAAAAATTATAGTGAGAATAAGAATAAGGAAAAAAAAATTTTTTTTTTTTGTCATATTAATATTGAATATAAATTATTGTTTTTATTTATACATTTATGAATTTATTATTGAAGTTCAATGATGTATAAACGAGTTTAAAAATAGATTTTTCCGGGACCAGTGACAAATGACAAGTGTGTGTAAAATATAACATCAACCCCAGTCTAGACAAAATTTAGCTGGGGCCAGTCGATCTGTTTATTCCATATCAGATACTTTCCACCTTATAAACATATACATATGTACAAATAAATTGATTAATCAAAGATTTAAGTTATACATAAACACGTCCAAGATCTTGATTAATATCATCATGAATGTTTGGACACAATTGACTGTAGAACATGCAACAACTGCAATATCTAGAGACGATCTTCATAGCAGTACTCGAAGAAAAAATGCGCCGGTAAAATAATTTATAACTTTATTTTTTTCCCCACACATTTTCCAAATAAACAACTCAAAAGAAACCACCATATAGAAAAAGCATTTCAAATTAAACCAAAAAATAATAAACAAATATATATCAAATTAAATTTAAATTTATAAAAATTTTTACAAATATTTTTAACCTCAAAAAACGAAAATTATTATATAATGAATATTAGAATAAATATAAATGGGCTTGTCGAATTATATTGACAATGGAAAAAACCTCGTGCATGTATACATACATTGATTATTATCTATACAAGGTCAGAATAAAACAAAAACGAAAAATAAAACAACAAACAAAATGTGTATCATGGTCAAGTGAATCTGGCAGTGAAAAGTCCACGAATTAAGAAAAAAAAAAAATAATACATACACATATATCTCGTATGTTATATCGTTTTCTTAGGTCAGGTTTGTATATATGTATGAAAATATATATTGTGCGGGTTCAAAAGTCGGCCAAAGTCACCAACCAAATATTTAAATGACATAATTTCACGATTGCATCCTCATTGACACGAAAATAAAATTTAACATCGATATTAAATATTTTTTTTTCTATAATAAACATTAAAATATTTATGTATATATATTTAAATTGAAATAGGAAATTATAACATGACCTGTATCAAGGCCGTGTGGTATATTATTTATATATACATATATGTATATGTATAAAGAAAGGAATGAAGTAACAATTGGCTCTTGAATTAATGTCATTTGATGAAAAATAAATTATTGTGATGAACGGTATGTAATGTGTACTTAATCGTATCTAAATTCTGTTGGGATTTAAAATTAAGTTTAAGAACAGTCTACTCAATGTATATATTTAGGATTACGCGCTTGCGCTTTTGAATTAAGCGCCTGAGGTGAAAACTTGTCGGATTGCTTCGAATTATGTATTGCAATTGCAGACACATTTCTTCGAACAAAAGTTCTTCCATATTTTTATTTTTATTTTTATTCTGTTTTAATTTATCTATTAAATCATATAATATTTATTACAATAATTTTATTTGTGCTTAAATTATTATTTGTTTGTTATTACCTGTTATTTTATTCTTTAATTTATTATAAATCTTTAATTTAAAATGGATTTGGGTGGCGTTGATGTTTGGGGACAAATTGCGTTGGAAACATCGCAAATGTATGTTGAAGAAGGTGGTGTTATTAGAAGCAGATTTGCAAATACTGTGAGTGATTTAAATAATTTCAAAGTGCTCAATATTTATTTGAAAATCACAAAAACTTTGAAATTAATTAATAAATAAAATGCGAAATTATTTTATTATCATGAAAAAATTATTTTACATACAATTTTATGCTACAATAGTACAAATATATTTTATATGTATTAATATATATTTTTCTTTTTCAGACAATAGAAAAATTACCCGACAAAGTTATTCTCAACATCTTCAGTTATCTCACCCATCGTGAAATCTGTCAACTTGCTCGTATTTGTAAGCGATGGCGACAGATTGCATACGACACAAAATTATGGAAACATGTTTCATTAAGGCCAGAGATCAGTGGTCTTCATGTAAATTCACTTGAGATGCTTCTACAATTAATAAGGTAATTTTATTATATAATATATTTTCATATGTGAATATATAAATATTTGTAATGAATAAAATTAATATTTATTACAATTTTTTTATTTTTTATTTTATATTATATCGTTTTTTTTTTTTTCTTTGTAATTAGCGTACGTTTTGGACCATCATTAAGATATATTGAGCTGCCAATTGAGCTTATTACTCACACCGTTCTTCATGAGCTTGCTAATAAATGTCCAAATTTGACACATATGCTTTTGGATTTTTCTACTGCCATGCAACTTCATGATTTTTCTGAGATGCAAGCGTTCCCAACCAAGCTCAAATACATGTGCATTTGTTTATCAGAAGTTATATTCATGGAGGGCTTCATGCGAAAAATCTATAATTTCATTAATGGTCTTGAAATTCTTCACCTAATAGGTAAAAATAATACAAATAAATAGAAAAATAAATATTACACTTTAAATTTATGAAATAAAAAAATTTTTTTCTTCTCTTTTATATCACAGGAACATATGAAAAAGTCGAGGAGGAAGAGGAAGAAATATATGAAGTAATAAATGTACATAGATTGAAATCAGCAACGCCAAATTTACGTGTAATAAATTTATACGGAATTAATTTTGTTGATGATTCGCATATTGATGCATTTTCATCAAATTGTATACAATTAGAATGTTTGGCTGTTAATTTTTGTTCTAAAGTAACTGGCTCGACAATGAAAACTTTATTTCAACGTAGTCGACGTTTAACATGTTTACTTATGCAAGGAACTAGTAAGTAATAATTATTCAAATAATATTAATTTTTTTTTTTTTATCTAAATAACAAATATTTAAATACATTTGTACAATTGTACTTGAAGTTGTTTTTAAAAATATTTAACAGATCTACAGAGCGAGTTTGTGATGCAAGTTGAATGGGACACATCAAGTATACAAGAATTTGATATAACAGCAACAGATTTATCAACTGAATGTTTAATTGATATGCTCACAAGAATTCCTGGTTTACGTTTTTTAAGCGCTGGTCAATTAAATGGATTTAATGATAGTGTGCTAAAGGCTTGGGCTGAAGCAGGCAATGCAAGAAATTTAATTGCATTAGACCTTGACAGTTCAGATAATATTACTGATGATGGTTTACATAAATTTCTATCTAGATATGGACATCAATTATGGGGCATTGCATTATCAGGAATGCCACACATTACCGATCAATTGTGGCAAAGTGTTTTGCCAATATTGACAAATGCCAAGTGAGTGAAAAAGCAGGAAAAAATTATCTATAATTTTCTTTTCATTAAGAAATAAAAATTATCATTCAAATAAAATTTATAGAATTGCAGTTATGGGAACACAAGAACGACTTGGAGTAAATATTCATGTTGATCAATTGATGGATGGTATTGCAAATAATTGTCCAAATTTAGAACGTTTAGAATTACGTTGGGATCCAGAGAATTTAAGATTTTCTGACAAAAGCCAAAAAGCCATTGATATCCTTCGTGTCAAGTGCTTGAAATTACGATGTCTTGTGTTAAGGTAAATCAATAAAATATTTTACTAATTAAAAAATAGAAAAATAGATAAATTTACCAATATTAATTAATTATATATATTATTTATTTATTAATTATGTATTTTATTGCGTGATATAGCGATGGCAGATATTATGAAACAGTTAAAGCAAACTTTGAGCGTGCAGACAGAACAACAGTTGTTCGTACAACGACGTGTTGCCGAGTTACAAACTATTACCTGTTGAAAAATTACAAAGACTTGATCTTTAATTAATCAATTATCAAATTAACTATATATAAACACACATACACATGTAAATACATATATTTATATACATTGGTATATATCAAAATGATGCATGAACTTGAGGTGTTTAAATTTATATACCAACGAGTGCCTGCTTTGAAAAAAAAAGTATTTAATATATTAAATTATAAATAAAAAAAATTATATTATATTATATTATAAATAAAAAAATCAATGTGTTCACTCATGACATTTATATATATATTTATATGTATAAATAAATAACAACAACGAAAAAAAAATAAATATTGTCTTCGAATACAATAATATATAAATAATATTTTAATGTAAATAAATGTATATTAATTGCGATATATATTTTTGTTTGTTAATTGTTGTCATTGTCTTAGTTTAAATGAAGGTTTGATTATTGGGAAAATAATTTAACTCAATTTTTTTTCTATTATAGGATTATATTGAAGGAAATTTGACTTAATTTATATTCATGATTTTTATAATGTTAAGGGTGGAGAAATACATATGAACAAGAGTATATTTATTATTGTTTTGTTAAAAAGTGTGGGAGAGAACGCAAGCGCAAATAGTGCATTTGTTTTTATGTGTGGGTGTGTGTGTGTAACCTTCTGAATTGACACAAATTGCCACGCGACTAAATCGATTTTATGGTAATTTATTCATACCAAGCATTTGATAAAACTCCATGGCCAGAGCAGGTAGAATTTTTTGTATACATCAATGGACAAACAGTCGATATTGTGCATTAGTCGGATGCGTTTCATAATTATTATATTGAATAATTAATTGTTTATAATTATATATATTTGAGATATTAAAATTAATCTAAATGAACGAAAGAGACGAGGATTTAGAGGAAAAACGACTGAAAATCGTTCTTGTTGGTGATTCGTCTGTTGGAAAAGTGAGTTGATTAATTAATTTATATTACAAGATTTATAAATATTGTATTTGATATTTAATAATAATTAAATTTATATAATATTGTTGATATAATGTTTATTAATATTAATTTAATTTAAGAAAATAAGTGGATTCATATTGTAGATTTTATTCTTCAGACAAGTATTGCACAAAAATTTTGCAATGATGAATTTGCAAGGCAATACACACCGACTGCTGGAGTTGATTTTCTGTCGAAAAATCTCAGTGTTGGTCGATATAAAAATGTTACACTTTATTTATGGGATGTTGGTGGTCTTGCACTTCACAGCACAATGTTGGACAAATATATTTATAGTGCCGAGGTAATTGTCAATTAAAAAAAAACTGGTTGATTAAAAAATAAAAAGAAAATAAAAAAGATATTTATAAAATATATTTAATATAGAAATTTGATTTATATTTTATTTTTAGCTGATACTTTTAGTTTATGATGTGACAAATAGCTCAAGCTTTGACCTTCTTGAAGAATGGTCAGAGACAATAAACGAAATGATAGAGAATAATAATGAGGTAAAACCTTTGATAGCAATTGTTGGAAATAAATGTGATATGGAACATCAAAGAACAGTTAAACGTGATAAATCATATCGTTATGCTGCAGAAAAAGGATTTATTTACAATGACATGTCTGCAAGAACAGGCGAATCGGTAAAATTATTTATCAGTAGCTTGTAATATTAATGTTTATTAGTAATAAATTTATTTATTAAAGTTATTGAATTAATTTTAGGTGTCACTATGTATTGTATCACTTGTTGCTAAAGTTTTGGGCGTGGAGCTCACTAAAATGGATCAAGATTTTCATAAGCCTATTGTTATTGCTGAAATTGGTGACACCGTTGACGTATCGACGATTCAAAAAATTATTAAAAGACGTCCGAATAAAAAATCATATTCCAATAACAATTATCCAACGCTTCCATTATCAAAATCAGCGGTGTGTTTGTTACAATAATGGAAATATTACGAGATTATTTATAAAACTATTGATTATATCACAGTGCCTTAAAATTAATTAATTAATTAATTAATATAAAAATTGTACACTCTTAATCGAAGAAGAAAGAAAAAATTTATAATAATTGTGCCTTATGTCTTTGCGACAATGGATATAAATTATTTGTTTATATAATAAATATATGTCTACACAAATGCACACGCACAAAAACACTGGAAATGGAGAATTTTTAATTATACAAACATTTTTTTAAATTAAACAAAAAAAAAAAAATAAAATAAAAATTCTAATTACAAAATATGAAATGAAACATTGATATTTATTACACACTTTTTTTTATTAATAAAATTTCAATGCCGCGAATTAAATTCGTACATGATGAAATTCTTTTACTATCTTTAATAAATTCTAAATATTATTATATACAAGTAACATCTAAATATTACTATATACAAGTACGTAATAGACAATGCTTGTTCTTTTATATCCTTTCGTTGTCAGTCTTATCATAAGCTGCTAATATAACTTTATAAATTAAATCATAACCATTCAATTTGCCACCAATATGAAGCCAACGAACTAGCGGAAGATTATATATATTAGAATAATATAATAATATAATATTAAAATACAAATAGATTTAAAATGAATAAAAAATAACTGCACAAAGAAAAAAAATCGTCTTCACAATAACAAAAAAAATAATTAACGAAACAATACAATTATTTCATACTATCAATATTAATAATAACATTAATAATCATGATAATAAATAAATATAACATTTTATGGAAGACGTATAAAATCTTCTATAAAAAAAAAGCATAAAAGTATATAGAAAATATTTTTACGATTCAATTTTATTAAATGGTCTTCTTGGCCATGAATTTTTACTTAAAATTTTTTCCTTTGCTTCCCACAATTGATTAACTTTATCATTTAATGGTACAACAAATGTTTCAATCCATTCTGTTAATGTATAATCATCATAAATGCCATTCATAGCCGTGCGCATTTCTTTTTCAATATAAATTAATTCCATTTTGAATCTGTCCAATTCACCAACTGCTTCCTCAACATGACCAGGATTTGAATATGCATATTTAATATTGTATGGTTTCATCCAACCAATAAATGTATTGTGCTGTTCCATACGATTAATTTCATCATTGAGAAAATATAATCGAACAATTACCGAATAAACAGCAACACCATGATAGCCACATTTCGTCCAACCATGATGTGGCTCAGGAATAGTGAGTGATACTGTACCATCGCACTGTAAAATATCACCTAAATAACGTGGCAATTCACTGGGAAATGAATTTAAATTATTTGATTGCATTATTGCAAGATTAATGGCTAATGATGGCAATGAAACTGTCAATAATTCGCATAATACACTAAAATGATCGTATCTTTGCCATCCAGTTAAAAATACACCTTTGAAATGAATTTTATCTGAATATTTATCAATCATTTCTAACCATCGCTGATGATTTTCCATATGATAAGATATATTTGTATAATAACGATCAGGAAATGTTGCACCTTTAAATGCTGTTGCAATCCAAACTGAATGCCAAATATTTGCATAACTATCCCATAATTGTTCTGTTAATGAATTACCAGGATTTGTTGTATATTTCCATATTACTGGTTGAATTAATTTATGTAAACCACTTTCAATTATTTCTTGTGGTAAAATATTACGAAATTCATCGTCCCACATTAATATTGTTAAATGTGAATATCGACTTTTAATATAACGTGCAATTTTTACAACATGATTTAAAAACAATTGTTTTTTATCCCATTGTCGTTTAGCCATTTCATCTAAACAACGTGAACATTCACCAATATAATAAACTTCATCAGCGCCAATATGTAAATGTTTTATATTTGGATGTGCAGCAACAATTTGATCAATCATATCATAAATAAATGACAATGTTCCATTATAAGTTGGACAAATAACTTGTGGATATCTCTCAACTTCACGATAATTTTTGTATTCATTTAATTTCAATACAAATTCTAAATGTCCAAATGTTTGTATTAATGGTATAACAATTAAATCATTATCTTTTGCTAAATTTTGTATTGTTATAATATCATTGTTTGAATAACAATTACCAGCGCTTATATTAACAATTTTATCTTTATATGGAAACATATCTTCATATTCAATTAGTATTCCAGTTGCACCAAGTTGCTTTAATAATTTCAATAAATATTTATAATAATCAATAATTGGTGGTGCACCTTTTAAATCTATATGAACAATTTTATGACCTTTAAATATTGATGCATCAGAATTCAATACATTATTATAACCATATTTATCATTATATTCATGTTGTCTATCTGCATTTTTCAATTGTCCAAAAACTTTTCCTTCCAATTGTTGTCTTCGTTCAGTATTTATTGTATCATAAGTTGACTCCGAAATTAAATATGAATTCTCAGCTTTCATATGTAAATAAGCTTTTCTCGATGCAACATCATTATTATCATCACTGATATTCAGAATGTGATATATAATTGCTAATAATGTTAAAACAATCATAAAAAATATTGTTAAAAGTGTTCGTCCTTTTAAATGGTACATTATTACTTTTTTATAAATATATATTTAATATATAATATAATTTTCTTTATACCATTTATTTATTTTTTTATTCCTCTCTCAATATTGTATCTCAATAATAAATAATAAATTTATATACATACATATATGTATGTATACATAAACAATTTTGCCATTACATAGATAAAGCGATTTGCTAATAATATTAATTGTAGACTTTTATTTAAATGTATATTTTAAATAATTATCAACACATTATTGATAATATTATAGTTTTGTTTTGTATATTTATTTCTGCTTTATTATTATTATTATTATTATTTTATGTTATTTATGGAAGGTCGAAGACACTCACATGAACAAAATAGAAAACTAAGGTTTTTTATCTTGACAATTCATTGATTGTTTTTGATGAAGACTTGACGAAAAAATACACACAACTTGCTCCGAATATATAAATAATAATGTCTTGTAATACATATATTACAGATGAATTATCGTTTTTTATATATATGTATTAAACACATGAAGAGATAATTTTTATGATTAATTTTCATGTGTATACACAAGTGTATACATATTTATTATATTTATTCGTGTGATACAAAAGTAATCAATCATAATAAGGTTTTTATTTGCTAAAAAAATACTTTTCTTGGATATATATTGATAGAGTGAGAGGAAGATTGAGTTTACAGGGGAATTTTCATTGAATATATACAGCAGATAAATTTGTACTTATAAATGCTTCTTAATGAATTGTTGGCATTCGATTGGTGTTTCTTTTGGTCCTGAATTATTCTTTAATAGAATAAGCTTTTTAGCTACAAAGTGAAAGCATTCTGGTACCCATTTTTATCTCCTGAATGTTTCTATTGTTCAAAAAAAAAAGAAGAGAAACATATTTATCAGTTTCTTTGCGTATTGTGAAATTGTACATTAGTGAAATTCAAATTCTTCATTGGTTTCCCGCCTCATGAGAATACTCAAAATGTCGGTAAAACAGATCGTCTTAATTATTATTACTGTTATACAAGATGGACAATTCACAAATAATAAATAGCGGTCATGCATTTATTTATATATAAATAGTAATGAAATAAAAATAAAGTTATAATTGTTATAATATAACTGGAATAAATAGGAGAAATTAAAGAATATTTTTCATTATTATTTCTAACCATGTAAGTTTGAAATGAATATTTTTTATTATAATATTTTATATGAATTGTTTTCAATTTTTGTATAATTATTAAGAGGTTATTTTTATAAAATATACAGCGTGTACAAATAGAAGATATTTAAACAAATCAACGTGTAAAAATAAGAAATATATAGATATATATATTTTTATAAGACGTAAAAAAGTACGTGACAAATTGATGAAAAATGATAATGATTTCAAGAATGCATTTATTCCAAAGAGGACAATGTCCTTTTTATTTATTTACGTCAATAGAAAAATGCTGGAATATTCAAAAACAAAGTATGAGGGACAATTGTACAACATCAAAATTGAAAGCTCTTGAATATTTACATAATCGAAGTTTACTACATGTAAGAGGTAAAGAATCGTTGGATTTTCTTCAAGGATTAATTACAAATGATATGAGACATTTTGAGGATGGTATTGCCAATATATATACTTTATTTCTTAACATTAAAGGCAGAGTTTTGTATGATAGTATAATATATAAAGGACTGGATGATGATAGTTTTTATATCGAGTGTGATAATAAAATAATTAATGATTTAGAAAATTATTTAAAGAGATATAGAATACGTCGTAAAATTGATATTGAATCTCTGAGTGAAAAAATGAAAGTTTGGGCAGTATTTGATTCATCATTAACATCACATGATGTAATATCAAAACAAGAAACAACGAAAACTACATTAGAAGGTCAAATATTTCCATGTGGTATATTAAATAATAAATCAAATAAATTAATTGATGATATTATCATATATGAAGATCCGAGAATTCGTAAATTTTCACTTAGAATTTTAAGTCATGCAAATGTAACGGAAGATAAAATTATAAAAAATTTAATTGCTGGTGTATTAATAGATGATAAAAAATTAAATAATTATCGTGAATTTAGATATAAATTAGGTATAGGCGAAGGCATTGAAGATTTACCACCAGGTAAAGCTTTACCATTAGAAATAAATTGTGATTATTTACACGGTGTGAGCTTTCATAAAGGTTGTTACATTGGCCAAGAGCTTACAGCACGTACTCACCATACAGGCGTGGTGAGAAAACGTTTAATGCCATTAATATTTAATGAACCACTTGAAAAAAATTTTAATTATGATGAAAATATTGTGAATGAAAGCGGGAAAATTGTTGGAAAGTTTCGTGGTATAGTTGGAAATTATGGTTTAGGATTAATGCGTGTTACTGAATCGATGAATTCAGAAAGTCTTAGTATACTAAATTATTCATTAAAAATTGTAAAACCATGCTGGTGGCCAAAAGACAGTCCAAAAGAAAGGTTGAAGATAGATGAGGGATAATAAATTGCAATTTAAAACAGGAATTATATACTAAATATGTTGAAATTTAATTAAATCACTTGCATACAATGTATATATGATTGTGATGATGAGAAAGTTTTATAATAAATTGATATCATATTTGATTTTTTTTTTTCATTTTAAATTTTTATATTTTTTTTTATTTTGCCTGTTATTTAGGGGAGAAGCTGGTGGATCATCGACAATAATTTCTAACGATTCTGAAAATGCCGGTGAAAAAAGTAATTCGAAGAGCGAAATGGAGACGAAACGTGACTTGGGTGGAACATTTAGGTGTGAATTTTGTTCATTAGTTGAGCATTATCATTATAAAGGTTTGAAACCGCCATTTGCTCGTGATATTTTATATAATGATAATTGTTATATTATGAAAGATCCTTTCAGTTTACCAAATAGAGGCGAGGTATTAATACTCGGTGGCGATTGTTCAATATGTAATAAATCTGTATGCTTAGACTGCAGTATTTTTTATATAAAAAGATTTTGTCAGGAATGTGTTGCAAAAAATATTGATAATTTGCCATCTCAATTGAAAAATAAGATGAAACATTTTATGACAAAAGCCGAACTTTGAACATAAGAATATAGAAAATTTCAATGAAATAATTTATTCATTTTATTTTAATATTTATTATTATTTAATATTTATCAAGAAAAGAAAAAAAAATTGAAATGTTTTTTTTTTTCAAGTTTGAATGTTGACTTATAAATATTTTATTCATTATTTCATGCACAATGCAATTGATATTCGAAATGACATCACATGAACTAAAATAATTAGAAATATAAAAAAAGTTTTTTTTTTTTAATGGTATGAACGTTTCATTAAGCTACTGATTTTTTAGGTTTCGCCGTCAATTTTCCGGCCATTGCCTTCTTCTTTTTCTCGAATTTATTAAATTTTTTTCCACCTTTTTTTGTCTCGGCTTTTTGTCCTTGGAATGATCCATTTTTTTCATTAGAATTGCGCTGTTTTTGGCCTTGTGATCGTTTTGCTTTTTTCTCAACTCGTTCCATGGCATTGATACTATTGTGTGTCTGCAATCGTATATTAAACATAATTAGTTTCATACAAATTAATATTTAATCATAGCAATAACCAAATGTGAATAATAGATAAAAATTATGAATTATTGTAGATAAATACTTACAGCAGTTACAATTTTTTCAGTCTTGGATTTTTTGGGCGATGAATTTTTTCCTTGATGTCTAGGACGTTTTGCATTATTTGCTGCTTTCGGAGATTTTCCAGTTGGCGCATATCGTGTAACACGCAATTCACGGGTACGCAATTTAGTACCATTCAAATCAAGAGCAAGTGCTACTGCGTCCTCTGTAGTGAAGCAAACATAGCAAATACCACGAGAAAGGCCAGTTTTACGATCTCTAATTGTGCGGACATATTCAATTTGTCCACATTTTCCAAAAATCTCCCACAATTCATTATCTTCAGTGTCTATAAATTAGAAAAAAAAAACATATAAATAACATAATTTTTTTTCAGTAAAGCAAATAAATCAATTTGATGAAAAAATAATAATTACCAAATGGAATATTTCCAATGAATATTGTTTTTTTTGGTTCGTATTCTTTTTGTGCACCCGCAAGATCAACTCTCAAATAATTTCCATCCAATTTCTTTCCATTCATAGCGAGAGCCGCTTTCGCCGACTCTTCATTTCCATAAACAATGAATAGACAGATGAATGGAACCTTGGTGTGTATTTGATGAGTAATAGCAGCTACTTTGTACGGCAATTTAGGTGAGCTGGGTACAACACCTCTTATGCGAAGACTTTCAATTGGACCGAATTTTTTGAATACTCCCCTTATACGCGATTCCTTTGAATCTTTTGGAACATTACCAATGAATATCGTACGCCTATCTACTGCGGCTTTTTCTTCTGCTGACAATTTACCACCAGATGCTTCTGATGATATAGAATTTTTGCTCAAATTATTTTCACTCTGAGAATCATTATCATCTTCATCATCTTCTTCGCTATCATCGATCTCATCATCATCCTCATCTTCGCTGTCTTCTTTGAAGTCTTCATCGTCTTCATCATCGATTAAACTTTGACCAAGAAGAGCTTTCAATCCTGGTGATTCATCATCATCATCATCATCCTCCTCCTCATCGTCGTCGTCCTCATCCTCATCTTCATCGTCATCATCGTCATCATCACCAGCTGAAAAATCCATTGCTGTTGAATCACCTGATGTGTTTAAGCTTGAAGCAGTTACATTTGCACTGGTGTCATTCGTTTCATCTTCATCATCATCTTCGTCTTCATCATCATCATCATCATCATCTTCATCGTCATCTTTGCCTTTGATTGTAACGGAACTTTTTTTAGTTGATCCAATGCCTTTAAACATTTTTACACCTTTATTTGCGACTTCATCATCGCTTTCGCCTTGATAATCTTCATCATCTTCATCCGAGTCTTCAGCCAAACTTGTCCCACAAATATTAATTGATGCATCATCATCACCATCAGATGAATCATCGTCCTCATCACCAATGAGACTTACTTGTTCCTCAATAGAAATTCCTTCATTAATATCCTCTTCATCAGAGTCCTCTTCCTTGTTGACCGTAGCTTTAGCTTTATTTTTATTCTTCTTTTGTGGTGAAGATTTCTTCGGTAAATTTACTTTTGCTTTTTTCTTATCAGGTGAATTTGGGGCTAACTTCGATTTTTGTGGTGAATTGTCTAATATTTTCTTTTGTACATTTGAATTACCATTTTTTTTTCCGTTAATAAGTGCGACTTTGCCTTTAGGTGTTTGCTTAAATGTCTGTGGTGGTTTATTTTTCGTTACTTTGCCTCCTTTGATGGCTTTAACAACTTGTGGTTTGTTACCTTTCTGTCCGCCATTTCGTGCTTTACCCATCTAGAAAATAAATAAAAATAATATATTCTAACTTGTAATTTGAAATTATTATTTCGTTAATAATGAATTTTATCTCGAGAAGAATCGTATATTTCAATAAATTTTAATATTGTTGGCCCACGTGTAGCCCGCCATTGTTCACCGACACAACTTATTTCATCCAAACAATTTTCCATGCAAAAATAAGCAACACAATATCAAATATTATGATAATATAATAATAAATTCAATTGAATTTTCATTTCTAGTACATACCTTCAAAGTCAATTATTAATTGCAATTGAAATTTATTAATAAAATCAGCCGGTGATTTATGAATACTGCAACAATGCTGCTTACTATGCGTATGTAGCTGCGAATTGTAAACTTCTGGCTTCTGCCGCTATTACATGTATTATTGAAGAGAGCGCGACGACTGCGACGAGTACTAACCGGAAATGTGTGGTAGCCATTTAAAACCGTTACGAATTTATATATATATATATATTCAACAATATTAACGACGGATGCGCACTCTGAACAAAATTAATTACCGACTGCGCACGGTTTACCATACGCGTACTAATCATAACCTAAAAAAAAATTTCTACTTTATCCAAATAATAAATTATACAAGTTCAAACATATATTGATAAAAAAAAAGTATTGAAACGAAGCTTTTTAATTCAATTCTGCATTTTTTATAATAACATCAATTGATTTCTCGAAGTAAGTATAATTGGAAATTAATTATTTTTACATGATGAAGAATTGAAAAAAAAGAGGGAAACAGGTAAGAATTGCCAAGTGAATGATTGAACATTGTAACCAAACAAATAAATTGATCGCTAACAAAGCTTGATCTTTTCCTCGCGCCGGTTTTTATCTTTCATCCAACAACACTGTACATTCCTATCATTCTCTATTTGATTTCACTCTCATCTGAAAGTAGTCACGCACATACTTGGCGCGGTCGTTTTCTTGTTGTGCTCAATGGACCGATCGGGGACACCACAGCCAATACAGTAGTCTATAGTTGCCACCTTTAGTTATCGCACTCTTTCAATAATCATATCCATTCAAATAATTATAAATAATCGCCTTTAAAATATAAAACATGTATTAAATCGCTGAAACAAAATAGAATTATAATATTTATTTTGATAATACCATCATACAACAAAATATTTTCGTGCATCATGCTTATTTTTGAATTGTATGTCTCCAATAAAATTTTTTTTAAATCATTATTTGATCTTCAAAAATGTTTATAATATCACGTGCAATATTTTTCAATTTTTAAAAATAAATAAATCAATTAATTTAATATAAATCAATCACTCTATATAAAAGAAGGAGACATTTTTTCTTTTCTTCTCATCAATGTGACTGTGATGTTTGTGATATTACAAGTGTTAAATTTGTTTTTTTAGGTATCAGAATTTTATTCACTTTATATTATTGAATACAAGTGAAATAATTTTTATGGATCATTGAAGGAACAATCAAAACTGGTCTCTATCAATGGATGTCAAGGCTCTATTGCAACTACAAACTGACCAATAGTATGATGCAATCTGTGAGTAGACATCAAGTTTTTAGATATCTTCCCACGAATACTTGGCAAAATGAGTATTTCATGATAATATATTGCAATATACATAATTGTATATTCTCAATATGAATGAATATATAATTAATATTCATATTGTACATAAATCTAACATACTTCATCATATTAAATGTACACATGAACACATAGCAATTGCGGTACATGTGGTTTATCGATCATGCTATTCAAGAGAACGTTTTTACGAAGCGAAAGGATATATTTGAAATGTGTATGAAATTTGGAAGGGAAAAGTACTATGGTAAATTTCATACATTTTATACAAATATTATGTCAAACGCGTACTAGTGGCCATGCAAAATGCAAGCAGTGCCGCATTTTTCACGTCGATTCTTTCCAAAAAGAAAAAAAAAAGGATGATATCCTGAACGCGACCAGCATCGTTTACTTATAAACTGACGATATAATAATTTTCTTTCGCTTTCGTGATGCACTTGATAATTACCAATGAACATCTTTGTTGCTTAATCATCCAGCAATGTTCCATCATCCATGTTATGATTTTTCATTTATGAAAAAGGGCTAATTGTTAATTTATACAAATCGAATGATTCAATCATATATTGTATACGATATATGTATGTTTATTAATAATTATTTTTGGACTATTTGCCTTTTACAATGTATGTTTTTCTTATACGTATTATTTATTTCATCACCATCATTCTGTTTCTTTTTTTTTTTTTTTTTTGATGAGAGTGATCGTGATAATAATTATCAATTTTGTGCAGATTATTTTATTTGTGCTTGGAATATTGAAGCTAAGTGTATGATATTGTTTAACTCGTGTTAACTTGACTGGTTATATTATATTTAAAAATGAATTTTTGCTGAAAAATCGTTGAGGAATATGAACAATGTAGAATATTGAAGATATTAAACACGCATGCACCACTCTTCATTATTTATTTTCTCTTTTTATTTCTTTTATATTTTTTTTTTCGTTTTATATCAAAGCGTTCATCATTCGTAGAAGGCTTTTTTCACACTCGTCGAGGTGTTCTCGTTGCGCGTGGTCCATTCTAAACGAGCTCGAGCATGCCACCAAGCCAAGTGTGATGAAGATGAATATATGTTCATATATATACACATGCTCAAACCCATTCACTCTATCTCTATTATATTTTCCCTGTGCAGTCGTGTATACTTTTGTGTCGGTTGGCGAACCTCGAAAGACATCATGCTAAGGTCTGGGAAGGGGGGGGGGTGTGTTTATCAGCCAAGAAATAAAAAAAAGCCGCTGCATTGTTGTGAAACAATCTGACACCTCACCTCGCGTCTTTTTCACCTGTTGCTGAAGAAAATTCTTGGCATTTGCTATATTTTTTATTAGATTTTTTTTTTTCTCTTTGAACTGTTTATATTGCTGTATAGTTGAAAATATTCAAAAGCAATATTTATGATGCAGTAAGACTCCATTTGTCTTGGATAAATATATTTAGGATAATACCAAACTTTGTCAATTTTATAAAAATTTAAATTTGGTCATTTTTATTTTTTCATCAGGTTAATTGAGGTTTTTGAACTCTTCACCCGGTGTAAAATAGACTTATTGATTTGCTTCTATAAATATAATAACATATATATTCTAAATGTGCGACGTTCATCGATCAATAAATTCGTTTCATATCTTTTAGTTGCTATGAAGTATTCTAAATTTACCGTGATAATATCCGTAATATATAATATTATTCATTTTTGCTTTGTGATATTTATCTTTGTAAGATTATCATACAATGATTATTGTATCGTAATTTATGATGAGGGACGTGTGTTGGTTACTATTTCTTCTCGACACAACATAACTTCCTCATTGGTGGGAATAACTTCCTTATATTTTTCGAGAAATACATCAAGTGGACAAGGATTACCACATTCTGGTAAAGGTTGAATAATAACTTGATCATGTCCACCAGTCCATAAAATAATCTGTAATATTTTAACTATATTAAATACTTTGAATTTATTTGAATTGATGAATTAAACTAAGAATAATATTCAAAGACTTACTTTTATATAATAACGGTTATTTCGATCTTGAAGAGTCTCAATTAAAAATGTAGATCCAAATTTTGGATAAATTGGATAATATAATTTAAGAACTCTAGCGAGTGCTATAATATTAGAGTCATGAGCTGAGTAAATAAAAGCTTTTCTATTCGATGGATTTATTGTGCCTGCTATGTGTTTTTGCATTTGCTGAGTGAATTCGTAAAGTAAAAAACCTACAAATATATAAAAATAACAATATAAACGTAATATTGTTAGTCAACAATTTGTATTTTAAAAACATACCTCCATTATAACGACGTAATTCTTTGGAGTAAGAGTGTAAATTGAAATATATCGTTGACATTTCTTTCATTGAATGAGGATAAACTTTCTTAGTCCAATCAGGTAATGTCAGATTGTGCGCAGTCTGAAATTAATTTAAAGTCTTTATGAATTATCCTTTTTAAATGAGTTTTTAAATATAATTTAAAATTATTATACTTGTTCTTCGAATAAATTATGCAACATTATCACATCTAATAGTGAATTGATTGGCTTTCCTGACTGATTGGCAATATATTCCATGTATTTATCATATTTGCCCACAATTTTTGCGACAGCATCACTTCGAATAACGTCTCCCATTGCCGCAGAATTTCTAGAAATTTATAAAATATATAAATATTAAATATTAATTAATATTAAAACAAGCACATGTTATTTTATTAATTGAATTATGTTTGAATAATTTTTGTTGGCTTTACTTACAAGGAACATTTGGATGGAAAAAATAAAAGGTCACGTGTGTGTGGCGTAGCTTTGAATGATATGGGTTGCCATTGAAATGATGGCAACCAAATTTGTTCGCCAACTGGTGGAAATAATCCAGCGAGGACAAGTTGCAATGCCATCTCCGATCTGGATATATCAGATGAGCGAGTATATACTTCACTAGGTAAATAATAATCACCGAGGAATGATCCATAAACCAATCGGAGCTTTCTTCCTAATTCATACATTCGTCGTTTTCCCGCCTAAAAATCATCAGCATTTTGAATACAGATTAATATCATTAATTGAACAAATTATTTAATGCAATTAAATTTATTATATATTAAATTAAATATTTAATATTTATTTTGTGCTCGTAAATATTTTTTATAGTGTGTAAAATAGCTAATTATTGTAACTTACATTGGTCAAGTCTCCATTATCAATAGGAAAATAAGAATGATTGCGATGAGGATCATTTGGATAATTTTGAAATTGACGTTCAGGAACTTTTTCCCCATGACGAAATATCTTAAATAAAAAATAAATTCCACAAAGAAATATTTGTATAATTTATATTCTAAGAAAATATATTTTTACTTACCACATGCAGAAGTTTTAGTTTAAGATCAGTATTTTGAGCGAGTCCAATAACTGCTTGATTAACAATTAGAGTTACAATTACAAATTGGGGCAATGCCATAGTGACAATTAGTATAAAATTATAATTATAAAATCAAACAAAGTTTATTATATATTTCTTCCATATAAATGAGAGTTCATTTAGTTTTATTTTTCAAAATTATTATCACAGATGGTCGCTAATAATTGTAAGTGAAAAAAAAGAATTCTTCATGTATTCACAGATTAGTTAGAGGAAAATGTGTCGCGTTGCAGAATAATTGTTGCACATTCTGACGTAGGTTCTGTTATGAATAAGTGAGAACATAAAAATACAATATTAATTTTTTGGCTCACAGTACATTTCCTTTCATGGCATTGTCGATAAAGAATTAATAATACTTGTATGTCGCACAGTATTTAACTTGAATGGATTTTTAATTATTTCTCAACATTTTTATCGTTATACAATAGTGCACGTTTGCTTGTATAAAATTCGATAAGTTCAAGTGTCAATTTCATTTCCCATGTTATCCAATATATAACTGTATATACCTTTATTATTTTATTCTTCGTGGAATGTTTATCTTCGAAGTAGAAAACTAGATAGAAAATTACTAAATTTGTTTCTAAAAACATTTATCAATTTTATTTTATCAACAAATCTAAAAACAAAATAAATTCTTATACAATATAAAAATCAATGGCGTAGTATTTCTGTTATACTAGTGATTTGCATATCAATTTCCATTTGATGTTTTTCATCCAGTTGTATAATTTATAAATTCCAAACAAAATTAACTAAATTTATTTTTGTTTAAGAAAAAAAAAAAGTTAACTAAAAAAATTCCTCAGTGTATTTTTTTCTCAATCATTGATTGTTTTTAAATTCACAATAAACTTCTTTATTACTCTTCATCTTATCTACCTTAACTTAATTAAAAGTCAATGAATAAAATTTAATTAATGAGATGAAGCTCATAAATTTAACAAATAATGAATTTGCTGTATTGAACGACGTTCCCATGTTCTTAGACATTCACATTGAAAAACTTTTGTTTTTTTACCATGATGATTATGAATGTGTATTAACTCGTCATGGCATTGATTAACTTCATCAACATTGGGAATTACATCGCTGAGAATGTTTAAAAATTGCTCAAGGGGACAAAGTTCATTGCAGCCAGGTATACGTTGATTAATGAGCTGTTCAGTCACGCCAGTCCACAAAACTATCTGCAATATTAATAAGATTAAATGTAATTAATTTTCAAATTGAACCAACTGTAAAATACAAAAAATATTTGGAGTAATTAGTTCATTGATATTTTAAGAACTAACTTTAATATAAAAGACGTTTCTTTTCGTCTTGAAGTGTTTCAAAAATAATGGCAGAACCGTAACTTGGTATAACTGGATTTTCTAAACCGAGGGCCCTTGACATGGCAACGACATTAAATTCGTGAGCAGCATAAAGGAAAGCTTTTCTGTTAGACGGCTCTAGAATACCGTCACGCAATGCTTTCATGTTTTCAGTAACTTCACGAAGTAAAATACCTATTGAAAATAGGAATAACAAAAGTAATTATGATGATTTTTAGCTAATATTCATCAATAACAATTAATATCTAAATTCATTTATGATTAAATACATACCGCCATTCAGACGTTTTAAATGTTTGGTGTATGATCGTAAATTAAAATCTAATATAATAATTTCTTCCATTGGATTTGGATACACTTTTTTAGTCCACTCTGGCAACGTTAAATTTTGTGCTTTCTAAAAACAATTATCGTTAATTTTAAACATTAACCACCATTGATTGATGTGTGGTATTTATTATTATTGGAAAAACTGCATTCGTGTGAATGTAAGAATGAAAAATCTAGTGGATAAATATTATACCTGCTCTTTGAATAAATTATATAAATAAGTGACAGCTGATGTCGTTTCTACCAGTTTTCCTGAGTGTTTACTTATATACTTCATCGTATCACTGTATTTGGCAATGATTTTTTTTGTACTGTCACGCATGAGAAATTCTTTGTACACTTTGATGTATCTGTAAATTAATTGATAAAATTTAGTAATTGAATGATTAATTTAGCTGATGGATAATTTAAATTTTCTCATCGTATTATGAATAGAGAAGGAATTTTGTTTATTTATATTAATAATAAGTTGGAAGATAGAAGTATGTTTTGTGTACTTACTGTGGACATTCATTTGGAAAGAGAAGATTGTCTTGTGCATTTGGTACAGAAACTGTAGATACAGGCAACCACTGTAAACTCGGATTCCACATTTGCTCTTCACTTGGAGGAAATAATCCTGCGAGAACAAGTTGCAAGGACATCTGTGTTCTCGGTATGTCAGTTGAACGAGCAAAAATTAAACTAGGCCAGTAATATGGACCTAAAAATTCGCCATACTTTTCACGAAGCATTATTCCTATTGTATATTCACGAAGCTTCCCCTCCTATAATTGAAATTGAAAATAACTTTTAATGAAAAATTATTAAATTGATATTTATTGAAATTAATAAATTCAATATATTCAATTTAATTAAATCCATCAAGGTCTTTTAATAATCCATTCGGTCAATGTTATTATTCGCATAATTGTAGTATATTTTTTTTTATTTAATATTAATAGCTATTAAAATGGAATTAGTAAATTGTAAATATATTCCACAATAATTATGTTAATTTTTTTTTAATGACGCATTTATTGCTTTGATCTTTATTATTATAAATTTTATTATATATTTTTAGTTTAAATTTCGCATGGAATTTATTGATTATTAATGTTTATTGTTAGTAAAGAAATCGTTATAGAGAAATGTTTATTTTTAATTTAATATATTGAACAGTATGTAGTGTTAATAATTATGCGACTGCTGGTAGTCTAATTAAAGTCGGCTCAACGTAAATTAATTCCCCTTTCGCAAGATTACCATCTTCGTTCATAATTTGCTCTGCAATAAACTCTAAAGTAATCGTAGAAAAATGAGAAGAATGTATAGCAGCAGCAGCAGCAGCAGCAGCAGTAGTAGTAGTAATTGTAATAGTAATTGCAGATTTACAATCTATGATTTATCATTAATTTTTTTTATTACGTTTCCAAGAAAATTTAGCAGACGTAAGATGATGCTATCATTCAGAAAAAGGACAAGCACACGTTAGATAAAAATAATATACAAGAGAATCAGTGAATATATTATAGTTGTAGATATGACAAATCTCTTGGAGTGAAAAAAAAAAATATCTGAAAGATATTTATCGAAAATTTGCTCACATGATTATTGTAACCAATTTTAAATATGATAAGTCACGTTTGCATACAAGTCAACAAATGAATTTACATAATGTCATTTTTTCGAAATAGGTAATGTTCATTTTGAAATAACATCTCTAGACTTCTATCTATTTTGATAAGAGCACTAAGAAAAAAAAAAAAAAATGATAGAATGATGAAAATAAAAAAGAAAAAATAATAAAAAAAAAAAAGAGAGAAATGAAGATTGATGAACGTAGACATTGGTTGAGACGTTGGAGGTGGTGTGTTATTGATTCTTACGTCTCGTCAGAGATTAATTTTGTACAAGACGCATTATAAAAATTATATAGTGGATTAAATTCCAGCAATAATAAATTAAACAAATTAACTTACATTTGTCAAGTCTCCACTGTCGACGGGATGATATGTGTGATTTCTGTATGGATCATTTGGATAATTTTGATATTCTTTATGCGGCACTTTATCACCATGACGGAAAAGCTAAAGATTAAATTTTAAAAATAATTCTTAAATAGAAAATAATTAATAATAATCCCAGTCCCAAACAAAATTTGATTCAACTGCATCACAACATTTAAAAAATTCAATTTAACATTAAATTGAATAAATTATATAAATTTCTATTTAATTTTTTATCAACAGAAAAATGAAAGACGTATTTTTATATATTAGATATTCATTTGATGCTTTTTATGTATAATTTAAAAACTTTTTTATTTACCACATGCAACAGCTTGACTTTCAGAGTTGTCCCATCAAGTCCAATGAATCCTTGGATAATAAATAAGGTCACAAATAAAATTTGAATTGGTGCCATTACCAATTCAAACAACAATTAAAGCAATAAAAATCAAAAATAATTATATCATAAAATTAAATTTCTAAATCTCTCACATTGAACTAGAATTTTACTGATAATAAAAAACAAAAGAAAGAAAGAAAGGAAGAAAGAAAGAAAATTATCACTAAAAACGAATGATAAAAATATTTGACAGACACCAAATCACAAAATTTAATGACGTTGTTTCGTTATCAATTCTTTTATAAATAAAATATATATTACGAACAGTTTATAATCTGGCACATGCCAGGTGAGAAAGACAATCACAAGTGGGGGCAGATGACAAGTGTCGAGGATTATATATAAACATTCAAATGTTTATAAAGTTGCTTTTAATAGTATTCCCTAGATTTTACTTCCTTGAATGAGCTGTTTTCAAATCCATGATAAACGTCACATGTATATACTTGTTATAATAAGTGGGGAGCAATGGAGACTGATGAAAATCTCCACAAATCCATTCACGGATCTTAGTGAATGCTAAACTTATCTATCTACATACAAATGTATTTTTAATACTAACAATACCATGCTCTTGTTTAAATTAAATCACATTTAATCAACTATTAACTACAATAAAGTTTAGGAGTCATTTTATTAATATAACTGTTTTTTTTTTTTCGCTGTGAATTATTTAGTGTCTTTATGTTGCATAGATTCATTAGGATATAATGAAAATTATTAATTAACTAATCATTCAATATTGTTTCAAGTAAATATTTTGGTTTTATAATACTTGATTAAAAATTATTTTGACAAATGCTTGATAATCATATTAAGTATATAAATAAAATTTTTATGTTGATTAATTAATAGTGTGTCTCTATAGTTTATCCATTTGTAAAATTAAGATAGTTGAAGATGAGATTCAAGAGCAATCATGTCAAGTTTATGGACTATATCCTGTAGAAAGAGCTTTAGAAAGTTCAAAATGAGATGCGTTCTGGTTTCGACATTGGATTGAATGGTTTTTCTGTCTATTTGGTCTTTTTCTTTATTGGATTTACCGCAAATACGCTTTACCAAATGGAGCTTGATCACAGACGAAAAGTATATTAGTATATGGAGGATAAAAAATTAAATAACAGAATAAATTAATAATATATTTTCTTATTAAGTATATAAAATATTTTATAATTATGATTTGTTATTAAGGGTAAAAAAAAAATGAGAATATTTATGAAACAGGACGTTTATTTATAATAATACGTATGTTTGTATATACAATATCCGTTTTACCTTTCTGAATATTGATCGAGTCTTTTGGCCTTCGATTGGGTTCGATTGCAATCGATCTTTTTAATCTGTTCGCTTGATCGCACCAGACAAATCCGCTAATGACTTTTACTATTCAAATATATTACTGGAATTTTATGTTATGATAAATAATTTAATATAAATATCAATCTATTTGTCAGACATATCGTTATTTTCTATTCAATAATTGTGATTGATTATAAATTTTATGATCTCTCATTAACTTTGAATTAGTACGAAAAAGAAAAAATTGTATATTAATATTGCGATTGATGAAATTTTAAGAATAAAGAACTTGAATTATTAATGACATTCTGCCTTAGTTTTCCATCGAATTGGTAAATTTATAAATTATGAAAATTAATATTATACAATATTAATTATAATTTTTTTTATATTTTCCTCATCAATATAAATTACCATAATTTATAAAAAAATTGAAAAAATAAATATTTAACATTCCATATTGATTGATTTATATTATTATTAAATTGATATATTTATTACATGTTGATAGATTTATTGACAGTCAAGTAATTATTAAATGTAATAAAAAATTGTAAATGAGTGTCAATCTCATGAATAAACAAATATATTACACAAATTGCCTATAACTGACGTCAAAGGAATTTTTAATTATCTTTTGGTATTACAATGTTGTTGATTATTTCATTTATTTTTTATTTATTTTTTTTTATTTTTATAATTTTCTCATAATAATTAAAACCATCGATATAATTACTTGCATATCGTTGCCAATAAATAACAATATGTAGGTGTGTTTATTGACATGAATCATAATGAATTATTTTTTTATCAAATCTCGTGATTTTATTATGTGCATTATAAATAGTAATTGAAATGAATTAATATTATTACAATCACTGCGTTATAATTTATATATAAATGTTATGTGTCTATATATATATATATATACTTTGAAATATTACGTAACGTAATTGGCATCGTACCAAATTATTTACTTTATGTAAATATGACCTTGGAATTTATTGGAGTGAATGAGGCAATTAGAAAAGAGATTGAATGTATGCAATTTTGTATATAAAATTTTTAACTGTCCCTGACGATGTAAATAATTTACATATATACCAAATATATATACATATATATATTCACATGTAACATTTACTGGATTCATATGATGTATATAAAATCTGTGAATTCGTTATATGCAAATATGGAAAAATACATAAAATTTTTTTTCCTTCCACTCTGATAGAACACAAAAAATTATACATATTCACATTGTGAGATGATGTAGAATGATCGGAATTTTATTTTTAAATTTCATCCCATAAATGTCAATAGAAGATTTATAAAACATAAACCTTCTAAATGAATATAAAAAAAAAAAATATCCATAGAGGAAGAAATATAAAATCTTAAAAGTTACATCATCAGTGATTCTGGTATACGATAATAAAATGAATCAACATATACATAATGTAAATGTGCTTTAAAGCGAATCTTAATTCTGAATTGCATCATTAAATTATCAAACATCCTTTGTGATAAATAATCTCACCTAAAGTATATAAAACATTTACAAAACAAACAATTTATCAAAGAAATATCATCAAAATCATCAGAAGCAAAAATAAATATATAAATTATATCAATATTTTTATTACAAAAGTCTAGTATATAACATCACACAAAACTCAAAAATTATCAATAGTATTTTTTCTCCCCATATTTACATGACTAAATAATTTACTAGAAAATAACAAAAAAATTAAAAGCACAAAACAGCAAAATAATTCACAAGACTTGTTTGAAATACAACAAATTTTTATTTTTCACAAACCAAATTTTTTCTTTTTTACAAATAAATCCATCCATATGAATTCAATGAATCTATAAACATAAATTTTTACAAAAAAACATTATTATTATTATTATTATTATTACTATTACTATTATAACTAATATATTAGTACTATTACTATTAGTATTACTATTATCATTACTAGTACTATTATTACTAGTACTATCATTACTATTATCACTATTACCACCACTATTATTACTCAAACTATTATTATTATTATTATTATTATTACTATTGCCATTAGTATTATCATTATTACTACTACTATTACCATTAGTATTACCATTATCATTACTAGTGCTATTATTACTATTATTACTAGTACTATCATCACCATTATCACTATTACCACCACTATTATTACTCTAACTATTATTATTATTATTATTATTGCTAGTACTATTATTACTATTTGTACAATTATTATTTCTATTATTACTGCTAGTACTATTATTACTATTTGTACAATTATTATTTCTATTATTACTATAACTTACTACTATTATCACTAATTGTACTATTATTATTTCTATTATTACTATTATTACTATAACTTATTATTATTATTATTATTATTATTATTATCGCTATTACTATTATTATTATAACTAATATATTAGCACTATTAGTATTACCATTATCATTACTAGTACTATCATTACTATTATCACTCTTATTATTATTATTATTATTATTATTATTATTATTATTATTATTATTATTATTATTATTATTATTATTATTCACAAAGCTATCAAAGTGTTTTTACGAGACGAAAAGGCATACATAACTATCCAAGTTGAAATAATACAATCCTGATATGAAGCTCGTTGAACTCTGAATGCTCACAGAATTGAGAAACTACTGTGAATAGATTTATACATATATGACAACATTGCAGTAGCCTAAATATATACATATATATATATTTCTACATATATAATGCTTATGAGTTTGGTTCAAACGAAATGTTTGCATGCTTTAGCATCAGAGCTTTCATTGTGTTTATCAGCCTTTGATAATTCGATTGGTAAATACATTCATATATATTTATGAATTTATATCTGCATCATGACGTCTTGATATTATTTGTTCGTCTGTAATGTATATAACAATTGTTCTTCAAGTTCCTTATCAATTCAAAGTTATTAATATATGTGTATATAAATAGATATTATTTGAGTTGGTATGTGTAAATATCTTTGTTTATAACGTTTCACTAGACTCAAGACAACTCGATGTACATATATATTTTTTTATTATATTGTATATATAGTTGTGTGATAGATACTTTCACTGGTGCATTGCACTCTCGAAATTGTATTTATGTGGTCGCGATGAATTGGTAAGCAGTACAGTAAGGAAATGTTATGTGTAAATAAACATATCTTTATATGTTTATGCAGTAAATATATAGAGATATACATAAACAGTATTTGTTTATATAGGTATATGAAAGGGCATAGAAAGATATAAAGTGGAGGAAGGTTGCAATTGAATAAACGTATCGACAGACGTCGACGAGACGAGGCGCCATCAGTGGCATGCCATTGCACAACTTCTCAATGTGAATTGAATGCTGAAGAGGAGAGAAATACCACAGAAACGTGCATAAATCGTAAATGAAATCAGATCACTGTTGTTATATACTTTATTTATTTATATTTATATTTGTTATATAGAATTTTATGTGTGTGATTTATTTATTTATTTATTTTTTTTTCAATTTATCAATATGACTGCATCCTAGTTGAAATTTTTGTGCTTTTGTTTAGTTTTCTAGTAGTCGATTAAATATTCTGTGGCACTCGTTGGCCTATCGATTCTACTTTGATACTGGAGATAACCTCTAAAAATCTAGGATTGAACCTAGTTCGATGCTTTTTACACTCAACACAACATTGTAATATTTTATTTCATAATAAACTTGGACGCAAGTTCCTAGAATGGAAGATTTGGCAATATGTCATTACTTCGAGGTGTTGTATTTTCTATTAAAATATTTCTAAACAACTTTTCTTGCTCCTGAAGAACCTCATACTGACTACCAAGAATGAGGTTTAAAGTAGCATACAAATTTCGATTCAGGCAATTTAAACTTTATTTTGTTTTATTGTATATTTTAGTTTGACTAATCAATGAGTGTTTTGATATTTTTAATATTTCGTAGGGATTTGAAATGAAGAAATACTTAAAATTGATGAATATTATCCATATAGATAGAGTTAGTATTTGATTTTTAATATTTTTTCCTTTTTTTCTTTACTTAATTAAGTTCAGAAGTAAAATTTCGTCTAGGTCAATGGCAAATGTTTTATAAGCTGAAAGTTATACTTTGAATCATATAGTTCCAAGTTAATTCCAAGGTGTGCTTTGTTACATATATATGTCCATCTAAAATTTTTTTGTTCGTCAGTTTAATTATAAGTGAGATAGAAAAAAAAAAAAGGTCAAAAGCAATGAAGCGTGTTTTTTCTTTTTTTTTTTTTTTTCTATTTTATATTATTAATTTTTTTTCTGTTATTTAATGACATTAACGCCCCAATGATTATTAATCATTAATGATAATGATAATAATACACGAGATATTGTCGTAATATTTTTCATTTTATTATTATATTTGTTTTGTTATAAATGTAGTAGTAAAACAATTAATCAAATTAATTGGTTCGTACAAATTTGATTAGCTAAATAAATAATTAATGGACTCTGGGTTTGTGTACTGTGCAATATTGAAACATTCGTTTTACGTATATATATTTTTGAATAGCATTACAATGACGTCGTAGAAATTTTGATGTTATTTCGGGTCACGTGTCATTGAGGCCAGATCAAGTTTTGCTACGCGGCATAAAAAAAAAAAAACATGACAAAGAGATGAGAAAAAAAGGGTTACACTGAAGTATACATATATGTATGTATTTATCTATATACATATGTATAACAATTTTGTATATGTATGTATGTTATATGTATAGGTTTTATATAATATATTGAACCTGTATCAACTCATCTATTCGTGTGTATATTGTTAACCCAGTTTTCATGACAGTACTGCTCGATTTCGTTTGTTTGTATTTTTTTTTTTTTTATTCTTTACTATTCGCATTCTTTTTCAATTTCGTTGCTCACACTATACAACGTTCACGTTAACGATTTCCAAACGAGGAAGAGACTAACGTTGCGTAATCCACTGTGATTTTCCAATAAAAAACTTCTTTTAATCTCTTATAAAGAAAACAAATTTCTTCAATAAATATCTGCATTTTATTTTGCACTTCCGCATGGATTTTTATTGACTATGTATATATATTATATACATATGTATGTACATATTCGTCGGGTTTATTTTCTGTAAATCTGGAAATCCATAAAGGAACAGAAAAGGAAAATATCTATTGATTTTAAGGGCAATTTTATATAAGAAAATTCAATTAAAATTTTTTTTTAAATTGAAATTGTGTATTTTTTTTGTTTTTTTTTTTTTGAGTGGTTTAATAATTTTTAATCAAGTTGAATCAATGATTTTTATTTTTTCTCCATTATTTCATTTGTCATTATAACTTTTGCATATGAAAAATAAAAAAAATTCATTGCACGTTTAAATGGCTAAACTTTGAAGAATAAATTTAATGTTGATAAAAATTCGCCCTCGACATCGTTCCTCTCATGCATTACATACACATGCACATTGCGCATACTTTACAGCCATGCGCGCTGTTTTTGACATTGAACTTTTAGCAGTTACGTAGCCAAGTGTGTTATGCAATTGCGAATCAGGAGCGAGGATTAAATCGCATTTTTGGAAGTATATAATTATAACTCTATCTTCATTTTTATTTTTAGTTTCTTTTTCTTCTAAATTTAATCAAAGATTATTCTCAAAAACCATCAGAATCTTAAATTCCACCATTCTAAATAATGAAATATCAAAATAAATTTCCAATTTCTCACATTTAATTCATCAAATCTTAATAAATAAAAATATAAATGAAAGAATATAAAATATTAATATTATTATATTATATTATATTATAAATAATAATATTATTATTAATATTATAAATTATTTTTAATAGAAAAACTGGTTTTAGTGTCCTAATATTTTCGTAAAGCTGAAAAAAGAAATACTCACGTGTCAGATATTTTTTTTTTTCATTTTATTTACTATAAAAAAAATTATTTATAATTTATGTTAAATAAATTTTATTATTATTTCAATAATAATTATGTTGTCCAAAAAAAATCAAGCAATGTAATTACAATTATCAATGTGTCGTTTTATTACAATAATAAAATGATTAAATCGATTTAATAACAAAAAAAAGTCAAAATTTCATAAATTTGGAACATTGGATTTGACTATATCTTTAGAATGGCTGTCTCTATGAAAAAACTGTAAGAGACCTTTTTTGTAGAGCATTCGATTCCCCACAAGAATACCCTATGAGCTTATCTCTATGATGCGCAAATGCCGAGCTACAAAAATCCAAAAGAAAAAAAAATATTTTCCCATATTATTCAAATAAAAAAACAAAAATTACGATGAAAAATCTCTTAACATTAAAATTAATAGCAATTTCTTTAAATGAAAAAAAAAAAAAAAAAAAGTTACCTAATATACCTACACATGTTCTAAAATTAGTAATGATGATGAATATACGAACGAAATAATTTAGCCTTGGCCCATCATGAACAACTGACCTAACTTACAAAGTATAGACGCAGAAATCCTGGAGCTCGATCGACCTTCTCAAGTGTCCTGACATAATTATGGATTTATTTACACCCACATCTATACATATATACATACATATACCTATACACAGTACATAACATGCCATTAAACATATACATAAACGTCTATATACATATAATTCAGCTATTCTAAGGATAAATTGGATACATCAGTGTAAATAATTATTCTCTCATTAATATTCACATTTTGCACGTGTATGAATTTATATAAGTGCAACACAGTATTAATATAACAGCCTTTAATTAATTGTTTATGGTTTCTCAAGTGTGTTTTGTCTTCTTTACGATGTTATATATATCGTTGTCAAAGATCGATGTGTATATATTGCTTGGAAAGCTTGAGGGGATTGAACTACGTCACTCCTTATACACAGCCTCCTCAATTCATTCTTCGTTGAGGGACTGACGACCCACTTTAAACGAAAGACTCTGAAGCTCACGAATAGATAGACATCTAAAACTTTATTCTCATCAGCAATATATACGTGTACATACACTGTATGTATGTATGTATGTATAATATTTAAATTAATACATGTATGTTAATGCATTAATATATTATATGTACCTTAAAGAGTTTATCGAATAATTATTATGGCAATAATTATTTTTTTTTTTTACCTTTGTAAATAATTATTTTATATTTTTTTACTTTTCATTGTGGGAAAAAAATTCACTTTATAATCTTGAAATTAATATTATTTATATTATATTTTGATAATAATTTTCATAATTTAATAATAAATTTATTAAATCTTTTAATTATTTGTTGAAATTAATTGTTATAATGAAATTATTTTTTTTTTTTATTTAAGTAAAAAAAATATTGCTGAATTTTTTTTTCTTTTTCATGATGTAATGTTTATTGTGTGTTTTAAATAGTTTATTATTTATTAATATTTGATATTTGTATTTTTGATTATATTTATTTTATTAGAATTTTACTTCAATTATTTTATTATTTAATATATTGCAACACAAATGGGTTTCTTGTTTTCTATTCTAAAACTTAATCCATATTCCAAACTTGTATTCATTATTATATTTTCTCATATATCTAAGATTTATTTATCGATTCCAAGGCAATTAATGGCGGTAAGAAGATTAAAAAAAAAATATTAAAAAATCTTATAAACTAAATGAAATAAAAATCCAGATATTTACTTATCTATTTTTATTAATCATAAAAATTTTATTAATTTTTCTTCTTATATTTATCTTCTTATACTTTTAAGATACTAATATCTATATACATGCATCGTCAATTTTTTTTTTTCATATTTTTATTACGGTTATTTATCTCGTAAACTTTTTCGATAAAAATAAAAAAAAATAAATTATTATATTATATCACCAAAGCAATTGAGAAATAAGATAACGTTGTGATATTATATGTATACACGGATGGATTTGTTGTGTGAATTTGTGGTAGTTAGCTGTAGATAATATTTTACACAATTTTTTTTTTGTTGTGTCTTTATATTATTTTGCTTATTATAAAAATGCTTCAACAGCAAGTAGATCATGATAGTCATGATATACAGTTGATATTCATCCTATTTATACGCCAAGTAGTTAAGAAAAAATAATTTATACACATATATAAATATAATATAAAAGAGATCTTTTTAAACATTTTTTAAAAGCGAATCTCTAATAATGAGATAACTACTTGTAATTATAATAGCGGTCCATGTGGTTGTTTTGACATTCCCTCTGGTATCATAATGTTATATATATGTATTTATATATGTATAATAGCCGTAGTTTATTTACAGAGTTGTGGGAAAAGTTGAGAATTAAATAGCAAACATGACTTCCATTATCAATCTTTTTAATTCGTGTGTATTATTTTCATATTAATTAATTATATTTTTTTAAACTGTTATACTTAATCCGAGAGTAATAAATGGAGTATTACGATAATTAGGTTTAGAGGGAGGGTGAAAGAAAAAATATACATGTAGAGTATAAAAAATGTAAATTAAAAGTGTGGAAGTTTAATAAAAAAATAAATTCTCTAAACATCAATTAATTAAAAATAGACATAGGATATATTTTTGTTTATTTTTCGATTGACGATTTAATTTGAAGGGTTGTATTTTTAGTTATATTTAATGATACAATAGTTGCAGATTTATTTATTTTTTTTTATTGTTAAAAGTTTCTATTTATTTCATCTTTTTATTCTTATACCTTTGTCAATATTTCTGTGTTTTATTTTCTCTTATTCTTTTCGTTAATATTGCGCAGGTGTATTGTCAAGAAAGAAAGTGTTGTCATGTGGAAAAGCGGAATTTAATAATATTTTTCAACGTTGATATGAGTCTAAATAAATAATAAAAAGAAGAAAAAAAAAAAAATATAAAAGAAAAATAAAAAATAAATTATAACCACAAAGAAAAAAAGTTTAGATTCGCCTTGGAAATTTTGTTTTTGTTTTTTTTTTTCAAGTGAAATAATTTATCCTATTGACACTCAGACATACAATTCGATCGTTTTTGGCTCACCAAGTCGAAAAACCGTACGGCAATTTTCCCGTCAGTTCATTTTATTGAGAAAACCGTCGACTTTTACACGCTCGAAATAAATTTAGAAGAGATGGCGGCGGTGCAGGCTATAGAGTGTGTAAAGTATAATATTAGATAGAGTATATGTTTTATATGTATACATAGATATCATGTACATAAGTGTGTATATGTGTGTATTATACATGTACATATGTGAATTGATTTTTACTGATGTGTGTTGACAAAGTCTTTTAAAATCGTTTAGCAAAATTGATCTTTGGCAGTGGAAGATTGAATAATTAAATTTATATTTATTATAATAATTCATAATTTTTTATTTTATTTTTAATATAAACATTGATATTATAGCACATATGTGAAATTAACTTTAATATATAATTTATATTAATTCAGTCATTTGGGAATTTTAGTTTAGTTGATTTATTTCAATTAATTCTCGATAGAATAAATTATTTTAATTTATCATACACTTGTGTATTTATTATATAAATTTATTATCATTTATGTGAATTATTTTTGGTATATTATCTCGGATATGATTTATCCATTCATTAAAGAGAAAAAAAAATTTGAATTAAATCAATTAAGCTTCATTCAATCCCCATTATATATTGAATATGTTCATTTTTATTTACTATAATTTTTTAATTTTATTTTTTTAAATTATATTGAAATGTTTTGGTAAAAAAAAAATGGTCAAATATTTTTTTTTATACATTTTAAATCATGTTGAATTATTTATCTATACATTGAAATAAATTATTTTACATTTCGATGTAAGTATTATAAATAATTTATTCCTTGAGATTGAAAAAAAATATTTGAAATTTATTTGGGATAAATTCTTTTGTATTTTATCGCACAATATTATAGTGATGACAGAGGTTTTTTCGTCTCCATTATTTTTTCAGTATTCCCACGTCAACCATTCTCTGGTAGTCACGTTATACGCCTGCGTCTGAGCATGAACGTGGTATAACTACTTATAACTGATACACAAAATAATTTACTGATGGTTATAGGTGTAGTAGACTCTTGAGACCAATTGCAATACTTTCAAAAACTTCTCAAAATATAAAAATATTAAAAATATATTTTTTTTTTTTCTTGTATGTCTAGTGTATGAAGCTTTGTAATAGTGTAGTAGTCAGGGTCATTTATACCGCCAGACTCGTCACAACGTTTTGTGTGATGTGCATGTATGCGAGTCTATGAAATAATATCTCATAAATCTTTTTCTCCGACACTTTTTTTGCGGTTAAAAATAAAATAAAATGTTAAGAGTAATGTCCGTGAAGTAAGAATTCACTCATGAATGTGAAAGACGAAAGGATCAAAGAAGAAAAAAAAAAATGTGAAGATTTTACATTCTCTAGTTCATCGATTGCACACGTATATCTATATTCTATGCGTGTAAAATGCTGCATAGAAATTTTTTCAGTATATACTACTACTACTACTACTGATGCTGCTGCATGTGCCAGTAAAAATTTTGTATTCGATGCATAATCGATTTGGTGAAAATATTCTTGAGAAGAAATAAATCATGTGAAAAAAAAAATAAAGGTCTGAGAAATTTAGGGCATATGTTTCAAACGTGTTCAGACACGTTGGAATACAACAGTTTTATATCAATACATCATATGCACTTGTGTAGATATAGAATAAAAATTTTTACGCATTGGAATATTTGAAAAATATCTCTTTGATAATAAATTGAGTTTGTGTTTATGGATTTAAAAAAGTGATTCAAAATCAGATTATTTTTCCTACTTCTAACTTCAATAACTCTTCATAGGATGATAGAAATCTATAAAAATATGGTCTTATTTTGTGCGCCAAAGTCTGCTGCACAATTTTGTACATATATACTGACACCTCCCACGCTTTGGATAGCGATAATTAAGACTAGAATATTAAAATATCGAAAAATGAATATTAATTATACCAAATAATGTATGAAAAAAATAGTTCAATTAACTTCATAAATTTATTTTACACAATTCTTTGGTTTGTTAATTATTTATATATACTATGGTTACAATTTTGATAGATTTACATCCAAATTTAGAATATCCAATGAGATATAATCATGTAACATGCAAAAAAAAAATATATATTTGAATTTCTTTTTCCCTGGATGGTCACTTTATATCCAGTTATAGTCAAAAGCCGTTTCGCTGATAAAATCGGTAAGAATCGCAAACATCCTTCACATATCCCGAAATCCATTTGCAAATAGTGAATGAGTTTATATACATACATACATACATACATACATATATGTATACATTTAATCCAATAATCCGATCCTCCTACAAAAATAAAAAAACTGCATTTCTCATATAAGAATTTTTATTTCATAATAAGAAAAAATATGAAAATAAGTTATACAACTATTTATTCTCGAACAATGAATAATATTCTGAATATTATTGCCTTGACCTAACCGCACGCTCATCTTTCCAATACTTCCGTGAAGCTTTTTACGATATAGTATTCATATATATTTATGTATGTCTGCGCATAGATATAGTTGCAAGGATCCGCTGGGCAGGATCAGTTATGTACCAAGCATTGAACGAGCACAGTAAAAGTATACATTGGTGCTACGAGAAAAAGACAAGAAATTGTGAGTATATAAACGATGAGAGCTTTCGAAATAGAGGGACTTCGTATGTCCCTTTATTATTCCCTTCATTCCTCTTTCGTTTCATCGCGCTTTCTCTCTTTCGTCAATCCCTTTATTTCGTTGCCCAGTGCAGTGTGTTGTCGCTTATTCGCTCTCTTGCCGCGGAGGCTGCGCGGAAAAATCGATAGACGAACCGGCGAGGAGCGTGAGACTCGAGCGCACATCGCGCAGTCAGCGTCAGGCCGGCGGTCCTGAGAATACGCGAGAGAAAATTATTATTGTGACAGAAGAGACCGCCGTGTTAGCGTTCTCTCGTTGTCATTGACAACTTCATTCTTTATTTATATATTTATTATTTACCGTTGCATCTGCCTGTTAGTTTTTCTCAATATTTATATAAGAGAATTATTTCAGGGATTTATTTACAAATTAAAATGTTACTTTTATTCGATATTGATTATCAATGATAATTTTTTTCTGTCAATTTCTTTGTTGGTTATTATAATTGACGCGTTGTTATTCACACCACGTGGTTTGTCTGTATATTTCTGATGTATTTGAAGGGAAGTACATTCCGATGGACATTGGAGAGCGTTATATTGATGCAGCGCCGTGTAAAAACGTGACGAGATTGTGATGGAATAATGTATAGTGAATTTCATGTGGATATTAAATAAAGAAAAATAATTCTTTTCTTTTTTTTTTTTTTCCTTATTCAATTTCACTATTATTTTTTTTTATACAGAACATTTATATTGACTGATGAAGAGAGTGATTTGTTTGATGAATTTCTTCTTGGTGATGATATATAATTGTTAGTTGAATATTTTTTAAATGTATGAGAGAAAAGAGTTGATGATAAATTTGTGGTAGCTTTTTTTTTTTCTTTGGTTTTATTAATGTGTGGAGAATATGAATATTTTATTTATGTATCTACTTTTTTTTTTCTTTTTTTCATATGTTGTATATGAGATGTGATACTTGACAGGAGCTAGACACATTTGCTTTATCATTTTTCATACTTCATTGCTCAACGTCATGGATGACTTGTCAAACTGTCACACATAGGAACATTGTTGCTATCAATATACACCCTTATGTTTATAATATAACATAATTAATACAGTGAGTTTATTAATTTCAAATTAATTTAATATTATCGTTTAATAAACAAATAATAATATTAATATATAATAATTTATTATATATTAATTTATAATTTATTATTATTTTTTAGTAGATAAAAACGAATGAAATTGAGATTAAATTAATTTTATTGTTATATTTTATTGTTTGAATTTATTTATTAAATTTATAGTTATTTTTAATGTATATATTTAAGTGCTCTTTTATGTTGTTTATTATATGTTAATTGATTTTTAAAATTGCAAAAAAGGATATAGAAAAAAAAAATACTTGTTTGATAGATTTATATGAACGCATTTTATTAAAATCGATTTGCGTCGAGTACTGTGATGCAATATTAATTAATCGTTGATATGTATACATGTATATAAATGTATATATATATATATACATATGATTATAAACATGTGTATATGCAACTTGCAAGATGGAATCGATCGGAAGCTTTGCTTGCATGAAGGAAATCACGTACTTTGAATTTATCATTGTTACATTTTGAGATTTTGTCTTTCTCTATTTTTTTTTTTTATTTTCTCTTGCTGTTTCTCTCATCTACGTTGTCTCTTTCTTCTTGCTCTAAGGTCAATGACCTTTCACTACAATCCCGTGTTGCTCCTGAGGTCACGTTGTCGTTTTCCATCCCTTTATAATGCGTATTTTTATCATTATAATATATACAATTTATTTTTCCAATAATGAATATAATTATTTTTCTCTTTTATTTTATAATTTAATTATTTATTTGTTTAACCGCAAACAGTTGCGGTTATAAATATTATTTTATAATTATTAAATAATATAATTGACATTTCTGATTTTAATTATGTATTTTTAAATATATTTTATATATTCGTGTGGGATTAATTTAAAATAAAGTTCATTTGACAGGGAAAATAATTAATTTTACAATATATAAATTGAGTGACGTTAAGTTTATATATGCATTAGTGTAAATGCATATTTTAATTATACATATTAATTTTAAATCTATATAAATTAGTAAGTTACATTGATATAAATGATTGTTAAAAAATAATTACTTATTTAATTTTATTTCAAAGATTTAATTGACGAAATAAAATAAAAATCAAATTTTATTTAATAACTCAAATCCTAATATTAATTAATAAATATTAAAGCCATATAAAATTTATTTTATTTCATAGCTCATAAAAATTGGGCCGATTGATAAATTGTTTATTCAGTGATAACAATAATAGAATATAATAGTCGTTTCACCCCCGTCAATCCAAAATTTTTTTTTTTTTTTTTTTTTCCATTGTCTGGAACATAAAATTAAATCAATTGACTTTATACCCCCACGTGCACAATCAAAAAGCAAAAAATGATCTAAAAGGTATGTTCCAGGCATCAATCGATTTTTTTTTTTTCCTCTTCAAGTCAATGTAAAAATCGTGTGCTTTGAGTGAGTGATAATAAAAAAATTTTACGCATCTCGTAAGTGGATCCTGTCGCAAGTGAAACTTGAAAGCGTGCGTGGGGTAGAAGTTACTTTAAGCGAAGGGCGAAAAAAAAAGAAGAAAAAAAAATAATCTGTGAGCAAATTTATTATTATTATTTTTATTATTATTTCATTATATATTTCATTTTTTTTTTTCAACTCGAAAGAATTACGAGCGTCTATATATTGTCGTTGACGGGTTTAAAGATAAGATAGGGTGAAAAAATGAAGAAAAAAAAATAGAAAGAAAAGTGTTTGATCGATTGACAGTGAGAAAGAGAGATTGCAAATATATTATAGGTATTTTATCGTTACCAATTCACGTTGGATTGTTCTGAATGACCTTGGGGCACAAATGGAATATCAAAAAGAAACTTGATGATATATTTTTCTATATAAATTTATATATACAATATATATTAATATATATGTATTTATATATGTCTATACAGTTTAGAAAAGATGATAGGTGCCTCGGGTCACTCAAAAGCACCACGATTACTATTGAAGATCATGGACAAGCCAAGAAAACGATTGTTTGAGGTGTGGGAGGAGCACCCATTCACCAAGGTGAGACTTAACAATATTTAGATGAAAATCAATATTTTATTTTAGTGAAAAAACATTTTGTTTAATAAATAACAGACATTTTAAATGGATATTAATTATTTGAAATTGATATTTTAATTTAATGTTGAGAAATATTAATTTTATTTCTATTGATTTTTCTTCTTTGAGATTTTTATTTATTTTTTTTATAATTATTGTTTTTTTTTTATTGTGTAGGGTTGTTCATCCCTTTTTGGAAGATAATTCTGTATAGTATTTTTTTTTTAAGTTGAATGTGATGTTTATTGTGTATTATTAGTTGGAGACGAAATTTTTTAAAAATTATTTATATGTGCGGTGAATGAAAAATTAAAAATGTTGAAAATAATTTAGAGAGGTTGATTGTTCAGTTTTTTAATTATGGTTTTAATTAACCGATAAATTGTTCATTCATTGATGCGTGAATGAAACATATTAATTAAATTAAAATATCCAATTTATCATCGTCGAAATTGTAACAAAAGAATTTTCGATTGTAAATAATAATTTTTTTTCTTTTCAATATATTTTTGTTAGTTCTGTTCCACTCAATAGTTTAAATACGACTGATCAACTTGCACTCTTCACGAATTTTATAATACAAATAAACAAACAACAAACTTACATTGAATGAACAATTAAAAATGAATATAAAATAGTAAAAAATTCACTGCAGTAAATAAATTATTTATTTTATTCTTCCACGAACATTTCCGTTTTTCTTCGCTCAATGTTGTGGAAAAAAATAAATAAAAAAATTTCAAACTCCGTATTCTTTCTACAAGTGCATTAGTTCTCTTGGGTATTTTTATTTTTATTTATTTTTTTTCATTATTTTTCTTTTTTATTTTACGTAAGAGTGAAAATGGCCTGGAGAAATTCTATCATGTGTGCATGTGAATTGTACATACACACATCTGTACATATGTTTGCGTGAATATATATATACACACACACATGTCTGTATATGTACAAGTTGCTGGTTTGAGATCAATGACTCGGCATTTCTTCTCTCGTCAAATCGATTCTTCGTTGCCTCGGAGCTTTTTTTTTTTTTTTCTCGCACCGCATATCGTATTGTAGACATAATATACTTCCTCAACACCAGGACAACAGTGTCAATGCCTAAATACATGACGACTCAGCTATGTATACAACTCTTTTCAACGCTGACAATTAAAAATACGTGGATATTTAAATATTTATTACTTGCAAAAGGTCATCGAAATTTTTAAAGAAGGAAATATCAGCCTACACGTGTCTACTGATGTAGGAGGTTTGGATATTATATATGAATATAATACTGTATGATGAGCTGAAGAACATTCACTTAAGACATTTATATGTTTATAAATATAATTTATAATAAACCATTATAAATTCCCTTTATATACAAAATAATTGAATTTTTATCACACATTTTTTATTTCTTTCAATTTATGAATTATAAATATAAAAAATAATCTATCAAATAAACTTTCTCTTTGATATATAATATCGGTGATATTTATCTTAAAGTACAAGAAGGCAAGTAAATATTAGAGGTAAATTCTTCAAGAGAAAAAAAAAATTATAAAATTTTTCCTTTGAATTTCGAAGAAGAAAAAAAGTAAAAAAAAAAATTTTTCTTTTATACTTTAGACTGACAGACGTTTGTTGGTAGTATTGATAATGCAACGAACTAAGTGCCATCGAATGCTTTGATGCATTTGTATCGATTGTATATACAGACTTCTTTATGTGTTATATAACAACGCATTTTTATTTATATATTTTTATTCTTTTATTCTTCCTCATAGGTATCACACACATATTCATTGAGTGCATTTTTCAATTCCTCGTCACTCCCTGAAGCTAGTTTATATTTAATACAAATTTTATTTTACTTCTAATACTTTATATATCAAATATAAAAGCTCTTGACAATTATTATATTGATATAAAAAAATATATTAATGATTAGAAATAAATATAATTAAATGTATTATTAAAGTGTAGAATGAATTTTTTTTTAAATTGAATTTATCATGAGTGCTATTGATCAATTTTGATAATATTCATACCTATACATATTGGAGATACTGCAAATATATATAGACTGTCAAAGAGTGAAAGCCAAAGACCGCAGGCGCATTATTAGCCATCGATGTGGTTGGTGTTTCGCCTCAGCATTATTTCTAAATATTTATCCATGAAAAGTTTACAAATTAATGGATATTCCCGATCACAGGCCAATAAAGTTATCGTACAATGTAAAATATAAAACCACGATGAAAGTTCAGTTATGCAATACAATCAACAAATAATAAAAAAAATAAAATTGTGAATAAAAGCAATTGAATTTTTATTTAATATATTTATTCCGATAAGTAATATTTTATCTGTATAAAAAATAGTTGAAAATTGAATCTAAATGTAATTTGAATTTTATTTTCTTACAATTCATTTACGCTTTCTTTTTTTTTTTTTCCAATAACTCCACGAAACATGTTGCTAATAGTAAATAATATACTAGCAAAAATAGAAATGAAATATCAAATATCCAACATTTTTCAATACAAAACAAAAACTCGATTTTAATTTTTTTTCTTTTCTTCAATACATTTATTTTTGCAGTATTATTTACTATTTCTTATATTTTTTTTTTCCTACATTTTCGCCAGGGATACGATGACATTTTATAAAATACAAACATACCCTATATGTATATACATATGTATAATTTATACCAATATATCTATGAGTATATAGGCTGGTTGCATTGTCCTACATCCAATATTGAACGCGTCGTCTGCAATCGGACGAAACAAATGTGACTATTCTCCCAACAGTGTATTGTATCGTACATAAATATATCTATATCCATAAAATATATATCCAGAAATATTATAACAGTTCTTCTCCCCTATAATATTCCACCCCTTGCTCTTTTAATTCAATTTTTTACATAATATTTGTTATTTTGCCAAATTCTCAATGAAAAAAAAATTCGTCTCACTTTCAAATCAATTACCTCAATAAAATAATAAAGAAAATAAATTTATTATAAGTAAACAAATTATTTATTTACTTATTTATATATTATTATTTGTAGGTATTAATATTTAAAATTTGTATATTTTACAGAAAGTTTATTTGTCGATAATTAAATCGTGCGGTTTATAATGAATCGACGTGAGGATCCGCTGCTTCGGCAGCACTGCAGTCGATTGCTTCAGTTAGCAGAGACTACTAATATCAAGCCAGGTCATGGGAGTGGCAAGAGACGAGGCCAGAGAACATCCCACGGTTTTGGACCGAGGTATATTATATCAGTGAACCGTTTACTATTTGTATATACCTTAGATATACACATTTGTATACATACACACACTATTTTCGTTAAATCACCACGATTTAGCAGAAGCTAAATTTCACAGTTGACCTGTTACAACTGAAATTTCACTAATCATAATCGCTTAAGGTTTCAAACGATTTAAATCAACATTTAGTTCATTTAATTCAAATCAATTCATCTGAAAATATAAAAATAATCATTGATAATTAATATAATAATTAATTAATCTTTAGTATATTATTGTAATTAAGTCGAGTGTGATATTTAATTTAATCTTTAATAGCACGATTTTTCTATTTATTTATTAAAATTAAAATTAGGGACGAGAAATTAAGTAGAAAGTTTGAGCTAGTTTGAAATTTTTATTCTTGGAATTTTCTTTTTATTTGTAATATCCATTGGATGTATTTGTTTGTTTTATTTTTTTAGTACCAGCGCACGGATTACGCTTCAGGACATCGTACGAAATGATCCAGGATACACAACAAACATTGAACATCTTGTATTTCCTGATCGGAAGGGAAGCAATCCAAATTTGACCAGTCAAACAAGCAGTGGCACGTCCATCTCATCGTCGACTAAAATAAAATCAAGCAATTCGAGTGGTACAATTTTGAATGCATCAATAAACAGATCGAGACTCGTTGAAGTTTTTACACGTCCGTATATACGTGGATCGTCTCTCCAAGACTCAGTTAACACACGGAACAATCATTTTAACGTGAGTGTATACACATGAGTAAAAGGGGAAGAGAAAAAAAAAAACCTTTCAGTTCAAATGGATTCAGCACAATTACTTTTCTTTCTTTACATTTATACATCATTGTTTTATTTTTTATCTTTCCTCTACATGAAATGCTATGTAATAAAATATTGATTTAAATTCATTGCATTTATTCAAACTAATACGTAACAATTTATTTTTCAATTTTTATATATGTATAAATTGTTTATATATGAAAATGCTGTGGCATTCAACCAAAGAAAACGAGTTACTGTTCTCGCGCGCGCTTCACCCCATTTTCCAAATTCTCGAACGAGTTTGAAATGGAACTGGGTATAATCTCGATTGACCGGTGTGAGTGAACGCAGTATTGATGAAAGGTTGCAAATATCTGTGATGCGGTTGTAATTTGAACTTCGAATTGATCATCCGAGTCTCTGTTGGACTTTCATCAAATAATTTCTGATATAAATTTAAACTTCTCAGCCACTTTATTAATTCAATGAATATCATTAAAGAAAAAGGAAATTTTAATTTATATTTTTCAATTTTTGGTGACACTTAGACGTAAAAATACCGGATTTTACCTAAAAAAGTAATTTGTTTTATGAACAATTATGTTGAATGAATAATTATGAAAAAGCTTCGAGTAATACCTTGAGAAAGCGATTATCTAATGATAGCATTTTCATTTTTTAATATCAAATGATCTTGTGATGAGTTATGCTGTTCACCGGCGGACAATTTTTTTTTTTTCGAGACGTCTTCAAAGATTTGCCGCCATTGATTTAATTATTTATATTTTGCCTTCAAAATTCAAGGAAATATTATTGTTCATTTATGATACTATAACGTTATAATATTTTGACTGGAATAAATAAATAAATGATTTAACGAGGTTAATTTGCGTTATATTATAGAGCACTTCGTTGGATGGTGGAGGTGGCGGTGGATCTAGTGGCGTAGGTGTCACTGGCGGTGGGACTATTTCAACATCATCATCATCGGGTCATCCACCGAGTTCCGGATCAGTGTCCTCAAGGTCAAATCAACGCCGTTGGCTTTCGCAAACATCGCAACAATCTTCGAGGCAACAATCGAATGATGATGGGGGAAGCCACGTGGGACCCGTGGGCGTTTCATCGTCCACCACGACCTCGGCCTCAGGACAGCAACCTCGACGTGTTAGTCCTGCACTAGACCCAACAGAAATTACAAATTCGGCAGTGTCGTCGTCTACTGTTGGCTCGTCGCGTAGTACAGAACGCTCCGAGAGGTAAACTATAATATATAAATATAATGTCAATCAAAAGTTTATCATTTTTATTGTAGTTATATTAATAATCTCGATATAGTGAAGGTCTAGTGTACATATTTGTCATACGTGTCTTTGGCTAAATTATTCTGCTGCAACATTGTTTGAACATTGAGTTGTGAGAATATTTCGTGAATAACAATAGACAGGAAGAATGTTGGTTAAAAGGTGAACGAGATATTTTATGTCATTTAACATCACGACAGTTTGTTTAAAATATAATTTTTCAAAGTTGACGTAAACATTTTTTTTTATTTCATTATTGCCACAGTACTATAGAGATACTTTGAAAATATATATCAAATATTTCTTTTTATTCGTCAATTTTTTATATTTTTCAATATGTGTATTCGTATATTTATATTATTTTTTATCTTTTATGAACTCAATAATTCATATAACTTTCTAGAGCATCAAACGTATCGATTCATCACCTACGTGGTACATCGTCAACTGAATCTTGGGGTGAAAGCGGCGGGCAGATGTCAAGTTTTCCCGGGAGTCGATCAAATTCATATACACGTCCAAGTTCTATATCAAATTTGAAACGTCATGATATTACATCAACATCAAATACCAGTGGTACATCAACCACAATTGTCAATTCATCATCGATGCAATCATCACGTAATAATCATCATCATCGTCGTCAAGATAATCAAAATCGTCGACGTGACGCCACAAATTCATTTTTAACTGGAAGTGGTGGTACATCAGGCGAATTGTTTGTTAGCGGAAATTGCAGTAGGGAATTGTCGCCGGTACGCTGGTGCGATCGTGAAGTTGATGGTGTTTATCTTGGTAGATCGGGTTGGGTGCAGGTGCAACAACGTTCGTTGGATGAAAATCGTAAGACAAATTACGAAAGTAATCCCCAAGTGAATCAGGCAAATAGTTGTGGTGGCGTTAGCGGAGTGAGTGGTACAATTCCATTGCCGCGTCGTGCTACAGTTAAATTGGCAGACTATCATTGTAGCAACAGTGAACCGGGTAAATATCCTGATTATGTACGTAGTCTTACACTTGATTCACATCGTCCAGACTTTTTGAAATTACACAGCGCTGATTACGAACCACCAAATGAATGTGTCTCGCCACCTCACAGTATACCCGAGTCATTTTCACCCCCGTCAATAACACCGATTATTTCCCCGCCGCCGGCATTCCAAGACGTAACAAGACGAATGTCTTCGCGTTCATCGCGATCGATGATTTCACATGGAAAAGCATTTCTACCCCGTTCCAATGCAATTATTGACAGTGATGTTATCAGTCCACCGCCATCGCCATCCTTAAATATAAATTGGGCCAATTCCTCATCAATGTCAAGAAAATCTGGTCTACCTGTCAAGCCAAGACCAAGACGTCCGATTGTCCCCCAAGTGTCCGGGAATACAACGATATTACAACAGCGACAAGACATTTCCACTAAACAATATCGATTAGCATCAGCTAAATCTCTTGAGGATCAATCGAGCACAAGACGCTCGCAATTTGCACAAAGATATCGTGAGTCCTCATCATCTTCATCATCCTCAATGGGATTTCGTAGTCTTGACAGTTGTGTTAATATAACAACTATGCCAAGATTGGCTGAGAATACAGATTCATCAGTTGAGGGTTATGAAGATGGCGATGAAGATGATAATCCAGATTCATCATTGAATATTAGTGTTGTGTCTTCATCGGGAACTGCATTAGATTCTTCGCCTGAGGGTAAAATTAATCAAGATCGTGGTGTTTCACCATCTGGCCGTCAATCGCGTTTAAGTCGAAGTCAACAGACATTAAGACGATCGCCAGGTTCATCGGACGCTGGTAAACTTTCGTTTGAAACATCATCGTCATCGTCATCAACTACAAGTAGTGTTGATCGCACAACCACCGGTAGATCACCCACGCCCAATCAATTTAAACGATCAAATCCATCACGACATAATCAAACAGGTTTTCGTAATGCACTCTCACCAGATTCATTACAAACTGCGCGTGTTCGGCGTTCGCGTAGTCTTCAATTACCGGAAAAAAAATCGCCCAATTCAACAAGTCATTCGTCCCAACAAGTCTCCAGAGAACATTCACGTGAATCAAATGAATCCAATCGCGTTGTGGTGAAAATAATCAATGATCGTAGCGCTGAAAGAACGAAAAGGCATCCACTCTCCAATCGTAAGTAAAGTTATCCTTCATTAACCTTAAAACAAAGAACGATAATCAAATCAATAATTCTAAATTACTTTTTTTATATTAAACGAAATATTTGTTTGTTTTTTTTCTGTTTTCTCTTCTCTAAACACAAGGCAAAGCACAATCGACTGATGACACACTGAGTATTGAACTACATCGAGAGCCCGAAGCTGTTACCGAATATCTTTATGGTACTCGCAGTCGTCCAATTACACGTAGCCATCAATTATCATCGCGTTATGACACTCGTGATGATACTGCGTCGGATCGACGAAATACTACTGGTCCATATGACGTCTATTTTATTTCAGCAAAACAACCGCGCCATCAACAGTCCTCCATTATTAATTATTCTCAGCAACAGCAGCAACAGCAATCATCATCAAACAATAGACAACGACCAAGAACACTTCAACGCGGTGCCACAACACCAAATTCAAATATATCTAGTGCATCAAATGATTCTAAGATGCGATGTAATACAAGTACATGTGATTTTTGGCCACATTGTTCGCAAAAAGAGACATTGTATTCACCAAATCAAAGTCAGGCATTTATGAAATTATCTCAGAGCTATCCATCACATCGTCGTATCTCAATTGATAGCATTATTAGTCATTCAACTCGCGATCGTGGCAGTGCATGTTCTTCTCCAGCGGCACTTGATGTCATCGATGATCGTGACACAATGAATAAAGCACGTGCACGCACTAGTGAACGTTATCCGAATTCAAAGCAAGACCAAGAGCGTTTACCAAAAAGTGTTTTGAAACAATCGCGTAGATCACCCGTTGATTCATCACAAAATGGTATTGATCTTGCAACACGTTGGGAATATCGAAATGCACACAGTGATAATCAACGACGTATATCACCTGTGCAATCAAAAATTACTGGTAGATCATCTAATAATGGTGGCGCAACATCATCAATTACTACGTCCTCGTCTTCAAGCAGCGATATTTGGGTCACAACCTCGGATCGTACAGTGACAAAGAGTCCAAAAAATACAAAAAGTAGTGGTGGTTCAACGCCAATGGAGGACGCTATTGCCGGATCTTTAAAAACACTGCAGCAAGAGCCAATCCAACAATCTGAACAATCGAGACCTGGAAGTGCGCCAGCAAAACGCGAGGATTCGCCAAATAGCGATCGTTTTATTGAGCCTCATCAACGATCTTCATCATTGCCTAAATCATTTTTGACACATGATTCAACAGCAGATGGGTGAGTACTAAAAAAAAAAAAATACACAAAAATTTTACTCATTCTATAAAATATTTTCAATTATATTGTAATATTAATAGCAATTAATTATATTTAATATTCCAATCAAACTAACGAACAAAATGTAAATAGCTTCAATCAATTGTGGCATTAAATTAAATAATTGAAATGAATTCACAAAAAGAAAAATAATAATAACTAAAAAATAATTGATCATACCGCGTGTTAATTTGTTGAATTTAGAACTGAATGATTGTTGACGAGTAACCACATTTGAGAGAGAACTGTTGCGCACATTCTCGTGTTACAAACAAACATGAATTGCTGTATATTGTCAAGTTACTAATGGTGCAATTACTAAAGCGTCACGCCTCCAACAGGAGCAAATATACATGCATAACGTATAAATTTATACATCGTTGCTATACGAAAGGGGGATGAATAGTATATGGGTGTAGGGAATAGAAAGGCAAATAGAGAATGCATTCTCCATTGCCACCCTCTAAACATACATTCTCCATAGCGTTCAATGCCTCAATGCAAAATGCTTCTATATAGACTTACAATTTCTCTATATACATACTGTGGGTTAACCAACATTCATATATAAATCTACCCATAAAATTTACCAACGCTCTGCAGTTATATTCTACTAAATACATACATCAATATATACAAATCATATATAATCACAATTATATAATAACGTCATTGTTAAAAGTATATATTAGTTATAAAAATAAAAATGTGAATGATAATATTTTTTATAGAAATAAACTGTTAATATTTTGTACTTATAAAGCATAGAAATTCCGTTTGATTTTATTTATGTACCGTATGACAATTTATTCACTGAAGTTTATTTATTACAACGACAACGGACGTATAGAACGCCAATAATGTGGAATATAACTTTGTAAAACATTGCAATGTTACAACAAAAGCCCGCAACGGAACTTGAACAATTCACATTATAAATGAACATACTCGTAGTTTGCAGGTTTCATGTTTTTCACCGTAGAGACTTGTGACTAGATGAATATACAGATATAAATACAATTCTATGGTGACGTGCATTGCCGTTTACGCTTATACTTGTTTGCTATCTCTATGAGCATATGTTTGTATGTATATATGTATGTATTTATGAGTATATCTATGCATTTATAGAGCATTTATAGAGCACTGATGTAGTTCCATGAGAGAATTGCGCACGAGTTAAATACATGTTATTTATTCTGCGACACATTTTGGATTGTGTGGTATGTTTGATACATGTATATTTGTGTTAGAGAGAATCGCAATGGTATAATAATAGTACATAGTGCTGGGTTGTAACTATAAAAGTAAAAGTTAAAAGGAATATGGAAGAATTCTTTATTTTTTTTATTTTTATTTTTATTTTTGTTGTTTTCCTTTTTGTGTGCTATGAAAGCTTTTTCTTTAAATCTTTTTTACTTATAATTGACCTTTGGACTATTTCACCGTAGGATTTTATTGTTAATCTGTTTGTCAGGGTGAAGAGTGAGGAAAAAATCTAAATGCCACCGTTTAAATGTCTTGTATGCATATTTCGTTTAGAAAAAAAAAAAATTTTTTATTTTATTTTTTTCTCCGCGTTTTATGTATACACGAAATTCTCCTGACATGATTCTGTAAGATGTCAGGAATATTTTTATAAATTTATTGAATGGATTTTGGATAGGAAAAATTCTTAAGAATTTTTTTACCTTAACCTAAACGTCGTAAAAATGATTTTCATGCTTCATAGATGTATGAAAAAGCAGAAAATGCACAGAAATATATATGTATATTCAATGTCACCTGAAGAGAATTGCAAACTAAATATTTCAACGTCAAGTAAAATTGACTGAAGTGAACTCAAGCATGTACAAGTATATGCATAAGTTAAATTTAATATATATGCAATTTTTGCTCTTACAAAAGAGATTATATTGCTGTAAAATGTACTCACATGGATATCCACATGTTTCCATGCTGAACTAAATCTATACATATAATGTGTCATATATATATATACATACATACATACATACATACATACATACATACAAGAATAATAATATATATATATGCATATATATAAGGCACGCTTTTACATGGATATATTTTTTTTTTCAATCCACAAAAGTATTTCACTAAAAAACTTTGAATTAAATTCTATATTTGGATTACAAAAACCAATTTTTTTTCTTTCTCATGTTGAACATTTAATAAATTAATTCCGCAATTATACATATACACACATACACACACACACATTCCCAGAGAAATTTTCAGTTTCATTAAAAGTATTAATTTACATTTAGAAATATTAAAATAAAAAAATTTAATTATTACCAAAAGAGCATTTGCTTTTATATATTTTTCAGGCTCGAAATAATTAAAAATGATATTTTTCTTTTATTATTTTTCATTATTCATTATTATTATTTATTATTATGGTAAAAAAAAAAAATTAAATTGTGAAGGTCCTTCAAGAGAAAGCAGCAGAGTTTAGTAATTGAGAACGACTTTGGTACATATGTATGTATACTGAAAGTATGTATAAATATGGTTGTGGTTTGCGATTGAGAAGATTAAATTGGTGAGAATTTTAAAAGGTGTTTGTTATATGTATTTTATGCTAACGAATTGGGACGCGCAAGGCAAAATAATTCTCTTCATCATGCGGAAGAAGACACATATATAATATATACACACTATTGCGATAGGTATCTGTATACTTATATATCAATGGCCAGTGTGATGCTGTGTGCACTTATCGAATTTGTAAATCTTCACTGGCAGACAAATACACGACGACGACGAGTGTTAATTTCAATTTGACTAAAATCAACGTGCTCTGGATAACGAGCTTCATCACCATCATCCATCCAGCATGTTCTCTTCAAGCTTCTGCTTTTTATTTTTTATTCTTTTGTGCTCATTGAGAGAATGAAAATGATTGAAATTTAAAACGAAGCATTGAATCGTGAGAATTGTTACAGATGAACTAGAGAGAATAAAAAATTAACAAGAAAAAAAAGTGATGAAAATCAACAGAAAAAAAAAAATAACGAAAAGTGTTTTAACTAACTGAATGAACTTTTTTGGATACTCACGACTGATTTGAAATTACAATTGATATTATATATCTATATGTAATAGTGAAGCGTAAAAATAATAACGTAAAAAAAAAAAAAATTATAGTGAAACGAGTTGGTAAAATGATTTTTATTTATTTTTTTTCTTCATTTAATGGTTAGATGAAAAAAATCATCAAAGTATTCGTTGCAGCATAGAGAAAATAATTAAACGATACAATATATTTTTATGTACATAGATGTATGTATATATATATGTGACAAACAAGTTGCGCGAGCACATGCCATGCATATTAATAAAACGTCCATCGAACCTGTATCATTCCGTATAAGGATGCACTTATGTGTATATTATACATACTTCTCTCGTCGCGACCCACGCGCGATTTTTTTTGTTTTTTTTTTTTTTTTGCATATACACAAGGCTTTAAAAGGCGAGTGGGCGCAATGTTATTCCAATTTCGGTATTAATATAAATGTGACAAAAAGACTGAGGGAGATTGATGGGTTTGAAAAAAAATTCCAGTTAAAGATTTTTAATTATAAGAGAATTTTTTTTTTTTTTTTTTTCGTTCTTGTTATTGAGGTAGAAATTAATTGAAATGTCCAAGAGCAATCAGTTAGTCATGTACACAAATTCACAAATTGAATTTCTACACAGTGGGTAAAAACGAAAGATAAATAAATAAATAAATAAAATTGACAAATGAAAAATAATAATGAATATTTTTAATGAATTTGTTTTTCGAAGGGAAGAATTATTTTCGTGTGGGTAATAAATAAATATAAAATAGAAGTAGAAATTATTGATTAATTAATTATAGTCGAGGGATATGTTACCAATATATATTATTTGCTATCATGTCAAGTTCCAAATACGCAGGCGCCTGTTAGCATCTCATTAGCAGCGTGAAATTTACTGGACAAACATGTCCAGTGCATGTGGCGTGTAAAATTATTGCTATTGGATTTAATGTTAATTACACCTGCCGCTGAGGATACTCTAGGAATATTATATCAAATTCTATGTCGGTTAATTTATTAAAGGAAGATAGAGATAGAGAAGATGTATAGAGAAAAAAAAATTAATGATTTGTAAAAAAAATTATTAATTATATTTAAAAAAAAAAAATATTCAAATAATCATTTAACAATTATTATTATTATTTTTTTTTTTTTTTTGAATTAGTATCAATGAGAATGAAGTGATTATTGTCGATTTGATAACAAAAAAGTCAAAATTTCATAAATTTGGAATATGAGTTATAAATAATTTTTTTTATAATAAATAAAATGAAGAAAAAAAAATATCTGCCACGTGAGTATTTTTTTTTTCTAGCTTTACGATAATGTTAGCATACTTAAACCAGTTGTCTGATTATAAATAATTTTTAAGACAATAATTAAGTGATTAGTATCGACTTGGTAACAAAAAAGTCGAAATTTCATAAATTTTGAACTTTGGATTTGAATATTTTTAGAATGGTTGTCTCTATGAAAAAAGTGTAAGAGACCTTTTTTGTAGAGCGTTCAATTCCCTACAAGAATATGCTATTGGCTTATTTTTATAATGCGCGAATGCCGAGCTACAAAAATAAAAAAAAATAAAAAAATTTTCCCCGTTATTTAAATAGAAAAACGAAAATTACAAAGAGCAACTTTTAAATATTAAAATTAAAAGCTACTAAAAAAAAAAAGGTTGACTAAAAATGGCACATCCTGATATACACATATACATATATATAATATTAATTTTAAAAACAATAAAATATTTTAAAAGTTAATTAATTCATGAATGAAGAAAGAGTTTAAGATATAATTACTAAAATTATTTCTTTAATATACAAATTGTTTTTTATTTGTATATATATAATTTAAATAATTTCACAATGTTGTTCATCAACGTAAGATATAACTAAAGTAATAACAAATGATTTACCTGATGTTGAAATAAAGTTTAGAATCGGTAAATTGTTCATAGAGTTGCTAATAGATGGCTCCTAAAGGTGATTTAATCTGCTTACCTCACGTTCATTTATCTACTTTATAAACATTTACATACTTATATACATATATATACTTATAGTTAATATACCTATACAGTCATTACGTCAAGATATTATCAAATTGCGTTTAAAATAATATAAAACGGTAATTGCATTAACAGGATAATCATGTTATGCAATTACAATTATAATGCTGATTATGTCTCGTTCTTCGCACCTAAATACAAATATTTTATATACTTAGACTTGGAATTTTTTATTCATATAAAAAAATAATGAGAAATTAATAATTCATTAACCCTCAAAGTAATTCATTTTTTATTCAGAGATTTAAAAAATTAACTGACAACTATTTAATTTCATTATACATATACTCAAGAATTTTGTTAAATAAAATAAGTAAAAAGAATTCTTTTCATTCTAACATAACGTTATCATTCATGTCAGTATATTTTTTCAATTTAAATAATCTAAATTTTTTTTTCCTTCCAATTTTTAATCTAGAATTAAATTACACAGATTTTTATTCCTCATAAATCAATAACACAAACACTAAATATCAGGAAATAAAATAAATCCACAATCCACTCAATAGTAACTCATCAATAAAATTTCCAAGTATAATTTTCTTTCTCCCGCCCCAATCTGCAACAATTAAATTTTCTACTCAATAACAACTAAAAATGAATTGCATAAATCAAACAAACAATATTTCCTCTCCAAAAAATTCATTCAAATACAAATCAAAATATTAAATATTAAATATTAATTAGCAATTATCGCTGTCAAAATATATACTAAAAATAAAAAAATTAAATAAATCTGTTCTATTAAAAAAAAAAAAAAAACAAAACGGGATAAAAAATATGCTTGGATGTTGGATGGTCACGTTCTATCACGTGCGAATATATAAACTTGCCTGGCAAGTAAAGTGGAAATCGTCTCGTACCGGCAGTTGACCGGATCAAATAACTACATTCATATACAAATACTTAGCAGTAGCATGCACATACATACGTCACACATCAATGGCATTATCTATATATACATTATGCATACGTATATACTACTAATACATGCATGCATCGTTACATGTCTACCTGCCAGGAAGAGCAGAGCAGCACAAAGCCGGCGCCGCGTGGCGCTGCGATCAGAATTCGGCGAGTGCAGTCAGTCGGCCGCTGCCGAAACGGGAACATGTTAAATTGTGAATCTCTGTTGTGTTCATTAAATTTCCAATATAATATTAAATTAACTCATTAAATTATTTTATAAACTATCAATTATTTATTTATAATTTTATCACGTGTCATCGTAAACATTGCATACATTTAAAAATAAAAACAATTGATATTAGATATGTATTTATAAATCAATAAGTTATATGAATGAACATTGTCACAATTAAATCGTCAATTAATTATTTTTGTTTATTTATTTTTTTTATTAATACAATTGAAATAGACAATTGTTATTAATGAAATTTATTTTATATTGAAATTAAATTGACGTTTGATGTTATTATATTTAATAATAATTGTTTTGATTGATGGAAATGGACACGTGTGTAAATATCAAACTATAAAAGCAATTGAATGATCGTAAAAATAAGTTGATGATGTCATAAAATTAATACGCGCGTGTGTAATAAATCTTTTGATTGAAATATATATATTTGAATTGATTGGTTAAATTGTGCGGAAATAATTCACGGGGGGAAAAAAAAAAAACGTGTCGTGGATTAAATATAAATTTAAATACTGAAATAAATGATAATGTGAATGAAAAAAAAATGTATGATATGAGTGTTGACGATTGTAATACAGTTAAATTAAATAATCGGAGCGTATTTTGGAGGCACAGTTGGCATTCCACCTGCGTCCACCTGCGCAATACAAAAATTCAACAGAAAAATTTGCTCGGAGTTACCGGTCGCAGTTTGGATAACATGCTGGGGATTAAGGACGACAGGTAAAAAGATCTAATCATGATGAGAGACTTATCTTTTCATTTAGCTTAACGGACGCATGCACTGCTAATTTAATCTATACATATCCATGTGTAGTATATATGTATTTAAACTACCGGACGTGAGCATAGTTATATTTTGTTGCATAAATATTATATATTTTATATACACTTAAAAAATAGAATTAAAATTTATCCACGCAAATTTTCGCTCTGATAATTCCATAAAATAAATTAATATTATCGTATATATATTTATATTTTATATTATATATTTTTAAATTACAATTTGAGTAAATGTAAAGTTAAATTATTGTTGGAGGATTTGATAATTTATATGAAGAAAATGAATAAGAATAAAAGGAAGAAGTAGGAAAATATGAAGAAAAACATTTTACGTTGATATAAATAATATATGAAGAAGAAGAAGTTTATTCATGAAGGAACAACGGTGAATTTTCTATTCATTTATTATTTTAAAATCAGAATGAAAGGCTGATTGAGTGAAAGAAAGAACAAATAAAAAAAAAATAAATAAATAAAAAAAGACAACAGCACCGGTTATCAATGAAATTGGAGTTTCGCTGGCATCCGGTCGTCTACCATTGTCCTCTGAGTACTTATATACATTCAGTATATAGCAAGGAAGAAAGGTAAATGTGTACTTATTATATACACACACACGTATATATATATACATAAAAAAAAGGGAGTGATGAACATTATATAGGCAATGTGGATATCAATGCACTTGAAATTGTACACCTACCTATTAAAGTTAGTGTGGTTCTTAACGTGTTTAACTAACTGGTATGTGTGCGATGCTTTTTATTAGTTATATGTGTATATATATATGTATAGAGTCCTTTTTGCCTTGGGCAACGAACCGATACTTTTAGGCAATGTCACATCCGGTATCGATCCAGACAAAGTAAATATAAAATAATAAGAAAAAATAATTTTACAACTCAAAACTTGGAGTGTAAAAAATTTATATAATCAATCAATTTTTATTGTATTTATATGTTTAGGTATTTTTTTATTGATTGATAATTTTATTCATCAATGTATTTGAAATAGTTTTGAAATGGAAGTCGTGAAAATTCTATGAATAGATGAGATAAAATAAGACGAGAGTATGAGGAATTTTGAAATGGAAGATTGTGAAGAGATTGCAGCGAAGAGATGGAAATTCTCTCAATAGTTATTGCGCGTAACGTCGCATACGATTTGTGCACAAACACTTGGCATTGAGGTGTTTATATGTATGTATGTGTGTATGATATTCGTAGAGAATGTTGGTTGAAACGTGGTCGTAAATGTTGATGTCTGGACAGACATACAGATAATAAAAATGACAAGAAAAAAAAAATTGATAATAAAATATTTGGCGGTGGTTGATTTTTATTTTTAATTCATTTATTTCGTATGCTGCAAAATTTCTTTATCCATTTAACTGTTAAAGTTGTTTCATGTTTAATGTTTTAACAAAATTTTTATTACTAAATTCCGTACAGGTAAAATATATATATTTTTACTTGCAAAATATAAATTTTATTTGTGGATTGGGAAAGAAAGAAAAAAATGTGAATAATGTAATTGAAGGTCAATATTTTTTTATTTTATATTTTTTATAAGATATAAAAAACAATTATAGACTAATTGTTTTTTGGAATTTTATATATATATATATATATAATTAAATATTAATTATGATGACAGATTTATATAAAGCACTACGCAGTGTAAATGGAAGCCTCATTAAAGTTTTAATTGGACATAAGACACAAGATGGAGAAAAAAAATTGACTAATTGAATAAACATAAATGAAAATATGAATTATAAATATGCGAAGAAATTTTATATTTCATTTATTTATCTATTCATTTTTTCCTATTCAACAATCTCAATTGCTCGTTTCTCTTAAAACCTCTTATTCGATCAAAAAAAGGGAATAAAATAATATGCTATTGAAAATAATATTACATCAACGAAGTTTATTCGTGGAACATACAAAATGAATTCAATTAATTTAACAAAAAATTCTTCCTCAAGTCTTTCCATAAAACTTTTCAATACAAATAAAATTTCCTATAATACCCACTCTGCACACATACAAATATTTATTTTTCCATCAGAAATAATACACTGTGATAAGAATTTAATGACAAATCAATTCGGAATTTCCACTTTAAAAAAATCAACCATTTATAAAACAGAAGAAAAATAATTCAACAAATAAATAAAACGAATAAAAAACAAAAATACATAAAAAAGAATTAATCAAAATTTTCTACATACGAGTGTATTAAATTTAAAAATGCTTAAATAATAATCAAATAATATTTTTAAGTGCTTGCATATGACTGAAATATATTCGAGCAATGTATAATATGAATTGCATAATTCATGTGACATGAAGAAGTGGCCTGGTGTGCGCGCACGAAATCGATAAGCACCGAGGGCATATTATGACCACCTTTATGTTGAGCAAGGTCAATGATCTATATTACTTGATGCATCTGATGTATATGTGTATAATATATTATAGCTATAGAACTTATGTACTTATATATCTACCTACAAGACGTAGAAAAACTTTAAAAAGTCATACAACACAAATTTTACGATCTAAACACTGCAGTGGTAGGTAGCAGTATAGCAACATGATCAACAGCACCCAAGCATTAATATCAAGGAGGAAAAAATAAAGGCGGCAAACATTTAACGATACTTCATTGCGCCGTTACCTCTTATATTCCATTGAAATATTTTTCTTTCTCATTCTCTCTCATTCTGTTTTTTATTTTATTGTAAATTCAACTCTTTTAAATGTTATACAATAAAAAATACGAACATTTAAAAGAAATCTACTTGCGTATCATCGTAAAAATTTTTTTTTATCTTCCACACAATGAAGAAACAAAAATATTTTATTTCTGAATAAATTCTTGAGAGAATTAACAAATTAATTTTCAATACTTTAAATTTAAAGTAAAATTATTATTATTTTATAATATATATTTGAAAATATTTTATTTTATGTTTATTTTTATTTTTAATTATATTTTTTCATTATTTCATCGTCAATATATTTATTTATATTGTGAATAACTATTTATAGTTGTATCAATTTTCATTTTTAACGTATCATCAATTTTGAAACGTGAATTGAAATTTAAATCTTCATAACAATTGATTTAAATTCAATGCGTGCGTTTGTGTGTATTTGTAAAAAAAGAAAATAAAAAAAACCAGTGGCAGGTGTCAACAATTCTCTTTACTGAGATTCAAATTAAATCCCCAGAAAGACACGCATATATTTATTATACACATGCTTATAATTGTACATACAAAATTACTGTCATCACGAGCCAAAGAATAAATAGCTATAATAAAAATGTAAAAAGAAATAAATATGTAGAAAATAAAAGACGAGAAGGAAATATTGTGGATGGCAAAACGGAAGAGAAAAATAATACTAATAATAATAAAAGAAAGAAAAAAAAAAAAAAGGAAAAGAATATATAAGTCTGCAGCAAGTAAGAAAGTATAAGAAAGAAAAAAAAGAAAAGAAAAATATAAAAAGTATTATATTGTGCTGAGGGGAAAAAGCAAATTCGTTGCAGTGAGGTATCTAACATCTGCCTCACTCAAATGTTGTCCATGCCACGCGACAGCTGTTTTCAAAACCTAAACGTGTATACATATATACCATCAGCCGCTTCAATCTTTGTAGACAACTTTGAGAGTTGCAAGATCTCTGATCCAATATTCCGGTAAATGAACAATAAATATATATAAATCTGTGCGAAAGTGCTGCTTGAAATAATGATCCTTGAATGATATAAAACGAAAAACACAAAGAAATATAAATATCAAACGTAGAAAAAAAAAAAAAATCATTGCCCTTATAAAAAGTAATATTATGAAATTTATATTATAAAAGTGTGGAGAATAATAATCGTTATTTTCAAAGTGTCTTTAGATATACACTGCACGTGTCTCGAATTTTTATATACTTTTTATCTGTATGGATATATGTAAATATCTATAGATATTTGCGTGTATGATCTTGATATAGTCCCTCTGGATGCTTCCACACCACATATTCCATACGTCGAATAACCTCTTCACCGAATTGAAATCGACAGCTGCACCAGATCACTTATACATATCTGCACAGTGGTTAAATTCAATTGTAGATATGTGTGAATTTATTTTTTTATTCACCTGTGTTTTTTATTTTTGTTTTATGAGTAATTATGTTTTATCACTTTGTTACTTTTTTTTTTTTTTTTTGTATGTTTATATACACGTGGAGGAAAATTCTGGGTGGTATGTTGTTGAAGGGAAAATATATAAGTGGAGTTATTACTTTTACAGAAATTATTTTTATGAAATTGCAGTGAGGATGACATATTTTTTTGATGTATGATTTACAGAAACTTTTCTTTAAAGTTGAGATATTTTAGACTTTGGATAAAATAATTTTTATGTTTATATTTTTTATTTGGAAGAATTACAGGAGTGTAATGTGAAATAAAATATTAAAGTGGGGAAATAAATATTACCGATAGGATTTTTGTGTTACTGACACGAGGATAAATTGAGTGTGAAATGCACAGAAATTTTTTTTGAAGTTATATGAGCTTGTTGAGACATAATTTCATGTCATTTTTCATGGCTTATTGTCATGTCAATAAAATGACAATAAAATTTATTAGCTTGAAGATAAAACAACTTTGGAATTATGAAAGATTTATAGAATTAATTAAGGAATATTAATCATAATTATTACCTCAAAATATGAAAAAAAGATTGGAAGAAAAAGAGGTATGTTTCATTCCTTGATTAAATAAATTAATGAAAAGTATTCGAGTTTCTTAAACAGTGGATTGAAAATTTGGTCAACAATTGGAGGATTGTTATAAATATATAATGAATGAAATTATATCATTGATTATAAATTTAATTTATCTCGTAATAAAATTATATTTTCATTTTTTAAAAAACACAACATTAAATTCTTGACTCAACCCAATAATTAAAATTCAATTTATTCAGGAATAAATTTTCTTCATTTACTCTTCATTAATTTCCCTACATTCTGAGATATTCAAGCCATATATTTTTCCTTTTTAATATTGGAAAAATTAATTACAAACACTGTAAAAATAATGTAAAAAATTTTCAGAATCGACAACATTTTTTTCTTTTTCATCACGATCCACATTTATAAATATATATTCCACATCTTATCCATTGATTTTATGTCTTTTTCCTTCAAACCAGTGGTAATAAAAAATTTATTCTTTACCAAAAGTCTCGATATTTTTGCTATAATGATCCAAGTAACATGTAAAGTCTATAAAAGCAATATATTTTATCACATTATATGCATTTCTTTTTCTCGTACCAATTCCTCGTACTTCTTAATATTCAATTGTGTATTAGTGTGGTAAATATATGTATGTATATGTGTACTTAGTGTACATGTCAGTTGCGCAGTGAATTTCAAGAGCATACAACTATTATTATTCCATTGGGTCGATACAATTCCGTGACGTTCCATGACCTAGGAAGAAATAGAGAGGTATTCGCATTTGATTCGTAACCAATGCATTCACCAGTCACAATATATATATATTTATATATTATCGTATGTACGTTCAGACACGTAATGTTTATATCGTATATGTATACATATAAATCTAAATAGATTGATACACTCCATGTGGCACACGATACTGATCGAAAAGTTCTATTGAAATGAATTTTGTATATATCTTTTGCACATATATGTCTGCCATATTATTTGCATATTTCTAAAAACACTATTTGAATATTTTATATCAATAGTGAATACTTTAGTATACATATGAATAAATTAAATACTTATATATTTATAAGAGAAAAATATTGCAGTTTTAATTCTGAAATTATCAAATTTTTTTCTCTATGTTTTATTAATTTTTTTCAATTTTGTTGAAAATATATTTATTTTTTATTTTATAAATATTTACTATATCGTTTGTATTTTATTAAAAATCGTGGGTATATAATTAGTTCATAAATTCAAACATTACAAAATAAACAAAAAAAAAAAAATTCATTGTATTGAAATATTTAGTAGCATTATTTTTTTTTTTTTTGATAAAGTACTAGTATAGCATCAAGAATACTTTAGAATACTTATAAATAAATAAAATACTTTTATATTTATAAAAGAAAAATATTGCAATTTTAATTCTGAAATTATCAATTTTTTTTTTTTCATTTAATAAAATTTTTTTTCTGTATTTTATTAATCTTTTTCAATTTTATTGAAAATATGTTTATTTTTTGTTACATAAATATTTGCTATATCGTTTGTATATTATTAAAAATCGTGGATACATAATTAGTTCATAAATTCAAACTGGATTAAAAAATAAACAAAAGAAAAAAAAAATTCATTGTATTGGAATATTTTTTTCTCTCGATAATACACTACATGTTTCACAACTACAAAGTGATAAATTTCCACATGAATATATATTTTTAAAAAACAAATTATTTTGAATGATCATCATAAATTCATAAATAGTAAAACGATCATATGTGAGAATTTATAGTAATTGAAAAATGTATCATCAGTAAATATACTCTCACCCTGTGTTCTATTATTTTCATACTTTTTGTTATTTTCTTCTTCTTCTTTTTTTTTTTTGTTTTTGTTTTTAATTTAACTTTATTATTATCATCAGTTTATTTTTATTCATTACCGCGGAGAGCGTGTGAATCGAGTCACGAAAGCTTTCAGAACTAAATGTGCGAGTATATGTGTATATAAGTATGTATATAAATGTAGAGAATTGAGAGAGAATGGCCATTAGGAATTATCAGGAAGTTATATAGTGAGACCACAGCATCCGGCTTTGTTTAGAGAGTAAGAATATACACATTATCTCGCGAGATGTGGAACATCACGTATATTTACAAGAGAGATCTGTAAGGAGATAATAAGACATAATCCTCTTTTATTATCAAATGTATTTATATATTTATTTAGTATAGAAATTTGAAAATAATGAAAATTGTATTCAATTAAATCCCCAAATTCTCCAATCAATTATTTACATTTAATTGAATTAATTTATAGTTTAAATATTTTCTTTATTATGTAATTTCAATTAATTTGTATGTAATCAATTGAGCAAATTATAATTTTCAAAGTTGATTATATTTTTATATTTTTTTTTTTTGTTAATTTAATTTACATAAATATTTTTTATATAAAATATTTTTACATATATACTTTATATATTTTTTTTTTAATTCAATGGAAATTGGATATACTAATTAGAATATCAAAAAAGTGACAACAATGGAAATAACTTTATGTATATGATATATATTTTTTAGTTTAAGTGAAGAAATAAAAAAAATATCATTGCAGAAAAAAAAAAATATATTTGAATTTGAATATTATTATGCTATTGGTATCTGTGCATTCGTGTGTTAAATTCGTAATGACGATTATGACCTCGTGATATTTTCACTTCACAGAATCCTCGCCAAGTTTTATAATATTTATATGTATGAATGTAAAAATTTTTATAATATGATTTGACAGAGTGTATTAATCTTTGTGAGATGAAGATGAACTCAGCCATATTCATAATTATTATATTATAAAAAAAAAAAAAAATTCATTTGTGATAAAAAATGTGTATACATATTTTAAATTTTATTTATTTCCTTTATTATTTTTATTTATTTGTCCAAAAAATTATTCTGAACTAATAATCAATTATTTTTATATTCAAACACAAATGTCAATAATGTTCAATAAATTTTTTTTTAATTACAATATTAAACTGCAAATTCATTTTTTTTTTTAATGAGAATTTTTAATTTTAATTTTTCATTCAATTATAAAATCTATACGTGAATTATTCTTCTGGCAGTTTACCAATTACTGTACCTATGTGTCTAATACACAAGTATAGTTGACCTGGTTCATGTGAAAAATAATTAATAAAACAAAGTTCAATATAAATGTAAACGTGGAGAGCATGAAAAAAAAAAATAAACAATACAAATACACACTTTTGTATCACATAAAATATTTTTATCTGCTTGTTACATATTTGAGAACACGTAAAGATAGGGAGAGAGTATATAAAAAAAAAAAATAATATAATAAAATTGATAGCTCTTTCAAGTTGAATATAATAACTAAGTTTATAATTCTTCTTTTTTTAATTTTATTTTTTTGAAATAATTTTAATTTAAGAGCTGCAACATAACGATATAAATATATATCGCTTTGCTCAAAGTGTCAAGATGATTTGCATGTAAAACACACGATGTAAATCATGATAGCAATGCATAAACATTTTAAAAACTCGATATTTATATGCATACATAATATATTACATCACTGCATATTATACACACACCGATATCTAGTAATATTGCTTTAGCTGAAGAAAATTAACAGATTATTTTTATTAATTTATTTTCAAATATACCCAATAACTCGTTTAACAACTAGCAAATATAAAAAAAAAAAAATAAATATTAATGTTAAAGATAAATAGTAATAAGAAAAATAATTTTCTTCACAGAAAATCGTACGTATAATTTTCAGAAATAAACAAATCATGATTATATACCAAAGGTGAATATAAACCAATATATAACATATTGGCTCAAGTATATTATTCCAATGACCTTTGCGTGGTTGTCGATGATCTCGTTTTAAACAAATGTATATACCGCCTTTATATATACAATGTTTTTTATCTTTTATTTATAAAGAAACTTGCTCCCATGCCCCTGGGGGCCACAAAAAAACATCGTTGGATGCAGTGAAATTACTGTGTATGCACACATATGTATGACACCTATGTAAATATATAGGTAAAGTATTATATACATTATATATATAGGTATACATGTGAACAAAAAATTGTGTCATTTGTGCAAGGAGCACGTGAGTCGTGTGAAAAAAAAAATAAAAGAAAAAATATTTCATGTATACTTCTAACAAAAATATAAATATATAATATGAATTTTTATTTTTATATATTTTCACCTTTTACCTTACATATATGTGTATATGTTTATATGTATATTATATTTACACACGTGTATATAAGTAGGACAACAAAAAATGATGCAAGGAATATGTATATATATTTTTATATGTATGTTTATGGGATTTAATTTTCTCATGGAGGTCGTCATAAACAGTTGTGTCATTGGCAAAAAAAAAATGAAGAAACAAATTAAATAATAAATAAGATAAAACGTTAAAAATAATTTGAATAATTTAAATAATTAAAATAAGAAATGGAATTCATTTTATTTTTTTTTTTGTGATAGCTATTTTAATTATATTTTTATAATATATAAATATATAATAATATAAACAAATAATATAAACAAATAATATAATATAATATATAATATATATTTATATATTTATATACTTATATATTTTAATTATAAATTCCATAAACGTCGTTATGTATTGTCGTTAAAATTTTGTATTTGGCTCATACAGGTTGTGACACGTTTGAATTTTATATCAAATTTAAGCCATTATATATATATACAGATATCAAAATTATATTTCGATTCTTTGGTGCATTCTCGTGTAAGTTAATCCTTTGTTGATTTGATGCGTGACCCTGTAACTTCAATCTGATGCTAAGCAAAACGATCGGATTACAATTTGAAATATTTTACGCTGTATATCTAATTAAATCCGATCCAATTGGCAATATGTCATTTAAATACATATTATATACAAATATCTCTATGTATAAATTTACCATGGATGTCTTCAACATATCAATCGAAACTTCCCCCGATAAATTAAATGATAATTAAAATAATCAAAAGAAAAAAAAAAATAAAAAAGATTAAGAAAGAAAAATAATTAATTAAAAATTTTTCAATATTTATCAGAATTTTATTTATATTTCTACAGTGTATTTATATTATTGGCAAGTATACGGTTTCCGTGGCGCCGCCAAATGACGATGCATTTTTGTAGAACTCGACGAAATAAGACGTTTTTTAAGAATAAAAAATTTCGATATCTCGCTTAGTTTTCGAGATATCGAAGCTTCAAAATTGTTTTTTTTTTCATTTTTATTTCTACGTTATGTTTGATATTTTTCGACGAAATGAGACTTTGTCAAGTCTTATTTTGTCGAGGAAGGTATGGATGTAAACAAATGATCTATATGTACGCCTCAAAACAAATTTTACTGTCACAATCGCACTAGGAAATGAAAATCAAACTATAAATGTAAGAAGACACAAGATTCCTGGAATTAAAAATTTTGTGTTTACATACTATTTGTTTACATTTAGGAATCTTATACCCCAAGTGGGGGAAATCTTATACCCCACTTGAATACAGGAAGAATATGAACAGAAAATGCACTACGTACACGATTTGTTTACATTTAAATTCATATTTGATATTTTCGATCATTGTAGTGTTGTCTTCAGTAACAAGTGGTCTATCTATATTTCGTTTGGAGTTAAACTTTTTGCAAGGCACAAAATGTCAGGTAAACATCCATCATTACATAAAGATTTGGATAATTTTAATGTCTATGTATCTTTTAACAAGTTAATTGGTAGTGAAGATCAAACTATTTCTTTTTTGGAAGAAATAGGCTTGATACCTTCACGCAATTCAACTCCACCACTATGTTGTGAACTCCCAATGTCCGTTGAGAATTGTGCTGACAAAAAACTCAAATGGGTATGGAGATGTGCTACAAAAGGTTCAAAGAAAACAAATGATCTGGGCAGTCATAAATTATTTCATAAAATGTTTTATCATTTCATAAATTAATTTATCATTGGCGAAATCATCAAAATTAATTTTAATTTGTTTCTGAAAAATACTATCTCTTCAAATTTATTCAAGCCCCCCCCCCGCGCCCCACCCGGGGCTTCGCCCCTGGACCCCACCGGGGCGCTGCCCCGGACCCCATCGCCGGGGCTTTGCCCCGGACCCCACCGGGGCTCCGCCCCTGGACCCCACTCTATATTTACACACATACACATACATACTCACACACATGCGTACATACATACATACGTACAGATTGTTTGTTTACATCGAAATAAGACTTTACAAAGTGTTATTTCGTCGAAAAATATCAAACATAACGTAGAAATAAAAGTGAAAAAAAACAATTTTGAAGCTTCGATATCTCGAAAACTAAGCGAGATATCGAAATTTTTTATTCTTAAAAAACGTCTTATTTCGTCGAGTTCTACAAGAATCAATTGTCATTTGGCGGCGCCACGGAAACCGTATAATCCCCATATTATTTGTGAATAATGTGCGAGTTCAAATACACAGGACTAAGGACGAGTGCGTTGAGAGAACGCAAACCGGTTTTTGAAACGCATCTATACATATACATACATATTTATTATTCTTCCATTTAAAATAATAACAAGCGATCAGACTCAATTGTGTGTATATAAAAATATACGCGTGTCTTTTAAAAATAAAATTTTAACAATAAACCCATCACAATTTCTCTTAATTTACTTCTCATTCCCATTTCTTATACTCTTTATATATTTAATTATATACTTTATTATTACTCTCTCACAATTGTAAAATCGTGTTATAAATTATAATGTAAATCATATTTCATAATAAAACCAATGAGCAAAGAAAAATATATAAACTCATCCCTACATTATATATATATACATACTAAATGCAGTGTGAAATTGTTGGTGGAAAACGATTTAGAACGTGAGAAACGTTTTTCCAAGCCATTAAAATGGCCTACTGCAACTGCGAGACAGGTTCTCAATTACGTCCTCTATTTTATTATATACGTAAATACATTACGACTATCTCTTGTTGGCATTAATTAATTCATGGACCATTTTACAGCCTCAAATATTCTCTGAGTTTAATTTTCACTGGCATATACATATACGTCTGTTTATATATTTTACCATTCACCATACACACACAAACATCGGTGTATTTATGCGCAATATTCGCAGTGTCAGTCGCATATAGACTTTATGTGTGCAGCGTATATCTTCAAAAGGGAATTATTGTTATTGGTGACGGTTGTGATGATAGAACTAATACTACTACTACTACTACCACAACTATATATAAGTACTATTACTGCTACTGCTGCTGATGATATTTCTGCTGTATTCATTATATTGCACGTTATTCACATAAATTTCTAGATATATTCATATTATTATTTATATTATTTTCTTGATGTTTGTCACAGAAATGAGGAAATTCCGACAACTTCAACGTCATGGCGTCGTGCTGATGGCTCAAGGAGATCAACACCAAGCCCAAATTGTCTTCATCCAGATAATTTATCATCTCCACACACAGCACCTGGTTCTGTAAGTTTATAATTAATTATATTATATTATATTATATCTCAAATTAATTTCTTAAAGTGAATAATAATTTTATTTATGAAGGACAAAAATAAACATATAAAATGAATTTTTTTTTTTTTATATGCAAAATTACGTAATATGTTTAATAATTTTTATCATGATATTAAATACATTTAAAAGCAATTATCATTAAGAAAGTGAATAATAATGAGGTCATGAATTAAACTGTTGAGTTTACAATAAATTAATCTTATTTTTCTTTTTCCATTCTTTCTTTATTTCTATTTTGATCTTTTGTCTTTCTCTCGTTTGCTTTGTGTAGATTCTACAGACATTATATACATACATTAAAGCCTGAGTGTCCAGACTTCCGTCAGATCAATTCATGCTGAGTGTACTCGGGAATAGAATATAATTATTTAAAGCACGAGCGACATATATAATTATTTAATTGTCGCAATTTATTATTATATTTATTTTTGTATGTATGTATGTATGTATATTTTTTAATCAACCATGCATTTATAATTTTTGTTTATGTGCAGAAAATTAATAGTACGTATAGTGTAATTGATTGGTTACTGATGAAGAATGTCAAAAAATATATTCATATATACACATTTGATGCGGATATTTGTGAGTCATAGGATTTAAAGCAACCGACACAAATTGTTCCAGTGATGTTTACTTAGTTACGGTCTTTTAGCTTTAGTCGTTAGTCAGCATTTACAAACGTCAGGTCAAATCTATACAAACATACTATACATATATGTGATTCAAAGTATTATCTAACTCAGCACATTCCATATTGTATCGTGAAATAAAATTTTTTCTTCTGTTCTGAATACAATGTTTTATATATAAATAAGATAAATATAAATATAAATAAATGAATAATTATATTTTATAATGAAGTTTATTTTGGATGATTCAAAACTGCAGTGAGAAAATATTAATTTAAAATAAAGAAAGAAATATAGGAATGGTAATATTGTTATAAAATAATTTGCTTTGATGTATTTTTTATTTTGAATATAAATATTAATATAAACATTTATGATTATTAAAATTGTTATTGAATTGAGAATTTAAAAGAAAATGGTATTTAAATAGTTGCAAGTTTAAATAAAACATGTGAGAAGAGAGAGGTATTTAGAATAAAATATTTACTCTCGTGAAATGTTACAAAAGTCATGAGAGAAATGAACCAAACATTTATACATACAAGTACAATATAATTCTATTATGATAGTTGGTAAATTCAAATTAAGATTGAATTAATTTTATATTCGAGTATGACATTATATCTTTTCTCAGGTCATGATATATTGCAAGTCAACGACCCCATTTTTGCATTTATATCGTGTACCTATATAATATACTTTTCCTTTTTTGATTTAAGATATTTATTTATAAATGTATTTTATTTTCTTTTTAATAGCCATCGCACGGTCAACAGTCAATTCCCCGTGAGACAGCGACTGAACGACGACGAGGTACATTGGGAATTAGTCGAGCTCAAAGACGAATTAAAGCCTCCAGTACACCAGCACTTCTTGATCGAAACGATAGGTGAGATTTTAAATTACATTTTATGTTTATAAACACGACACAATTCGTTTATTTGTTATGATGGTGTCAGGTACGTTGTGGGTATTAGATTATATATATAAAAGCAGAATATAAAAAACAAAGAAAATTATAATATTCGATCAGGAAAGAAAAAAAAAATTTTAATCCTTTATTTTCATTTCACAATGTCACGATATGATAATCCGATTTTTATTTTCATTTTCAATCGGGGAATTTTTTTTTATTTTCATACTCATTGAATCTCATTGTCAGTTTATCATAGTGCATATAAAACCTTTTTTTAAAAGCCCACTCAAAATTTGTATCAACTGTTCTTAACGCAGATTTTGTATCAATTTCCAGTAGGAAAAAACAAATAATATTTCATGTCAAATCTCATACAGAATTTTTTTTCTTTCAGATTATAAATATATATTCATATATATGTATGTATATATTTTTCAATTTGTTGTGAGTGTTTAACACACTATAGAAAGTGAATCGAGTCACATAAATAATGTGTAATTGTTTCAACATCATTTTCAAGTTGAATTTGTGTTAAAAAAAACTTAAACAAAAATTCTGAGAGGACTTTTAAAAAAATTTTTTTTACTGTGTATGAAGTCACTAGATCTTGAAAGACTCGAGGGAGTGCTAGCTAGCTATATATAACTACCACTCGTATGTATATACAGTACATATGTATATATTTTTTTCTTCATACCTGAATGAGTAGACATATGAGTGCACCATCAAGTTTTGCATACCAGTCCAGGCTTTCTAATTACAATCTCAATGTGACACCCACAATCTTATACATATATTACAGATGTTGTATCTTCTTTCTTTCTTTCCCCTTTTGGCTTTTTGTACATGATATATGTATAACCTAGTGTGCACATTGGGTGATTTTCTAAGAATGTATTCTTCAAACTTGCCGACTCAATATTTTTTTTTTTTTTTACTTTGAAAATTAACACAAGACTCCGACGAATCTCATCTTCATCAACTTGGGTCTTGTTCACTTTTTTTTTTCTTCTTTTTTTATATATATACATATATATATGTATATGTAAGGATAAAAAAGAAGTCGGTGCGATAAAGTAACACCCAGAATGTGTTGTTGTATAAATTGGATAAAAAGAAAGATTATAAATTTGACAAATGGGAAATAGATTGTAATTTAAAGAAAAATGACATTTATATATGTATATATATGTTGTATATATATATTGTCAATATTTTCGGCATGGTCAAACGATTTTGGACCACCTCTGATTTAATTTTTTCTACCTGAAATGACCGTAAGAATTATTTTTCTTGGGATAATAAACTGGAAGCCTCAATAATGCTTACATATACACACCCACGTTGCACATTATTCAGTTGAGCCACTTCTTTTTCTTGACTTATTATAAATACACGACCGTCGTCACGCATAGGTCTTTTTTAAGGAAGCCCCAAATTCACGATTACAAAAATGCAATGCTCGTCTCACAATGAATTATAATTAAGTTATCAGTAAATTATTCAGTTCTGTTTACGTGCATTAACTTCGATAATATTTTCATGAAAATATATATTTAAGAATTTTTATTTATGTTAAAAATATATTTAAAAATTTTTATTTATGTTGAAAATATATTTAAAAATTTTTATTTATGCTGAAAATATATTTAAACATTTTTATTTATGTTGAAAATATATTCAAAAATTTTTATTTATGTTGAAAATATATTTAAAAATTTTTATTTATGTTAAAAGTATATTTGAAAATTTATAATTATGTTGAAAATATATTTAAGAATTTTTATTTATGCTAAAAATATATTTAAAAATTTTTATTTATGTTGAAAATATATTTAAAAATTTTTATTTATGTTAAAAATATATTTAAACACTTTTATTTATGTTGAAAATATATTTAAGAATTTTAATTTATGTTAAAAATATATTTAAACATTTTTATTTATGTTGAAAATATATTTAAAAATTTTTATTTATGTTAAAAATATTCTAAATTATATATTTTCATTTGTTTACAATGCAGGCAATGGTCAGGTGATGAAAATCGTAAATCCAATGATGAATCTTCACGGAAACGAGATTTAAATACAGAGCATCCTTTAATTGAAGCGACAATTCCACTTGTTCAACATTCAAGATTACAACATGAGTCAATTATTCCATGTGGCCATCATGAAAGTCAATCTTATCGTTCACGTGAAAATAATAGCAATAATTCGCAAAATTCACAGGAAAGTGTTTTACAAAAATTTCGTAAAAGTTTTTCATTGAGATTCCATAAACGTGGCAGTAAAGAAGGAAGCACTGAATGTGATGGACAATCAATGGTACCAAATCCACCGCCATTGCCACCTGATTCTGATGGAGATTCACCATCCGGACTGCGTTCTAATACAGCAGATGACGATCATGAACATTCGTCAACAATTGGTGTAACTGCAGAGCATCAACAACAGCAGCAACATAAAGAAGACTACAACGATCAGAAATTCCGGTTTGTCATTCAATAAAATATTCTATAAGAATATAATATATATAATATAAATAACAGAATAAATAAATAAATAAATAAATTTATTTTTCTATTTTTAGCTTTGGGCCACTCGTTTGGCGAACGAGTAAAGAGCGAAAGAAAAATAGCAAAGCTGCTAGAAATGCCAAGTGCAATAGCGGAGACAGTGGCATTCAAATTGAGGTAAAATATTTTTATATCACAAAAAAAAATAACTTATACATAAATATAAAATAAATAAAGTCAGCTTCACATATTCTGATAAATAGAAAATAAAAAATTTATAAATTTATAAGCATCGAAAATATAAATTTAAAATTAAAAGAAAAATGAAAAACTTAATGGAAGATAAGAATGAAATGAAAAAAAATGAATATAAACAGATGGTATCTGGAGGAGCATTGACTGGGGGCAGTGGCGGTGGAAAATACGGTGCTGGTGATAGTTCCGAGTCACATGATACCGATGCACCGGACGAGACTGACAGTCCACCGGCCCTTCGGCGTCGAGTCAATGAAAAATCACGGCCCCAGTCCGAGCTCATCAACCAGATACTAATCGATAAATTCAAGGTAAAATTCGCGAATAATAAAACGCTTGACGCATCATAAATTTTTAACAATTAATGTTATTGCTTCCAATAAACAAATGTAAATTATGAAAAATATGAATAACAATGAGTGAAATAATCCTTATATATAATGACGTGTATGTAAGCGTGGGCAATTTATCAGCTGCTCGTGTTCATATCACGCTGAGCTATTCATATATACATATATTTATATAGATATACATATATATGTATATATGTACTGCACATATACACGTTGACTTTGTATCGCAACCGCATCCTCATTCAGAATATAGTCAGCAAACATAGCACATTTCTTTTTAGTTTATACAAAACTTACAACTAGTGATTAATCCACATTCTTTTTACATTAATTAAATTCATTTGTCTCTTTATTTTTAAAATTCGCATTTATGTGCTTCCAGTGTGTGTATAATAATCCAAAATAATATATTAGTGTATCAGGAAAGAGAAAATTTTTCTAGCTAATATATTGTATCAATAGTTAACACAATATATCAATTAATAGTATCAATTAATGAACTAATATGTTGATAGATTACAATAATATATTGATTATCAATAATATGAAAAATTGAGATGATATATTATGTTAATAATCACTATGATGTATAAAATTTTTACATAATGTGTTGATTAATAATATAATATATTAGTGTACCAAGAAAGAGAAAATATTTATAGCTAATATATTGCATCAATATTTAACACAATATATTAATTATAATTAATATAATATATTAATTAATAGTATCAATTAATGAACTAATATATTGATCGATTGCAATAAAATATATTAATTATTAATAATATAAATAATTGAGATAATATATTAGTGTACCAATTGAGAAAGAGAAAATATATTTATAGCTAATATATTGGATCAATAGTTAACACAATATATTAATTATAATTAATATAATATATTAATTAATAGTATCAATTATTGAACTAATATATTGATCGATCACAATAATACATTAATTATTAATAATATAAATAATTGAGATAATATATTAGTGTACCAATTAATAAAGAGAAAAAGTTTATAGCTAATATATTGTATCAATAGTTAACACAATATATTAATTATAATTAATTTAATATATCAATTAATAGTATCAATTGATGAACTAATATATTGATAGATTACAATAATATATTAATTATTAATAATATAAATAATTGAGATAATATATTATGTTAATAATCACTATGATAATATATTAGTTAGAAATATTCTTCATGTTAAGTGTAAAGATTCATGCTAGGTATAAATGCTAAAGCCAAAATTATTCATTATATCTATTTATTGATTTGTCTATTTACTCATTTTTTAATTATTATTTTTTCAATTATCAGGCGGACTTGCAACAAAGTAATCGCGTGACACGACATCACAACGTACGAAGGACTAATAGCGATCTTGGTGGTCAACGATTGTTTCAGTGGGACACGAGGGGTTTAAGTGGTCCATTGCATTACAGAAGAATGCTATCGACACCCTCGCCCATTAAGACAAGACCGCCAAGGCTGAGTCCAAGACACTCCTCCCATGACATCGTTACACTAAGAAGGTAAGGTGCACAATGTATACATATTATACACATCAAAAATGCACACCTTAATTGGTGTCATTTATGTGAAATATATATACATATGCTGCATATATGTGTATATTCATTTCTCATTTTTCATCGACATCAATTTATCTGTGGCGCTTTTATTTATCCATATAGAAGCTAATTCAGCTTGCCATTTGGCTTATTATGTCATTTCATCATTTAATGGTACTTGGAAAATAAGAGAAAGTTAAATAAATAAATAATTTGACGATAATGATGTTCGAATAGCTCTTCAAATATTTATTTTATATCAAGAAAAAAAAGTAAATGAAAGTGAGGAAATTATTGATAATGAGAGAAGCACATTTTTTTTTTTAATGGCGTTATTTAAATACCATCTTTTAGATATATAAAATGGCTTTCAAATAGTCTAACAAAGCTTTCTTCTCCATTGCTATATCACATCGTATATATTTATAATCATATTATTTATGTAAATGCATTTGTTTTATTTTTTTATAATGGATTTTACGAAATTAAATAGCCAATATGTACCGTAATGTTGAAGTAATTACAATCGGAAATTTTATATTGACTAACGGTGAGATCGGTCAAAGCTCTTTGGAGTTTTTTTATTCACGAGAAGAAAAAAAACAGTTGTTTTAATATTAGTAAAGTGAAAAGAAAACAATTTTATCGGAAAAAATACGATTTTTTTTTCTCTTCAAATAGTTAAATATTCTCTAGTTTTTAAATGCTTGCATTTTTCTTTTTATAATCGTCAAGTGTGCTATCTCTTGCGTTAAAATTGAGAAGAAACAAAATATGAAAACAGAATATCACATCATTCTTTTTCTTTTTCGTACATGAAAACATAAAAAATTTTTTTTTTTTTAATTCACAAAAATTTCAACGTCGGATCACATTTAAAGTTATTTTTCCGAAACTTTCCAGTAAATCGAGGGAAAATAGTGGTAGGTAAACGGGCACATATGCAACAAACTTTAATAACCATATAATACCAATAATAATAATTTCCCCGTAAGAATTCTCTTTATCTATATATATACATATATATTTGCTAAACAATAATAATAAAAAAAAAACCAACGTATTTCTTTATTGTCGTATTTATTATTATATATTAAAACCGCCTATCTGTAATTGTTGCTGAATGTGTTGTGTAATTTATCGAAGCTTTAAAGTATATTATTATACACGCTTGTCATTTCTATTATAAATTTCCCTTAATAACAATCTTTTTTTTTTTCCTGTTGGTCACCTTTGACCCTGGCTCCGTCCGCCCTTGAACTGTATTTTGTTTAAATAATATTACAGTGCCCTTATTCGCACATGCGTATTGAATTTATTATTATTTATTTAATAACTTTTCCCCTCTGAAAAAATAATTAATACAAATAAACAAGTCATATTAATTCTATTTGTTCTTTATTTTTTCTTATTATTTTTTTTTTTTATTTATTTATTCAAAACGCAGTAACGCAAAAGGGAGAAACTCTCGGACAAATTTGAGACGCTCATTGAGCCAACCACTGGGAATAAATCAATTATCACCATTGATGCGTACCAAAACTGCAGGTATGTAAATATTTAAATATTTTTAAACGATCGATGAAATAATAAAAAAATAACATAAACTTAATTTATTCATATTTAATTTGTTATAAATATACGGAATAATATTTACACCTGGCTTCAATTCGTCTATGATGCATGAGTGATTAAGCAATTATTACTATTTGTGACTATTGAATGAATAAATAAATAGATAAATAAATAACCTTCATGGTTAAATAACTCTCATTTCACTCAACAAATTTTCCATATAATTCCTACTTTTTTTTTTTTCATCTCTTCTAATTCTCTTCTGCCTCTCCAATTGCACAATTAATTAACAGTAGCAGTTGCATAATAGTTCTTTAAATACTTAATACTTTTTAATTGATTATACAAGTATAAGTTTGCATTAATTAGTAAGGATGAGTTGAAGAATGTTTTATTAATGCTTTCCATTGACGAGAGAATATATCAAACGATGAGGAATGGGTAATGAGTGGAGTCTATTAATTATTCATTTTGTCATTTGAATTATATTATATACCACTTGTGATATGCATGTGCATATTGAAATGTTTATTAAAATTAATATAATAAATTTTGTTTATCAATTACAAATACAGCGAGATTTCCCGGTGGTAATGTCTTGTCGGAAGATGAACAAGATTTAAGATCAGGCGGTAGCGGTGGAGGATGTGGCGGAGGTGGTGGATTAGGTACATCCGATGATGAAATGATGTCGGATTCAGAATCGTCAATTGCTTCATTTACCGAACGTAAAAAGTCATTTGAGCAAGCGATGGATGAAGAAATTGCAATATTAGCTGAAGCAGTATGGGATCATGTTGCTATTGAACCTGAAGAATTGGCTTTTCGTGCTGGTGAATTAATCGATGTACTTGATACACTTGATAAAGATTGGTGGTGGGGTAGCTGTAGAGGTGACCATGGATGGTTTCCAGCTGCGTTTGTTCGGGTGAGTAAATAATAATTTTAATTAATAATAGTAAATTAATTTGTATAAAAATATGTATGTACAAAATTTATTTATTTTTATAATATTTGAATGCAGTTACGTGTCAGCCAGGAAGAAACTATGGAGGATTGTTTGGCTGCAATGGCATCTGGTGCAACATCATCTCAATCACGTAGGCGTACAAGTATTTCCCTTTTATCAAATGAACAAGTTCGAAGCAGTGTTGTACGTGAACTTGTACAAACTGAACGTGATTTTGTTAAAGTATTACGTGACGTAACTGAGGGTTATATTGCCGAATGTCGTAGACGCGTTGATATGTTTACTGAAGATCAAATTGAAACGATATTTATTAATCTTGAAGATTTAATGGAATTTCAATCAGAATTTTTAAAGGATCTTGAAGCACGTATTGATTGGAGTGCGCCGCACAAAAGTTGCGTCGCAGAATGCTTTCTCATTCATGTAAGTTTTAATGAAATCATAAATAATCATAGGTACTTTCATATGTTTGATGTATAAAAATGTTGAATTACACTTATTTTAATTTTAATTTCATAATGATATTAATAATATAGAATTAATTTAATTTATTTGATTGATTGATTGATTGATTGATTGATTGATTGATGTTATTTTATTTATAGAGAAATGGCTTTCGAATGTATTCTGAATATTGTAACAGTCATCCAATGGCTATTGTTACACTTCAAGAGCTGTATCGTCATAATCGTTACAGTAAATTTTTCGAGGCGTGCCGATTAATGCGTGGTCTTATTGAAATACCACTTGATGGCTATCTTCTTACGCCTGTCCAACGTATTTGTAAATATCCATTACAACTTGCTGAATTACTTAAATATACAAAAACAGATCATCCAGATTATCAGAAAATACGTGAAGCTCTCGATGCAATGCGTGCAGTTGCTGTGTTAATTAATGAGAGAAAACGACGAATGGAAAGTTTGGAAAAACTCGCAGCTTGGCAGTTGCGTGTCGAAGGATGGGAGGTAATGAATAAGATGAATATAGTAACATTCATTAATGTAATAACAGGAATTATATCGTACATTTATGAATTTCATTGAGTAATATTTGTATTTTTATTTTGATTTATTTATTTTTTTAATATTCTCATTCATTCTCAACTATTGTTTTTTTTTTTACTTTCTTCGTCGTTGATTAAAAATAAAGTGAAAAGATTGCACAAAATGTATATAATTGAATTAAACAAATGAATTATATATAGAATAAAAATTTATAGTCCGTTGATATATTTTCAGGGTGAGGATTTGATTGAAGTATCATCGCAATTGATATATCAAGGCGATGCTGTGCGTGTAACAACTGGAATGTGGACCAACAACATAACATTATTTTTATTTGATCACCAACTCGTTTATTGCAAAAAAGATATACTCAAACGCGACACTTATGTATACAAAGGACGTATTTATCTTGATACGAGTGAGGTCATTGACGTGCCAGACGGTAAAGGTGAGTGCGTCTGTATGTGACACTAGTAAAAAAATATAATACAGTACAATATGATACAAAATATAGCTTTCATTAGCTGAAATAAAAATAAAAGAAATATGAAAAGTAAAAAAAAAAAAAAAATTGTGTTTAACCGGTTTTTCAAACAGAAAACATTTTGTATTTACTTACAGACCATCAACTTGGAGTAACTGTGAGACATTGCTTGAAGGTATACAGTTGTGTGAGAGACAAATGGCTACTATTCTGCTGCAGAACAGCTGAAGAAAAGCGTAAATGGTTGAATGCAATGGCGGAAGAACGACGACTCGTTGAACAAGATAGAAATGAAGGTTTGGAATTTCCTGCTGCTGCAAGACAACTTGCACGATTGGCTGCTACAAGACAACAACACCGACGTCCACCAGCAAAGCCACGAAGTTTGTTTTTATTTTTTATTCTCACGTTTAATCACCATTAAAAAAGCAAATAAAAAAAATCTAAATAATTGATTAGAGTTTAAACTCTAATCAATTAATTAATCTATTAATTTTATTTGTTGTGTTTCATTTGATTTAATATTAATTTATTATGTTTTCAGATAAAACTTATAAGGGTGAGGCGTATGAAATGCCAGCATTCCAACCAAATTCATCAAATTCATTGGGACGAAAAGTTGGCACGTGGTTTACATTTGGCAGCAACAAAAAAACAACACGATTACGACCATCCTGAGCCAGGCCTACCTTCGTACCATATATTGATTTGTGAATGAGCTCATGATATTTTAACATTTTTTATCTTCTGTAAATGGCAAGGTCGCCAAAATTCAACATCATTATTCCATTACTGGACTTGTTAATTAATTATTGAGCTTGATTACATTTACGGTGCGAAGGTACATATAAAAGAAAAATCTTTGTCTATAAACACATACAATATACATATATATGTATATATATATATATAAATCAATATATAAAATATATACTACAGATATCAGTATTGCCAAATTCACAAAGGCCTTTTTGTTATTATTGCGATAATAAATATAAATTAATATTTATTGCGCAATTAATATCAAATTTAAATGTGTCGTATGTATTAAATGGGCATACAAAATTGAAGCATTAATAAAAAAAAAACTTTGAAATTATTGTATAAGGAGGATATTAAATATTATCACGTATTTTGTGTAAAAAATAAAAATGACATCAACGAATGCCAAAGGTCAACTGCACCAAGTTTAGATAGGATGTAGCGAGTGAATAAAAAAGTAATTGACGAAAAAAAAAATAAAAAGATGAAGATATCTTATTGCTTGTTGATGCACGTGTTGCGACAATAGATGAAAAAAAAAAAAATGATTAAGAGTAGAAGTGGTAGAGCTTAGCTACTTTGACGATAATATTGTAGGATGTTTAGTGTAGACAAATATAAATAAATAAATTAATTAGTAAATAAAAGGGAAATCATAGCTGATATGTTTAGTGAATGTTGTAGGGTAAATTTACATTATTCAAAGTTTCAAGCGCAATAACAGAAGCGAAAAAAAAACAGAGGAATGAATTGAAATAAATTGAAAAAAAAAAAAAGGAAGTAATTATCAAATAAAAACTTTGATGATGATCACGTAGGGTAAATTGTTCTAATTGAGGAAAAAAGCAAACAACTAATATATCTTGCAGCATTAGAGTCATTCATAAAGACTGAAAGACAAACGCTTACTTCTCACAAAAAAAAAAAATTCACTTTGAGAAAGGATTTAAAAAAGAATGGAAAAATATGAAAATCAACAGATAAATGGTTATTAATTTATCAAGGCATTATATCAACGAGTAATATAGAGAGAGAAAAGGATAACAAAAAAATTGTTGATAAGGAAAAATATAAAAAAAAGGTTGAAAATAAAAAAATCAAGCCAATTCCATCCTTAATTTTTAACTGCCTATAAATGGAAAAACTCAATGCAATACACTATGCACGTGATAGATACAATTACACTAGACTTATTATTATTATTCGCATAGGAATTTTCGTGACATGAAAAAACATAAATACATTCATAAGTGTCTTTGATTTAATTTTTTAAAATAATTAATTAATGGATATATTCTTAATCATCAAAATAAGAGAAAAAAAAAATGGTAATCTACTAGTGAAAATTATCAACAAAATGATTTTGTTACTGCTGTGAAATTGAATTACAGAAAAAGATGAAAGAAAAAAATGTGTAGAATAAAATTGTGAATGAATACAAGTGGAGGAAACGTCAAGCCTGTATTACTTTTCATTTACTTTGCTTTGTTAATTTTTTTTGTTAACTGTCAACTGTGAAAATCATCATAATTTTAGGTAACAATCTCATTATCTATAGACAAGACATATATTCTGTCTCTGTATATTTGTATGTGTGTCTACGTGAATCATTTATAACTATTATTATCTATTTGCAACGTACTTACGCACAGCATTTTTTATAAACAAAAGTGAAGTTATTATTAATGACTAAATGAATGAATGAATAAACAGGTGAAACTTTTAGGTGCTTATTATCACAATATTCGCAAACACAACGACGATACTTTGTGAATGATCATTTGTTAGCACACAGACATTAATAATAGATGAAAAACAAAAAAAAAATGAGTAAAGAACTAAATAAATAATGCACAGACGCACATTTTTTGATGATAGAAATGACGAAGAAATGAAAAATGATTGGAATACTTATTATAGATAAGACGACGACAATATAATAATGAAGTGAAGGTAGTAGAAAAAGAAATTTCCTTATTGATAAAGTACATTATAAAACTTGTACAAAGAATAATTAATCTATCGATAATTAGATAATAGAATAAATAAATATAATTAATTAGTCATGATAATTATATATTTGTTGCTTAGACACCAATTTGTCTAAGTGTTATTTTTATAGATGAACTCATTGGTTCTGAATGTGTGATTGATATATATTCTTCCAAGTATACATTACGCATTATCCATATTAGGGATAAATACATATATGAATAAATATTGATGGCCAATTATGTATTTGTGACATGATAAAATGGCAGACAAAATCTGTTTGCTCAATAATGAAAAATGCCCGATAAATTCTGACTTCACGTGCGAGAATTTTAATTGGAAAAAAAAATATAACAAATAAATGATGAATATAAAATTGATGATATTATTGGATAATAAATTTCAACAGTGTATATATAGATTGGAGAATAAATGAGCAATTTTATTGTCGAGCAATAATAAATAATTGATGCTGATGATAGAAATTCCGCTGATGCATTCATATATCAGTGATTTTATACCGCTATAATGTTTTATTGCACTGAATAATTAAAATGAAAATGAAGAATAAATTGATGGAGTATAATGAAGAAATATGAACGAAAAACGTATGACAGTCAACATTTTTTTTTCGTATACATATCTTACTAAACACACGACTTGATTAATATTTAATAATTCAAGTGTATACGTTAAATTTGTAGTCATTTCTCGGAATATTGTATACATATATATACATGTACACATGATAAAGTGTAGAATATATATTTAAAATTTTTTAATGCCATAAAGTTTGATAAAAAAAAAATGATCCATTATTTTTTTTTTTAAATAATTTTTTTTCTTTTTTATTATTTGTTTTACGAATTTTTTAATCAACATCAAACTTTATCAAAGTACACTGTATATATGTATATTCATATGTATTAATATATTATACATACACAGCTATTAGATGTGTTTTATAAATGTGAATACGAAAATTAATGAGTGACAAAAGAAATTAAATGATATTGAAGTATTGTGGAAAATTCAAATTAATTTCATGAGATCGACAAATTTGAGGTCAATATTTATTGAACAAATATATAAAGAAACACGATGAAATAATAAAATATTAATTCTGTTTATTGTCTATGTTGTTAGAAAGGCATATTAATTGTTCGCCGAAAAATAATTTCTATATTTATATTGTCCCAAAAGGGCTTTAACAATTTAAAGTTGAATTGATTATCAAATTGTTTTGCCTTTTCTCTTCGCCTTTATATTGTACAGTTTAATTAGTTATACACACATCTTCATCATTGTTAAACAATTGTTTTCATAATAAACAAACGAAGGAAAAAAAAACCTCATATTACATAAATATATAATGGGTTGAAATTGTGTAAATAAATATTTTATAATTATAATCAACACAATTACTGTCTTAACAAAATAATTTTTGCTAACCGAAAAAAAAAAAAAGGAAAAAGAACAACAGTAAAATTCGTCATAATCTCGAATCATGACAGAAATGCATGTTGAATTATTCTCAACATCCTCTCCCCATTGCGTGAGAAATAATTCATCGTCTCTTGATGTGTCCACATTTCAACGTCCCATGTTTTATTTAAATATAATATTATCCCCTTTGTCTTCATTCGCTTTCATATACTCAGTTTATCCACAGGATTACAAGAGAAAAATTATCCCTAACAAACATTAATCCCCTCAATATCATTAATATTAACAATATCAACAAACACAAAAAATAGCTATCATGTATCAAAAAATAAAATAACAAAATCATAATATTAACATCAAAATTTACAAATTCAACAAAAAACTTTCGATGACATCATTTAAATAAATCTAAAACAACATAAAAATTTATCAAATACATATATACACATATACAAATAAATAATACAACAATGTGTAAGCAAAACTCTTCATCTTTACTGCTGCTCTTTTATCTCTTCATCCCCCTCAATTTCATTTTTATACATCCACATATTTTTTTTTTTCTCTTCACCCCATGTTTATTCTTTCGTCTTTATCTATAATATTGCGTGGGTTGATTTTATGTGATTGCGACGTGCTAAGTACATAGCGTGTATAAAAAATAATGCTGTCAAGAGAGAAAGAGAGAGGACAAATAAAAAAAAAAAAATAAAATGGAGAAGAAACGCGAGCGCATAAATGTGAAAATGAAATCGATGTACACACACGCGCGCGATACTTTTAGTATAAGTATAGAGAGTGGGAAAAATTGTTGTGCGTGGGTGTGTAATATCAGGGGAAATGTTGAGTATATATACATATAAAACTGGCGTTTGTGTATAATATATTTATATATATACATAAATGTATACATGTGTAATAATACAACCCAGCGCATTTTATTCATCGGAAATTTCTCATTGGTGCTTTGAGCTTATTATACCACCCTCTCTCTGTTGCCATACACTATTGCTCTGCGCGCCCTTGTCGAGCATTTTGTCAGCACTCTCCTCGCGACTTTGTGCCCGATGAAAAGCACGGCGCGTCTACGCTCGGCTGGTATTCGCGACCGCGTACGAGCCCGCGGAAGGCGACGAGAAAAAATAATATTATATTTGCTCGTGTCTACAATACAAGATTTATTTATATAATTTAACGGGGGGTGTGTACATTTGAATAACGTTAATTAAAAAAATAATTATATACTTTTATCAAATTGTCATATTATATTTTATAATTTATTTATTTATATTGAAATATTTAAATCTTATTAATAAAGAATTTATTTATTTTTCTTTCGATTTATTCATTTAATTTTATTCGAATTCAAGTTTTGGGATTATTGACAACCGGCCACGCGGGGTGACAATATTAAAGCAGGATTAAAAAGCCAACGGTGTATGCGAGTATTATTTTATTCAATAGATAATTACGTATTATATGTATATAAATAAATAATTATCAAGCATTTGCGCTGTTTTTAAATTTTATATTGAAAGATTTTTATTATTTGTTTTTTTTTTTTTTTTTTTTTAAATAATAAACAGTGAAGAATATGGTGCGGGCATTGTCCACAAGCTTGGCAATTGGCCTCGCCCTCACAGCTTGCGCTGCCTTTCCGCGTGCCGCCCTGGCGATCGATCTCAGCCGATTTTACGGACATCTGCACTCAAAACGTTCAGGTAAGTTAATTATTTTATATATTTAATACAACGAATTATATATATCCTTATTTTTATTTACATTCTACTGATAAATATTATAAGGATTTCATTTATAAAATGTCAGAATTATTATTTTTACCGCCGGTAATAATCCAAGCGCGTGGAAACATTTTTTTTTTTTTTTATTATCAATTTTATTTTTATTTAATTAATTTTTTCTCTCTTGTTCATCGACCCATAGTGGGAGTGCCCTTTTGGCTTGCACACATTACTATTTTTTTGTATAACTCTCAATCAATAAAAAAATATATATACATAAATGACGCCACGTTTGAGCAACAGTTGCTGTCATTGGTGACGAAAGAAAAATTTTAATAATAAAATATCTGGTAAATAAAAAAATAGTATGGTTTATATATGATATATGTATATGTATGTATCAATAGAGGGACAAATATATATTGAGAAGTATATATGTATGTGTATATAAGGCGGTACAAAACCGCATATTGAACGTTTTACCTGGGAATTCAACGGTTAGCTTTAAGAATTGGGTCATGTGCTTGTCGATCCAAGTGAATTCAACGACGCAAATTCTCAAGGTCGTACAACGTAAATTTAACCGGCACACTAAGGGGGTTGAAAAGGGAGGTGAGGTGATGATGAAAGTAGTTGAAACTTTATGTTGCAATGAGGGTAAAAGAAAGAAAATAAATAAATAAATAAAAGAAAAGTAGAAAAAAAAATATTAAAGTGATAAAAAATTCTAAATTGACAGAGGGAGATTGTAAATGGATTTTCTATATATTTATTATTTACATTTAAATATATATACATGTTAAATTTACCTTTTCAATGCCGTCATTCATCAAGTGAAGCATTTTATTTCATAGTTTTTATTGCATCATAATATGTTTCTTGTTTCTTTATTTCTTTTCCTTTCATCGCATTGACTTTTATTACACATCCCCTTTATTAGATTTTTATATATACATTTATTATTTATAAAGTGGGTATATTAATTTATGATAAGGGTCAAGTCCTTTGTCGAGACAGGGAATTTAACATTTGTCTGGCAAATAAAAGTTTGATCAATGAGAAAATATTTTATTCTACATAATTTAATTTTTATATAAATGATTATTAATAGAAATATAAAACTCAATAATTATATGTGATTTATATTTATATTAGGGGATGCTTGTCACCCTTATGAGCCATTTAAATGTCCGGGCGATGGAACCTGCATTTCCATTCAATATCTTTGCGATGGAGCTCCCGATTGTCAGGATGGTTACGATGAGGATTCTCGACTTTGCACCGCTGGTAAGTTTTAATAATAATTTTATTTTTCATTTCTATATTATCAATCAATTCTATTTCCTATAATCACAATTAATTAATTAATTAAATGATTTGTATTTATTTTATTAAATCATGATTTAAGTTGTTTAGACATTTTTGCAAACGATTAATAATTAATTTATTTCAATTTGTAATTATAGCAAAGAGACCACCGGTAGAGGAGACTGCAAGTTTTTTGCAGTCATTATTGGCAAGTCATGGACCGAATTATCTTGAGAAATTATTTGGTAGTAAAGCAAGGGATGCTTTAGCACCATTGGGTGGTGTAAATATGGTGGCAATTGCTCTCTCTGGTAGGTTCTATTGTATTATTTATTTTTATTATTTTTATTATTGCCTTCTTGTAGTATTTGTCGTTATTTTATTTGCTGAAGAATTCCCATATGGGTCTTTTCATCTGAATCACGTTACTATTATATTATATATTTATATATTGTAGAAATATATAATATATATATATATAAATATACTTACGTATAGAATAATACTATTTAGAAATTATTTGATCTTATTATAGATTAATGATTTATATTTTTCTTTATCTCCCTCATTTATTTTATCAATATTGCTTCACATGTGTCTTACTTAACTGTGAAAAATTGCTGGATTAGATATCTATCGATAGAAATATTTTTATTTTATTTTATTTTATTGTGAGTTGATTTATTTTTAATATATATTTTTTTTGTTTCTTTTTTAGAGTCACAGACTATTGAAGATTTTGGTGCTGCACTTCATTTAATGCGCTCTGATCTTGAGCATTTACGTTCTGTATTTATGGCAGTTGAGAATGGAGATTTGGGTATGTTAAAGTCACTTGGTATAAAGGACTCAGAGTTGGGTGATGTCAAATTTTTCCTTGAGAAACTTGTCAACACTGGATTTCTTGATTAAAATTTTTGGACATTGTGGAATTTAACAACAGCAACAACAGCAGAGTTATAATGAAAAATTATTGAGGGAAAAATACAAAATAATGATACATCATTATAAACAAATGATGATGGAGATGTAAAAGAATTTTTGTGGATATAAAGTCAAACTTTTTACGGTAAAAAAAAAAAATATTGAAAGAAAAAAAAAATGCACAGTAATTATATATTAATGTATATTTAAATTAGGAGGACTCGTGTTTGCTATCGAAAAATGATGAATTTTCTTGAGCAATTGATTATTGAAAAATCAAAAAGAAAAAAAAATCGGAAATAAATTTTTTTTAGATATTAAAAATTTTTTAACACGCAATTTCGTCGTGCACGCGTGATTCTCTTTATATAATATATATTATAAAGCATCTTGCTAATTAAGAATGGAAAAGAAAAAAGATATCTATACAATCATCTTCCTATTCGAGCTTATATAGCTTTGCATAAAAATATTGTAAACGAAAAAAAAAAAAAAATTAATTATTTATGTATGTTTATGCGGCTGGGGAGGAAAAAAAAATTATTAAACAAACTAATACACTCGAGGGTTAATGTTGCCACAAAAATATCCACCCATATAACATGCATTTTTTCGTATAGTTATAAATCATAATGCGTGATGATTAATGGTGTAAAATTACATGAAAAAAAAAAATTATAAATGTTTATGGCCTAGAGATTAATTTATTTCGATTTAAAAATTAACACGCTGCAGTAAACATTTTTATTTTTTATTAAAAAACAATAATAAGATGAAGAAGATTTTTTTTTTTTTAAATTTCTCTACATCAAAAATAATTAATTAATTAGTAATATATAAAATAGAAATTTTATTCTTGGATTAAATTGTCTTGTTATACTTTTTAATTTTTTTTAGAGAATTATTTTTCATCATCAGTTTTAATTGAAAAATATACAACTCATTTTGTTGCTTTGAATTTTCGTTAATTCGCAATATTTATTGATTTTATTTTCTTCATTTTATATTAATTATTATTTAATTGTTATGTGCTATTTTTTTTATTGACAAGTTACAGTTGTGTTTGGGCTCAGGGGCGATGAGGTAAATTATTTCTATCATGCTTCCTTTTATTATATAATATAGAATGCAATAAGATAAAAAAGGAGTTGTAGTATTATCGAGCGCATGAAAAACGTCAACAGAAAATTGTTATATTATTTGCGTGATAGCTATTACATTATCACCCAATTAGATTAAAAGGGTGCGGACAACTTGATGAAGTAAACAGTTGTTATAAAGACATATATCAAATCTTGATGAATTTTTTTTTATTTTTCGTGAGTCATTTCAATTTTTTTTTTTTCCATTTAATTTTTACCTATTATTAATTCAAATATTAATTTGTTTATGATTATCAATTATTGAAATATCTTCCTCCTTTATTATCACAACATGTACCTGTGTGTGTGTGTGTGTGTGTGCTTTAAAGCACGAGTTATATACCATGTGACATTTAATAAGTTGACAAACTGAAGTAAAAAAAAAAAAATAACAAAGACAAATTAATTAAGACAATTATAATTACAATTTCAATTAATTTCGCAAAGTGAAATTGGATAAAGTTTAAAATAGAAAGAAAAAATAGAAGTTCAAAAGCAATGTGTAAAAGTAAAAATATTTTTTTCACAATTTTTTTCAGTAAATGTTGCACAAAAAAATTTTTAAAATTGAAAGTTGAGTATAATACCATAAAAATTGGTATTGATTAATTAAATATTATAATATAAAATCACATACATATCATGTATTATTATATGCAAAATACATATCAGTAATATTAATAATTAAATTATATTAAATTAAAAAAAAAAAAAAAAAATACAAACAAGGAATCTCGTTGTCGTCGTCAGTGTCTCAACCTCACCTTTCTTTTTCTTGTCATTATTTACTATTACATCAACTATTTTTCTCTACAGTCGTTTCCTTTTGTTTATAAATTAATTAACACAACGCCAATTTTGTGACAAACTTCCATAAAACAATTTAATCATAATCCAAAGAGAGAATACAAACAAACATAAATAAAATATATTTATCGTTGAAGTAAAAAAAAAAAAGTTAACAAGAAAAAGAAAGTGTGATATAATAAATTCACCGTTAACAATACAATTAATAAAAAAAAAAAAAATTCAAGAATCTTGAAAGAAAAAAAAAGAAGAAAATTTATAAAATAAAAATTTTTACATAATTCCAAAAAATTATTCTGCAATATTTATAATTCCTACAGGAACATATCAATGCGATAAACGAGACATATCTGAATTTACATATCATGTAAAATAAAGAAATATAAAATATTATCAAGTCAACCAAATGAAAAAAATAAAATACATAAATAAAAAAATGAAAAAAAAATAAATAAATAAGTAAAAGAAATGATTATTGAAAGTACTTTTATGAAGATAGATAAATACTATTTTGGTATAAAGAGTATGATGAATCCCTCCAGGCAGCTATCACGATTCAAAATAGGGCCTGAATCGTGTTAGTGCTTTAAGGGTGAACCCTCCCCCACATCATTGACGCCAAAGGGTCAAGTCGTTCCTCTTCGCTCATTAATTCCATTATATGTGCCTTGTCCCTTTAGCATCTTGATGTTAGGTAGATAAATTCTAATTCTCAGAATTATTGAATAACGTGGCGTGACGCCTGCGATTTAAAAAAAAAATAAAAAAAGTAATAATAAAATAAAATAAAATAAAATTAATGAGATATGTGGTGTGGTTGTGCGATGATATCGTATGATTAGAAAGCCATGGAAAATGAAAGATAATTATACAAATAATTCTTCGGTAAATCGTATTTAATTATAATATATAATTAATAAATAAATGCCACGATTTTCTGGTAATTCGGTATTATCATTAAACTCGCACGATATTATTATTTAATTAATTAGCTATATGGCGTCATTGTGCCATTTAAGTACACATTATTACAAGTTGATATATCAGATTTAATGACATTTGAAATAATCATCAGTGGCGCAAAAAAAAATATATATATAAAATAAAGAATAAAGCAGAAATTATTTAATTCAATACAATTTTTATTTTTTGTTTTCAATTTTTCTCGACTGAATTTTATTTCTTATTTTTCTCATTAAATCAGACACGACAATTATAAACAATACATTTATCGTAAGGTAGGACAGATGAGAGTAGGACAATAAGAACACATTGTTAGAAATTAAAAAAAAAACACATATCGAAAATTAAAAAATAAAAATCGCATCTTCTAATGTTCTTGAATAAGATATAAAAAATTCCATCTTTCATCTATCTACCTGTGTAATATGTATACGTTCTCTAATTATTTCTTGAAGCAAATAAAGTCTGAACCTATTAGCAATTTATTGTATAATTTATTTATTTAAAACCTGTATAGTAACAGTTGAAACAACAATTCTGTAAGTATTTCGAATATAGAAGAAAGAAAAAAAATATGAATTAAAAAATAATAAAATGTTTTTCAGGATTTTATATCAATTACAGATAAATAATAATGTTTATTTAATTTATTTTCTTGTATATAATATATTTATATATACACACATTTATTTTTCTATATATGTATATATTTATATATTGATTTAATTAATTATTTATTTATTTATGAATCATTACACAATAATCAGACAAATAACAGTGTATAGCGTAATCGTGTGACGGTTGTCCATGTAATTTGGTGTCACATGTAACGATATTTATTATCACTTGGATATATTTTACAGTAAAGCATTTATTTAATTATTTATTTTGCTCTTTTTTTTTTTTATTTATACAACTGTGTTTGAGCTGAATAGCGAACGACATTTCTCGATGTTGCAGTGCACAAAATAATTAGGAAAGATATAATATATAATTTACGTGTGCATCGAGTATATAAATGGACATCTGTGTGTTCTTGAATCACGAACAACCGTCCAGAGTAATCGCATACTTTTCATATTTTTTTTTTATTTTTTTAATTTTATTTTTTTATATTATATGTAATAGTTACATTATCTATCTAAACGCTACAGTCACAATAAAATGCATATATTCACTCACGTAATCTACGTGATACCATAATTTATGCAATTGTATTTAATTTATTACATTTTACATTACTTTTCAAAATTCCATTTTTGTCTTTATATATTTGTATTTATTTTATTTTTTTTTTTTTTTTCTTCATTTTATTATAATCAAACAATTTTTTTTTTAACACGCGATGAAGCAAATGTGACGCGTGTTGATTTGTTTATTGTTTAATGTTTTATTTATGTGTACGTGCAGACGATTTTTTCATTATATATATTTTTTTCTTTGACGGAATTAGAATATTTGATGTAAAAATCATTCGAGCATGTACATTAAACGTTGATGAATATATTTGTTTTTTTTTTTTATATCATTCATATTTTTGTTCTTGTATCTTGTTTTTTAATCTCATTAATTTGTAATGACAGTTATAATCCGAGGACATTGTATGTGCATGTGACTGTATGATGAAGAGGAAATTCATAATATGACTAAAAAATTGATGTACATTATAGCTTTTTTTTTTTGGCACCAATAAATCATTTGTTTATATTTTAATTGAATATTAATGATGAATATTTAACTTAATAATTGAATGAGAGATCATATGAATGAATAATATAATAACAATGTCCTCGCAATTAAAATGCTGATCTGTACAATGAGTCTCCTGACTTTGTCATTATTAATAATATTATAATTTGTTTCTCTATGAAATACAAACAAATAATTGAATAAATAAAACAATCAGATTATTAAAATTTTGTGAAAACTTTTGTTACACAAAATGTCAGTGAACTATAATAATAACAATTACAGGTAAGTCATATTTATTTTTCTATCTATATATTAGATACGTGACAATTGAAACTTTTTTGTTTTCTCTGGCATTTTTCTTTCTTTTTTTGTATTTTTTTTTTTTTTTGCTACTCATTATTTGCATTTAAAGTTTTCTTTACTTATTTTTAATTATCTACATGTAATAATTTCTATTTATTATGCATAAAAGATTTCGTCGGGTTTGCGTGAGTGTCATGATTTATTTTATGTGATCTTAATAATTTTTTTTTTTTTCATTTCATTTGAAAACACCGAAAGCGTTACTTGATTTATTTATATATTCCATTCTTGTTTACAACCTTTTTTATCCCCTTAATGGCGAACAAGAGATTGCTATCTGTACGTACACAATGAGGATAATGATGATAATTTAATTGATAATTATTTTATAATTACTTTCGTACGAAGCAGAGGTACATTTTCAAATTTTTTTCCAAGTTCTTACGCGAATAATTGTGTATTAATTTTTTTTAGTGTATCGAGTCAAATTGTTTATATATATCCATTCGGAATGCCGTTCCATGTTTTGGATACACTTTTTAAATAGTGAATAATGAAAAAAATGAATTGATAAATAATTTTTGACATTTATAAATCAATGAAATTTTACGTTTTTAAATAATTGTTGACAATTGACAAAATGCACATACATAATGGAGACTTATCAATTTAATTGTACTGTCAGTACAGATCTCATATATTAATTTCTAAAAGAAAAAAATAATAATAAACGAAAACAATTATTAAAATTAGAATTTTTTTTTATCAATTAAATTTTTCATCTTTCGCTTCAAACAAAATAACATATACGTAACATCGTCATATATTTCTTTGATATATGTATTCATATTTGTTTATATTTATTGCACATTAAAAAAAAATTGTTACGTTTATTCATTTATTTTTGTTTGTTATAAATAATTGAATTCTGCACTGGCGCACATATTTTCATCACAATTATAAATAAAAATTAAATTAACATTTAATGATACAATTTTTTTGTATATTATTACTGTCATGTAATTACGAATAGTAAAATGGAATTTTAATTTGACTATTCCATTTTATCTATTCAAAAAATTTTTCTGTGACTTCCCTTATTCAATTATAATTTTTATTTTTGTTTTTTAATTTAACGACTAGTAAATTTCGATGCGCTCACATTTGCCACCTTATTATTATCTTCATTTTCTTTTCATATTCCTCATTCCATTTAATTTAATTATTATACTTGTATAAATTTAAATACAAATCTCATCGATAAAATTTTTCAAACAACTATTTTTCATCTCCAAATTCATTAAACTATTTTTATATATGCGTATGAATTAATACACAACGCGAACAGGGTGAGAAAGTGGCGATTGAATTTATTAATAAATATAAATATCTAAAAAGTCTTTGGTAAGCAAATAATAAATTAATTTGTTTGAATAAATTACGTGAAAAAAAAAAAAAAAACGCTGGTTAATAAAAAATAAAATGAAAACTAATGATCAAATTGAATAATAAACAAAAATGCGCAGAAATATTTTAATATTTGTGTTTTATAACAAAAAAATCTTTAGTTGAATCTCTAAAAAAAAATTATAAACAAAATATGCCGCACTGCGGTTATTTTTATATTTTCATTTTTATGTTAGGAAAATAAAAAAATGCATTTGTTTTCTCTCATTCTCCTCTCTCAAATGCACTGTTTTCATATCTGAGCTTACAATAAAATTATAATTATTACTATTGATTTGTAAATTAAATAAATTGTAATCATAAAAAAAAAAAAAATAAACGCATAAATAAAATTATATGTGGCACGTGTGTTTTGGTCATCGGCAAAATGTGATAGAACATAAATAATTATTATCAGTTACAAAATTAAATATATAAAAAGAAAAATAATAGATAATTTTCATTGTAATTTTAGTGCTTGAATCATCTTGATGAATTAGTAAACAAAATTTGTTTGTTTATTAATTATATATCGTAACGATACTCGGTGTTTCCTTAATCTATTTCGCAAAAGTCTCATGTGCTTTTTATTTAATCGCTCTTTCGTTCTCCCTTTTTTTTTTTTTTTTAAATTCCTCTTTCACAAGAGTTCATGTCACATCATTTAGGTACGAAGATAACGCATTAATTATACACTTTCAACATCAAATCCGTTAATTTAACATTAACGATCGTGCGCAATCCATCATTTGCACATTGCCATCAACAATTATAATATTTATTTATTTTTATCTTCTTATTTTATAATTTTTTTTTTTTTTTAATATTTTTGTTTGTTTTGTTCTGCTTTGTTATTAACTTCTATTTACTAAACACAAGCACGTTATTATATATATTGACGTTTTACAATAAATATCTTATTTGATAATATTTTTTTTTTGTTTTAACATTCAACATATTTTTTTTTTTTTTCATGTTTTTTGTTTTTCATTATACTAATTTTATCGAGACTATAAATATAGCGATAAAAAATCACATCGAACAGGACAGCGCGATTTTTTTTTTCTTTCAGGAAAGGAACAAGATTTGCTAGTTACATATTTTTTAATATTTTCCTCACACGCTCTCTCTTTTTCTCTCTCTTTGTAAATATATTATTATTCGACTGCATAAACTCTGTGTGAATATTGAGGTGTCAAAAGCTCAGCTTTTGACACGTTATCCTCATTCCTAATTCACATGATTATATATATGTATAATTAAATATTAGCCTCGTGCGATTGACAGGTAAAAATGTTAGAAATTGAAAATAAAAAATGAAATTAAATATTAAATTCAACGTTATTCACTTCAATAAAATTATTAAATATTTCAATTGTTATTTATTTATAAATTTGCAATGTTAATCGCAGTAAAAGATAAAATAAAAAATTTAATTAACAATCGCACGAGCTAATTAACATCACCAGGCATAAAGATAAATACAAAAGGTAAATTTTAATAAATTTCAAAGTTGAATTATATTTGGAACTTGACACACAATTGGGTGATCAATGTCACTCTATTGCCCTATATCCTCAAATACATTTACATATAAATATATATGTTTGATGATTATACAAGAAAAAAAAAAAAAATTAATTTGCAATTTAAAAAAAACCAAAAGGATATTATTTAAAATACCTAGAGAAATATAATTGCGTTCCCATTCATTTTCAACAAAAATCATTATCATAAAAACTCTGTTTATATATTGTAAATGATAATAAAAGCATAGGAAAAAAAAAAACATCAAAATTATCAAATAACCGTATTAACAAATATAATATAAATATATTTGCATATTTATATAGTCTTGTACTGTGTGCGATGAGTAACTATGATAAATAAAAAATTTCGGAATGCGTGACCGACGTTGAGGTTTCATTCACGTACGACGAATCGATTTCAATCGTAAAATATAAATAAAAGAAATGCAAAAATAAAAAAACAAATAATATTTATAAAATATTTTTAATTAGTACTGTAAGCCTTTTGCGCGATTATTCCAAATTTCAATTTAATTATCATGTCAAATCGATGTGTGCAGGACGGCAATTAGTCAATGCAAACGTTTTTTTTTTCTCATCGAGTGTGTGATTGATAATAAATTCGTGTGCGTATTAATGGAAAATGGCTTCAAATTTATTAATAAAAATTATTACGATTCGTCAAAGCGCAATATAATATGTCGGCACGTAAATTATTAACAAAAATGTATGTAAAGATAAAATAATTAATCATCTTCTTTAAAATTTGTTGGAAATAATAAATAAAACAAATTAATATTCAAAATATTTTGCTATTTTTGTTCACAGATAAAATAAACCTCCCTTTTTTTTTTCTCAAAATAAAAACGTGAGGGAAATTAATTAATTAATTAATTAACGAGATTCTACCTAGGAAATTTAATATTACACGAGTACATGTATATATATACACATCTTGTGCATAAAAGTTTTCAATTATTTATAGAATTCATGCACTTTTTTATTTTTTTTTTTTTTTTTGTAATTTACTATTTTTTATTTCTTCTTCTTTTTTATTTTCATCAAAATTACGTTTCAATTTTTTGTTTAGCTAAACGTAGGCCGGACTAACCGTTTCTCGTCGATTATTTTTTGTTCTTTATTTTCACGATCGCAAGAGATTATTTATACATGAATAAATATATATAAAGTATCGACATGATTTATTAGTTTGTTAAATTAAATATTAAGCACTTTAAAGAACAAATATTCATCAGATCAATGGATATTTGGCAAGAAGAAAAAAAATTTAAGAAAATGAATAAAAAAGAAATGAATCATTGAATTATTTTGTCGAGTTGGAGATTGGTATTTGATGATAGGACAAAAATAACCGACATAGTTTTCAACACACCCGATCAATTCATCTCTCGAGAAACCAATATATGCATTTATTTCATAGAACGTGAATTGAATGACGGTAATTTCTAATTATAGAAAGGATTCTCAGTGTTGCAGAATTTAATATAATTCGTCATCGTCATATTACTTCCTGCATTCACGCAGATGATGTGTAATAAGCATTGGAAAATATTTTGCTGACGTCAATAATTAAATCTGTGAATTTAAATAGAAATAAAATTTATAATAAATAAATAATTTGTTTTTCTTATTAATTCACGTTTGGCTATTTGAAATCTCAATGATAATTTTTTTGTTTATTGTATTGTATTATAAACACTCTTTATATGAAATATTAAGTAAGACACGGTCTTGAAAATATTTCCGGTCAATTGCAATCGCTATGATTAATATTATTTCCGAAATATTTAATTACGATAATAATTATTTATTAATTTCTTTTTCTTTCTAATAAATAGTCTGTGTTGTGGCATTCTAACATTATATATAAATTGATTTGCATAAATTCCTTTTGCGCATCATTGATTTATTTATATTTACTTTTCATTATTTTTTCTAATTAAATATAGTAGTGATAAATTTTATTTTGCAAATCACTTAATGTGCATTATTTATTTATTTATTTTTTAACGCTATCTTTCATTCTTCGCACTGTTAATCGTATTGCATATCGTGATCAACACGAAATTGCGACATCGAAAATATTGCGCCGTAAAAGATTTTAAATCTTACACGACATTTATTCCTATAAGATAAATAATTAATTTATTTTTATATATAATTAATTATATAATATTAAACTAACGTTCACAGGGATTAAGTACACGAATCACTTGAATTTAAAGGGGACGAGTAAACTCCTAAATACATACATAATGCATAAGCATCATATAATCACGTTATTCATGTACAATAATGATATTAAAAAAATTTTGAGAAACAATAATAAAAATGGCAATCACTGTATTCGAATGAGAAAGTTCAAATGATTACGATATAATGAATTAATTCTCGCGCGATGTTAATCAAATTTAATATATATCCATGTACATATAATATGGCTCATTATAATACATAAGTTAATTATAGTGTCAGCACGCAATATATTTTTTCTAATATTATATACGCAATTTATAGTTTTCATTAAAACAAAATAAATAAATAAATAAATAAAAAAAGATAATTCAAATACTCGGCAAGTATATGATGCACATCAGATCTTCGCTGTTATATTTTTATTATTAAATTCAACGAGCAAAATTGGAAAAAAAAAATCAATCGTGCATCGTGCGTTTCAATTGTTGGGAAAAAAAAAAAATAATATAATAAAAAATCAATTGAACGAACTCCTGTCATCTGCAAAATTTTTTTCTCCTCTATCTACCTGGCCTCTCTCTTTGTACCTCTTCCTCTGTCACTACGTTAGGCGTATGCTAAAATAACTTTTATATAATATATTTTATGTATAATATGTATACATAGATAATTTGAAGCAGACCACCAGCGGTCTGTGGTATTTTTTTTTCTTTTATCCACTTTATATACGTATGTATAATCGCTTCATCTCTGATTGTGGTGTTAATCGTTACATATACCAATAAACGTGCAGGGATGGCGATAAAATATACAACCAGTTAGTTGTCAATAGCGTTTAGTGAATAAAAATAAAATGTAGAAAAAAAAAAAATAAAATTGAAATGTTTTTTAATTCTTGTGATATTTTTTTAAATTCATTTTACGCGACTTCCAGTTTACTGGCTAATTATTTTCATGCATTTCACCAAGTTGTTTACTTCATCAATTATTCTATCGTGCGATAGGAACATTCAGTAATACAGATTTCACTGGTTATATTCTGCGACAAAGTTTGCATTATATAGTTAAAATAATGCAGTGAGAGAACTCTGGAGAGTGTGTGGCCCACGTTATTCAATCCGTGTTCAAGTTATGTCGTTCAACTGACATACACACATGTACTTTATATGTACATGAAAAGTTTATTTAACAATCATTTTGGGAATATACTCGCTCCGGTCGAGTTTGTTTTTTTTTTTTGTTAATTATAAACTTTTGTGTATCAAAGAAATGAAGTAAAAGAAAAGAAAAAAAGAAAAACTTGATTGATCCCTTTCGTGCGTTCATTTTCTCATTTCATTCTTTGATAGAGAAACATTCAACCAGCCTCTCATAGCAATAAACCCTCCCTATGGCTTCTCTTGTTTCCTCACTCGAAAATAATGATAATAAAATACTAGCGAGCATTTTTTAAGTGCTTCGAAAATAAAATAATTAAATAAAAATAAAAAAAGTTTGATTAATTACGCGCGTTTTTTGGACATTTTTCACACTTGTTTTTTTTTTTTTCAAATACGCAGCACTAATCTATTTATATTAATATTATTTAAAAATGTCGTAGAGAGAAAAACTTTGGAACAAATACCTTGATCATACGCTTTCTTTTTTTTACACATTCGTACGTCATGTCAGTAATTAAAATGGCACTGATTTAAATACGACAGTGCGCATTTATGGGTGGTTTTTTTATGAACCATTATTCCTTTTGGCTGTTTTCTTATTTTTTTTTTGCCTTTTCTCGATGGGAGAGTCCAAGGTGTTTTCGTGCAGCATTGAAAAATTCCGAAGCAATTTGCGGCAGAGTAATTGGTGGTTTTTGATGAGAATGTTTATGTTCTTCTTTCAAATTTTTACAACCAATCCCAATTGTATCGTTGGCTCGTTCTCCCATTTTATATTCTCATTAGGATAATCCCAATCTTGATGTGTTAAAATCGCGATTGACAAATGAAAAACCTTTGAATTCATCCTGATTAACAGATTGCAATACGGAATGATGTACAGGCGTTAATACAGGATCCTCTTTTGTAAATTCAGCGTCGAAATTCATGGCATCTTTTTCATTATTCTAGAAAATAAACAGAGAATAAATAAAATTTATTCATTAAATATTTTTTATAAAATAAAAATGAATAAACAGATATGTCAAATGGGAAAGAAATTAAATGAGAAAACTCACGATTTTTGGCATAAATGGTGGCTTAAGTTTGCGTGCTTCAAGAGCTTTCCAATCCATAGTTTGAAAAAATGGATGTGCTTTAATGGCATTTTCACCGCCATTACTAGTAACGCAGCCCAATCGCCGGGCCGGATTTTTAGTCATGAAACCCTTCAAAATAGACACAGCCGTTTTGCTTAACCAAACCGGATAAAGAACATCATCATGTAAGATAGATTCAAATAAATCATCCTCATTATCTGCCTCGAATGGCGGTTGTCCCGCCATCATTTCATACATTAAAACACCAAGTGCCCACCAATCAACACTTGCACCATATTCCAATTCTTGTAATATTTCTGGCGCGATATAATCAGGTGTACCACAAAATGTCGTGGTCGTTTGACCATCAACAATTCCTTCTTTACACATACCAAAATCTGCGAGTTTACAATGACCCTCGCGATCCAATAAAATATTATCGAGCTTTAAATCACGATATAATACACCATGATGATGAAGAAATTGCAATGCTAACGTCACTTCGGCTGCATAAAATTGCGCACGTGTCTCATCAAATTTACGTGCTTTCTGAATTTGAAACATTAAATCACCTGAGAAATAGAAATGAAATTATTCAATAGACACATAAAGAAATTTATTCTTTCTATTATTTATTTACGTGATTAATTAAATTAATTACCTCCATTAACGTATTCCATAACGAAAAATAATCGTTCTGGTGTTTGGAAGCAACTATGTAATGCAGTTAAAAATGGATGCCTCGCAGCCAATGCGAGAATTCGTTTTTCTGTCATAGTACAATCAACATCATCATCTTGAATGATGACATCTTTTTTAAGAACTTTAACAGCATAAACCTCATCAGGATTGCCTTTACGTTCAGCTAACATAACCTTTCCAAAACTTCCTTTGCCCAATACTTTTATAAAATTAAAATCTTCAAGTGTCACTTTTTGCATTTCATCATCTTCATCTTGTTGTGTTGGATCAGTAATTGATAATTTATTATCGGACGTTTGTTCACTTGCTTCAGTATTATCTGACGTTGATGGCGGTCGTTTACCAGGTGTCCCAGTATTTTGTGATGATCCACTGGGAGCACTTTGATTTTTATAATTTATTCGTGGCGTTTTTAGTTGTTGATCAGGCGAAATATTTAACATACTCAATATTTCCGCCATTGCTTTCGTATCGATACCACAATTGTTTGCCACATTTTTTTGGCAGCGTTTGTGCACATTCAAATCACAAACTATAAAGTGAGTAGAAAAAAAATAAAAGATAATGAAATATTTATAAATAATTTGAGTTTGAAAAATTCATGTAAATAATTTAATTTTTTACCTTTACACTGAACACCTTGTCTTATCAATCCATAAAGAAGTGATCCACAGTGATCGCAAAATGTAAAACGTTTAAATGTGTGTACCTCGAAGACGTGTGGTACATTAACACTGAATCGTTGGCCTTGAGTACCTTCATTAGACTGCAACACAGTTTTTGTTCCCTGAACGTCCGAATCATCCGGTTAAGATAAAAAAGAAAAAAGAAAAACAAATAAAGCATGTGAAATAGAAGCAAAAAAAAAATAAGTGTTTAGCAATAAATATATTTCAGCATACAGCGGTAGAATTAAATGTTTTTTTTTTACGTGATAGGAAGAACATAAATAAAAAAATTCAATACTATTTTTTATTGTGCTTTTTTTTTTTTTTTTAATTTGTTATTATTTATACGTACCTCCTCCCTCATACCAGGGCACTTTGTCACAACCAAATTGTGGCACCTTTTGTGAACAACACAGGTACATACTGTAACAAATAATATATTGTTTTAGATTTTCCTTATTTCTTAATATATATCTATCATTCTTTTTTTATTCAACAAAATAATAGTATTAAAAAATGAGAATTATACAACGAAAAAGCATTGCATGCGTTATAAAAAGAAATGAATACGCTCTCTCCTATAATCGCCTTAAAAGATTTTCCTTGAATTAAAAAATAAATTTAGCATAGTGAAAAAAAAAAGAAAAAAGAACATTAATATAAATTCAGTAGAATAATAAATATATTATGTTTACATTCCCAGCTGCGACTAGTGTGACTAAAGAAACAAGCATAATTGTGATGAAACTAAAAATCTTTTCCTATGAAAGATCCAATGAGAAAAAAAATATAAAAGCAGAAGCGTAAAATATTCGAAAAAAATATAAAATTATGAAAAATCGGTTAATAACATGACTTTTGTGTCTTTCTCACCTTGACACTGATAGCCTTGTTTTCCAACGCCCCTGAAATACAACAGACAAAGCACATCACATTATCTCTGTGACAACCCATCGGAATGAAAAAAAAAAAAAAAAAAAAACGATTGCAAAGAATTCATTTTCACGAGTTCATTATTGATAATTTCTCTTAGTTTTATGCAATTGTTGCAGTTCAATTATAATTGAGAGTAATCATGTCGGTAAACATATTCAACTGTATCAACGATTACTTTCCTTTACTATTTTTCATCAATAGTGCAACCCAAGCGATCGTGCAAGATCCCATAATTAAACACACATGAAATTATTTATGTGTATGTAAACTTCTGAATGGAATTGCATGAAGAAATAAAAAAACATTTTAACGTGGAGTTTTAATAAGAACAAACACGACAAGAAAAAAAAAATCCCACATGCAATCAATTGAATCCAAGTCCGCTTTAGTATAAAAAACATCTTCTGACACGTAAATAGTTAATACAATTCTTTATCAATTTTTTTTTTCAATAGTCAATAACCTGCATGTCCCTCTCAGAGAAATAAAGGAAGGAAACAATCAGTTGTATTGTTCCAAGCTGTCCCAATAATTTAATGATTAACTTGCAAAATTGTATTTAACCCAATGAATAAAATAAAAAAAAAATACAAATAAATTAGAAACATCACTCCCAAATGTCATGAAATATGAATGATCTATTTTGATGTTATTTTATTGGTAGAATTTTTGTTTTTTGTTTTGTTTTCAATTGACATACCAAATGAATTCGCGGCAGTGAGAACAAAATGTTGGTTGTCTCAAAAATGTCGCCATAAATTTGTGACCATTGACTTGATGTACTCGACGACGCATTGCTCCTCTTCGACGATTAAATCCTTGACGTTCAGTAAATCCACGAGGCTCGAGGCTTCCAGTTACAGCACCTCCACCGCCAACATTTCCAACAACAGATCCTATTCCTTCGCCCTCGCCACCAGTGCTGCATCCCGGCTGTTGATCTGCAAATAACGTGCCAAAATATCATCTCTGATGTTGAAAAAATTCTAAATAAAAAATCCAATTAATCAGAAAATTTATTTCATACCTTGACTGTTCCATTTTAAATCGATTCTCACTCGTAATTTTCCATGGGGCTCAAGATCAACCTAAAATCAAAATTAATACAGTCTATTAATATAAAGATTATACTATGTGTATAAATTATAAATATCAAATAAAAAAGAAAATATTTTTAAACCAGTAAAAATTTTATAAAAAAGCTCACACAATTATCCTCAAATAAATATTGAGTTTCTATAAATGTTTTATTCTGGATATTCATAACCTTAATAAAATACTCTAGATATATAAACAAAATGTATCGCAACGCCTTAACAACAACGTCGGTTTATTATTTAATGAATGTTATATTTCTCTTCGTATAAAAGTGAATTCCAATAGATTTTTTTTTTTTTTTCTATTCGAATATCGATAGTGCAAATTGAATTGCAATAACAAAAAGTAAATTACTAAAGAAATAAAATTGAAACGTCAATAATAGAATGCATTTAAATGTTTTTAGTGGCTGAATATATCACGATAAAATATCTTGATAAATATAAAGCTAATGTGTTTTTTTTTTTCCATTTTACATGATCTTATCAGGATATGCTTATATATTATCTCTATGTTATCAAACGTCTATATTAATGTGTGCTGGCTTGTTATCAAGAAATATAAACCTTCAACAATCACTTGTTATATCATATGAAATTTTAATATATTTCAAATGTCTTTTTGCTAAATATATATTTGACAACAAAAGCAATTAAATATTTGTTTGTGTAAAATAAAAAACAACAAAATATTTCTGTAATATAAAAAATAACATTATTAATATTAATTTCTATTGAATGTTATTATACATTACCCAAAAATCAGCGGTTTCATCTTCACGACGTACAAGTTCATCAAATGGAATACGACAATTGGCAACAAAATCATCCGGTGGTAAAGCAGCATCATGGAAGACAGTTAATCCAAGCATAATTGCTGCTTGTACTTCATGTGTAAAACATTCATTCCATACTGGATTAAATGTTTTAGGTTTTATTGATGTACGATTCAAACGATTTTGATCAACATCAAGTAACACATAAGGATCTATAATAGGTGGTGCGTCCTGCCAGAATTTTCTGTGTTTGTCCGTGGCACGAAGACCCTTGGCCTCGCATATTTTAACTTTTACAGTGCCGGTGAACATTTTCGCCAATTAATCTAAAGATAAAAACAAAAAAGAAAATACAAAATAAGTAACATAAATAAAATAAAGAGAATTATACCACGATAAACAATAATTATATTAAAATAAAAATATCCTGCATATATTATTGAAATAAATTAATATAAATTGGTGAGTAAATATTGATAAGTTAATGCGCAATGTGACATAAACTGTCATCCGGTTGTCACTGTGAGACACAACAACGTGCTACTACTAGTAAAGGAATTTCCTCTTACGTCAGAGTGTTTGTATGTATATAGTGTATATATTTATAATTTATTTTTGATTTTTATATTACTGGAACTGGAAAGGCCATGTCAAGGATGACAAAATTAAAAAGAGCGCCCCATCAATGACAAGTATGACGAGATGTATGCATGGTTAAAGCAAATGATAATTAACAAGTTTCACAAATATGATGCAGTGAATTTGAACTTTTTCAACTTTCTCTTCTCCCCTATATTCTATCTATCTATCTCTTTCACTCACGGATATTAACCACCGTGAGAGATGGAAATAATTGAATAAGATGATGAGAGAATCGTGATGAAAAATGTGTCGACGACGATGACACACAGACGACACATATATGTATATATTATATACACACAAGGCCACCCTCCTTCTTCTTCTTCTTCTTATTCTAATCTTTATTATTATTTCTCTTCTCTCGATGTGTTTTTACCTTGTGTTTTAAATAATTAATTGTGAATTTCACAAAACACTACCAAAATTCTTATTCCTTATTCACTAGATATTTTTTTTTTTACTCTTTTCTACACCCGATTCAATGAAAACTTGATGTTGGGTTATGGCCACACTTTTGGTGGTGGCCTTGTGCTCGCACACATCAACGAAACAGAAAGATGAAAAAAAAAAAATAAATAAAATAAAACGGAAGTGCAAGTTGGGGCCTTGGCCAAGGCAAAAACGCACCGCGCAGCCGACGACGATGACAATGATGGTAATGATGGTGATGATGTTGATGATGACGAACAAGAATGAACAAGACGAGCACGACGAAAACGATGAATTGAGGGTGAATAAGAAATTATTACCACGCAGGAGCAAAACACCAACACCACCACCACTGTCGTAAATATAATTGTCTTTATCTTGTTTGTCTTATTTGTAAATTTGCGATGAGCTTACGATGAAGACTCGTCGCTGCTATTTCCCGACGGCTGCTGACAGCCATTAAAGTTACCCGCTCGTATGATCTATCACTGATCAAGTGATCACTGACGTTCTATTGGTGACTTGCGGCAAGCGCCTGTGAGTGCCCCTTTAATTCTATCGTATCGCTCGATTGGTTGCGCGTTTTCACCGATATAGAACACAGCATATCTATATTTGTATACATATTTATCTTCGTGTGATGTGTATATATATACACATTATAGGTTTGAGTGAATATATATACATATATGTGTATATATGTATCTTTATATTTTATATATAAAACCGAGTAGCTATTGAGTTCGGGTTTGATATTCGATTAATATCGGCTATATTCGTTTAATCTCCCTCGCCCTCTTAGTGAGGGTTTGTAATTTTTCTCTCTTACTTTTCGATATTATTTCATTACTTTCGATTAATCGAAGTTATGTTGGATGTTTTGTCTTTTTTATTGGTTAGATTTTGAGGTTATACTCTGTGTGCTATTGTTTGATATGATTTGCGGCTCACTTCACTATGGTTTTATTTATCGTGATATATTATCAGACGTACAAATACAGATTTTTTTAATTGAATTAATTTTTTTTTACAATTATTGTGGAATGGTAATTTAGGTATTTGTATGTATGTATTTAAGGATGAATGTATATTTTGCAGAAATTTGGGAATGATTTTTGTTTTGTGTTTGTAATTTTTATTTGTGTCATTTTGAAGAATGATAATTTGAATTAACCCGGGAAAATCTGTTCTGGTACAATGGCGCCATTGTGTTCTGAATCATTGAAAATACAGCTTAAAATAATTTTTCTTTTTGATTGTATATTTTTTTTGAGAGAGAGTGATAATCAGCTGATGTTGGCATTTTCATAATAGAATATGGCAAAATTACGACACGCCGTGTGGGAACTGTCATCGAATTTTTCATCAAACCGATATTTTTCACGATTATTATCGCAAGTATTATTTATGAATATAAAATTTAGAATAAATTTAAAATATTGTTATATTATTAAAGTCAAATGACACTTCGTTATATTATTAAGAAATAGAATATTAAATATTCATCAGTATTAATTCTGATTTATATTTTATTTTTTTCATCAGATCACCATGGTGTCAAATGTCCGGAGAAAATGTCCGAAAATTATCAGCAATGACTGCACCAAATCCTGCTGCAGATACTCTCATTATAAGCGACAATTGTGTAAAACGTCTAAAAGAAATATCAAACAATGGTGGTTGTTTGAGAGTAACAGTTGAGGGTGGTGGATGTTCTGGCTTTCAATATAAATTTGATTTAGATTCAAATATTAATGAGGATGACAAGTACGTTAATGCTAACTATAAAACTGTATTCTTCAATGCCAAGGCAGTGACAACTTGTAATCGGATATGAAATACGTTAGCTTTTCAGTTCTCTACACTTAGTTTTTACTCTTGAAAATGTGTTCAACAGTACCTTGAATTTGTTTGTATTCATTTAAAACAATTGTCTCCCTTGAATAATATCTGCGAAGATTTTTACATTATATAATTATTTGTTTGTTTCAATTTATCATTGGCTGATATTGTTTTGTTCAAAATTTTTTCAGAGTATTTCAGAAAGATGGAGCAAAAGTTATCATCGACGAAACATCATTAGAATATGTAAAAGGTGCTACAATTGATTTTCATTCAGAATTAATAAAATCAGCATTTAGAATAATAAATAATCCATTGGCAGAGCAAGGTTGTAGCTGTGGTGCTAGTTTTGCGATAAAAGTAGATTGATTTATGTATTATTTATGAATAGTAAGTGATATTTTAATTGTTTTCTTATTTAAGCTGATTATTCAACGTGTTTTCTTTCTATGTTGATCATGAAATTATATTTTTTTAGATTCTCAATGGATCTATTTTCTGTAGATAATTCTTAATTAATTATTAAAAAATTAAATGACATGTTAAACTGATGTTGAATTGTTGTATTGTCATTTTGTGTTCTTTTTTTTTTTAATTTCTTTCATCATTACAGCGACAATTGATTCATCTTGATGAATTATTTTAATTTATACGGTTATAGATAACGTGTATCTATATGAGTACGAAGATAATGTATATTGAAAATGATTATTTTTCTCTTTTATGTCAACTTTTTTCTTGATGTATTCATTATAAATAATAAAATCCCGAGTATTGAGTCTTGGAATGTTCACGGTCGAATAATTAATAACAATTAAAATCATTTTTGTTTTCCCTTCTTGCCATTCTGTAAAATAAAAATCATAAACATTTATATATTATAAATAAATGATAAAAGAAAGGGTTTTTTTAAATTATTTAATATAATAAATTTGATTTTTACTCTGTTTCCAAGCTCATATTTTAATTGCTGAATTTCTTCAGTTTGATGAATGAGCTTTTCATTCATATTTGCGAGATGCTCAGTCATTGTACTAAGCTGCGCTGTATAATTTCCTTCTTGTACATCCTTTTCTTCTTGAGAATTTGTTAATTTTGATAAAGCTTCCAATAATGCTGCCTCACATTTTTCACGTTTTTCTTCACTGGTATCTAAATGAACAGCCATTACTTCATTCTGAAATAAAATGAATTAATATTCACATTCAAAATAAAAATTTATAGTAAATTTCAAGAATATTAATTTAAAATTATTAACATCAGTGGCCATGGCAAGATATTTAGCATAATAATTTTGTTTTTTCTCTATTAATTCATTAATTTCACGCATAAAATATTCCCGAATTTTCGTTTCACGAGCTTCAATTTCATCTGGTATTGCGAATGGCGCTGTCAAACGTCCAATCTAATAAAATAAAATAATAAAATATTTTAATTACAATGTAATTAATAAATATATCTTTTTCTTTTATATAAAAAATACTCCATCAACAATAGCTTACTATATTATTAATCTCTAATGGTTCCAGTGTGTTAGGTTGCATTTGCTGCATTATTAAATTGTCTTTCAATACCAATTCATCATATTTAATTTTTAATATATTATAATCACTTTTGTATTGTTGCAACTCTTTTTCCACATCGGATAATTTTGTGGCTTCAAAATCTATACTATTTTCATCATGATAATCAGAATTTTTTGGTAATCCCACATCACCGCCCATTGACTTGGATGATCGACGCGATATTGATGGTGATGAAAATGGTGAATGATCAATCTGACGATGATTTATCATACCAACTTTTAAATCATAATCATAGCTACATTTTGCATCAATACTTGACCACGATCCAGTTTCATCATGCTTCTGACGTTCATTAATTTTTCGTTGCAATTCATTTTTTTCTCTTTCCAATTTATCAATTTTCTCAAGATATTTATTATCTAATTCTACTTGCGATTTCTCCAATAAATTTAATTTATATTCAAGATGTTTTATTCGATCATCTAATTCTTCAATTTCATTATCTTTATCAGATAATTGCGATAATAATTGAGCATTTTCAACAATTTTTTTTTGAAGTTCTTCTTCATAAACGTGACTTGGTGGTGGTGGCGGTTGATCTTTATTCTCCAATAATGTTTTATTTTTTCCTTTCTTCGATTTATTTTGAGTGTTATCTAATTCCTCTTGTAAAACAGTAACACGTTTTGTTAATTGTTGATTACGAAATATCAAACTATCCAATTCTTGTTCAGCTCGACGAAGTGAAACATCTTTATCTTTTATTCGACTCTTTAATTCATTATTTCGTGCTTGTTCATCAATCACAGCTTTTTTTAGAACACTGGCTTGAGCACGTATCTGAAATAAAGAGAATTATTTACACATATAAATACACATAAAATACCGTTATCAAAATTCAAATAATTTACTCTTATCTATGATCGTGAAGAAAAATAATTGCTATACATACTTTAGAATATTCTGCAGCAATTTTTGAATATTTTGTTTGCAATTGTCCATTTATTCCTTCCATGATTTTTATAATTGATAATGAAAATTAAATTTTGCTCAAAAAATATTTTCAACTACATATAACCTATTTAATTAATAAATTTATTGCACATAATCTCATTTTTATTTATGTAGCACCAAACTTGTTTTTTTCGTTTTATAGTTAACGAATACATGATGTATTGAATGCCTTCACTTTAATTAATTTATCGATATCAATTTGTTAATTCCCATATATTTATTATAAAAATTTTATATAATAATAATAGGTAGACATAAAGCGTATTAAAATAGCAACGTGATAATTACATACGCTGCTCTATTATACATGCAAAATGTAAATGTATAAATGTATTAATCAGGCTTCAATCGGCTTACATGAAATCTACGCCCCCAACGTCTGTATATTTATTTTATAAATTTTTATATTGAATCATGAAGTTGATTGTTGAAAAATTAATGAGGATGTTGAAATACAAGTGAACGAAGAGTGAAATTAAATTGTTAAATCTTTTACCAAATTATTATTCGAAATGTTATGGTATTTTTCTTAGATATTTGTTTGTAAAATCACAATTGTAAAATTTTTTTGATACATTTTTCTTACTGCTTTATCAACACTGATGTGATTGTTATTTCTATGTTATTTATATAGTGTTATTCATTTTAAATGTTATAAATGTTCAGTTCACAATAAATTATTGAAGAATATAGTACATTTTGTATAAATATATGTATATACGTATATATAACCTAATTTGTTCCGACTTCCGAGAGATATCTTTTTTTTTTTTTTCACTGTTGTTAAAATTGAAACGCCAGTGATTGTGAACTATTTTTTTTGGCTGAATTCTAACCTAACATAATATGTATATTTACACTCGTTATCATCGGCAGATAATAATATTGAAATTGAGTGTGATTTCAAATTTCGCGCGTTATTTTAATATGGAAAGATATTTGAGTTATTCATCAAATGGTCCTAACCTATAAATATCTCGCGATATGATTCAACTTGATCATGGCCGGTACATATAAAAATTATTTAAAACTTTTGGAGTTATGGCCTGTTGATAAATCCAAAGCTAGCAGGTAATTGGAATATTATTTATTTATTTAATAATATATAAATATAATATTGTCACATTTAATTGTTGGTTTCCTGAACAATTATTTCATGAAAAATAAGTGAGGTTATGAAACTCAACTATGAATCTGCATTCATAAATATAATTTGAAATACAAAAGAATGTTAGCAACAATTTGTTATACAATTGTTTTTTCATTTCATGATTAATTTGTTATTTGTTACAATTTCAGAGATTTAGGACAGTATATTCGAGATCAGGTAAAAATTGCATTTTCAAAAGGTCACGTAGCAACGGCAATTGACAAAACAAAGTGTGACCGAAATTACAATATTCTAAAATTAATTGCATCTAATCATTACGGTAAATTATATGCTCGAACACAAAACAGTACAGCCACTGGATTAACTCCTGAACAGTGTAATATAGCATTATCTGAAGGGTTTGGGAAATTTTTGCAAGAAGAAAACAAGAGTTTGTATCGAAAATATACAGGAAGATTGGGAAATCATGGTGAGGAACCTTCTAAATCGTAAAAAATATTTAATTTTGGGGAGAAGATGGATTTCAAAATTAGCAGTAGCAAAAGATGAGAAATCATCAATTCGACCTCATATACCAGTAATGGCAAATGAAGTAATTGATTTCATGAAACCTGAGTGTAAAAGTGTATTTGTTGATATGACTTTTGGTGCGGGTGGTCACACTGAACGTTTATTACAATCTGCATCTGATGTAAAAGTTTATGCACTTGATAGAGATCCTGTTGCATATGAATATGCAAAAAATATGGCAAAAAAATATCCAGGACAAGTTATACCATTGCTTGGACGATTTTCCGAGTTACCGGCATTGTTAAAGGAACACAAAGTTTTACCAAATAGTATAGATGGATTTTTATTTGATTTTGGTTGCTCGTCAATGCAGTTTGACATTAGAGAACGTGGATTTTCTATATCAAAGGATGGTCCATTGGATATGCGAATGGATGGATTTCGATGTCCTAATCAGCCAACGGCTGCCGATGTATTGGAAAGAGCATCCGAATATGAATTAGCTCGTATATTTAAAGTTTATGGTGAAGAACAACAAGCGAAAAAAATAGCACATGCTATCATTGATGCACGATATTCTTTTAAAAGATTAAAAACAACTGGTGAACTTGCACGTCTTGTTGAGTCAGTACTCGATGATGGTTTTCGAATTGATAAACTTGGTAAATTTGCCCATTCTGCCACCAAAGTATTTCAAGCATTGAGAATTTTTGTCAACAATGAATTAAATGAAATCAATTATGCCATTTTAATTGCTGAAAAATATTTAAAAATGAGTGGACGCATTATTACAATATCATTTCATTCACTTGAGGATACAATTATCAAACGTCATATTTCCGGAAATATAACAGATAATATGGCAAATCGTTCTCCAATGCGTTTTCAAAATTATGGTAAAGTATTTGAAAACGATGAAATTGAAATTATAACTGAAGTCCCGTGGAAAATGTTACATAAACATGTTTTATTACCTAGTCTTGATGAAATTGAAAATAATCCACGATCAAGATCAGCGAAATTTCGCGCAATTGCACGAATTAGATAAATTTTCATAGTTTCAAAATGAATCATTAAATGCTATGAAAGAATGAAAAAGATTAATTTCATATTTAATAAATGATAAAACACAGATCATGTTGAATTCCTGTTTATTTCAACAAACCTTGAGCGTTTCAATGATATAAATATAAAAAATATATTTTTACATATGAGTTTTGCTAATATAACCTATTTTCTTTTTCAATGATGAACAATTTTTAAGCTTAACCAAATTTAATCTATTTAATTAAATCATTGATTGCAGGAGTCGCTGAATGTGTGAATAATGTAAAAAAGAAGATAAAAAAAGAATCCTTGAAATCCAACTCCACTTTCATTCACATCCACATCATATTCCGCTGATTTTACACCCAGTCTACAAAGAAAAATGAAAATAGATAGCAAATCATGAAGGTATGATGGTTACTGTACTCCAATTTATGAATATTTTTCAAAAAAAAAAAAAAAAAAAAAGAAATTTATTATCTCTCCGACCATTCGAACAAGATTCAACTGACATGTATCAACATTCAGTTCCTAATTCGATTTTGTCCAAAAGTTTTTTTGCTGATCTTTGAGCTGAAATCACTGTATTTTTCATTAACATTGCTACGGTCATTGGACCAACACCACCTGGTACAGGTGTGATATATGACGCAATTTTTGACGCTGTTTCATATTCCACATCACCAACAAGACGTTGTCCGGATTTTTTTGTAGCGTCTAAAGTGATAGTGTGAATAAAATAAACGATAGATAAATTAATAGAACTATTTCAATACAATAAAATTATTGGAAATTTTCATTTCATTCACAATTACCTGGAATTGCATTGATACCACAATCAATCACAATAGCGCCAGGCTTTATCCAAGATCCCTTTACCATCTCTGGTTTACCAATAGCTACAACAACAATATCAGCTTGTGATACCTGAACAAAATAATATATTATATATTGGCAAGCTATTCCAAATTAACAATTATATTTTTATCTTCAATTATTTACTCACGAATTTAGCCACGTCTTGTGTATAAGAATGACAAGTAGTTACAGTTGCATTGTGCCATTGTAACAGTGCAGCAGCTGGTCCACCAACAATTTTACTTCTGCCCAAAACGACTGCATTTTTTCGGGCAATGGGAATACCAGTTCTATAATTAAATTATTCGTTACATTGATTTTTTTTTTCTAAATAGATAAATTTAATATTTAATTTATTTATTTTCTATTATTCTGATTATACTTTTTTATGAGTTCAATGCAGCCATTTGGTGTGCAGGGAATGAATCCACTCATATCGCCGTCAGTTACTTTAATTCGGTTGAGTTGATTCAATCTAACAAATAAAAATAAATTAACGAATAATTAAAATTGGATTTTTCACAAAATCATCATTGATAAATATAATATAATTTGAGATTGAAATATGAATTGATTATAAGATATTAGTAGTTTTTTAAATGCTTTTACCCATCGACGTCTTTTTCAGGCAAAACAGTATTAATAATCAAGTCCGAGTTGATTTTATTTATACTATCAAGTGGCATTTGAACAATAATACCATGAATTGTTGGATCATTATTTAATTCATTGACTTTATTCAGCAATTCTTCTTCTGTAGTTGTATTAGGTAATTTAACATGCGTCGCATTTATTCCAATTTCTGATGCTGCTTTGATTTTCATTCGTATATAAACATTTGAATCTTCACGTCCACCTACTTGAACAATCGCCAAACCCGGTATAAAGTCTGGTAATTTTGCCTTTAATTTTTCAACATCTTGAGCCAATGACTCGCGAATTTCTCTGAAAAAAATAATATCAATAGAAAAATATCGATGATTTTTTTAACTATACTTCAAATTAATTACTAAAAAATTGATATATTAAATGAAATATCAATAAGTAAAAGTATTTAATTAACCCAAATTATTTTTTAAAATTATATTCAGTTATTTTTCTTTCTTTAAATTAATTATTGAAATATTCAGTTTATATTTTGACGTTTACTTATTTATTTATTTATATGAAACTCACTTAGCCAAATTGGTACCGGACAACACAACACCACGTGCATCCATTGTCATTCTCTCGTTGAAAAAATTAATGTCAATACAAAATAATATTATTCCTTTATTGATTTAAAACAATGTTTAGTCAACAATATATTGATGACAAATAAGCAATCACAATTGTCAAATTAATATTGAATGCCGGGGGAAAAAAAATTGTATACATTCAACACGTGAGCAGGAATGATTAAACAATAATATTGGCTTTAGCTTTAACTATTTTATTTTCAATGCGTATTGAGAGCAGGATTTTCTATTGGCTATCCCAGTTCCACATTCATTTCCGTTCAACAACGACCATGAGAGTAAAAACGTCACAGCGCCAGCTGTATCTCATCAAGATCATAAAGCATATTAAAATAAGAGAGTTGGTAGGAAAGTCAAGACACTTATTTTATGATATTTAAAGTTATAACAAAATTTATTCATTTATTTTTGTAAATTTTCAACGCTTTTAATAATGTATAAAAAAAATATATACATGAATAAATTAGCATTCGCTGAGAAATGAAAATTTATTTTTTTTTCCGCGGGAAATGTTTAATTTTTTGATTATCAACGAGGTATAATTTATTAGGAATTGTTGATGGATTTGTTGAATATAAATGGTTTATTTTTTGGAAAAAATAAGTGAAATATATTTTAGAATAATCCTTCGATTTCATAAGTCTCACTATTTAAATCCATATCATAAATTGCTGGTCGTGTAGCTAGTCCAGGCATCATCATAATCTGAAAATTAATAAATAAACATTCATGACGTGTTATAAATAGTGTTTAAAGCTTAATGATATTTTGTGAATTAATATATTCACCTCTCCAACCATTGGGACAACAAAACCTGCTCCCACTGATACAAAAATATCTGTAATATTTAATGGAAATCCACGTGGTGCATTTTTAATTGCTGGATCACCAGTTAATGAATTTGATGTTTTTGCCATACAAAGTGGATATTTATCATAACCCAATTCATTATATTTTGCAATTTTTTCCTTTACATTATCAGCTAAAATAATTTCGCCTGCTCCATACATTTTTGTAGCAATTATTTTAATTTTATCCTCAATATTGAGATTTAAATCATAAAGAAATTTAAATTTACTCGGTCGTTCAATTGCATCAATGACAGCATCAGCAAGATCTAATGCGCCTTCACCACCTTTTGCCCAATGATTACAAATAACAGCATGTGTTGCGCCATGTTTTAACGCTGCATCTCTAATAAGATTCAATTCATCTTCATTGTCAGTCGCATGAACATTTATTGCGACAATTACTGGTATACCAAATTCAATACCATTATTAATATGTTGAATTAAATTTGGTAGGCCATTTTGCACTAGATCTAAATGCTTCTCAATGTATTCTTTTTTTAATGGTGCACCAGGAGTTACTGGTGGACCACCACCATGCATTTTCAAAGCTCTCACAGTTGTCACAAGAACAATAGCATTTGGAAAATGTCTTGATGTTCGGCATTTAATATTGAAGAATTTTTCCATACCAATATCAGAACCAAAACCAGCCTCAGTTACCACAATGCCATTTGGTCCAACTAATTTTAGACCAATTTCATCGGCAATTATTGACGAACATCCATGAGCAATATTGGCAAATGGACCTGTGTGTACCAGCACTGGAGTCCCTTCCAAACTTTGCATTAAATTTGGCTTGATAGCGTCTTTTAATAGTATTGCCATTGCACCAGTCATCCCCTAAAATTTATTTCCGCATGTAATGAAAGAATTATTTTATTAAATGTTTCTTACAATTTTCATTCTAATTTATTTGATTACTTACAAAATCTTCGGCGGTTAATGGTGAGCCAGTTTTTGTAAATCCAACGACAATGTTGCTTAGACGTTTCTTCATGTCATCAATATCAGTTGCCAATGATAGAATTGCCATTATTTCCGATCCAACAGATATACGAAATGATGTTTCACGTGTCATACCTTTTTCTGTTTTACTTTGACCAATTGTAATTTTTCGCAAGAAACGATCGTTTAAATCAACAACACGCGGCCAAATTATTTGTTCAGGATCAATATTGAGTCGTGCGAATTTTGATTGCTCTTCTTCAGTTAATGTATTGGGATCAGTTTTATTGATACCAAGTTTCTTCAATCTATTCAATTGGATTTTTGAAAATTTTCTTTCTCCTTTTATGGTTGGCACAAGTCGATCGTACAATGCACGATCAGTTTGTGTTGATTCATGAAAACATCTTGCGTCAATCTGTGCAGCAAGAAGATTATGCGCAGTCGATACAGCATGAATGTCACCTGTTAAATGAAGATTAAATTCCTCCATTGGTATAACTTGTGCATAACCACCACCAGCAGCACCGCCTTTAACACCAAATGTTGGCCCCATGCTTGGCTGTCGCATAGTGGCAATTGAATTTCTTTTTCGATGTGCAGTTAATGCTTGTATTAATCCTAGTGTCGTTGTACTTTTGCCTTCACCAAATGGCGTTGGCGTAATACCAGCGACAACAACTAATTTACCATTTTTCTGATTTGCCAAACGTTTTAGTAATGTCAAATTAATTTTAGCTTTATCTACACCATAAGAATTAATTTCATTTGGTGCAATGCCAATTTCGTTTGCTAAATCAGTGATAGATTTGGGTTTTTGACTTCGAGAAATTGCGATATCACTTGGAACTGGATTTTCAATTTTTAATGGCAATGGTCGTAAGTTCCATGATGTATTGAGTAATTTTTCTGCTGATCTTTGAGCGGAAATAATTGTATTTTTCATTAGCATTGCTACAGTCATTGGACCAACACCACCTGGTACTGGTGTGATATAAGATGCAACTTTAGCTGCTGATTCATATTCAACATCACCAACGAGACGTTGTCCAGAACTTTTTGTATTATCTGCAACAATTTAATTAATTGAATTAACGAAACACAATTTAAAATGAATGACAATTTTTTGTATTTACCTGCAATGGCATTGATACCACAATCAATCACCACCGCGCCTGGTTTTATCCAAACACCTTTAACTAACTCTGGTTGACCAATTGCAACCACGAGAATATCTGCTTTTGATATCTTTATAATAATTGTTCAATTTATTTTTTTCCTTTTTAACATTTAGAATTAATAAATTTGATAATAATTTTACTTACATTCTCGATTAAGTCTTTTTGTTTTGTTTTTGAATGACAAATTGTAACAACTGCATCGTGGGCTGTTAACAAATCAGCTGCGGGTTTACCAACAATTCTGCTTCTACCCAAAACAACTGTATTTGCACCGACAATAGGTACTTTAGTTCTGCAATGGAATAATTCAATCATTTTTATTATTTTCTTGAATTATAATCATGTTATTTTTGATCGTATTGTTTATACTTTTTTATGAGTTCAAGGCATCCATTTGGAGTGCATGGAATGAATCCAATTGCATTCTTGCTGCCCACTTTACTTTGATTTAAACTGTGTAATCTAGAACAAAAGAGAAAAAAAATTATAAGAATAATTATAAAAAATTTTCATTTGAGATTCAACTCATGTTGATAAATCATAATTTTAAATTGCAATGTCAGAGGTCTGCTTTGCAATATAATTTATCTATCCATCTACATGATTATTATTAAACCTTCAAATATTATTGACAGTTTGTCGTATAATTTTTAATGCTAAATATTATATGATGAAATAGATTGTTAATAAAATTTTTTACCCATCAACGTCTTTATCAGGCGACACAGTATCAGTTATTAAATCAGAATTAATTTGATTTACACTAGCAAGTGGCATTTGAACAATAATACCATGAGTAGCTGGATCATTATTCAATTCATTAATTTTATCCTGCAATTCTGCTTCAGTAATTGTATTAGGTAATTTAATATGTGTTGCATTTATTCCAATTTCTGATGCAGCTTTGATTTTCATTCGTATATATACATTCGAATCTTCACGACCACCAACTTGAACAATGGCCAAATGTGGCACAAAGTTTGGTAAAATTGCCTTTAATTTATTTACATCTTGAGCTAATGAATTACGAATTTCTCTGAAATATAAAAAAAAAAAAAATTAATAAAACATAAATATTCTACTTCTTATTAAATATCTATTATTTTACTTCATTTGTCATTCTAAAATACACTGGAAAATAGGTTAGGTTAACTCAAATTTCCAATATAGAAAAAAATTTGAATAAAAATTACAACAAAGAAAAAATATTCGATAATAACTTAAATATTAATTCAATTGTCAACATTATTACGTTAAACATTTAATTATTATTCCAATATAATAGATCAATACAAATAAAATAAATTAATACATATTCATAAGTAAACAAATAATCAAATATATTTATTTGTTTATCTATTTGTTTAATAAAACTCACTTAGCTAAATTGGTGCCTGATAGGACAATGCCACGAGCGTCTGTAGCCATTCCCTTGTTGAAGAATCTGCACAAATATGAGTTTTAGTATTATTAATTAATTCTATACGTTAGTTTATTCAATGCAATGGCGTGTTAATTCATCAATATGTGAATGATCAGAAATTTATCGAATTGAGGTGGGAGAAGAGTGAACAAATTAATCAACGTGAATATACCACGAAAATAAAGTAGACAAATATAATAAACTGAGTTTGTCCACAGCGAATTTGTGCGTGTATTTATAACATGAATAACGGTGATTGAATGAATTGAACTGGTATGAGGACCCGGTTTAACATTCGTTTTTGTTGTGTTAGTTATCGTGTCATATAATGATGATATATAAAGTTGTTGTATGTATTTATATGTATTTAATTTGTTGGTACATGTGTGTATACATTTACATTGTCATTAAAATTGATAAGATATTAAATGTTGATAGAAATATTAAATATTTTGGATTTTATATTGTACCATGATATTGTTTAATAATTATAAATGATTTTTTATTTAATGTAAAATATATTTTTTAATTTTATTGTTAAGTTCAATAATTGTTTGATGATTTATTTAATTTATTAGTTTTTATTTTTTTAGATAAATGATTTATTTGACAGGTGAATTTTAAATTAATTAGAGTTTTGCTTACTTGGAAATTAAAAATATTCTCGGTAACATCGGTATTGTGTGATAAGAAGTTGAATAATTCTGGATGAAATATTTTATTTCACTGTTTTTGTATATTATTATTGACTTGCGGATGATTTGGAAACGAGAAATATTTTGCAATATTAAATAATGCAATAATTCTATCTGATTTTTTTAATTTTATTGCATTGTGAAATATTATTTAGTTGAGAAATATACAATATAATAATATGCACGCGATAAACTTTGAACTTATCTCAGCAACATTCGTTACTGGGTCAAAATTAATCTCCGATAATATATTCTATAAATAAAAAAAATATAAAATATTTTGCTATATTTCTGCAGTATGAAATTTCAAATAATTATTTTATCCAAGATCTAACGTACTCTATAAAATAATTTATGTTTATCATATTTTTTTATCAGGCATGAGAAAACATCCGGAGTTAAATATCTTTGAAATTTCATCACGTACGTCAATATATTTTCAATGAAATTTAATTCTATCAAGTAATTTAATTCGCATTTATTTTTAATCAACTAAATTTCCAATCGTGACAATCTTCTACATATCACCATTATTATTTGAGCTTAAATTAATATATACATACGAATTACTTTTTCTGAATTTTAAATCAATTGCATAAATTGGATGAACTAAAACGATTGAAATATCGAACAAAATATAAATTTATCCCATAGATATTTATAAAAAAACTATAGCTGACCCAGCAAACGTTGTTTTGCCATATAAATTATTTCTAGTGAATATTTTGGTAGTTAAATTATTACTATTTATACATAAATTATTATAAAAAAAATATAAAAATATTTGGTAGTTGAAAAAAAAAACAAAAGGAATTATTACAGTGCTAATATCGCTGTTAAAAAATGGGGGTTGGTGGTGGAAGGAAGAAAATTAAGGGTTATATGTATTTTTAATGCCAAATCATAAAAAAATAAAAATAAAAAATTTTGTCTAAAAAAATAAACAAAACTTTTTTGAGGTGAGACACCCTTATTATTTAGGGGTATAAAAAAATAGTTTACGACCTATTCTCAGACCTACCAAATATACACTAAAAATTTTCTCAATTTTAGTTACAAACACTGTGACACGAGAATTTAAAATCGATAGATTAATTTCAGATGAAATCAATTTTTTTAAAATCATTTATCATTTTTTCATAAATAATATTTGATATTAAATAATCAAACAACAATAATAAAATCTGAAATATTACAATTTAATATAATTTATACACTAAATGGCATCTTTGGTATTTACTTCACGTCCCAAACCAATCATCGAAGAAGATGAGGAAGATAAGTGAAAGCCACATTGGACCAACTGCGTGTCTTTATGACTCTCCTTAGTCCCGTTCAATTCCCACAATCCCCTGCTCAACCGCAAGCGTCTCACGGGATGAAGACTTTTGCAACGAGCTTGAAATTCTATATACTCCTTACTGCTTCGTCATCATCATTATTATTGATCTCATCGTAAGATTCAGTTATTTATTTTATTTATAATCCATTTTATAATTTTATCAATCTACTCGTTTGATGAAGCTCTCATCATTTTCCCACATTCTTATTTGAACATACACTTGACAAAGTCTGTTGTTTACTTTATATTTCAATAGTTAAACATAACTAGAAATTAGGGAAAACTTTCTTGTGACTTTGCTATGACGATTAACTCTAGTGATTTGAGATGTTGACGCTTCAATGAATATACTCCTGAAGAGTCTTCAATTGGTTGGGAATATATACACAAGAGTGTATGTGTGTGTGTGTGTGTGTGTATATTGTAGAGTAAGGGTGGGCGGAAATTTCCCTTCGCGAAATTGGTGGCTCTTACGAAATTGCTGAGCGATAGAGAGAGGGTGGAACTAAGGCAAAGGCGAACTAGCCAATCAATCTCACAAACTTCTCAACGCAAGTTTAATTTCATATTAAATTCCATCATCTTCATCATAATCATCATCATTCACATTATTATTATTAAAGAAAACAAAAAAAAAAAACGAGCGATAAATAATAAATAATCGAGTAGAAATATATTAATTCTTGGGAAGAAAATACAAAAACTAAATATAAAAACAATTTTTTATTGATAATTATTTTCGAGGCAATTGAGCTTAGTTCACTCGGGAATTGTTGTATACATGTGCTTTTGTCTATCCCCTATTATATATAACCTTTCGTGCGTACATGTACAATTCAAACTTGTGCTAGATAGTTAAAGCTTAAAGGGTCTTCCACGGATAGCTGTACCGAAGAGATCTCGGTGTATAAAGGGTATATGTAGGTGGACAGAGAGGGGTGGATGACCGGGTGAGTTTTGCAATGAGTACCGGGGTCGCGGATGATCGGGGGCGGAGAAAACGGAGATTCAACGCGGATGAAAGAGGGTGGTAAGCTATCCTATCTGAATTTCCGTCAGCTAACTACCTCCCTTAAATGTCTGTGGAATTTTGCTTCTTAGTCTTGGTGTCTTAGTTCCTAGTTTTACTATTATATAATACAAATATTCACTGTTATATATTATTTAATCGAAATTTATCAATAATTATTTGAATTCAATTGTAATTTGATCAAGAATGATTTAGTAATTACCGATGCGAATTATTGAATTTATAATTACACTGAAAAAAAAAAGAAGAAATAATAAAATGAAAAAATTTGCAGGCATCATGTAAATAACAGTAGTTTAGAATAAATATTAATTATTTGAAATAAATATTTATTGATTGAGGTAAATAATAATTATTTGAATGAAATATTAATTATTTTAAATAAATATTAGTTATTTGAAATGAATATTAATTAATTGAAGTAAATAATAATTATTTGAATGAGATATTAATTATTTGAAATAAATATAAATTGATTGAATCAAATAATAATTATTTAAATGAAATATTAATTATTTGAAAAACATATTAATTATTTTAAATAAATATTAATTATTTGAAATAAATATTTATTGATTGAGGTAAATGATAATTATTTTAATGAAATATTAGTTACTCAAAATAAAAATTAATTATTTGAAATGAATATTAATTTATTGAATTAAATAATAATTATTTGAATAAAATATTAATTATTCGAAATAAATATTAATTAATTGAAGTAAATAATAATTATTTGAATGAGATATTAATTATTTGAAATAAATATAAATTGATTGAATTAAATGATAATTATTTGAAACAAATTCATGATTTAATATAATAAATTTAATTATTCTGTTCATTTATTTATTCATTCTCATTGAAAAATTTCATGTAAATAATCTCTTAACACTTTCACCGAGTAAATAATTATTCAATATATTAAAGGAATTTCAAACAACTTTGAGCGTCCATTTCTAATGTAAATAAAAAAATTATGATTTCGAATAATATTAAGGAATAAATTGATGACTGAAAACCACATCAGCTAAATTCAACAACAAAAGGAATATATGAAATTAATACATAGCCATACATATATTTGACATGGGCCTTCATAGAGCGTTTGTTGCTTGGAGTAATAATCTTGCCGTGCATCACCTATACATATACATGATGTAAATGCCTCATTTCTCACAAGTATATAAACTGGTACAGTCATCTCCTCTCTTTGCGCGTTTGGTGAAAAGGTATTTCTGGAATCCTTAGGCTGACCAACCGGAAAGACCCCTTCGATGTGAATATCAAGGAAATTGGATGGGATCGACTGAAGAAAGTGGTGAGTGTGTGATGGTGTTTGGGATACTAAACTACATATACAAGTACATATGTGAATATTGTCGACTAGTGCACATGAAAATCTCACGCTTCAATAATGACAATTCTCCTTTGCTCACATTCACATTACAAAGTCTTATGTTTAAAATTATTTTTACACTCTCCAGAGTTTTAAACTTGGAATTATTTATCTTCCAACATTTATTTTCACTGCTTTTTTTTTAGTATCAAAATTATTTTATATTTATATATTTATTTATTTTTATTTAATATAATTTACGTAAAAGTTTTTGACGATTAAATAAATTGTACATATTTGAGCAAAGGTAGGAAATAACATTACCATTTTATTTTCCGAGTGCACATGGTGACACATTCAATTTTATTGAATGTATAAGAGGTATTCTGTTGCAAGTTTGTACAAAGCTTTTACCTTGATTGAAAACTTTCTGCAGGTGCAATATATATTTTTTATTTTTGATTGTGTTGTTTGTTTGAATTTTTTTGTTTTATGTTTCTATTATATTTGTTTGTCTACGAAAGAAAAAAAAAATGCTTGAGAGATTGTGATTGGTCCTGGGGTTGTTCATTTTCCCCTTGAGGGTGCGCGATCTATATGTATATGTGTGTGAAGGGGATGCTGGGGAGAAAGAGAGAGGAATTTTGAGATAGAAAGAGATAAAGAGAATTTCAGTATAGTCTAGAGTACTAACTGCCTTTGGGGCAGGAACAAGAAAGATAACTTTGCCTAAGAGGGTAAGACGACGCTGGGGGTTGATTGGGTGACCACCCTAACATCTACCCTTCGCGACTGAATACGCGACCTTCTCCTTCTCTCATTCTTCTCCCCTCTTGTGCATACACACAGTGGAGAATATTTGTGCGCTTGAAAGCGTCGTGTCTTTCAACGAAACATGAAAGGAAAATAATAATTGTAAGGGAAAAAAAATATGTCTGACCAAATAGGTAAATAATTATTTATGTAACCATATGTTAGGATATAGATTTTCTTAATAAATCGTAATGTGTATGTTTACGGAAGAGTCAATTGTAATTTTTATGATTGGATATTTATTTATTTTTATGTATGTAGAAAATTTATTTACAAATTAATTTAATTCGTATGGATAATTTGTAATAATTTTCATGATTATATTTGATTTGATTTATCAATGTTGTTTGTTTGTTGGTGAATTGGATGGAATTTATTTATTATTTTTGTTATTTTGTATTTAATTGATGCAATTATTTGTAATAGAGAGGATGATTGCAGTGAAATGAAAGGAGTAATAATTGGGATAAATTACATTCACTTGATAGAGTATTTTTTTTTTATCAATAAATATAAAAATTTATGGTATTATGAATAAAATCAAGAAACTAAAATTAGTACAAGTAGAAGGATTTCTAATTTCGCTGACTATAAAAACAAAACAAAAATATATTTCCTTATAACAAACTTGTAATATTATTATAATTGATATTTAAATAATTATCAGTACTATTTATTAATATAATTTCAAATAATGAATCATTAATATAATGATATTATAATTTTAATTACGATTCTATTATAATTAATATTATTATACAATGTAGTTTAGTTGACTATTACAACAATTTCAATAATCATCACCATAATTCATCTTTAAATTATTAAAATCAATTTAACTAAATTTAATTTAATTTCATTATCAATTATTTTATTCCATCACACTTTAAAAAATTCTTCTGGAATCATCATAACAATATAAAGCTCAAATTTCAACATATTCAAGTCATTTCCTTTTTACAAATTAAAAAAATTAATAAACTTACATAAGAAAAAAAAATATAATTATCTATTGATTAATTAAACTCTTTTTAAACAACTGACTCTTTCAAAATTAATTATCATAACAAGACAAATGATCATCCTGATATTTTGTGGTATTATTAAAAAAAAAAAATTTATCTACATTGATCATAGAAAAAAAAAATATTTCACTCATTTCCCCGAGTAAAATTGCAAATAAATAAAACCTAAGTATGTATAAATTAATGTATATATACATATAAATTTATAGTATATTTATGTGCGTTGTCTGGAGATAAATTTATTGGTCTGAGACAATACTGCTGAGCATCTTGGAACATACCGTCAAGGGTAGAGTGAAAAGGAAAGTTAGGGGTTGCGCGAACCATTTAGTATAGCCAATACCCCATCTCTAGTATACCATTACCATATACCAACTCTGTACTCTCTCATTCTTCCATCCCTTCTCTCTATTCATAGGTCTACAAAGTCTTACTAGCAATATTGAGTTATGCTCATAACGAACGCCACATCCTTGGAAGCATTTGGGAATCCTCTCGGACTTTGCGGTGGCTTTGACGTTCCGAAAACCTTTCGAACAAACTTTAGATATGAAGGAGAGTTTATATATATTATACTACTTTCAACAATCTCTATTATACCATGAAAAAAAAATTCATATCATTCATTGAATGCGAATAGGGAGAAGTATTTCTGCGGAATTATTTGATAATCTGTTGAGCTATTTAATTTTCACAAAAAATCATTTATTCTCGAGTCGAAATTTTTATGCTACTTTAAATCTTATTATTGGCATTTAGTGAGGTTCTTCAGGAGCAAGGAAGGTTGTTTAGAAATATTTTAATAAAAAATACAACTCCTCAAAGTAGTGACATATTGCTAAATCTTCTATTTTAAGGCAAAGGAGGAACTTGCGTCTGAATTTATTATAAAATAAAATATAACAATGTTGTCCTGCACTTTAGACCTGCATATAGCTCGTTTTGTAGGAATTTAAGGTATTATTAAGGAAGAGCTCGTTAATTTTAGCCCTTTCTAAGACCTTAGAAATGACAGATATTTCCATTTCTTTCACTTTAAGGTATAAAAAAGGTATAACGAATTTTAACTTGTACCTTCTCGTATCTACATGGATGAAATAGAGGTATAGAAAAGGAACAAGTTAGGAAAACTAAGGAGTCATTAAAGTTCAAATGAATATAAAGAATATGAAAGATATTGAGAAGCATCAAACTAGGTTTAATCCTAAATTTTTAGAGATTCCCCAGATTCAAAGTAGAATTGATAGGCGAGTGTCATAGAATGTTTAATCGGCTACTAGAAGACTTAGAAAAGCACAAAAATTTCGACTGGGATTAACTCAATCTATTTCTTCATTACTATTTTCATTTAGGTTTATAATTCTTGGTGAAAATTGTTCGATAGTCGCTAAAGTCTGTCGAAGCTCTGCAAGTATATAAGGTTCAGAGGCTGTAGGAAGTCCTCTCAATCACAGCAATCTCTCCTCCCACGAGGCCGATCGTTCGACGTTATATAGTAAAACTTGGCAATGTATCCATATAGTATAGAGCATACTGCAACGGAATTTCAACCTATCTCCTTCTTCATTTTACCTATCTATCTATCTTTATTCATCTTTCTCATCGCACTCTCTCATTCTCTTATGATTCTGCTTGCCCATACATGTGGACCACTACCGGAATAACCTTAGTTACTTTGTTGGACTGTTAGGTTACACCGTGAATCTGGTATGGGCCAAAGTATGAAACTCTCAGTTCCTAGGAGAGGTCCTAGGTAATCACCGAACTTTGTCTCTCCCTCAGGAACACACTACCAACACTCTTACCCATTTGCTAGAGCACCCATATTCTCCGTCCTCTTTTTAACTCTCTAACGCTTTTCCGCATCCTCTCTCGCTCTTACTTTTACTTGGCTCATGTATGCACACACCCGCGGCCGATATAACTTTATTCCTGAGGGACTAGTACTGCTTCTCATGCATGTTACATTGGAAAAGCACACGATGATCACCTTGCAACCAGTAATTTATAGGCATTATTTGTAAATAATCAATTCAAATATTTTTTCCATTACATCATTTTTTTTTTTCTATAAAGTTAATATTTATATTAAACAGAATATGTATTTGAATTAGTATAAAATCATTATTTAATATCAAACCATTATTTTAAACTCATTAAAAACAACGTTATATGAAAAAATTTATCATAATTTGAAACACTTAAAATATTATTAAACAAATACTCAAAGAAATCAAATTAAAACTATAGCCAATTTATTATAAAATGAATAAATCATCATCATTCACTCTACACAAATCTATTTGATCATTTGATTATTTTATGCCTAAATAAAAATATTCCCATATACTCCAAGATAATATTTATGTTCGATGTGTTGTAAACTAAGAGAGGATGCCATTAAGACACGTTGATTGGTCACGTACAATGACAGGGACCAAAGGGATGATAATGTAATCTTGTCTCAGTGTACCTACATACACACATCTATATTTGTGTATATGCGTTTTGCATACCACATACGAATATTGTTGTAGCGAGTGAACTGACGCAGATGAAACGTGACAATGAATATTGCACTAGTTATGTCGAGACAATTTTGAGCAGTGAAGATTGAGGGTTTGGTTTATATATGTTGCTGATAAGGTATATAGTGCGTATATATATATCCCATGTGGGTTATGGAGCGTTTGAGAATTTCTAGCAGGAGATTGAACAAGAAGGCTTAAGTATTGAAGGAGAGAACGTACAGGATGAACAGAGTTGATTAGAATTCCTGGGTCCTTATCTCTGAGATTTTGCCTTATACATACATACATCCATAGATAGATATATTTAGATATACATACATATGTATATATGTGCACGCGGGTTTGGAGGCAAGAGAGACCGATGGACAATAAGGCAGCCATATCCGATGTGCGAGATTCTACCTATGCTAACACAATGGTTGGCCTTATTATCACACAAGACAAAAGCTTGTGCTTGAAGGGTGGATGTATGGCTGGTGATGACTATTGCTTTGTTGGTTGGCAGTGAGTTGCGTCTTCCTTTGCAAAAGTATAGTAGGTACCACTATGAACTAAGTCTACTGTTAATGGATTCCTTCAACCACAGCTGTCGACTTATAAGATTGACTGACTTTCTCTTATAACAATTTATTATATTAATTCATACATTGTCATCAGCAGGTACTTCATTTGTGATAATGATTCTGTAGAGCATAGTTAGGTGATACTTGGAAAGTATAAAAGTAAAAAGAAAGTAATATGACGAGATGAATAATTTGCAGAATGAGAAAATGATTTTGTTTAATTTTTTTTTCTATTATTGAAATTGATATTAATGTCTGGGTATAATGGTTATTTATTTATTTGTGTATTTTTTTTTGAATGGTTTATTTTGAATTAAAGTAGTGGTGAGTTTGGATGAATCAAATGGACAACAGAGAGATGGCGTAGGAGTCCATTTTGAGTTGAGGAAAAGGTCGTGGGTGGATTATTGATCGGAATTTAATACATAGTTTGGCAGAGCCACCTACGCTTTCTGATATCAACCTTCAAGTGAACAATTCAGTATTTGTCTAGTGATAAGATATATTCAAACTGAGGAATCGGTTAAATAGAAATCTGTTTAAATAAATAAAACAATAAATAATAAAGAGAGAGAGAGAGAAATAATTTAATTCTACGATATAAATTTTCATTCAAGTACTTACAATTTTTTTTTCGCAACGATTTTGATTTTATTGAAAACATTTTTTGCTTCTATTTTTTATTTGCAAAAATTTTTAGGAAAATAATTCAACAGCACTGAATCGAATAATATTCAAGACTACTCTTGTTCGCTTACGTAAAGTTTCGTTTGCGCAGTGTTGAGACTGAATAAGAAACTAAAGAATAAAAAGACTTGATGGGAAAAAAACCAGTCCCTCCCCTATTTGAGATTCAAATGACTGAATGTCTGTGTGTATTGGTGGCAATGGTCAGTGTATAGATACATATATGAATGAATATATGTCTTGATGGTAGAATAACTGGTCAGTTAGATGTTGATATGTATGGGTATCTGTGTCGAGGGTTATATTCCAGCATCCTGATGATACAACAGCGGACAATGATGGACCATAGGTAGACAATGATGACCGGTCGCAGAAGCTGTTTTAACGTAAACTGGACATTGCGCATATGAACAAGATGACCAAACCGGTCTGGCAGATGGTGGTGACGCTGGACCGTTGGTCCAGCTGCTGTTGATTGTGATTCCGAGTGTAATATTTGATATTAAAATTTCAGAGGATTATTGGGAAAATAAATTAATAAATTAATTTAGTTAGATTTTGAAATTTACATTCATAAATATATTTTTTTTTTGATTTTACAATTGTTTAGGGGATTTTATTTATCTTATTTGTTTCTATGATGTACATTTTTTTTTTAAATTAAATTTCGATGAAAAACAACAGAAATCGATTTAGTTTTAAATTATTTTATTTTTGTACTTTTTCTTTTCTTTTAAACACTCAGCAAAAGTTTAATAATTTTTTTTTCTCATCTTTTCATTATGGATTTTATTGATGTCACATGAGTTAATTCAGTGAGAAAACCTTTGATTGAATTTTAATCTGTGATTAATGCTGAGTGATTATAGAAAAAACAAAGTTCGAAAAACAAACTAGTTATTAATTTATTTTATTTTTATACAAAACTCAATAATCCTAAATAATGCCTCAAACTTTAATTCTATATAAATGTAGAAGAAAAAAAAATTTAGTTACATTCTTTGAATTAAGGTCAATCACCGAATTTCTCTATATATAAAATATAAAATGAATTATAATTTCATAATTTATATACCGACATAAAAAATGTTTTATATATTTAATTTTTCACTATACAAATAAAGCGCCGATTAAAAATGCGTCTTCCAATTAACTCAGAGCTGCAACAAAACGTCGGGAACAACTAACGTGTGTGGTCATTTCGTAAACAATTTGTTTACCGCAGACGAGGTGACCTAGGGGACAAACCTCGCGAGTTTTATGCACATTATATATATACACACACACACATATATATTTGTTAATGGGACACGATAAAAAATGTACTTTCGCCGCAGGTATAATCCAACGTAATGAACTTGGCTGATAAATAATTAAACAATTATTACATAAACATATATACATACAATGAACGATACATATTCCTGTACGTGTGACTGAAGTACACAAAGAAAAAAATTTTAATTTGACAATGAATAAAAATAAAATATGAAAATTAAATATAAATAATAATTTTTTTTCCTCTTTGAAAGTGTTTTATGATTTTACAAATTTTTAATGAAATCAATTTATATTCTGTCTTGTGTCACACGGTATTTTTAGTTGGAATACTCTGTTGGTTAGTCTCTTCATGTATAGCCATCGGGGTTGTGTTTATACAGAGGAAAAAATGTGAATAAGTGAAAAAGGAAACGGACGAGAGCCAAACAGCAGCAGGAGCAACTCTCTAAGTGGTTGCGCGTTGCTTTGTTTGTCGTTTTATCGCGCGGTTTATGGCCCGCCGCTGCTTGGTTTCTCCTTCGTTTTCACGCTTTGGGCAGAAAATTCTTTTATACCCTCTGATATTATATCTTTGCATTGCAGCCATCATCCAACGAAAGACTGCTAATTATTTCAGCATGTTTCATTTATTTTTATCATTTTAATTTTGTTATACCTAGTATAATAACGATCATATCTACTTCACTTCGTTATATAAAAACAATTTACCAAACGACGTAATTTTAATTTTAATAACGATATCAATTTTCATATGAAAAAAAAAATATACATATGTGTAAGCACATAAAACTTTTGTTTTTGATTGAATAAAGAAATTAAATATAACAAAAAATTTTTACCGTTAAGTAAATTGTTTATATAACGTTACAATTTTTTTATTTTGATATTTTTTGCTATTTAATATATTTATGAATACGATTATTATAAAGATGAAAAAGTATTGTCCTAAATAAGGAGTCTAAAATTGTTTTCATCCCTTAATGTTGCGCTACAGATATATGGGACATCGTGATCGGAGGGGCGAGACTGGGGAAAGGGATGAAAGGGGTTTGGTTATTCGAAAAGGGTGGGTAAATATATATATAGAGGTGTTGCCGAAAGCTGAGAATATTCTTGAGGGGCGTGGTCCTTAGTAGTAATGTCTTACAATGTTCAGCCGTAATTTTTTCTCGCATCAAAAACATTTTTTCATATCAGAAATTTTTCAAATTTTTTTGTCCTTTCTTTTACCATTTTTTTCTCTAATTAAATTTCGTTTAAATAAATTTGAATATTCTTTGATTCACTATCTAAATATTATATTACAGAATAAAATGCCAGATAAAATTTTTCATTGAGAGAAAAGATAAATAAAAATTTTGTAAATTATTCTTAACATCGAGTTCCTCCGGCGTCAGCACCGACGAAAGTCATTCTAGTAATTCAACGTGGGTTGGTATATTACATTACATTGTGTCTGTGTGTTGCAGGGGTACCAGCCACTTTTGCTTCAGGTTTATATCTTCCGGTTCCTCCCGTTATTATTATCCGGTATCCTCCTCATGCAAGCAACTCTCGTGCGTTGTGAATGCCCCTGAAACAATAAAACACTTTCATGAATGAAGCTCACCACGTCGGTCTTCTTCTACTTCTTCTTTTTCTTCTTCTTCCTTCTCCACCTTTACTTCCTCTTGTATACTTGATGAACGTTTCCCCTCATTCAATTCCCAACATTGCGCACCATGTTCCCGTTCCCAAACGACCTTTGCCTCTCACTTTCTCATTTACCACCCTCTTTTTAACGCGCACGCCTCATCATTCTCTATCTATTTACACGTGACCTTCGGTAATAAAGCCAGAAGCGACTCATCGTGTTGGATTAAACGTGATTGTTCATTCTCATTTCTTCACTACACCATTAAATCCTTAAATACAAATAAAATCCCTGTGGACTAAAAATAAAATAAAATTGATACGACTATAAAATAAATTTTATATCTAAAGACAAATGTATTGGACGTTTAATATATATCATCTTGAAATATATACAGATATAAGAGAACTAAATGATAAAGATAAAGCCATAAATATAAAGGAAATGTATAGAGAGGTTGAGAGCGAGATAAATTTCTATTCGTAGCAAATCCTAGAAATCCTAGAGATGGGTGCATGGTCGAATTGGAATAGGTATCTAGACAAGGGGTTTGTCGGTGACGGGGGTGTTTGGTCTCTCAACGCCACGGGCCACTATCGGCTCCTTGGGGATGTTTCCACCCCTATTTCTCTACCGGACTTTGCCCCCTTTAGTCCTGTATACACCCAAGCGTTACCGAATACTCTCATATATGTATATCGTTATACAAACTTATATGTATATATATTTGAAATATATATATACATATATAAATATACATATATGTATGTATGTTGGGTTGTTGGGTATTGATCGTTGGGTTTCTATACAGAACACCACCATTTCTCGCTTTACCAACTTCTCTCCTTTACCTGCAGTAAAAGCAACGCATCCTTACGAGTACTCACATGAATGCTCACATGCATCTGCGCCCAATATATCGACAGTGTTACGATTGTTATTTGTAGCACACTCAAAGGCTTACTTGGGTTCATCAGCTCAATTATTTCTTCCTTTGGATTTATGATTGAAAGATTAGTAATGAAACAATCAAAACCCAAGTCGAAATTTTTGTGTGCTTTTCTAAGTCTTCTAGTAGTCGATTAAACATCTTATGGCACTCGTTGGCTTATCAATCCTACTTTGAATCTAGGGACCCAAGTCAAAATTTAGTTCCTACATTAGACCTTTATTCTCCTTATTGTATCTCAATTGTACTTTCCAATACCTTTCATGTCCTTTATATTCATTTGAACTTTAATAACTCCTTAGTTTTCCTAACTTGCTCCTTCTTCATACCTCTATTATCTTATGTAGACACAAGAAGGTACAAGTTAAAATTCGTTATACCTTTTTTATACCTTAAAGTGATAGAAATTGAAATATCTGCCGTTTCTAAGGTCTTAAAAAAGACTAAAATTAAAGAGCTCCTCCTTAATAATACCTTCAATTTCTATACAAAACGAGCTATATGCAGGTCTAAAGTAGGAACAAAATTTCGAATCTGGGGAATCTCTAAAAATCTAGGATTGAACCTAGTTTGATGCTTTTTATACCCAACACAACATTGTAATATTTTATTTCATAATAAACTAGACGCAAGTTCCTCCTTTGTGCTTTAAAATAAAAGATTTGGTATTATGTCACTACTTTGAGGTGTTGTATTTTCTATTAGAATATTTCTAAACAACCTTCCTTGCTCCTGAATAACTTCACTAAATGCTAATAATGAAGTTTAAAGTAGCATAAAAATTCGGGAAGTCTACATACATATTCTTTTGTTTTGTTTTGTTTCTTTGGATGTCATGAGAATGGATATGTACATGGTGCAAAGGAGATTGACGAAAATGAGGACATTCCATTTCGGAATTATACTGCAGATCGGACTTTGGTCATTAAGGAACCCTCGATCCTGCCACTATCCTCTTCAGAGTATTGCGACTACCCTCGGTGCGCCATCAGAGAAGACCAAACTGCTGTTGTATAGCTAGGAATGGTAAAGTGCTTCCTCTCTTTCCTCTTACGCGGACTACTCGAGCGTCTGATATGAGGTGAATAGTGGTGGAGGTATAGTAAAGCACTGAGAGATGAAGAGAAAGAGAGAGTGGGCATTTTCCTGGTTTGGTCCTCGTCGTGCAATTTAAGCCCGACGACCTTCCCCAAATACCTCTCGTCATTTTGAATAGCTACGAAGAGAATAATCTCGTGGCGTGAAATACGCTTGGATAGTTGCACATGAATCAAAAATTATTCGCATGAATTCATGATTTAAATATAGTGAAGTAATGAATAATTTTATTAGACACGATTTGGTTTTATTATATTATTGTATTCATGAAATGGTTTTTATAAATAATTTTTTTAGTCAATTGTTTAGTTGGTGAAATTAGTGATGATGGCAAGGATAGAAATATAGTTATCTCCGTATATTAAATTTGTCATTTATTAAATAGTTTACGAATTAATTATCAATACTGTATATTATTATAATTTTGTTATGATTTTGAGAATGGTTGCAACAGTTTTGATAATTATTCGATGTTATTAAATGAAGGGGGTAGGTGATGATTGTATTAATTGTTTATAAATGCATACAAATGAATAATTAAATTAATTAGTTAAGTGTATATATCCTGAGGAAACAAAATGTTTTGAACGAAATGAATTTATTTAATTGAATATTAAATTCAAAAAATGACTAGAACACTTTTCTTCATGATTGACATCAATACCAGTAATCTATCGAGCGAGTCCTGACCTGTCACAATGTCACCCAGATATATAAAATACTGAAAACCCTGACGATTTATACAAAAATCTAGTTTCATAAATAAAACAAAATTATTAAAAATATCAATAAAAAATAATTATCATTTATAATTGACATATTTTATTTGTTTATTATATTTATTTATTTCTCACAATTCTGTCTGTGAATTTCGGAAAAATATCAAAATCCTTTTAAACATATAAAATTTATTTTTCAATAATATAAAACATAATTTTATTATTTTTAATCCAAGTCTTGAAATCGCGTGCAATTTATTATGACTTCGGGCGGTCCTTAGCATCGAACGAGGGGTTGAAGTTATAAGGGGTGGCATTCACACTTAAACACACACACACACACACATACTCAATCACACACGTGTATTGTATTGATAAAGGTGGGGTATAACGGGGTGAAATTATGAAAGGAGAAGGAGGGTAAGATGAGAAGAGGTGGTGGTCTAACGTTAGCAGGAATATAGTATCTATATGAGGGTTGAAAGTAAAGGCGGGGTGTGTGTACAAGATGGCTGCGAAAGGGGCGAGGGAAATTATTACGTGTAGTTTAAAGCAAGAGAATCAAGACATTAAGACATCTGCAATTTAATCTCCAAGATAAATATTCAAATTTATTCGCATCAACGATCAAAAAAATAAATTCTTTAAAGTAAAATTTCATAATTATATTATCATATTATTATAAAATAAATGTTTTTCATTGTTAATAATTATCAGAATGATGATATTCAAGTCATTATGTCATTATTATTCGTCATAATGATGATATAAAATTTATCTCGTCGTAAAACTAAATAAAAATTTAGATATATAGGTCCTCTATCTATTTTAGTAGTATACATTCATGTGCATGATGTATATACAGTTATAGCTACGTCTTCATCTGACTTTATGTTATATCTCGTGTCCCAGACGAGGCGAGTAGTCATGTGGTTGGGACCCTGTGCGCGCTTTCCAAATTAACTCCCGAGGTCTGTTCTATTAATTAATCTCATTACTTTAATATCTTCATGGTTGCAGTTGCGCTCGTGTGTGTGTGTGTGTCTATATCCCTTTTGACCCTTTACTATATATATTCGTACATTTATATACATTATTAATATATCTATACATATCTATATGCATACATATATGTATTTAACATACATACACATGTTTACAGCATTGATATACTCTATACTGCAACAATATTCAAATTATTATAATAAAACCAAAATAATTGAGATTATTTTTCATCATTCGACTATTAAATTTGTAGTTTTTTTCATTGTCATCAAGATAAAAATTTATCACAACGTATTTTTATATTAAAAAAAAAAAAAGAAAAATAAATAGAAATAAAAAAATTTAATCATTAAAGTTTTTTTTTTTACTTGTTCAATTTTTGTAAATTCAATATAAACATTTTACTTTATTCTCTTCGCCTTTAATGTTTTTCTCTTTCATCATGGTTACATGAATGGTGAATAGATGTACATAGGGACATTACCGGAAGTCACTCGATGCCTCCAACGAATACGTTGACATTGTTGTAACTGTATATAAATATACACATGCAAGAATATACATGTAACTGTTGGTAGAACCTTCCGGTCTTGTGTTGCTTGCGTGCAGTGGGTTCATGGGCAATGAACGAAGCAAGCCAACACCAAGAAACCTTTTGAATAGTATGTCTGAAAATGGGAACGAGGAGCAAAGTGCGAGAGAGTATATACGATGAAGAGAGGAAGAAGAAAATAGAGACAGGGATAGAATATGAGGCCAGTTTTGGTGGGGCCTTGGCACGGCCACTCGCACGGAGAAATGAGAATAGTGTCGGTCTACGAGCTGAGTGGAGTTGGTGAGCAAATTGCTCAAAGTAATTAATCGCTTTTGCCGGGTTGGCTTGCCACGCCGCTGGCTGAAGCTCATCCAAGGGGTGGCAACCAGGTATACACATTCTTCATGTATATATGTATACATAAGTGTGAGTATTGTCCTGAAACTATATGCAGAGTAACAATGACAGCGGTACACACGCGAGTAACTTTGGTAAAAAATGGTTGGTTATAAAAAAAAAACTTTTACTTATTTTATAAAATAAACCCGAGTCGAAATTTTTATGCTACTTTAAACTTCATTATTGGCATTTAGGGAGGTTCTTCAGGAGCAAGGAGGGTTGTTTGGAAATATTTTAATAGAAAATACAACACCTTGAAGTAGTGACATATTGCCAAATTTTTCATTCTAAGGCGCAAAGGAAGAACTTATTGTTTAAGTTTATTATGAAATAAAATATTACAATGTTGTGGTTGGGTGTAAAAAGCATCAAACTAGATTCAATAATAGATTTTTAGAGATTCCCCAAGGTAGAATTGATGGGCCATAGGATGTTTAATCGACTATTAGAAAACTTAGAGAAGCACAAAAAATTCGACTCGGGAAAAGGAAATTATTTTATATACAGTTGTTTCCCAATTATCAATTTAAATTGACGTGTATACACACATATAAATATATTTATGTATGATGATGTGTGATGAAGATTTAAAGGAGTACATGAGATGGAATATATGATGAGAATGGAGTATAGATCACGTGGTGGCGCAACAATCGAGTTATGAATCCATCTTGCTGAAGTAATTGGAGAAATTTTCTCATGGACGGATGTGAAATGCATGAAAGGACGGAATTGCTTTTCGTGTGTGGGAAAATGTATATTAATGTACATACATATATGTATATATGAGTATGAGTATGTGTATAATTGTCAATAGATATTACCATCATCATTGTTGATGAAATTTAAGGCTCATTTTGTTTATTTAATTTTTACCTCGATCACTGTTGGATAATCAGAATCTGTTGGTGAATTTATTATTGATAGAATTTTGATGCTTTGATAGATTTGAGATTTTTAAATACATATGAATATATTCAAAGGCTTTTTTCAATGCATGAAACTTTGAAAAGTTTTTCATGGAGGATAAAGTTTTTAATAATTATTCGAGTATTAAAATTTGATATGATAATCTCAAACGGAAGTTTTTCAGAAGAAAAAATTTGTTAGTATTACTCTATAAACAAATAAATCACTCAATTTATGACCCAAGAAAATAAACAAATGTCCTGAAAAATATTTTCTTGTTTCTTAAAAATATAAATAAATACACCGAACAAATTAATATGAAGACAAAAAATATTTTTATGCATTTGCTAAAATCATTCAGAAGCTTTCAAATGAAATCCCCATACTATAGTTATTTTTCATCTTAAATATACAATAAATTTATCCATCCACATTTTAAATAACGCATTAAGTTATTTGTTTTTGAATAAAATTTCATTAATTTTATTTCAATAAATAAAAATCAAACAAGAATGTGAACTTAATTATTACTGATTGTTTGATTTTTTTATTCCCAAAATATACTCATTAAATATAAATAATTAGAATATATATTCCATATATGTTTTATCAATTATTATTAATTCGAATACCTAAATAATCATAACAGTAATATACCCAAATGCCAGGGTGAGATTAGGTCAGTGAACGAAAAATCTCGACCTGACATCACCCTGTCTCGTGTGTACTCAGGCTGACATCAGGTCAAGAAATTCTATTTTAACTATATGCTCATCAGAATGAAATCCGGACTTAAACTTTATTGCTACAGGTCAACATCAGGACAATTTTTCGACTCGGAATAATTAACGAAAAAGTTAAAGAATAATTTACTATACAATAAAAAATCATACAAAATTAACAAACAAAAAACATTCTCCATAATTATAAATTGAAATAAGCGAGTATTAATTTAAATGGCTTCACCTCCTTTACATGTCTCTTACATTGCGTTCATATTAGGCTATTGGAGACATACAGCATGTATAGATCTGTAGGCGAAAGGAGCTTTTAGAGGATGAAAGTGAGTGGGTGGTTGCGGTACGGTCGTAAGAAGCCCAGCTTTGGCGAATGTCCCGGGGACATAAGAACACTGTAAAGGGAATGCTGATGATAGTGGTGGTAGATTGTTAAAGCTACAGTGGTGTAGTTTTATACATGTATATATATAAAGTTGAGGAGAGACTGAGGAAACGAGTGAGGATGGTTCTCGTGGAACTAAGTTGTATTGATCCTAGGTTGTACATACAGGAGGTGGAAAACCAGGCATATACCCAGGGTTTAGTACGTGTTCTTAATCGCCAAGTGACCGCCCAACCTCTCCTACTTTCAGTTTCCCCATTCGCTTTGCGCGTTTCCTGGTGGTCTTCTCTTATACTCCACCCTTTGGCATACGCTCCAAGCGCAACTCCTAAACTCATGTACATACACATACATTTAATAAAACAACACTAGTCGTACTTATGTATGTACATAATGTGTATGTGTATATGCTTTCCCGCAAGCTTCGCAGTCTCACCACACAATTGTATATGAATTATGTTTCAAGAAACTCCAAGAAAATCGTGTTTCTGTTGTATTCGATTTATTTATTTATTTATTTATTTATTTAGTATTATTTATTTTTTCTTGATTTTTTTATTGTTAAGTTTCATGGAGAGCTTATTGCATTATTTATTTAGCTGTTTTTTTTTTTTTTTTTCAATTTATGGAACGTTGAACTAGTAGATTTTTAATTTTTTAAAATATATATTTTTTTTTTGCGGCGTGCTGACTTTTTTTTTCTTTTTGCGGTGTTGACGAAATATAATTCTGAACATTAAAAAAAAAATTCCCACTAAAGATAAGATCTTAATTTTAATATTGAGTAGTCCCTCAATTAATTTGAAATTTTTCCGATTAATTGACACGTAAATTTCAATTTTTTTTTCTTCATTTATGCAAAGCTTCGCGGTATTTTATGCTATTTAATTGGTTTTCATTGGAAATTGTACAAAAATATTTGATCTTCAAAAGTGTCTATCAGTAAATTAATTTGTGCGAACTGCCCCACCGATAAAAAATGTTAAAGCCAATTTATGCTCGAATTTCGTAGTTTTTTCAATTTTTCTCGAAAACTATCAACTTTACAGCAAAAGTTAAAGAGATCTTTTTTGTAGGAAATTAAATTTTCTACAGAATAGTTTTCTTTATTAAAAACGATAGAGGTAATAGTTTCTGAGAAAAATCCAATTAAAATAATATGCAATTCATATACTAATTCAAGGTATAAATAGTTCAAATTTCCCTATGTTTAATTGGATTTTCATCGAAAACTATCAATTTCGTATTTATTTATTATTTTTTTCTTTATATTATAAAGTGATAAAGGAAAGAAACAGAATTTATATTCTTGGTTTTTTTAATTTTGACTACACAATAGTCTTTTTGTTCACGTAATAATTCGTTATTTTAAATATAAAATATTCAAACTTTAGTGGTGAATTATTATTCATATTTTATTGAGAATATGTTTCTCTCACGAACTTTTAACCCTATCTATTTTATTATCTAGTCTCTCATCCACTATACATATGCATAAAGTCTCACGTGTATAGTGGATGCTGTAACTGGTCCATACCGGTTCAGACTTGCAGACAACAAATTTCTTGCATCATTCATTGTAGTTCTATATTATTACCATGATTAATAATTATTTTTCTTTGAATAAAATGAATGAATGAATAAATAGAATTGTTTTACTACTTTCTATTTCATTATTTAAAGTCAATTGAATTCCAACGCGTAATCAGGTTTAAACAAAACATGGATTAGGACGTAATGTAAAATTTTTTGCATGAAACCCTCGTCATTGGAGGGCGTCACAGACGACATCCTGAAATTTATTGTTATATCTACGTGCGAAAGCTCCAAAACTTTTTGTACACCAAAACTTTGTGTACATATAACCTCCTACTGTGTACTATAATCAACGTAGACATTGGTGTCGTTAATTCTATGTACTGTATAAGTCACGACAGCAAGTAAACACTAACGAGAATAAACCATCAACATTTTTTATCCTATTTATTTCATTTATATTATTTTCCTTTGGCATTTTACTTCAAATGACAAACTCTGTTATACAATCGCAAATTTTTTCTCTATTCAAACTCGTCCAGACAATTTTTCTCCCATATGTATTTACGAATACAACAAACAATGAGAAAAATCACAAAAGCGTTAATAGAGCTAAAAAAAAAAAAAAAAGAAAAAAAGTAGACTAGACAAGTGTAAAAAACAGAAATGCCATGTTATATATCAAATCTATACATTCAAAGTGAGCTGGACTAGTGACATTTACTACATTATTTCCTAACTGATTAAATACTTCAAAAATTATTACTCAATAAAATTTATTCAGTTTGCTAAAATATTTTTAATACTATTTAGAAATATTCTAATAAAACTATCAAATATTTTACATAAATATCTAAATTCACCTATATATTTACTTTTTATTTTCTTAAAATAACAACAATTTTTATTGTCGAAATTTTTATGCTACTTCAATCCTCATTATTGGCATTTAGTGAGGTTCTTCAGGAGTAAATAAAGTTGTTCAGAAATATTTTAATAGAAAATACAACTCCTTGAAGTAGTGACATATTCCCAAATCTTTCATTCTAAGGCACAAAGTTGGAACTTGCGTCAAAGTTTATTATAAAATAAAATATTACAATGTTGAATTAGGTGTAAAAAGCATCAAACTAGGTTCAATCCTAGTTTAATGATTTTCAGAGATTCCCCAGATTCAAAATAGATTTAATCAACTACTACAAGACTTAAAGAACCACAAAAATTTCGACTCTTGTCATCACCCTCCAAAAAATTAATTAATTCATCCAAATATTTTTATCACACTCAAGACTTTCATAATTCTCTCCCTCATTCCCATCCACATTTTAATTTCTTACAAATAAACTCAAGATGATTTACAACACACCACCAATCATCCCGCAATTTTGCTCAGCCCCACACGCACACACAATCCAACATAATTTTACTCAGGAAATGACATCATCAGTCAGAGTGTCCACAGTGTCCACAAAGTGTTGAAGGAAAGTGAGAAATATTAGCAGATGGCAATGGACCATCTGAGAAACAGTTACAGCAACATATATACATGCATATTATTTCAAATATATGTACATATATATATTTACAGGAAAGAGTGTGAGAGGGAGATGGAGATTTTCACGAAATACCAGTTTCCAGTAGTCTCGGTTGAGTTATGCTCGTATTTCCCGTCAGCACATCCGATGATGTCTACGGTAATGTAACTGAAATGTATGAACGTTTCGTACTGGTTCACGTTTGTTTGTATATATATATGTATACACAGCGTCATAGTGACTATTCTTCTCTCATGCTCTCTCCATTTCTCTCACTAATATGTATGTTATACTGTGTGTCATCTCCCAGAGAATGTTGAAACATGTGAGAGAGAGAGAAACAGGGTGTATAGAGCAGACAATTTATCCTCGAGCATATCCGCAAAATTTTGAATATATCCATCCAACCTCACCTCTCCTCCTCTTAATCATTATCACCCTCATTCAGTCTTTCTCTGTTGGATGCTTTTACTATATCTCTATTTTACATCCCTGAATTTTCGATGCAAATGATGAATCATTTGCCTTCAATTTTGAATCCCACATTTACATGGATATATTGAGAATGTAAATTTATATGTATTTATATAAACAAAAGAATTTTAATGAGATGTATTGGCATTTGTTGTTGTACATATAGATAACTATATTTTGAATTGTATGAGTGGTTATAATTATTTTTATGAATTAATTATTCCATTTGTGAATTATTAAATGATGAGAAAAATTTATTTGTGAGGAATAAAAAATTTTATTGAGAGACAAATAATAGTAACAATAATTAATTAATTATATTTTCAGTTTATGAAATGTATTAGCTGTTAATATAATATAATAATTGTTGATATAAATTATTAATTGATAATATAATTGTATATATATTATGATTTTGTTTTTATTTCAAAATTTTTTTATTTTATATTTTTGTTTATGAGGATTTTACTTTCATTTTTATTCAGGTCATTGATTTTATATTCAAGCTATTTTTATTCCCCACATTCACTTTCGTTTAGAATACATATGTGTATATATAAAGCTCTGAAACACAACATCTTTTTCACTTTTTTCTTTCAGCTTTTACTTTTTCGTTTTCATTATTATTTCATTTTTTTTTTTTATTCTTTTCTTTCGCTTGTCCCCACCATCATAATGTTGGTGTGTTTGGTCACCACTAACATACACAAATACATACATGCATGTATATTTTTCAGCCGCATGCGCGTTTGATAAAAAAGCTCTTTTATATACCCTATACACACTCGCTGCTTTTCTCTCGCCTCTTCGTTCTGGCGTACGTTGGCCTTGTCGATAAAAAATAGCTCGGTGATACAGTAAACGTGACGGTCTCCGACAAACGGATACGTCGTTTAGGGTATTGAACAATATAAGTAAGTAAATAAGTAAGTATAAACCTTTAAAAAAATTCGTGTAAGTAATCATCAAGACAATTTTAATTTCCTCTTCAATTTAAGTTCAATAATTCTGTGTGTTTGTGTGTGAAATAAATATAGTAAACGAAAATAATATACGAGAGTTAGTTAGATGGGAATGCAGTAGTGAAGGTAGTGGTAATGCCAGACTGTAGTAGTGGTAAAGCAGGATAAAAGGGAGGGAAATGAGTTATAGAGGTGGTAAAATGCTATACATATAAGACAGAAAATAGAAAATAGACGTAAGAATTTCTCTCATTTCTTCATTCTCAAGAATATAGTTCTGTAATATGGCTTGCGCATCGTCGTTGTTGTCGTGGGGATTTTGGTGCGCGCGCGGGGGAAAATGAAACATGATCAAAGCAAAAACAGTAGGAATGAAACGGTGAAATATATATGTACATATATATAATATAGACAATGTTGGTCCAAGACCACGCCTCTTGTCTAAGGTTACTCCCACTCTGTTTCTCAATATAATCTCATGGAGTTAAATTCCCCCCACTCTATCACTATTATATACATAGGGGGGACATAAGATTTTTCGTATCCCCCCATTCTGCATCCTCTCTTATTTACCCCTTTCACGCTGCTGTATATATTCATGTGTACCCCATACTTCACATGACCCTTTGATTTACATTATAGTATATATCTGTATATATATATATCTGTGTACATATATGTATATTTATATTATATATATACATCAGCCTCTTCTATTGATCCATAAGGCAACTTTGGAGTAAATATTTCTCTGTGTGTCACAAGGAATTTATCCTCAAAAATTCTTTCGAATATATTTTATATTAATAAAATTTTTATTTTATTTTTATATCAAATTTATTAATTTTTATTCTGTACTTATGTTATTTATATCAATATTTTAGCAGTGTATTCATTGTTATATGTATATATTATTGATTTTTATATTAAATTATTTTGTATAGATTGGAGTAATTTTTGTTCGATATTGATAATAAATATTTTTATTTTTGTTGCGTTTTTTATTTTCATTTTGTTGATGTTGATAGTGCATGGTTACGGGTTTGATGTTGGGACAAGTTTAGTTTCCGCACTATATACAGAAGCAACGAGAGGAGAGAATACAAGAGAGAGAGAGAGATGGGGAGTGATAGTAAGAGGAGGAATAGAGAGTATAAGAGCGAGTGAGGGTGTAGGTTTGGGTGCTTTAGCTTGGAGCTGTTAAACACGGTGGGTCTTATCGGTAAAACTGTTCTATACCGGGGGATACCAGCCATTCAGCCATTGGCCACTCGAGTATCTCTGTGCCTTATACCTACTTCTCTTCCTCAATATATATATATATATATGTGTATGTATGTATGTATGTATGTAGATGTCTATGTCCTTTATGTTTGTATCTATAAATGTATGCGTTCAAACGTGTATCTCCTGAGAGCTCAGGAATGTACAGAGTGCAACTGCGTCACGGATGAGTGTCTTCTATATGTATACATCTAAAACTGTAGTGCAACTCGTATTTGCACTAGCTATGTTGGACTAAACTTTCTCGATTACCATCTGAAAAGCTTGGGACATTGAGAAAAGGCATTTGAAGGAAAACGATCCAATTTAGTTGTATTTTATATACTTTGTAGTTTTAAAGTTGATTAAAAATGAATTTATTCTTGGTTTTATTTGTGTATTTAAATTTTATGGTTATTTATGATAATATTGATTGGATTATCATTTGTATTTAGAGCTTTGTCATATGGGTGAATGAAGAAAATTAAGCTGAAAACTAAATTTGAAATATATCTTTGTATTTTTAATTCGGTAAATTAATTGTTTCAAGTAGTTATATTTTTACGTTGAAAATTGAATAGATAGAATTGATTTTTAATAAAATTTAGCATTTTTAGTTGAATGTATTAAGATTTAATTAAATAAATCTAGTTGTATTAATTAAAAAAAGAAATACTTTTCAAATTTCAATGATGAAATATTTTTTTTTTTCATATACTTTTCCAAGTCGAAATTTTTATGCTACTTTAAACCTCATCATTGGCATTTACTGAAGATCTTCAGGTTGTTTAGAAATATATTAATAGAAAATACAACACTTCGAAGCAGTGACATATTGCCAAATCTTCCATTCTAAGACGCAAAGGAAGTTCTTGCGTCTAAATTCATTATGAAATAAAATATCACAATGTTGTGTTGGGTGTAGAAAGCATTCCCAGATTCAAAGTAAAATTGATACGCCAATGAGTGCCATATGATGTTTAATCAACTACCAGAAAACTTAGAAAAGCACAAAAATTTCGTCTCAGGTTTGCCCAAGAAAATTCCTGACAATTAATCATCCAATCTACATTAATAAATCCAAATTCATATACATCCTATTAAATCTCATAAACAAAACAAAAAAAATCACTAACAAAACGTAAATAATTATGGCACTATCGCACCGAGAGAATATAATAACCAAGTATAATATCGACTCAACATAAATATCGAAATATTATCATTCCATATATATCGACACGTAAGCATCTACGTTGGTTATCTATACGGTTAATAAGTACACTTTGATAGTGCATATTACTATCAGTATAGAATAAGGTAATTCCGTTTACTTTGCACTCACGTACACATATTTCCACTACGATAGATACATAAATAATTTATATCAATACACAATATATGTATATCTATTCCAATTCTATATTCTCATATTCATATAGTTCACGAACCAAGATAAGCGAGGAGAATAAGCGAGATGCTGATAATCCTAACACAGATAAAGCAATACTGATCCATATACATATTTATCTGTATCCACTTATCCTACATAAAATAATAAAGCGATATATCTATAAAAGCAATGGCACTATAAACTCTCAGAGCATTAGTGAGAAAGTTTGTGTACCTTAGTCCAATGCGTTGTCTCTTAACATGTCTCCTGGCAACGAAGCCCATCAAACTATCTTACGATACCCCAAACCCTTTATCTTTCACAGAAATACATATATAATACAACAGAAACATGTTCAAACCTACATACATACGCATATATGTATAATGTATGTATAAATATATAGGCTTTCAAACCCTCTATTTCATCCTTTTGCTCATTCCCTTTTACTTCACCATCGAATATAGATAGATATATTTATATCACCATCCAATACAACCCATGACAGTGATGACGATGACGATGATGTCATGACAACCCAGAGAATCTCACTATGAGCCCTTAACGATTCAACCCTCGAGAGAGAAACTGCGAAATTGAGAAAATTATCCTCGATGTTATAGAGAGAATATATGCACTCCAATTCAGGGGTGCCATCATGTTATATATCTATATATATATTATATATATCTTGCTTTTGAATTGAAATTACCATTGAGACTGATAGAACTGGCGTTAGTCCCGCAATGGTTTTGGCCGCCATCTTAGTTCGCTGGAATTAAGGAGAATATAGTGCGAGCCATGGGGGTGGAGCTATATACACTTCCTTCCCTTCAATTCTCACGAGATCGAACAAAGGGTTATATACTTGTATATATATGTATATATATCTACAAACGTATTACAGTCTACTGTATGTATATATGTACATATACATATATACATAGACTCTTGTGGAACTTGATGCTTTAACCATAAAGCAATGAGAGCGTAGAGTTTTCAAACTTTGTCAAGCGTCCAACAATTTCTGTGGCAATGTATCGGTGGAGAAACTCACAAGGCTCCCGGCCATCATCGACTAACGTCACTCTATGTGCACAATTTGAAATGCAACATATACATATATGTATATAATTTGTATCTGTATATATGTGTGGGTGTGTGACAAAGTTGTGCGAACTTTATGGTAAACCGTGTGGTGAGAAAGCCGGTAAATGGAATGGCAGCATGGACATCAACAGCGAGAAATGTTGTATATTGAACGCGGAGAAAGAGCGCGAGTTTATGGGGATAGGGAGGAAAAGAGGGTGGTGGAGAAAGAGAGAGAGGGGGAGAAAGAGAAGTAGGAAATTGAGGGTGAGTTGGTGGATGAAGAGTGGATTTGAGGGAGCAAGTGAGAAATTGTGGATGTGGGGGGTACAGAGACATTTAATCCAATTTCGACTTCGTTCTTTCGACGATCGACGTAATCACTGGCTTCTCGTAGTTTTCCACTCAGCTCTCGTACGTTTCAAACATGGCTTTCGTGTATACAAATCAAGCGAACATGCACGCAGTTGTGATTTTGCTTTTGCACTCATACTTATTTAGGATTATTTGCTGTTTTGTAATTTGAACAAGCAAGTTAACCAATTTAGTTGTCAATAAACAGTGGCAATAATTAGGGCTGTGGATATGTCTAATAGATTCAATTAATATTGTAGAGATAAGAAAAAAATGATGTAAAGAATGAGGAGGTTTAATTATGTCAATCTAGTAATATTAATGAGTTATGATTTTGAATAACAGAAAAGAAAAAAAAAAAGGAAATTTTTTCATTAAAGATTGTGGAATTTGTAGGGTGATATAAATATTAATGACCAACCAATGACATTGCAGGTTTAAAAATATAAAACGATTATAAAAAAAAAATTTTTTTCTTACTAATTGTTCTAAAATTAGCAAAATTTACTAACTTTATTGATTTTTACTGACTGAAAATTTACTAATTACGAAATTTTACTAATTTTAATTTACCAAATTTTACTAATTTTAATTTACTAAATTTTACAAATTTCAATTTACCAAAATTAGTAAAATTTACTAACTTTACTAATTTTTACTGATTAAAAATTGACTAATTACGAAATTTTACTAAATTTAATTCACTAAATTTTACTAATTTTAATTGACTAAATTTTACAAATTTTAATTTACTAAAATTAGTAAAATTTACTAACTTTACTAATTTTTTACTGATTAAAAATTTACTAATTACAAATGGTTTCCGAATACGTCACTTTGTTTCTTTCTTTTTTCCGTTTAATTAAAATTATTCAAATAACTAAAAATTTTTTTCTTCGTATAATTTTACAGTAAATATTTTTTTTTCAAATTGAAAATCATGTTATTTATTGTGAACAAAAGGAACTTTATTCACAATGGATATTTCATTCAGGATGCGATTAATTACAGGTCTTCTTTAGGGGTGGGTATATATGCTGATGGCTTTGAAGCTTGGAACCCAAGCAAACGCCAAGCCATTAGATGAAGGGTGGCGAGTGGTTGCAAGTGTAAGATACCTCCTCTATATAGATAGTGTCATATATAATTGCAGACACCCAAAGCTTAAAGCTCCAATGTATATTGTTCGTAACATCTATTAGATCGATAAGTCTAACCTCAAAGTTCTATGAAAAAGCTAATATATTATAGGGAACTATGCGAGGTCGGACGGATATATATTGGATTATACAGCATTATGTAATTTAAATTTATATAACAGTGGATATTGTTGCACACATCTGTATTATATCACGTGACGCTGATATGAGCAATATTAAATTTCCAATAAACGTCAGAATATAATCTAGTATTATGATTAAAATTTTCAATTGTTAACTGTATTATCGTTAGATAAGTTCATGTCATGTAAATATGTTGATGATATAAATTGAAAAAATGAATTAAAAATTATTTTCTCAATTTCAATCAATTTTTTTTATTGTGATGAAAAATTTATTATTAACACTCACCTGAGAGTAATGTTGCGAAGCGATATGTTGAAGTGTCATGTGGAGACACAAATTCATGTTACTTTGAACGCAGCATCTCTGAGACTGTTGACTGATTTTTCATTCCAATGACGATAAAGAAGAAGTTGAGAAAAAAAAACCAGTTTAAATTCTCACGGTGAATTTTGGGCATTTAGAAATTATTTCTCCCTCCTTGTTGTGGCTTCTGGACCAGTCAGGAGATGACCGGTGTAGATTTAAACGCAGGATCGTGAGAATACCCCGACGTTCTTGTATAATGACCATCCTTCAGTTGTCATTTATTTAAAATTGTGCCACAATTTTACTGAGTAGAAACTTTCATATCTGATAACAAATAATTATCAAAAAAATTCATTAGTTGCATTATTAAATTGATTTATCGAATCAATAATTTGATTTAATTATTCCCCAGCGATTATTTAATAAACATTTATTTATTTACACTGGGAGAAAGAAAAATATTCTTCAACTTTAATATTAATCATATAATTTTAGATTCAAAATAATTGTGTTAATTTGTTTGTTTTATTTTTTGATTTGAAAATATTAATCAATTGTTTTCTTTCTATTCAATGTATAAATAAATAAATAATTTAAATAATGCATTAATGTAGGGAACTATTAAATGGAAAACAAAATTTTAATATCAATACCTTCCAATAAATTTAACGCAGAGCAAATCAACACTTCCATATGCTGAAGCATCATATCAAAGACTGGTTCCTAACCCCAACATTAACGAGAATTAATTATCTCCGTATTAAAAGTTCATCTCGCGAGATGACCAGTGGTCAATTTCACCGTGAGAAAATGCTGCCAACTGGACCATTGAAGAACATCACAATATAATTTCTATCATTCATAACCATATACACACATGTACAAAATTGAGAACAGGTTTTCTTCTCTCCTCATAGACAAGTGTCGTTACTCCCCACTCGTTCTCTTCTTCTATCTCCTTTCTATATTCGCTTCCTCTATAAAAATAGAAGGGACAATAAAGACTCTTCCAAACAATAAATAAATATTTCTTCTCCATTCAAATGGTGTTAAACATTTTGCATAAACCGTTGAATAAATCCAAATTATATTTTTCCAAATTCATCAACTGTTGAGAGTTAAATATACTATAATATTTTATTTTCTTCTCTAAAGCATTATTTAAATTCCGTTAATAGATAGTGGAATAATATGAAATTCACATTGTTCGTGAAATCACCCATTGTCGCAAGGGCGCTCAGCCGTAAGAGTCGAATAATCCACCAAGGGATGAAACTCTTGGATTGTAAGGAAACGATTCTCCTATCATCGACACACGCCGCCATGTTTTTCTATGTGTGTGTGTGTGTGTGTAAGTTGGCGTATAGCAACGAAGCATCATCAGTAGTAGTTGTAGTTGTAGTTGTAGTAGTAGTAGTAGCAGCTTCGTTAGACTTTCTAGGGTGGGATTTCTAGGCGAATGTGGGTGGGTTTGGTGAGCTGAGAAACTGCGGCCAAAAGTACGGTTTAGAGTGAAAGGAAGGGATATATATGGAGTTGCAAGGGGACTTGGGAATAAAGGGGAATGACTCTTTGTATGAGGGTAAAGTGTATATGTATAATGTATATGTATACATATAAGGAAAGATGGGGTTTGTGACGGGGAATGAGAGTGTATAAGGGAAAGAGGATAGTTTGGAGATAGGTCTCTCGTTGTTTCACTCGGTCCCAGGGAACTTGAAGACGTCGATACTGACGACGCCGACGCGGATGACTCAAGCATCTCCATATTGTATATTTGTATAAATAAATACATACACTATTGTGTGTGTATTTCTTAAATTTATTTAACATTTATATATTTTTTTTTAATTCATTATTAATTCAATTTTTTTTTCTCTTATATTTTTTTTTAGACATTTTTATCAAAAATTTTCACTATTTAATTTTTTATTATCTTAATTTACTTATGTTTAATAATTTAGCAATCAGAATGTCTTAATATTATATTATCAAATATTTTAAACAAAACATTTTGTTTCGATATGAAATTTTTTCTTTTTATTACAAAGCGATAAAAAAAAGTATTGAATTTATTTATAATTTAAAAACGCATTTTTTAGTGCATATCTTTACGAGATTTTATAAATAATTATTTACAGTAAAATAACCATAAGATATTTTATAATAAAAAGTATAATTTGCTTATGGCAAGTTATTTGTATAAAAATTAATTTTTGCTTATGAATTACTTGAATTAATTAAATTTTCATCAATTTATAATAAAATAAATATCAAAAATTAATTTTTATCTATAATAAATAATTTTCTAAAATTAATTTAAATACATTTTCGAATCATATGATAACATAAATGAATACACCTTCGTGAGTATATACATATGTATTATGAATACATATACGATCAGATCCAAAGACAGAAATCGAAGGCAAATTGTACAATTTTGGGTCTGAAATTTAATATTGGTTAAGAAATATTTGAAGCTAAGTATATACACACCTACCAATAACCATCCTGCACATACATATATACTTGTTTAATGTTTATGTATATAATATGGAGGACATAAAGGGATTCATATGGAATATGGTGGAGGTTGTTGGTGTTAGTCCGTGAGTACGCGACTGCAACAGGATGGGGATAAACGTGGCGTGGCCAGCGGGGGTGGTCAGTGGTGTTTGGAGGTTAGACCGCAGTTACAATATCGCTTGATTAGAAATGTACATAGCGGATATGCATGGGCCGCACATCCAGATGGTGGGTGGTTGGGTTGGGTCGATGCCTAGGCAACTCCATAGTTTAATACACGCTCTGTGAAACTTGGAATAAGGTAACGGTATAAACAATAGAGGGGAAAATTTTGTAGAAGGGCCAATACACCGCAACACTGGTGAGGTGGTAACTTATACGTCTCTTCTTACATATAATAAACAAATATATATAAATACATGTATCCAAATTTTTGTTTAATATTACACAAAAAAAAAAATAATCGAATTTATCATATTAAACCAAGTATCTTTTTTTCAAAAATTAATATTTAAGTGAGCCAAATTTTATTTATTTAGTGCTCACAAATTTTTTTGTTTACCATAGCTGAACTAAAGATTCATAATAATAATAAACACAATTTATTTTTTTCTAAACATCTTCATAATTAAATTAAAGATTTTAAAATAATAATAAGAATCATTAAAAATTTTTGTGAATAGCTTCAGTATCGTTTTTTTTTTAGTATTTAATTAATATTAATGAATTAGTGTTCGAATGATGTTGTAATTTTGATAAAATAGATCGCGTTTGATATAATGCAAAACAATTATAAAAAATTTTGCCTATTATTGTTGCTGCAGTATATATGTATAATACATAGTCCCAACTGGAATCGAGAGCTTATATCTCTCGCGAATAGTGTTGGCGATGGTGGAGGATGGGGCCACCGATGGCTAATCGTGGATGTGTGTATATACAATATCAAGATGGCTTTATATAAGCGCTATACCTTGGTATCTAGAGCGTGGTTTTCGTCTACGCGTGGCTAGACACACTGGGGCGTTGGTAAGCTTATACTCCTCGAGAGGAATATTTAGCTATTCTGTCCAATTCTATGTTCTCTATCCCACGAGAACCCTCTGTCCCCTTTGCTTTCTCTCACACTTTATACATATACATTTGTATATATTTTATATATATCTTTCATATGTATATGGATAGATACATAGATACATAGACAGATAGATAGATAGATATAGATATGTATGTAAGTATGTATACATTTGTCGTCTCTCATCTCACTTCACTTGTATTGTGAAGTGTATGGTCGACGCTCCTTCTCATTTCTCTTCTCTTCAATCGTGCCTCCACCAACGTCAAGCTCTCAAAGTTTTGAGAGCTTGCTCGTACACTCGGGAGAATGGAGAACTCTGTGGAGAACCAAGAGATAGAGATGAGAGACGATGGCGGGGTGGAAGAGAATGAAGTAGGAGGATGGTTTGAGAATTGGTCCAAAAGCCACTATGATTATATATTGTTCGTGAAGAAGATGGCGTCCGGTTCCGGTCGATTTTCAACTGGACAATAATGATAATAATAATATTAATCATATTGATAATAATGATTGATATTATATGTTGTGGGGAATAAAATTAAAATATTTATAAATATGATAGAAAATATTTATAATTGAATTCATTTGATAATTTTTGATTTGTTATTGCTTTTAAATTTTTAAAATTGGGATATTTATTTATTTATTTATGTTGTGATGAAGGAAAATTAATTATTATGTTGAAAGAAATAATTGGGGGGAATAATATAACGAGACAAGATTTTGAGAAAGTATATAAAAATTCAACGCAAGTGCGTTTATTTTATGTATTACAAGCGTGTGATTTCCATGACTATAAACTACTTTCCAACTTGTGTATGACTCCGCGAATGGGAGAACGTTGGCAATGTTAGAGTACCATTTTGAGTAGTTAATTAGCTGAATAATGCAGCTTTAATTTGGTGAAAATTGCACGCGCACACGTGACCGCATGAGAAAATTTATATGACTGTATTCGCCTTGGTTTGAAGAACTTTTAGTTAGCGAGAGAATTGAGATAGTTTCCTTATGGCTCTTGGGTAATTTGTATCTATCTGAAATGTTCTATCTTTTCTACATACATATATACATATATTACCTAACTTCATTGAATTAAATTTACATTTCATGAAAGGCATGTGTGATTTAGATAGACAAATGTGCTACGAGACCAATTTATTTTCTATTTGACATTGTTAAAGTTCTTCAAATTAATTTATCGTAGTCGCCACAAGTATATACACATATGTAGACATATATCGGCTTAAATATCACTAGACAATGTAACTAAAATAAGTGTAAAACTATTATTATCCCAAATCAATCTCCTGCTGGGTATTATGTCTCCATAGGAATGTTGGAGAAATCTTTCCTTTGATATGTCAATTTCTCTCTTACTCTACTTTATATCCTCTCTTCGCTTAATCGGATGTAATTATATTAATTGCATGGCGCACCTCGCGTGAGTCGTTATACAGTCGGGACCATTGGCTCTTGTCGCGCAGTTAATTCAAGCTCGGAGGGTGGTGGCGATACTCTGTGACCGAGATACTATATTCGCCGCGGTGGTGTAACTGTCAGAAGGAACCCGAGTGCACAATTAAACCCCTTTAGCCAGTCAACATCTGCAAGAGACGTTCGATGGTACTTCGAGTCAATTATAAATTTCAATAGATGTTGGAAGAAAAAATATTTAATTTTAAGAAGTATCGAAATTTATGTTTCATTTAAGATTGAATGAAATTTATCGTTAATAGAAAATTTTTTATGAAACCTCAAGATGGGATTTATTGAATGGAATTTAATCTATTGAAAATTCAATAGGAATTTTTGGATACGATAAATATTCAAGCCTCGCTTTAATAAAATAATTATCATTCATTTTTCGCTTTAATTAAATATTAGTCACATTTTTTCAGTATTTTCTGCAATATTTATGATTTCAATTTATATTTACCAATTTTTATTTAGTCTTATTAACAAGATATAAATATTGCTACTCATTATTCAAATATAATCTCAATAATTTTTGTTTTTCAACGTAAAAATTTTATTTCAAGAAAACTAATTCCTTGTTTGTTTTTTTTTTTTCTAAATAAACTCAATTAATCCAATCCTATGAATGAATTAATTTCCATCTTTGAAATCTTTTTTTTTCAAATCCTCAGCAACTTTTCTAGGCATCAGCTTTTAGCTTGTGTCTCCCCAGTATATTGAAAATGTAAAATTTTGAAGGGTTCGACAGAATTGTCCAGGCACACCACCACCGGGTAACGCCCGTCGTTTCCTTATAATTACTCTATTTCCTCTGTTCACAATCCTCACATTTGCCCGGCACCATCGAGTGACCCCTATTTTCACTCCGCTACTACTACACAACTTCACCCTCACTTCCTCACTCAGTTGTATACACCAGGCATATAGCCAGACTATATTGTTAAGGCGTTGGGTTATGGTTTTGCAACACGAGAAACAGAGAAGGATAATAGTATATACACGATGCGATAGTGGAATCGATGGCAGAAAACCCAACATTCGAAACTGAACGTGTGGCCGAGCATGCAATTTCATGGCAGCCAATGAAGCGTCTGGTGCCTTATACCCAAAAGATATCGAGCAAATAAATGGGATTGGCCGATAGCAAAATTGTCTTTCTGCTCTCTTCCTTCTTCATATTATTTCCCTCACATTCCTTCATAATTACCTATTAACTTTTCTGCTTCACATGCACTGCCATCAAAATTATACCTTCAATAATCGTTTTTCTATTCTTAATTCTTTATAATTAATTTCTCAAAACTATCAAAACAATTTTTGATACTAAAACTTTTATTATATCAAGCAAAATAATTTGTAAGTATTGTATTTATTAAAGAAATAAATTGTCCAAAGGATTGTCTTGTTGATTATTTTCCTACTTCCAAAGGTTTGAAAACATAAATTAAGTTAAAGAGGTTCGTTAAATAGGATTTAGTTTTTCTTTTAGTGGCGATAGATAGTCTCTATGATTGAAGAAGAGATGGTTTTGGGTTTGCTTGGGAGTATCTGACAGGGCGCACCGTCCGAATAGCCTGGGGGTTGATTGATTAGAGGGTACGGTACCTGGGAGAGGAGGAATACGAAGGTAACGATGGCGAAGGATAAGCGAGATAGAAAATAAGGGTGGAAGTGAGATGAAATTGTTCATGTTGTGTATAGTAAATATAGGTGTGGGTTAGTTCAGCAGGTTCTGGGCTATTTGGTGGGGTATAACGGCGAACAACCCGCGATGCAAGTGTGTACCAAGAGGGATGGTTGGGTTGGGAGGGCACAACGAGGGTTTCTCTCAGAAGCGGTAGTTTGAGGTGCTAGAGTTTATAATAGTTGCCGTGGAGCTAAATATCCTCTCCTTGTTGCCCACTCGTCCTTATTCTCTCTCTCTTTCTCTTGTGTTCACCACGAACGTTACCGGCCAACCCTCGCCACAACTTCCACAGAAGTTGCTTAAACCTAACCTAGCACTCGCCACTGGCTCTAATATAACGATCAAGTCTCATCCAAGAACAATGAAAAATAGAACGTCAATTTATAATTGTTAAATAGGGAAATATTTTTATTTATATCCAAAATTAGAAGAGTTGAAAATTTTATAAAATGTCAAATTAGAAATTTTGTTTGTTTAATTTAATTTATTCAAAGAATGAATTTTCTATTTCATTTTCAATGGAAAAAATTACAAGTGAATATTTAAAAATTAGTATTTAGTTTGAGGGCATAGTTATTTTTTCATTATTTTTAGTTGTTTTATTTTTTTCGTGGAAATTTTAGATGAATGAAAAAAAAATTCATGATCAAGCGATTTTTATACACAAAATTGAGACGTTAAATTTTGTTAGAAAATTTGACAAGTCAAATTAAAGATTAAGGTACAAATATTTGTTAGTAAACTAGTATTTTTATGGAAAAAAATAGGAATGATGGTGAAGGAACTATACATATACGTATGAAGTTTTAATATACAAAAGAAAAGCGCGGAATTATCAGCGCGTGGCTATAGTGGGAAAGCGATGAGGAAGATGATATGACCTCTGGAGAATGCTTTTGGAGTATTTCTTCCACATTATATACGTTAACAAAGCATTGCAAACTTGAATGTCTGAGGAAATAGTTCATCTTTGTGCTTTCTAGAATGCTAAGAGAATAAATATGAGATAAAATTAATCAAATATTATATTCAATTTTAATTCATTCATAAAAGAAAGTTTATTAAATTGTATTTTAGTATGCAATGAATTGCAATTCATATACACAATATATTTCTCCTTCTATTTGTGCTTCTCATTCTCCATTGGTTCTCTCATATCTATACACACTAGGCAATGCAATCGTAATTCCACCTCTTATCTATGGAAATTTCTAAACTACAATAAACAACGTTATATATCTCAAAACTACAAAATTCTCTGGAGACTATTGTATAAATGCAATTTAATATTCAGTTCAAATAATTTCTAAACGAAACTAAATACTCAAAAATTATAACTGAATATTCATAAAAACATTTTTGTAACGAAGATGAAACTTGAACGCAAAAGAAAATTAGCTTTTAGTTACTACGAAATATTTTTCAGACAGACAAAAAAAATCGGTTAAACCTGCACGTAAGATCATAATAATACTTTATCATTACTTCCTGTATTATTGCTATTTGTATGCAAGTATTCAACTTATATACATCTCTGTATAATCGTATTATATACATCTATTCCATTGTTTGCGTCATTTGTACGTAAATACGTGATACCAGAAGCACTGAGGATGATGAGATCTGCAAGCTTGCATCCTGATGAGACTATTACGATGGCTTGATAAGTCCCACGATATTCTCAACTGGATACAAGTGAAATTTCGTCGACACCACCCGATAGTATTCATCCCCCACGAAAAAAGAAGCTATACTAAATAAATAAAACACATCCAATTAAAAATAACCTAAATACTATAGTCTTACTTAAATATTTTACCTAATTTTCGCCACCTTTGAACATTATTATATTCATCAAATAAAATAAATACTATAAAAATACAAATAAAAAAGAGAAATTTTTATTTTTATAATATTTTGTACGTTCATTGGCTGGCGTGAGCTTGCGGAAATTAACTTTATGGTATTACAGATGTCGAGGTGGGCCGCGACGAGAGAAGCTAACACCTTGTTAGCTTGACAAATTCAGCTCATCTCAGTTGTGTTCGTCTACACTCAAACATAACCATGGTATATATACTGTTTCTCCTCCTTTCTCTTCCTCTACTCTTCGTTGTCCATTCTCCATTTTCTCCTGCCACGTAGATGCATACATATACGTGTATATAAATAAATGGTACCTACTATATATAGAATGAACGTTAACGTCATAGTATCAGTGAAACTCGCCCTACGGTATCTCCACAGACGCCGCAGCTATAATGCCGTTCTAACTCAATCTACCTTTCATCTATGTCTGGTAATAACGCTCATACGAGTGCACCCATGTGTCGTCGTCCATATCGAGCTATTGAACATGGATATACACAAATATATATATATGCATGTATATTGTTATTGAGTTTGCTGTGGTTTAGATATATGTGATGAAAAGAATTTCGATTGAACTCAAATAATTCGAAATATTTCAATTAGTTTGAATTATTTTTTTTTTTTAATAATATTTATACTATTATTTATTAATTGGTCGGTTAAGAAGTACTAAATAATTTTCATATTTCTGGATTTATTTAGAATTATATGAATATGAATTTTTTTTTATTGCGGCAAGAATTATTATAATTTTGTTTATATTATTAAAATTAATTTTCAATATTTTTCCTTCGGGTTTTTTTTTAATAATAAAGGTCAATATAAATAACAGAGAATTTTATTGGTATTTTAATATTACTTTATATTTTTTGATGATAAATTCAATTTTTTTTTAAATTTATAAATAATTCACGAAATTTAAGTGAAAAGGAATTTTTGGAATTTAAAGTCACTGGTGAAAAGGAGGATTGGCCAGTTGAATGAACTCATGTACCTTTCTCTAAAGCAGACTATATATACTTATATACATATATACATGTATATATATCCACCCCTTGCACGTAGATTCTAAGTCATTCCAACACGATTATTGGGAAGTTATATCGAGGATTCCCGGAGTCTTCGTTGTATTGGACAATTCCAACTGCGGGCACTTGCTTTGTTTCGCGCGAGTGGCTTTCCTCTTGCTCCCTTTTAGTGTTCGAAATCTGACGATGGCGCGAAAGAGCCAGCGGGGGATCGAATGGAATGACGTTGGGAGGGTAATAGAATCGGACGGAATGGCGGAGGAGTGCCAATAACAAGGCGTGGAACTTGTCGGCAGCATTTAATTGCATTAGCTGTATTTCATTCGTTGACTTCACAACGATGCTTGAATTTCTTTTTTATTTTTTTGTTTTATAAACCGACAGTTAACTTTATGTATACCAGTGCGAATATATCACGAGAGTGAGCTACAAATGGTAATAGACGTGATTGCAATTTTGTTCCTGAATTCATTCTAGCATAGTAATTAAATCTCAATACTTTTGATGCATGGGGTTGACATTAATTGAAAACAATTTGATGTCATTATTGTGTAATGTCGATAATACATTTGACTTCTTTTTTCTTTTTTTTGAATCTGAATAGAGGAATTTTGAGATGAATGAGTTATTTCGTTTATTGTGAATGAGAGTACCACTTTAGGAAACCAATTATATGACTGTGAATAAGTGAATTCTTGAATTTAATTTATTAATTTAATTATATTTCAAAAAATTTTATATCGAGGTATGTGTCGAATATATGTTTTTATTTATTAATTTATGCCATTTAATATCAAGATATTTACTGTAAATTATTTCAAAATTTAAATTGATACGGGAAACTTATTTTTTGAATTCAATTTTTGATATTATAAGTAAATTGAGAACAAGAATATTTATTGTTAATTGTATTATAATATTAGCCAGTATGATATATAAATTATTAATAATAGAATATATTATTTGGTTAATATGATATGTGTCAGCAACAAATAATTTTTTTTTCTCAGTGTACTATATTTTTTTGTTTTTAGATAAAAAGTGTTTAAAGACGATGCAATGTATAACATGGAAAATAAGTTTCTTTTTCACAGCTGGCCATTGGATAACGGACGATGAGGATCATCATCTCCTTCATTGCCCCTTCAATAGCATGAGAAAGGTCACACTCGTAAAATCCTTACGGCTGCTGCGTGTACAAGATGACCAAGGGGGACAAAACATCTCATTATTAATTCACAAAAATCCTGTTTTCATTGTCGTATCTTTTATAACATTCAAACTGGAATATATAAATGTCTCAAAAAAATTAAAAAAAATTTTATTTCCAATTCCAAATATTTAATAAACGTCATTTTCATTCAGCAATTTGCTGCAATATCTAATAAACCACTAGTTACAAAACCAGCGACATAAAATAATATTTATACTAAAAAAAAACGCTATCAATATTGTAAAATTATAATAAAAAATTGAAAAAAAAATTTTTTTATAATCCAAATTTCATTTAAATAATTGAAATAATATTGAATAATCCGCGCCTGCACATACAAGGACTTTTTCTACTTGAATAGAATTTTGGATAATATTCAATTTATATCAAGGTCGAAAACATTTGATATTTTTTCGATTTTTTTTTTTTTTTTTTGTAGATTTTGAGGTTGATGAGAGTACACGTATAAGGATCGTGAGATGCTTGACGTGTTGTACGCGACTGATCGTAAATTGTAAAATCTATCAAGAGCAACGTGGCCGACATAACTCAGAGTAGAGTTCCCGGGTACTCTCGCTCACACTTTCTGGTTACCTCTCTCTCTCTCACTTCTATTCCCGGGTACAGCGTATATGAAGCATGGCGACCAGACTCTGCATAAATACCCCCGTTTGCAGAGAGTAGTGTTATGAGCGCGGCCGTGCACTGAGCAAGTCCAGACCGTTGTGGCGTGGCTACATCATCTATCTCGAATAATTTATTATCCTCACAGCAGCAACAACGGCTTTTGCCACGGCTTCTCGCACGACTATTACTATTGCCGTGTGTATATTTAATACAAGGACACGTGCAATTGATAATGATAATGATTATTCTTTGATTCGACAAGTTACTAGGAACATTTGACCTTGCTCTTTTCTTAATTATTTCCTTCGAATATTCTATTAAAAAATTTATTACGAATTTTTTGTTCTTTATTTATTCCTTTTTTCATCAGTTCTAAAGACAGTTTTAAATTGGGCTAAATATAGTCTTGTGGGTACTCATTTTATTGGAAATCGCAGCAGTTTTCTGATGCTATTAATAATTTCCATGTTATAAATTTTGATTCATAGTTTTAATTGATGATAATGTTTACGAGTGAAATGATGTCGAGGAATATATTTGTTAAAGTTATTTTACTGTATGTGTATGAGGTTTTGTATGAAACACGTCACTGATGTCCACGTTTTATTAGTTCATGTTTCTACTGGAGAAAGAGTTGAGACCACTTGGATATTTGCGTGTAGTGGCAACGAATCGCGACTGAAAGTTTTCAGCTAAATGACTTTCTCATTAAAACTTTGGCAATTTCACGTGAAAACCAAGCGCATAGTAGAAATGTCTCGCAGGCTTTTTGGATGATATCGCGAATAGTATGCATCACAAAAGGAGAAAACACTCTGAACGATGAGAGATTTGTATTTATATTAATATTTAATTTTTTTAAACTGTAGAGAGATGATAGATTTTCTGAATAAATTTATGAATTTCAATTTTACTAATTTGATATTTTGAATGAGCATATAGAGATTTGTAATTCATTAAGTGTAATGAAAATTACTTTGACTTTAAATCATTTTCCATGAGTCGATGGAATAGGGTGAAAAATAAAGAGAATTTAAGTAGGAAAACTGCATGTCCGATTGAGATATTCGTGCAGAATTTTCGAATAAAATTCGTCAGAAATTTTTTTCTCCACCGTAGTCTTTTCTGAGGAGCGAGTTTGTGGCGCCATCTTTCGGGTGGTTGCTCAAACTCGTAGAGGGTTGAATGCCTTTCTTTTTTTCTCAAAACAAACTAAAGATACCACGAGATGGCATCACCAGTTGATTTTATTCCCCGAATTTATTTTCATCAATAAAAATGTAATTTTTTAAATTTAAAATTTATTTTCCCACTTATTTTAACTATACCAAATCATCATCATATTTATTAATTTTAAATTCTTCACTCACTATCCGAAAGAAATAATATTTTGTGCCACTTTCGAAAGATTAAGTAGCAAATAATTTTAATTTTTTTAAATCTTGAAAAAAAATTATTTTATTCATTCGAAAAATATTTAATATTTTTATAAATTTCAGATATTATTCACCAAAAATATTGTTGGAAATTACTTAATGTTTTCCATCCCGAGTATCCGCATTATATTCCCTACATGTGAATGTTGAGCGCGATGCGCGTTAGTGTTTGTGATTATCTGTCTGTGTGTGTGTGTGTGTGTGTTGGGAAAGAGGCGCGGAAGAGAGTGCACGCGGGTAAAGAACATATATAGTTAATAAGCGAGCTTGTCGTTGGCGGGCACATTTTCAAAAAATCGGATAGCTGCGCGCGCGTCACCTTCATTGATCGCAAAAGTGAGGGAGAGACTCTAGAGTCCGGTAACGACGAGTCGTTGCACTCATCCTACTCCCGCAACTCTAATGCCACAGCTTTCAACCCTCCACTTTATTCGCAAAGGATCCGCTCTCGTACGCCCTCGAACTTTAGGGCGGAGCCCGAGAAATAGCGCGGGATTTTTGAAGATTAAAAAAAAATACTTAAAAAAAAAAAATAAAAACAAAAAAAAAGAATAAAAACTACTAAAAAATGAAAAAAAAAAAAAAATACACTAATATTTTTTTTGTTAATTTTTTTTTCAAAAAAAAAAAAAAATCAATCATTAAAAAATACTTTTTTAAATATAATAAAATGGATACCAAACAAAAAAATATAAATAAAATCATTAAACGAAGAGCCCCAAGTTTCTGGTACATATTTTTACAAAATTCCCATATACACACACATATATATATATTAATACATGTTCCTGAGGGAGGATTTTGGAAAACGGCTGCCGGCAGTCGCGGGTTCACCGCAGAATTTTTCAGTCTGGGGTACCGGGTAACTCCCCCTCCCCGTACACTTCACCTTTTTGTCGGTCCAGTTCTCCGGATACGAGATGAGTGAGAGAAATAGAGTTTTAGAGTGTAAATCCCCCCACACGCACACACATTTACAAATATACAGTGAAATTCGAAATAGAGAAGAGAGTGTGTGGCAAAAGGATTGGGGCGGGTGCAAGAGGGAGGTTTTGCTAGCTTTCGTAGTGAGGATAGTGCCAGATGAGGGAGGATGGCAAGGGAATGAGGTTAACCTAACCTCAAAATTTCAGCATCAATTCTGGAGTCCACCCCTATATATAGTGTCCCATCCACCCGGTGCAATTAGGAACTACCCCCCTTCTATCCTATTCTAGCTAATGCTCTATCCTCACTTCTGTTCGCGAGCCAACTCTCATCCTGTGCAGTTCACGAGCTTTTCATCCCCTTTCTATACTCCTTCTCCTCCAACTCTATCAAATTCGTCCTTCATTCCTCTTTCGTCTTGTCATTCTGTCTCTTTCTCTCGTTTACGTTCTCTAGTGTTTCACATAGTGCGCTTGGAATATATACTATACGTGATCTGGCAACTACACTCTTGTTTTTAGGCGAAGAGGGGAAAGTGCACGTCGACGCGCGATGGTTAGTCGTCAGGTGGTGGCGAAAGAGGGTAGGAATACCACGTTCGTGTCGTCATGGTTACCGATGGGGGTGGTTATACTTGAAGGGTGATTCTGGGTGGGTACAGTCATGGCAAAATTGTGAAAATTCGTCGTCGACCATTGCTACATCGTACATAATTCTCATGTTAAAAAGTTTGTTACATATTGCGAAAGAATAATCTACTTTTTGCAGGGATTTTACTAACCCCTTTGAGACCGGCTTTCCCTTTTCTCGACCTTCGATATTTATCATCCTTTAAATGTCTAAGACAATTAATAGTCAATTTTTACCCATTTTTTTTTTTTTTTTTTTTTTTTTTTTGAAGATATTTATTGTTTCAATTGGTTTTTTTATTTTTGAAATTTTTCTAATTGAAAATAATTTTTGGGTTCATGTTTAGTTAAATAATTTGTTTGGAATTATTTTTAAATTGATTAATAGTGTTTGATGAAATAAAATAGGAATTTTGGAAATATGTTTGAAGGTATATATGTAACTAAATTGTTGCCAAAAGTGGAGCCAACTGTTACCAACGCAAAATCAAATGAACGTTTTAATCAAACGCAGCGAATTGTCCGATAAAAGTTTTAATTTTTTTTTGTCACAAATTCTCTTTCACACATTTTTGAATTTTATCATTGAATTTCCCGCAGAATATTTGCATTGATATCTGAAATTCATTTGTTTAAATATAACATAAAAATTTTGTTCCAATAATGGAATTTAAAAATTTTGAATTAAATACAAAATTAATTGTGAAAATAAATTCGAAATTAAATAAAATTTTTTTTTTAATAATTTAATTTAATTTTTTATCGTCAATATTTTCCTGTTAAATAATCAAAAAATTATTTTTTTATTTTCCATCAATTGTATTCCATTAAATAAGTGTTGTTTTATTTATTTTTTTAATTCTCCCGACTTCATTCATGTTTCAACTGACCACCACAAAAATACTCATGAGAGGTCAGTATTCTCTCTAAGCTCATTAGAATTACATAGCCGCGCTAAAGTATATATATCAACATGAGGAGGATGTGGAGTTGTCAACGGTCACCCAGACAAAATACACTAACGCGTTAAACGCAGCAGGTCTAGGTACGCCTGAAGCACAAGCCACAATCTAATCATGGCATGCCACATTCGTATTCCCACATTTTCTATCGGTCATCCCAGACATCATAGCACACACTCTCAATGCAACCCAATTTCTTCATAGCCATTTAATATTATCCAAGTAAGAAAAAAAAATAAATAAATAAAACAAAAAAAATTCCAACAATCATATTTCATTTTTAATAATCTTCCAATTAAAATACCAAACTCAATTGTTTAGTTTTTTCCTTTTACCAATAATTAAATTAATCTTCAATCAATAATTGAATAAATGATCAAAATTAAAAATCCAAATTGAATTTAATAATCCCAAAAAAATAAAATATATATTTTTCCCAATGAAACTTTTTACCTGATAAATAATTCAAAAAAAAAAAAAAAAAAAAAAAAAAAAAAACTTTACCAATTAATTAATAAAAATTAATATGTTTTAATATATATTATGATAGTATATAGAAGTGGGCTAAATGCAGAGCAAAAGCTCCTAGCAACGACAAGTCTTGCCTTCCCCTCTCGTCCTTTTACATTCTCTCTCATTTTCAGCCTTTCTCTTTCTCTCCCGTGACCTTTTACGTTCCCCAATTTTATCTACACACGTCATCTAGATGACAATCTAAACTTCGAACCGTTGGCGGGAGAGTATACATCTCCATCCAACGATCAACTACCACCATATCACCCACCACCTCTACCAATCTCCACCGAATTTCTCCTCCGCCGTCGTCGTTCGAGGACTATAGTAGTAGGTGAAGGCGGAGTTTACCCTACCGCGCGCGGCATAACATAGCATTAGGTGACGCTTTACCTTTTATTGATTTTTCGTAAAAGCGCTTGCGCGCCCAGCACACCTCTCTCACATTCACAGCTCGTCTCACTTCCTCTTTTCTCCATCTCTTCCACACTTGCTGCCCTCTTGTACATACAGTCCCCGTAGTCTCGTGTACTATTTTGTCTATGAGACCATACACACACACACACACACACACACACGATCAGAATGTTCCGTGTATCCACATAACAACCAACTGCATCATTAATTAAAGACACTCTATAGATCATTCCTAAACAACACTCAAAAAAATAAGAAAAATAAAATTGAAAAAAAAAAAAATCTTAGAAAAAAAATTATTTCTTTTTTCCTCTTTGAAAATTAATTCAACAGCTGATGTCATTCACCGATTTTCCCCAGTATGTCGATCAACCTTTCCCATCAGAGAAATGAACGTACATACATACATACATACACATATGTACATATATATATGTACATATATTTTTAGAGCGCACGCGACTGAAGTATACACGTGTTTGCGTGGAAATTCTCCGGCGAGAGTACTCTCTATCTCCATGCCCAATCGTTCAATCGTTCACTCACTATATACATATATACAATAAACATGCAAATATGTATATACATATACATCTATATACTTGATCGTATTGGTTAAATAATTAAGCGTCGATTGGATGCAATCCCATGAGTGTCGTCTCTCTCACCCTTATTCACTCTCTCTCTTTCATCTATATACCTCACTCACTCACCCTCCAGTTATGTACCACTCTGACGTTTCTATTCTCCGGATGCTCGTCACGACAATTTCCTCGAGAATTGACGCGACCCAGGGCGAGGAGAGACGACGACCCAATGATGCAGAAGAGCCCATCGACCAAATCGATGACCTGAAGTGTTTATACCTAGATATATCTATATAATATACATATGTATAATGCATGTTTATGTATAGATATATATATATATATATATATAATATATAAATATATGTATTGGTAAATGCAATAACGTATATACATATAGTTGGGTGGAAGGTTGAAGGGCCGAAAATGGAAGCTCGCTTCACTCAACACAAACATTCATTATTACACCTCATCCCTCTTTTCGATCTCTCTAAGTATATACATCTCTATATGTATATATGTATTCAACTGTTCTGCTGTGTATATATATGTATATATGATTAACAATTGCCTGCAGCGTCTCATTTCGTCATTGTGATTACTCTACTTCTCATTTATTCGTCCTTTCAACTTCAAACATTGTTACGGGATTGGTCGCGTACAATTCACTAAATGTTTTCCAAAAATCATTGGTCACTTCTCGCAATATATGTATATATATATATATCTTGTTATTCTCCAGCTACACACTCATGCATATACTTTATAACAATATTAATACAGACATTCATACGAAAATTTGTAATAATGTTTGATGAAAATATAAAAGTAAAAAAAGTGGGATAAAATTTTGATAGAACAAAAGGGATGTATTAAATTCTCACACAATTTCATAAGTCCTGGATATCCATGTACCTATATGTATATGTATACATATAATATGTACGTGTATATAAATGTGAGATGTATGTAGATGTGGATGTGTGAAGCTTATACTATTTCGTCGTCATCAATCATCGAATGCCACCGGCAGCTCAGCGGTGTTTTCCGGCGAAATCATATAAATGCATATATATGTTTGTATATATATACCGACAGGTATGTGTATGTTTTTATGTGCTTTATATACATATACAGATGTATGTAAGCTCCCTTAACATTAGGTGCGTGTTGTATACGCACAAACACAGGCATAAACGCGCCAACGACCCTTGCTCCCCCTCCACGCAATATTTTCTCACTCTCCTCATTTCTCTTTACTATATATATATTCTTCGTCCTCCCTACTTCGTTCTGCTCACCGTATATCCATGGCACAGGACCCGTTTTTGATGGTCATCGTCGTCACTCGATGATCGCAAAACGCCGGTTGCATACGTCTATTCTGCTTCTATTATTTTTATTATTTTTATATTTATTTTTTTCACATTTGCGCGATAACACTTTTACAATCATCATTTTGTTTATCTTATTTCATTTATTGTAATTATCAAACAAAAATACGGTTAGATATATATTTATTTATAGTTAAAAAGCGTTGAGTTAGTAATTTATTTTTGATTAATGCGTAAGTTTTATAGATTTATTAAGAGAATATATTTTTTCCGTAGTTGTCCGGTCGCGTAAAAATGCACAACTGAATTTTTGCGAGCGTGGTGTGCCACGAAATACAGAGGGGAATAGATATATGTGCATGTATATATATTTAACGGGACGCGCGGCAACGTATATGATTGGCAACAATCGGCACCCTGATCGAACGTTTGTTTCAGGATACATAAACGTATATAGATATGTTTGTATGCTGATCTCACTTGCGCCAATGCATCCATTTCATTTACTCATACTCGTTCTACCCCTTCTCGTTGTTATGACTATCTATATACATATACATGTATACCTGTGGATATATATGGATATGTATAGCTGTATTTTCTATGTTTTCATTCTTTCTCTATTCGCATTCCCTCTCCTGGAATTTTTTCATACTCGTCTTGCGCATTTTATTTCTGCACATTGTCGCTTCATTTTTTTATTACTTTTTATTTTCGCGCTGCGTATTTTTATGTATGTATGTATATATATTTAGCACTTTTTCCCACGATCCTTCAACCTGTCGCATTTTATATGTTTTGGTCTTTCGTGCAGAATGCAGATACATTTTTTTATCGCAACTTATTGAATAAAAATCATTTTGTTTTTGTATTATGTATCATGTATGGTTTTAGATGCAAGTTTAATCGTGTTCTTTTACATGAATGGGTTGGGGATGGAGATATTTTTAGTTTTCCATCATGGTTGATATGTAATATATATGTATATAAAAAGGAGAAAAATTTACTTGTGAATTTTAAGTGGGTTTTAGGCACTTTTTAAAATTATTTTCATCTAAAATGATTTTGTGAAATTATATTTTTGTTTTGGAGTTATAGATTTTATGATTCATTTACATTTATATTTACAAAACATATGTGAAAATTTTTATGGAAGGAAATTTATAATATGAATAAATATAAAATGTAATTTAATTATTTGTTTTGTGTAAGCTCCAAGAAAAAATATTTTTCAAACGACGTTCATTGAGACAAGTAAAAAATGTCCTTTGTCCAAAAGTATAAATTACATTGTTCGATATGTATATTGTTTTAATTTTTTTTTCTAAAGTAAAAATATATTTGAAACTAAAGAAAAAATTTAAAATCATTTCAATGTCACGTTTTTATTTTTTATTTTTTGTTTTTCAATTTGCACTTGTATTGCGAAATTTTCTCCTCCTCATGGCATATCGCGAGTACTTCACATTCTTGTGTCCAACAGTGGCGACCCCAACGTCCACCCCAGGAATCCGAGGGTGCAATTTGTGTGTGGTTGATAAATTTTCGTCGGCAACATCACTTCCTAATATTTAATTTTAAAATATTCAGTCGGTAAAAACGGAGGGTAATAATCGTCTCAGTCGTGGCGCGAAAATTTTTTGCCAATAAAAATATAGGGGATGATGCTTGCAACCGTGTTGAATATACATATATCCTAGTATGTATATAGAATACATATAGATATATTTGTGCACATTGACGGGACAAATTTTGTGTTCGATTCGGTCGAGCGTGAATGTGATTTATCACGATATTCAATTTATTGGATTTTAAACGTTTAATTGCTTACCGCTCGCCTGCACCAGTTAATTTTCTTTTGTCACATATATTCCTATGGCCAATATTGCGCGAAAATATTGGCCAAGAAGCCGAGAATAATTCACAAACATACATACATAATTATGTCAAGTTAACTTTTATACTTGTAATTATTTAATTATTTTTTCTTTTAACATTTTTCCTCATTTTTTAAATACTGAAATCTCATTATGATAAATTCCAGATATTTTTTCAATTATAAAATCGTGCCTTATCTTCATTGAAACACAATGTGTTCTTAATCATCATTTTTATTTTTACATTTTTTTCTTTTTTGTTCTTCTTTTTTCAACTAATATTTGAACACTCGACCGAGTCAGCGAACGCCTGGTCAGTAGTTTTCATATATATACATTCACCCTGATCGATACATCAATTTTATGTTCGCATAAAAAAATAAAAAAAATTACGGCCTCTATATCAGAACGAACGATGTAGCGAAAGAAATCAGATAATAAAATGATAAGAAATAAAATTGCCAAGATAGAAGAAAAAATTTTAAATCCAAGTTCTCGAAAACGAAAACTTTGTAATAGAGGAAGGAAATACATCGACTGGAGGAAATGATGTACTCGTTTGTCAAAGTTTTTCACATCGTATCTACCACGTTTTTTCATCCTAAAAAAAAAAAGGAAAATTACAAAAAAAAAAAAAAATACCTAAAAAAATTCTAATTTCATTTACAAAAATTTTTATAAACTATATTTTTTATTATACCATGAAAATAAAATTATGTTAATTGAACAAAATCTAAATATCCGTTTACCAAAATTACCCAAAATAAATATCAAACAAAAAAAATTCTAATCAATTAATTTTTTTTCCAAAATTCTTTTATTTTTAATTTTACTTTTTTCCTTTCTCCATATCCCCTCGAAATTTTCTTTTGCCTCCCTCTCACATATATACATAAAAATACAAATGTATATGTATATACTACAAATTTCCAGCGTGAGGTCACATCGTGCTTTTTCCTCCTTCTATTTGCGCCAAGTGTTTCTCACATGAGCACAAGCAAACCTGCGCGAATATAAATACACAAATGCGTATAAGAACCAAAAAAATAAAACAAATCGCATGAGAAACACCTCGTCACTATGCCCCACAATAGAGAGAGAGAGAGAGAGAGATAAATATACCAAAATCGTGAAAAAACTAAATAAATATAAATACGGAGAAAAACGGAGCAAGAAAATTTACAATATAAAGTGCAACATTTCGTTTCTAGGTAGAGACGGATGAGATCGAGGTAGTGCAAGCAATGGAGATCACATACATACACCCGCATATCTACATATCCATATATACCTACGCAGTCAATGTGAAAGAGTCCAATGTGACGCCGGCGCGCACGTTTGCAGATAGACATAATATACACATGTATATATATATATATATAACGATAACGTTGTGACGTCGCGACGCGTCTCCACATTGATTACGCGAGAAAGAGAGAAATATTTCGAGTTTCAACGCGCGTAACGCGGAAAGGTAAAACGCGTAGGCGTGGCAATGCGTTTATGTCGAGACGCCTTATTCGTTGAAAACTTTGCGCAAAAGCCCGCCCTCACATTATACTACTGCAAATGTTCTCTTTCTATGCATATATATATGTACAAATGTGAATGTATTATATATGTATATATTCGAATACATAGATATACAAATGAATATACTCCCAGTGGCACTAGCTCTCTATTCTGTATGACTGTTATACTCGACACATGTGTGTGTGTGTATATATGATGATGATGGTATAGTAATAGCAATATATAACCCTTGGGGGAAAAGGGAGAAAGCGTGAGAAAGAGTTGAGAGAGTGTAGGTGCAATAGTGTAGGAGAATCCGCCATCATTCCCGCAGGAAAACTTTTTTTTTTTGTTTTTCCTCCCACCGTCGTGTATATTCTGCAAAATATCCCGCGGGAGATCGGCGCGCCAGGGACACGAAACATATAACCCTTCCGACAGTTTTCCGGCTTGAGAAGGGGGTTGGTTGGTTGTTTGAAGGGAGGATATGATGGGGATTGCATTGGTGTGTGGATGAAGAAGAAATTTTTGATGAATTTTGAATGTGTGAAGAAGGTAAAACTGATTTTGATGAATTTTTTTTCTTTTTATGTATGGATTTATAAATATAAATATCAATATTATGTGTGAGTTATTGTTTATGTATAGGTGTATACTGTATATGCTTATAGGTGAGGTGGTATGTGATGGTTAGTAAGAATGGAATTCATTTGTTTATTTGTTAATTTTGTAATGCATTTTTGTTTTGAAATAAAAATTTGAAAAAATAAATTTAAATTTGTAAATGGTGAAAAACATTTTTTTTTTAATATTATATGAATGTTTTAATGATGATCTGCCATTTTGTCACTTTTTTATTGTGGTATTATTAATTTATTTATTTTATTCAGCGTTTGTTTACTTTCACGTTGAATTATTAATTTTTTCATTTGTACTTGAACTTTAATTTAGAGAGCAAGGTTATCGATATTACAATTGAATAATTTCCTATACGCTTCACAGCATTTTAATCTAATATATAAATAAATAATATTTAATTTCTTTCCATTTGTTCTTTCGAAATAAAAAAAAAAAATAATATTTTTCATTTGTCGAATAAATTGCATTTTATTTCCGTTGTATTTTTACTTCAATTCCATTTCTCACATGTTATTCAGTAGCCACCACACCAATACCATGCAACAGTGATGTGGATTTTCCCCACCCTCTCCAATATATCTCTATATATAGGGTGATATGTATATTGTATATATGCTTTCCAACCATCCCCGATATACCTCCGGCCATCGAGATATCGATGCCTGGACACTTTATCGCAACAGGTGTCGATGTCAATATCCGATTCAAGGTCCGCGCCGTCCTGACCTGGTTCCCATGGCTTACCACGCGCACCCCTTGGAGGTCAACTCTATATATGTATATAACACCGATCGACTCGGCCTTGCACGCGATGCATTCTTGGAATTTAATACATATATATTGTGCATATAGGTAACATATGTATTTCTCCGATATTTCGCGCGTGTTCATTCAAGTATTTCATGAATCTTAAGGACGTTCATTCATGAGACTTGTTAGTAGATGAAGTATATATTTTTTTTTTTTTTTAGTTTTGATAAGTTAAATCATGTAGCTATATTTACCCTTGAAAATTCAAAATGCTTTATCGATTATTTCCAAAAGTTATTAAAGATCAAAAATCAAATTTTTATGAAAAATTAGCATTTTTATGTATTTAAAATTACAATAAGTATTTTGTATGGGTAGATACTATAATAAATAATGTTTAAATATATTCTTTGAAATATGTAGTTTATATAACTCCACAAAAAAACTGGTGTTGACGAATGTACAAATTAAATATTAATTATTTTAATAAAGATAATTAAAACTGTTTTGGTAAATTTTGGAGTCAAATCAATTTTTAATGTAGATCAACTAATTTTCATAAATAAATACCTTAAAAATAATTGGTACATATAAAAAAAAAATTATAAATCATCGTAAAATTATTAATATATTTTACAAATTTTTTCAAGCCTGGAATAAATTTTTTAAAAAATTAGTACTCATTTAACTCTAGCGTAGCGAATGAACGTCCTTAATTTAAAATCTATTTCATTAATCTTCAATGTGAATACACAATTGATTAATTAATTGTGTATTGAATGCAAAAAAAATTGTGTTGACTTAATATCAATTAAAATTAATTTGAATTTTGATCCTTCAATGAATTAATACAAGAAAATAATCAAAAAAATTTATAGCACAAAAGAAATAATATTAAATCTATATAAAATACAATAATGTATCAAATTATCTCACAAACATAATGTTTTTAAAGTATCCAAAATTAATATTATAAATGTTAATGTCAGGCATGAAAGCAGAGTGGGTTATATTGGAATAAAATCAAATTAATGTGTTTGAGCCTACACAAAATATATTTTTATTAAATATGACCAAAAATTTATAATAGAATTATAATAGAATAATATAATAACGAGAATAATTAAATTCGCGATAGTGCGTTACGTTGTAGTTGAATGTAAATAATTCTATTCCTCAACCATCGCAATACAAAACCGATGGAATCCATGGTTACTCTAAGAGAAGGGTGTCTGTGTGTGTGTGTGTATGGAGAACAAAAATGAAATAAGAGCTTGCAACGACGTCGACGACGAGTATACAGTTCAGTATAATATAACAGATATCAGAGGGGCTGGACACATATACGAGGCGGAAAAGTATATGCTCAGTAAATACAGAAAGCACATTGCTATGGCGCTTGAGAGAAGTATTCGCTGGCGCTTTTTACAAAAGGGTGTGTTCCCGAAAAGTATATATGGCCGCAATGGGGGCAGGCGCTGTGCCGGGGGGGTGTTGGTTGGGTTTAGATTGAGGGTGGTTGGATGTTGCTCTCATGTAAAAAGGACTCGAATGAATAAATTAGCTGACTGGCAAGGGTGAGCTACCGCTTGGGGTTGAGAAGAAGGGGCTCTGTGTGTGCGGAGCATTCAACCCAAAGGTTGAGAGATGGGTTGAGCAGGCGGCGAGGGTGCGACAAGCGTGTGTATGCAAGAGGATTGGCTGGCTCGCCATTTTGGTGAACATTATATATATATATATATTTTTTTTTTTCTCTGACATGGTTAATACGCGCAGGAAAACGACTTTACCTTTGAATATATATGTGTATATTTATCTGTATGAATATATGTATACATATAGAAAGAAGGATTAATTTGTTGATATATATATGTATATATGTATATGTTTTGTTTTTTTTTTTTTTTTATTTTCTGGATGAAAAGTAAAAATGTAATTGAGATTTTTTGACGAAAATAAAAATGACATCAAAGATACGACGGGAAACGTTGATTAGCTTGCTGTGAGGCTTTGTTCATTTATTCATGTACCGATGATGTGTTTTCAAATAAAAATATTAAAATATTATTTTTTTTAGTTTGTGTTTGGATAAATAAATGTACTACATTTTTTTTTATTTTTGATTTATATAAAGTGTAAGAAAAGAATTATTTTTGTGAAATTTTATGGGAATAAAAGTGAGTAGAGTATGAAAAATTTGGATGTTAATTGAAATTTTTCACTTTGATTTTGTAAAGTAGAATAATTGAGAAAAACTTTTTTTTTTTTTGGATAATCATTTTTTTTTTGTACTCATTTTTGATGTTTATTTTTTTTTTTGTTGGTTTATTTAAAATGCAAAGGAAGAATTATTTTTGTGAAACTTTATGGAAATAAAAGTCAGTCGAGTATAAAAAATTGGGTTGTTAATTATTTCACTTTGATTTTGTGAAGTCGGAGAATAATTGAAAAAAAAAAAAAAATAATTTTTTGTAATTATTTTTAATGCTTAATTTTTTTTTTTAATTATTATGAAAATACGTCTCTTTATTTGATATAATGACGTAAATAAAGAGATTATTTTGTTATTAATCCAATTAATTTGCCACATCACAATTATTTTCGTGTGTCAGTAGATTTCCATAAATTTCGTGTGTGTTTGTATATCGATCAATTAATAAATGATTCAATAATTAAAATTGGTTAAGGCATCATTACTATTTCTCTAAATTTAACGATGTCACAATGTTGACAACAATCATCGATGATTCGACACATCGAGAAATTATGTCCACTAACAGATTTATCATAAATAAATAGTCAGCATCGATTAATATACGATTGAAATTTAAATTCATATAATTCTCCACTATTACCATTATTAATATAATTTTAATTTTTAATTCCAACCAACATATTCCGATCAATTACATTCATCATTAACATTCATAGCCAATTTATTTTATCCCAGTAATTAAATAAATTTTATTATAAATAATTAATACTATTAAATTTATTTTCCAAAGTTTCATTATCGTAGCTTCAAGATAAATGATCAAATTGTTTATTATTTTTGTAACGATAATTATTTGATGTAGAAATTTTTTTTTTCTCATTGATTAATGAATTTTATCTCACAATATATTCACGAACATCGTAAACATTCGATACACATGAGAATGACCATCAGGAGAAGACGAAAGGAAGAGTAAAAAAAAATAGTGAGGGAGAGTAATGGAGAATCGTACATGGTGGTGGATTAATCTAAAAAGGGGAAACATACTGGCTTGGAGGGTTGAATTTTTTTTTCTTCACATGGCGAAATGTTGACTCGATAACGAATCATCGAAATTTTTCAAAATGTCCAATGTGCTCGAGTTCATCCGAAAAAAAAATTTTATATTTTCTCTCATACAATATTCGCTCTTGTTGTTTTTATTTTTATTGTTGTTGTTGTTGTTGTTGTTGTAGGAGCTCTATTGAAATTGAATACACGTTCAAGATCATTTATTATCACATGTTCAAACCCGCAATGGAATTTCCTTCTTTTTCTTCTCGACTGTTTTATTATTTTTTTTTTTTTTCACATCCCCTTTTCCTGTATGCTTTACTCATCTGCAGACGGTACCCCCGGTGACGATCCCACTGTGAGATAATTCTCTCATTTATATTTGGTACGTGACTGCCAAGTAAAACTTTTGAAAAATGATATTCAAACGTTTGGATCGTATGCACAACTGTGTCCAATTGAAAAAAAAAAATATTATTACGCAATTTATATAATTTTTTTTTTTTTTCCTTCTTTGCGAACGTGAATTCTTTTGCGCGTGTGATGAGGATAGCAGTGTGACATAAAAACGCAAATTCATCGTGATGTGGTGGTTCACGGATGGTTTATACTCTCAAAGCCCCCATTATCCTATACTTTAATCCACGTTTCTATCTATATGCATATATCTGCAAATATACAATTGTGAGTCTTATCATGCGGGTAGATGAAAGGTTTGCTCTTCGTAAATTTACAAATACTTGCAAAATTTTTTGTGGCATCATCAAGTCTTGCAATTGGATATATAATAAAGAGAAGAAACATTTTTTTTTTCCCACAACTTTGCGTAATTTGAGAAATTTTCTGTGTTTAATTTATCAGCAATAGTTGATTATTAATTACATCTGAATAATTATGTTTGATAATTTGGACGCGATATCAATTTTATTTTGTAATATCCGAATGTATTAAATCAGTTAAAAAATATAAATTAATTCGCTTTTGAAAGTCGCGAAGAAAGGGAAGAGAAAACTAAGCTTTTTTGATAATGAAAATTTCTTTTTTTTCAATTCAAAAATTTTTATTGTTTTATTTATAATTTTTATTTTTATTGTTTATTAGGAATATTGTTAAAATTCATTATGATATAGTTTGCCATTTAGAGCTTTCCCACAATGAAATAACAAAATATTTCTTCTGAAGAAATCAAATTTTATAATTTTTTCAACCCACATAAAATGAAAACTTTCAAAATATTTTTATATTTAATAATTTTTTCCAAATCCTCAACAATTTTCAACGTGAACAATTTTTTCACTCTATTTAAAATACACTTTTAATAATGAAATTCACTCAAAAATTATTATAACATTCCTAAAAGTATCACAATCATTTTTTTATACTTCCCAATTTTTTATTCTAATTTTCCTCAACTGCATTAATTTTATCTGACGTGAATTTAATAAATCTGGTAATTTATAACGTCCTTAATGTGATGACCGAGAAATTCGTCTATTCGTAAAAATCTCTGTGGAGATAAAAATTCTAAAAAACGAAAAAAAAAAAAAAAAAAATTCATGACGGAGGTTGGGCACTAGGTGGAAAGGTTAGATTAATGGTTGAGAAATGCAAATGGAGCTTTTGCGCGGCTGCGGATGTCGCATGGTCGCGGCTGGATAATGCCGTCTCCATATAGTTTGCTACGGTGGGTTGCCTATTCGTTCTGGCGGCAAAAACCCCCTTAGAAATATATCGTAGGTCATTTCCCTTGCTAAATTCAAGGAATAAAAATGACCACACATTATAGATACTATAGTACTAACATTGTTGGTTTTTTTAAAACATACATACATATTATAATAATAATTTAATACATAGATTTAATTTATTTTCTTGATTCTTTACTATTAAAAATAAACTATCGGTAAAATACAAAACCCCATCACTCGTTTCTCTCATGCGTTGGTCTGTGCTGTGTATCGTGTCATGTTCACACACAATAATAATACCATAGATCTAGAGAAACCCATACAACACAGAACTACTACATACCCTGAACATGAAACTGTTGTATACCAGCACCAACATGCAATGCAGCATTATATCTGTTTAATCATACATAAATGCATACTGTATTTATAAATGATACATAAAATATTAAGAAATTTATTTCTTTAGTTTATATTATGAATGGAGAACATTAAAAAATACGATGAAAAATTTAACATAGTAATTTAAAACTTAATTAACAATTTTTCTGAAAGTATTTAATTTTTATTTTTCCTTAAAATTGCCAATAATTTTGATAAACAATTTCGTAATGATTCATAATAATATTTCACAATATATCAATGTTAAATTTATTATCAAAAATATTGGAATATGTTATCAAACTATTGAAATCCATTAATTTTACTTTATTTTAAGTATGCATATATACTATCAAGCAGATTAAACAAATAAATATATAAAAATAAAACGAAATAAAATAAATAGGAAAATGAATGAAATAATTCCTGGCAAAATCCACTTGGAGCGTGAACCCGAGTGGTATGTAAATGTATATATATCTATGCGTATTTGCCCGTTAATAACCCGCCTCTCTGTACTATTTTGCAATTAGCGCATTCCTTAATCCAGATCCACTTTCTCACTCTTTCTCTACCTAGCCCATTTACATATAAACACACACATATATATAAATACAATCTATTTCCATCAGAATATTTTTATTTTTATATATACATCTCGTATTTATATTTTAGTTTTCGAACCATTTTGCGGTGTATTTGTGCTGTAACTCCTCCGCAACAATTTCAACTTCCTCCTCGGATTCCTGACAAAAACGACAGTTATACTACCAGTTTGTTTGCGAAATCGTGGGACGGTGATTGTGATAGAGGAGTAACGGACAGTGGTGAACAATGGCAAAAGGTGGAGCACGATCCAATTGGATGCTCTCACAAACACACACACACAAATACAAATATACATATATATATATATAAACACAAAAGCATTTACACAAACTAACAGTAACTTTTCGTAAGAGGACACATAACGTAAATCTGGCCGTGCCACATTGAGAATTCTCCGTGGAGTTAACGGCATGCGTGGAGGGTTGGGAATGATAAAACAAAAAATAGGAAATAAAATAAATGAATAGAGAAAAAGATAAAAAAAAAAAATATATATACAGTGTAGAATGGAGAAAAAGAGATATATATTGGCGTTAGAATGGTAGTTGTGGTGGTATTGGTGCATCTACATACTCTTGCTCACGGGCATGATGTAGGTTACACTTATTTTCATTCGCGGTACCTCAGTCGGAAGTGAGTCCTGCGGGAGAATCTCTCGCACAGTCTCATTTGTTACTCTTAATGTCCTCCAGATATTTTTCTCGTTTTTTTCCCTTTCTCTTGCTTTTATACTCTCGTCCTTTTACAATTCATCCAAGTCCGAGCTCTCATGTGTATACATATACATATATATATGAATATATAAAAGGTATAGGTGGGTATGTGTTAGAGTACTTGATCATCTTATAGCCCAGGATAATTTTTTTCTTTGCTTTATTTTGAAAGGTATATAAAATTTATATCTTATTGGGGAATATGGCAATTATATGATTCATTTTGAACTGGCATGTTATCAAAATATAATTCATATAAAAAAGTAAAAGTTATGCGAATGCGGTGGGAATGAAAAAAAAAAAAAAAAAACAAACGAATGGAAAATAAATGATCAGACGAGAAAATTGTTTTAATTTTCAAGTTTTAAAAATGTTTTATTTTTTTTTCTTCGGAATTGTTGGAAGGGTGCATTTGCGATGGAGATAATGTGAACCGGCTGGATATAGCTAGAAAGCGAGCAACGTATGTCGTGAAAGAAGTGAGATTACATATGAGAATAAGAAGAAAATAAAAATTGAACACCAGAAAAAAATATATATTGAATGACGTTATTTTTTATTCCATGGTGGTTTTTGGTATATTATGAATGTCCTGTCAGTAACAGCGGCTTCTTGCCAAGAACGCGTGGATACCACTTGCTATAATATGCATGGTTGAAGGGAATATTTACGGGACCAGAGAAGGGTGAAAAAAAATTTATATATAGTCCCACCTCCCGCGAGGGAGAGAAAACTGTACATGAATGGTTGCAGTAGTGGGCTCCATCGCGCGAGGTGGCAATTGATTTTCGCCCTTCTCCGGTCATTCCAATTTTAATTGGTGTCCCAAGGCCTCTGGTGAAATTTACCATTATAATAGGTATATATATACACATATATATTTCATGATGAGACAGTATAATGGTAGTTTAGACTTTGAACAAAGTGAAGAGGGACAATACGAAGCTTGTCACTGACAAGACCCTATATCAATGTCTCAAATATTTGTCATTCACGAAATGTTCGTATGTAATTAAATAAATTAAACACAGCCCAATGGTAATTAGAGATACATTTATCATATGTGCATATTAGATATAAATTTGTGATTGATAAAAGATGAAAAGGTTGAGAAAAAATAAATAAAAAAACAAAAAATGTTTGAATAGAAATAGATTGTTTGGTAATTATGAGAAAAAATAGTGATAGATCGAGAGGTGTGTTCAGAGTATTTAGTCATGCATTCTCTCTAGAACAAAGAAATTGTAAACACATGTGATTTAACAATACATCTATACATTGTGGTATTGAGCTTGAAAATCCATTGATCGTGAGGAAATATCGTGGCGTGAATGGGCTTGAATAGGAACTTGTATATGGTATATGACACACATGTTGATTGGAACATAGAAAACGCTTGAAAAACAAATAGTGCTTGTCGTTTGGTTGTACACACTTTTTTTATTTTTTTGATTACTATTTTTTTTTTTATTCAATGTATCGGAAAAAAAATTTTTTCTTTCTTTTTTAATGAGAAATTTTATATAAGACAAAATTTTATTTTATTTTTTATTCATTGTTTTAGTTGAACAATTGAATTTTTTTTTTTATGCATGAAATCATTTTGTGATAATTTTGATGCTCGTTAAATTATTCTTAGTCGTAATTATCGGTAAATTGTTAGATTGAATATAGAATATATAATTTAGAGAAAGTCGAAGAATTTTTTTTTTTTTTTTTTGTTTGTTAATTTAAATTAATATGAATAGTAATACATTCGTATTACTATTCGTATTAATATGAATAGTAATACATTCGTATTACTATGTATGTATTTATTATATACATGTATCGAGAATACAGAGAGAATATTTTGTCTGTATATATTTGACTTGTTTAACATTATCTCATTCGTTCTTTCTCATCTTCGGTTTTTTTTTCTCATTTTCGCTTTGTGTCGTTTTTTTTTTATAAGGGCGGTGGCAAAACGTCGCGCTCGCGTATCCGCCATTTTGCGTTCACGAAAGGGTCGGTGGCGTTCTCCCGTATACGACCTATACAAGCAACCCCTGAATTTACTCTAATTACTTTTTCCACGAGAATTGCGAGACGTAAAAAAAAAAAAAAATTTTTTTTTTATTGGTAACAAAGAAAATGAAATACGCAACGAATCAAAATATTTTATTTAGAAATCAAAATGTTTTTGTAATTTACAATGCATCTCATTAAGTCAGAATTATTTATATAATAAAATTAATTATTTAACCACGCCATTGTTTTGAAGTACGTGCAATTTTAATTAATGTTAAAATCTCGAATGAAATTTTGTTTCATATATTTCTTTTTCATGCTTCAATTCATTTATATAAATTAATTCGGGAAGATTATAATTTTATTTTTCAAAATGTAAAATGTGTACACCGAAATATTTAATATTGATAATGCATTTCATACATTAATTATGATGACAATTTTTGTTACGTATTTTTTTTTTTCATTATCATTAATAAATGCAGTATATTAAATAACTAAATATTGTAATTTTTTTAATGAGAAATAATTTTTTTTATTGAACTACATAAAGATGAAAATTCCTAAAAGCTCAACGATGATCGGGATATCCGACATTTTGTGCGCCGTCGGATTCAACACGACATTGCACCGTTATAATACAATTTTTACAATTTTACATACGGTGATTCTATTATTTCATTCCATCAATTTTATTATTTATATCCATAATGTTTATCCGATAAAAAAAAATATTAAAATACATGATAAAAAAAAAATTTCGCAATAAATAATTTTCTTGTTCAATACATCAAAATATTTTCGTATTTGCAGCATTTAAAAAAAAAATAACAATTAAATTAACTTCTCGAATAAAAGAACAATTATGGGCTTTAAGATGATCATTGAGTACATTAACTTTTTACCGTGTAAACCTGTTGCTAAAATGAAATTTAAAACTTCTTTCAACGCATTTCTAAAGGGCCAATAATCCTTTGCGTTCTTCCAATTAAATCTTACTTTTCTACCACCATTAAACCCAGCTGCCATTAACGAGAGCGCAGTACAAGTTAGTGATGAGCAAAGAGATTTACCAAGTAGCAAAAATTATGTTAAAACGTTGAAAAAAAAAAAAAAAAAAAAACCTGAAAGCAAAGAAAAGAAAAGCCGGTTTAAACGTGCTTATTTTATTGACAAAGCATGTGCAATCTTTTAGAACCTGGCAAAGCTTAAAAATGAACATGAAAGCTTTTTGCTAATACATATATAAAATATTTACAAAAAATGATAGAACTTAAGAACCTTAAAAATAATCCTTGAGTAGTGGTCGAATGATTTTTCCGTAAATGAAATAGATTTTCTAAAATTAATTCTGATAAATATACATACATGATGTGAGTGCGGGGTCACAAGAGCTTTTTATTTATTTTTTTCCATTTTATTGTTCGTATAATAAGTATTACTGGCGTTAGTCATAATCCCGATTGGGATTTTCAGCGTTGAAGCTTTTTGTGAATACGCAAATGTTCCTTTGTTTATGTAGAAGCTTTTGCGTTTTGGTCCACGACCCAATACAAATTCTAAAGGGAGAGAAAAAAAGATTGGTGACTACGAGGAGAATGTGGATGGTGATGGTGGCAGTAGGGTAACTCATTCTGTAGAAATATGTGCCTGGGTTGGCAAATGTTAAAATGCTAAATGATCTCGGGGGTTCGTGAGTGATATATATATATATGTACGTACATTGGACATCGCTGATAGGCCGACGTAGTTTTTGGCGAAGCCTCGCGCATTGCTTCAGGAAGATGGCCGTATATGTATAATATTTTTGCCCTCGTGTTCCAACCCCTTTTTTTCCTCTTCATTGTCCTTCGGTTCAACGTTGGGCACTTTGAAATATGATAGCAAAACCTAACGGTATCGCTGAAGCAATGTCCAGCAAACAATGAGATATCATTTTGGGTTGCCTTTGTCGACGCAGAATTTTTCGGATAATTTTTAATTAATTCATTCTCTCGGGGCATAACATCCACAGCCAGCGCTTGCTCAATATACATATAAACATATAAAATAATATCCATTCATATTCTGCAGCCTCTCCACTTTTTCACTGAGTTTGCATTTCCTCACCTTCGCAATTTTATATTGTTTTTTTTTTTTTTTTTTGGGCGTTTTTATTTTACGTAATTTTATATATACGGCATTGAAGCTCGGAGTGGATCCTCCGGGAAAAATATGGTGCTTTCGTTGGGAACTCATCTCCCGTCTTTGGAATAGATGAAGGACTTTGCTGTCATTTATATATATATACGTTTATACAAATATTCGTTTTTGCGTTTTAGACATGTGAGAATGAATTCGTGGAGATTGACCGTCCTGTTCAGTTGAATTCATGCAAAAAGCTCGCAATGATAAACACAGAACAATTTAAATTTCACTCGTTATCAACCGACATTGCCAACATATTTTTTAAATTCTCATACTTTTGATGTTTTGTTTGATGTTTTATTTATTCCACGTGAACGCAGCGAATATGAATTTGAAGCTATTTAATTTTTTACTTCATTTTTTTTTTTTATATGTCATGATATAGTCTTGACGAAATGAGAGTATGTAGAGTGCATGAAAAATGAAAAATGAAAAAATATAATAATTTTTTTATCATTCCCAGATATGAAAAATAGTTTTGATTAATTTTTTCTTTTATTATATATCATCGATTTTGATTATAATCTTATAGATTTATTTTTGTGTATATGTAATTACATTTGCTGACAGCAATTGTGAAATAATATTCACTGGTACACTAAACAAAACATGTGATTCGTGTAAATATGTGTATAGTATTCACCTGTAGGGTAAAATGTATCTACATTACATGGTAAATTAATCAAATATTTGAAAAATTGCGGATGGAAGTTATTGACAGGCGGTGCAATGTCGGGAAAAAATAACGGACAAGAAGAAAAAATGAATGAGTAAATAAATAGAAATAAAAAAAAAAAAATGGAAATAAAAACGGAATAATGAATGAAATCCAATACTCAAGCACGAGATATACAAATATCGAGATTTCGTTGATAAATAAAAATATGTTTGTATTGTGTCGCGGTGCTTTGACTTCATATTTGCCGGAGGTGATATTAAATTATGTGAACATGATGTCCTTGAAATATTCATGGAAATTAATATAGACTAAAGAGTACAAATGAATAAAAAAAAAAAATATATTTATACAGAAAATTCTTCTTCATTATTTTTTGTAAATTCTATCAATTTTTTAATTATTTCAAAGAGGCAGCTTTCCGATTGATTGAAAACATTTCAAACTGTGAGTGGTAATGAATTACTGATACATATCCTGTTTAGCAATTTCATCGTATTACAAAGTATGAAATTATTTGTAAATAACAGATGTTTTGTCATAATTGTCAATTGTATTATTATCAATTTCCAGGGAAATGCCATGAAATATATTTTCATGAATTCAACAATACTCTGTATCAGCTCGATGAGGTTTTATACATCAAAGAGTCGCATTGATCGATTGTTTTGATTGATATAAAATATTTGCCATGATACTTTAAAGGAATTTATATAATTCTAACAATGTAGTGAAAAATATATCGTTTAAAATCAAAACTTTAATTAATTTTTTTAGTCAGAAGTGAATTTTCAGTGAAAACAAGATGAATAAAATATTGATATTTGATACACTGGTACCAACAAGGATTGAAACAATATTCAATCGTTTTTTTCAATCAATAATCTGGTCCATATGTTAGAGAATAATGTACAGCCATAAAGGAAATCAATAGATTGATCTGCATGAAAATGTGATTGAAATACTGCGCAGTAGCGAATAATTTCGGCCGTCGGCAAAGAAAATTTACTCACGTTTCATTTTTTTTTTTTACGCTTATTTTTTGTCGATTGGTTTTTTTAATATTGTGATAATTTTCATCTTTTTTTCTAATGAATGATTAGTATTAGGTATTTAATAGTTTCGATTACTCAGTCATTTAATTGAATTATATTTTTGGATTTTTTTAGATACTTTAACTTTAATAGTTGAATAATTTTTCCGACGGGATACTCGTAAAGGTTTATAAATTACCAATACAATTTATGAACGAATATTTAAACTCATCAATTATATATTTTATTTTAAAAACATATTTTTCGTCAATCGTCGAATTTTATTTGAAGCATTCATTCCAATATATATATTTTTTTTTTCAATTGAGATTTAATTTTCTGTGACGAACGAAATGACAAAAAAAATGAATGTCGACAGCATGAAAATTCTGTAAAACTGATACTCATTAAGATTTCATGATGACAATTAAATATTAAAGTCTTTTAACGGTTAAATTTAATTGTCTATTTGAGTAAATTAATCCATCAAAAACTGTTGACATTTACGTTCAATTAATAAAAAAATAAAAATTTTTTCCCATTTTCCATGTGAAGAGTAATCGAATTAGTGGAATTAATTTTGCATGAATGGAAATGGAAGTATGTACGAATAATATATTCGAGTATATTTGATCTTTCGATAACTATCCAATGAATAAAAAAAAAAAAAAAAATATGACTTTTTGAAATTTTTTCATTGGTCATATTTTTTTTTTAAATTTTACACACATTCATTTACGTTGACGTAGACCAACACTGCGTGCTATATATCAGGGTAATGAAAATGTTTACGTTCAACGTGATGAATGTTGCAACTATAGATTTTGAAGAGAATGACAAAAAATAAAAGTGGAGTAAGTTAAAAAAGAAAAAAAAAATTATTAAATAAAAAAAAAACATAAAACTACTATTGTAGTAAATAATGAAAAATACGATACTCGTTCGCCTTTCCATGAGAATACCGCAGCATTATATATTGGCAAACGGATTGACCTTGTTCGAGCCAATAATTTAATTCACTTTTATAAATTTCACAAAGCCAAAAATAAATTTACATCACACATTATTTTATTTTATCAATAAACAAATGATTTAATGTAAGTATTTAATTTTAAGTTTGAGATAAGAAAATGTCCGCACTGTTATTGGTAATAATTATTTTAATATAAATTTTTAAAAACACACAAGTCCCCTCGACGGGGACTTGCTGTTGACAATTTAGTGTCTTAGATCCGAATGACCTGACAAATGTAAAGCAGAAAGTGTCTTGTAGATAATTCTTGGGTTAAATCGGGGGGTTGTCGAACAGGTCGCGAGGTCGAATCGTGAGACCCAAGGGGTACGACTGTGGGCCCAACCAATCACGAGGTCTACTTCAATGCTCCTCCGAACCTGTTAGTTCTTGCAGCACTGCAACCAGCACCGCAATTGAATTTCTATGTGCTACAATATTCCCACATAAATTTTTTTTATTCATTAGAAATAATATTGAACGTTCAGACATCAAAATTAAAAATTTTTACCGAGTCCAATGTTGGTTTTTACAAAGGAAAAAAAAATATTTATACTTTATATGTTAGCTTTAGTTTCAATGAAAATTGTTCTATTTTTTATTTTTAGTAATACTTCTATTTACAAATAAAATATTATCAAAAATATCGATGCTTTAATATTTAGACTCAATATTCCTTTGATAAATAATTTTAGCTATTTAATTTTTTCATAAATTAATATCCCTCGATGTTTTTTAAATACCAGCTAAATTCTATTTTTTTTTCTTCATTTTTCTACGCTTCATTTACTTTTATTTGTTCACAATTACACAAAAAAAAATTAGCTGCAGTGTCAATTAATATATAAATAATTAGTAGATAAACATAATTAAATCATATCACTCTTAATTTTAATCATTTATACAATTTTTTATCAAAATTTCTCACATTAAATTATCAATTAATCTATAAAAACCACTGTTGGACATACATAAATACACATAATACATTCTTTCAGCTGATTGACTACGTCTAAATTGTTTATACACACATTCAAATGAAAAAAGAGTTATGAAAATGAAAGAGAAATGAGTATAATGAAAAATGAGAAATGGGCACAAAACAAAAATTCATATGTGCCCTACAAAAATACAGATTTCCAATAACCGATAGAGTATATTATATATTATATACATATACTATATACACAACCGCTCTGAGCTTGGAAATAATACAAAAACAATGAAACACGAGAGTGCGCGCAAAAGAGGATCTCTTTTCCCTTTCTCTCTTTATTCATACTTTTTTTTTTTTTTACCATTTATTTTTTTTATTTTCATCTTTTTTCTTTATTTATTTTTTTTTATTTATTTATTCTCTTCCATCCCCTATGACTCTCTTTTCGATCGTTCAATCACTCTTTGTCGCTCTATCGTCTCTTCAATCGTTGCCTTTCTCTACTTCATCCTCTCGCTCTATCTCCCTTTATATGTTGGCCGATCACTCTCCTCTCCACCCCCATTGTCATATACGTATATCTACATGTATATATATATTTGTTTCCGCTCAACTGATGCCAGTATACCAAACGGGACCACGTGTTTAAGTTGCTCTCTATCCAAACAAACCACCAACGTGTCTGATTCTGCTTTTTTTTTTTTATTATTTATTTCACATTTTTTTTTTTCTCGTTTTTCATCGTTGTTCTATCTTTTATTTGATGCCTCTGTCCTCTCTCGCTATTACTTTTACCTCTGTTGCACTTTCCATTGGTTATGGAGTAAGAAAAAGAGAGAGTCATGCAAAAATTCCATTAGCGCATTTTTTTTTTTAGCCTCCACCAATTATCTCGCGCTCTCCTCTTTTGTTTATGTGAATTTTCTCACTCTATCATTATTATTGTTCGGACGTTGGTTGATAAACCATTGATTGGATTGACACCGATATAGAGAAGCTCGTGGACCTGAATGAGCATCTCATGGCGATCACACAAGTAATAGTGATAGGTTGACATACAGAAAAATGCGATGGCCGATCGTTTTTAGTTTCTTTTTACATCTAGCTCCATCTTCATCTCGTTTTATTTTCCTTTTATTTCTTATTTTCCTTTTACTCCATTATTCTGCATTTATTTCTTGCATTTTTTTTTTATGTAGAAAGAATTAATGATTAGATCGTTAATTTTTTTTTGCTACTGAGCTTGCATTGAAGATTTAAACGAATTATCTCTCACAATGAATGTCGATGTCTCATTACGATATTGGATTTGATAAAGTCATGAACTAATTTTTTTTCTTTTTGTCTTTGCTCTATTTTTTTATTCTCTTTATTTTCTTCGGGAATTTTTTTATTACTCATTTTATTCGTCGATTTTTCACTTCATTAATTTAATATAGTATTGTTTTATATGTTGTATGGATTTCTGTAAAGGTATGTAACTTATCAGAGTGATAAAATTGAAATAATAATTATTTCCTCTTCATAAATATAAAAAATAGGAAATATTCTTATTACTCATTTTATACGTCGATTTCTCACTTCATTAATTAAAAATGGTATTGTTTTACATGCTGTACGGATTTCTATTGAACTATATAAGTTATAAGAGTGATAAAATTGAAATAATAATTATTTTCTCTTCATAAATATAAAAAATAAATTTGTATTTTCGTTTAATTTTATAATTTCTCTACTTCTGTATGTTAATTTTAATATTCAAATTGAATATTGACAATCATGATTGGCATCATTGACAAACTTGTGAAATATACATATTCGTATGATCGACAGTAGATATGGCTGAAATTGGTTAGACATCAATTATATAATACGTATTCATAAACTATTGTTAGTATAAAATATTGGTCATTGACAGTGACAGTGTTTCGAGACCGTCCAAATATTCGTTCACGGTCACGTACATCTATATTGTATATTGTATATATAAATTCTGTATATACACATATGTATACATACATATTGTGCATGAGATACTCATGCGCCATGTCCCAAATCGAGGTCGAACAGCTGTCCATTAATTCCAACAACATTCCTCTCGTCCTCTCCTCTCATTCCCTGAAATTCACATCGCGTTTCCATGAATTTTTTATTTTTCATTCTATCGCTATTATTTTCTTTTTTTTTTTTATCCATTTTAACTCGGGAATAAAAATAAAAAATGTACACTCTATATTTTTTATTCTACCGTATGTTTTTTTTTTTGCTTTAATAATTTTCTGTCATAATCATTAAAATAATTTTAATTAACACACGTTGGCTCTAGAGAGAATACTTTTTTCTTTTTTTTCGGTTGTTATAAATCAAATAATATATTATCTATTATCTAAAAATATGTTTGGAATATTTAATTATACAAAAATTTAATGAATAGATTTTATTTCGTGGTTTTGAATTTTATTTTATTTGTATTTAATTTATTTATCTTGTTAATATTGATACAATTATAATTTTTTTCAAATATTTGTTTACATTCAATGAATGTCACGTCACAATTAAATTCCCAATCGATTTTCACGGTCACAGATTCACCTTCAATGCATCGAGATTGGTTTACACTCTCGCTATCACTATACACATACACATATAGAATACAATGTATACATGACGAGCACGTGCATTCTGTACATTAGTATCCGTTAACTACACATGTATATTTGTGTACATAGACACAAACACGTATGCAAATGAATATTAATCAATTGCTATTAGCTTAAAATTTATTTTAAATGAAGTGAAAAAATAGTTTGGAAATAAAAGATAAATATTATTTAAATATTTTTTATTTTATGAATTATGAAATTATGAGGATGTTTTAATTATGGTTATACGTATTATCATGAATTTATTATTAATTATATTGTAATGTCAAGGTTAGAAAATCGATAGCATATATTATTTTAAATTATCATTTAGTAAAATCTCAATTTGACATTTGCGAATTTTACTTTATTAAATTTCTCTCATCATCGATATTATTTATCATTATAATTATTCTATAAATAAAATGATACAATTATAAAGTTATTTAGATTTCCGATACACGATTGGAGTATATAAATTAATTGGACACGTGCGAAATACGTAATTTATATACGATGTTTAAATTATCAACTTACTCAGACATAAATAAACTCTGCGATGTTTTATGATTATATTTCATGGGGATTTTTTTTTTAAATATGATGGGTGATATTGGGCTAATGAAAAAGAATATTTGGTAATAATTTTATGAATTAATATAAAGGAAATTAATTATATAAATTAGATATTTATAATTTATTCCAAATTAGAATGATGTGCCAACATTTATTGATGAATAATCAGTCATCATATTGTAGAGTATTTGTATTTATTTTTATCATATACATATAAATATAATTTTCACTTCAGGTGAAATGGTGAGAATAAATTAAATTTTTCCATGGCTCAATGAAATTATTTTTAAAATATTTGAGATTTTAATTTCACTAAAGAACAAATTATGCTATTATTAATTTATATTCCATTAGTTACTCAATTAATATATTATCAGGAACTTATACATAGTGAGTTTTGAGCAATTAAATCAATTGATGAATACAATTATAATTTATTTTATAATTATTTACTTCACGAACGAATAATAAAATTTTTTGTTCACCAAAGTGTTTGCTTTCATAAATTAAATAATACGCAATGGTAATCACAATAAAAATTGGCTTTGTAAATTGAAATTGCACATTGATATTAAAAATCAACAAAATTTTTTAAAATATAAAATATAATAAGAAAAAAAGATATTAATAATCAATAAAAATTTTCTTTACACAATTTTCCCTTAAAATAAAACGCATATAATTTGACAGAAAAAGATTATGTATTAAATTTAACATAAAATACTAAAAATTCCCACAAAAATAATTTTTATCTTTCAATAAAAAATTTAATATTAAAATTATTTAAAAAAAAATTTGCGTTGAAAACACATGAGATAAATTTTCTTTGGACTTTTACACAAAATTTTCTACTGTTCATCCAATCTTGAAGACATTCATTCGCTACGTATTTATTTACAAAAATCAGTTAATCCACATTAAAAATTGATTTGACTCCATTTATCAAAATTTACCAAAACAGTTTAAATAATCTTTATTAAAATAATTAATATTTAATTTAAACATTCGTCAACACCTGCTATTTTTGTAGAGTTATATAAACTACATATTTCAAAGAATATTTTTAAACATTATTCATTAAAGTATCTACTCTTACAATAAACTTTTTGTGATTTTAAATACATAAAATGCTAATTCTCCAAAAGGCTCTATGCTAAAAATTTGATTTTTTATTTTTAATAACTTTCTTAAACTATCAATAAAGCGTCTTAAATTTCCACAGATAGATAGCAACATGATTCAACTTATAAAAAAAATTTATATACTAAGAAATTTCACTAACAAAGGTTCTTAAGACAATATTCAAGACAAACAAATCAGCTGAAATATTTCAATACATTCGAAAATCGAGACAGCAGACAGACAATGACCAATCATGTACAATTAACCTACTGTGACACCATAACACCCAAATACTCAACAACCTATATATGGGTAGAGTATATAGTAGTGGTTATGTTTCCATTATGTGGCCATATTGACATGTGTTTCAGTCGCGCGCCACACGCCTGTTCACACATTCCCGCATTGTGGTACGCACAACTGGTTGCTATACACAATATATATATATAAAATGAGAGAGTGAGAATATATATTGGCTGATGAGAGACGAGAGAGGGCTCGCATTGAAGCGGGTGGACTAGCTGGGATACATTGATACCTGGTCCCGATACGCGAGTGCCTAATAGGCCTATCGGCCTGCAGCTACTACCAACACTATCGCCATCAATTGATCAGCTTTAATCATCGCAATCGATTCAGATCATACATTTTGCCATTCACGCAATCTGATATGCAATCATTAGCCTCTCTCATGTTATATTATTTTGTTAATTCTATAATTTCCATGAGATATTATGTTTGATAATTATCAACAGATATCAAAATACAATTTAATAATTGTTTTGTACATTGATGATTAATTTCTCAATATCAATACTATTGTCAGAACAAAAATTATGACAGATTAAAATAATAATATTGTATTAAAAATATATATGTTGAATATAATAAATAATGTATTATTTTATATTTTTATATAGATATTAATTTTTCATTCAATTGAGGATTATGAAATTATTTTTATAATTTGTGATATTATGCTATTAACTTTTTTTTTATTTTTGAATAGGGTGAAAATAAATGAGCGCTATATTCGATCGAGGGAAAAAAACTATTTGGGTATAATATCAATTATAGGTAAAGTCGTTAGTGTTTGTTAATGATGTTGAAAAAAAAAAAAAATGTGTTTGAAGTTATTTGAAAATTATTTATATATATATTTATGGATATTATTTTTTTTTCTTTTGTTGATAACGTAAGGTGGTTGGTTCAAGTATTATATTATATGCGGGGATACCTGTGCGTCAGGGTCAAAGGCGAGGTCCTGACCTGAGACCTTTTTTGGGGGAAAATGAGAGGCAACACAACCTGCCAGGATCCGCCTCTGTTTGAATCAACCCCTCGTATATAATGTTTTTTTTTTTTTTTTCATCCATAGCAACCCCCTTGGTTATATCTCCCCACTGTACTTTTTCTCACTGACAATTTAAACAGACGGGGTGGGGTTTGCAGAGGCTGCAAGAACCGGTTCTTTGCTGGGGGTCTCGATTTGCTGGAGCTGTAAAATGATTCGTTGGTTTATACATAAGGACAATTTATATATATATATTTATATACATATCTATAGAATTTAGGCATATGTAGAAGGAGGTTACATAGCTTTATTCATTAGGTAGTGCTTCCCACGAATGGACAGATAAACTCGGATTATTGAGAAAGGGGTTCAAAAGAAATTTTGTCTTTAGATCATTTTTGCATCGCGATCGTGAGATACTTTTGCAGAAGTATCAAAAATTTTTTCGCTTTATTCCAATGAGTGCAGGTAAAAAGGGTTGGATTTTTTTTTTCTTTTGCAGACATTTGTTTGAGGGAAAAATTGCTGTCGTGATAAACGTTCTTATAATTTTATTTACGATATATAAACGAGTATATTTTTTGGAAGGCGACAAATATAATTCGAGTGGTTTATTTTCACATTAATTTATTACGATGCATCTTTTTATTCATTAGTATATTTTTTTTATCTACACGAGTAAAAATAATTCCTGCATATCTTGTGGAATAAAATACAGCGAATAATAGAGAGAATAATACATAATAAATATAACTATTTCATTTAATTAATAATAAATCATATAATTTCTTCAAGATTTTAAAAATAATCATTCAGTTTATTATTAATTTATACAATTATTTTTATGAGAATTATCCCATCAACAATTGAATTTGACTCTATTCCAATAGCAAATAGTGTTATCAACAATAAAACAAAAAGAAAATGAATAATAATATGTAAAAATATTTAATACTAAAAAAAAAAATAATAAAAAAAATGAATTACATATTGATTATGTAAATAAAATTTCTGCAAAATTTTTGCAAACCTCAAGGGGCTGTGTAGAGAGGGGGTAATAGATCGTTGCAGCTCTGCTGGGGGTTACTATACAATAGAGTAGAGTATATGGCTGAGGCTCCTCAATAGAAACAACTTTTTTTTTTTCTTTTGACCAATGCTCAACTAGCTCTATGCAAATATAGTTACTGCATCAAACGAGTACAACCGGCATTCACTCTCACGACATAGTCTACGATACGTTTTTCTGCAGATCGTCAGTTATTCTTCGGTAGTGATGATGTTCACGCAGAATTTGCAAAGACACTGTCTATTTTAATTATATTAAAATAAAATAATATAATGTATAAACATGTATAATAATTTTTTTCTCAGTTTTATTTATTATTTTGTGATGAATTGGAATGTATGTAAATGAGATGAAAGCAATGAGAGTGCAGAATACATAAATAAATAAATATATATACATATATATTTTGTTTAATTAGAAAAGAGTCGGCGGAAATGACGTAAATTCGTGGATATATTTCGTTAGTGTAAAAATTTTGCGCGTTGATAAAATTCAAAGTGGTGGGAGATTGAGGAAAAAAAAATGGCGGGAAATACAAGCGAGAAAAGGTTGCGTGGGCGCAGGATCAATGAAGGCCACAAAATGGCGACTACGACGATTGGAGAAAGAGAATGAAAGAGGTAAATGTGTTGGCGCAATGAAGATAAATATAATAGAGAATGCGAATGAGATTTGTATATGAATTAGTGTGAGGAGGATGGTGAATATTGGTTGAGAAAAATGGAAAAGTAAAAGAGATTAAAATACACATAGTAGATAAAAAAATAAAATAAAAATTTTGTATTGTCTCTTTGGTTTGGCATTTCTGGGTCAAGGGTGACTGACTAGTTGACTATTAACCCTTTTATTTTTTTATTCATTTACTTATTTATTTTTCATTTCGATCAACTTTTCTTTATTCTTCATTTTTCATTTAATTTTTATCATTGTAAATTATATTTTCTACAACAATAATTCATCGTTGAATTTCAATTAAACACCGATAATTATTTTACATTTATTATTAAACACATTTTCACTTTATATAATTTTTTAATATATCATTTTTAATTATTATTATTTATTTCATTTTTTTTTTCATTGTGTAATTGCGACAATGTTCCATTTGAATTTTATATTTTTATATTTCATACCTCGACTCGTACTTGGTAGATTCATTAATTCATCCAAGTATATATACGTGTTCATACGAATGCCTGAACCAATGACAAGCTGCACACAAGGCTGAACATTAAATATATACCTTCATATATTATAATATACATATAGATACATGTATAATTTTAGTACGTCTAGAAAGGGCTGTCTAAAGTCTGTGTATATTTGTATGCGTACATATGAGAACGACAGTGAGAGAAAAAGAGTTTTTATGCAGTAGGGAAAAAGTGTAATTGACAAAGTTTATCGAGTGGCAGCAATGGCTGCTTTGTATGTGAATACAAAATATATATTTATATGTATATATACATACATTTGTATATGTGTATATAGTTTGAGGGTTGAATGAGAGGGTTGAGAAATAGTAGAGGTCATTCTCGGGTTTTTCCCTCATTTCTCTAGAGGCTATATACAGACAACGGATTTTCTCGACAGATCGTAATATAAAAATAGCCACCCTCACGTTCACAAAATATAAGAGATCTGAAAATTCAGTAGTTATGTCTACGTATGTACGTACTTTATTGAATTATCTATTTGAAAAAGATCGAATTTTTTAATGGGGAAAGAAATAAAATAAATAAACAATTGTTTTTAGGGTTTGTGAAAGTTTTTTTCTTTTTTCTTTTAGATAAAAAACAATTTTTATTTTGGGAGATTGATGGAATAGTGATGATGATGATGATGATGATGATGACAGTGGGTGGGATGTATATTATTAGAGAGAGAATATATTGCGTGATGAAATTGGTGTTGCGAAGGTCCCTTGTGTGTTTATATAATTTTCAAAGCGATTGCAAAAATAAATTGATGTTTGTGTCTAGTGTGTTATGTTCGTTAATGATTTTTTTTTTCTTCACCTGTCGCTTGGTTTTATAACGCATTTGAGAAGTCGACTCTTATTCGCTCTTCGAGATTTTAATTAATCTCACCTTTCGTACTCCTTCAATCGAACCCTCCATCATGGCTTTTGTAATAATTTTAATTAAAAACCACAGCTAATCTACAGGGAATATTTATATACGTACGGACACATGTATACGTGTACATACTTGTTTTGCTGTCTATCTGTATCATCATTAAAGATCAGAGGTAAATTGATCAGAGGAAATTTCTCATATTTTTTATGAGAAAAAAAAATAAAACAATAGAAAAGAAAATTAAATAATACTTTTTTCGCAAAATAATATTCGCGTAAAATTCATTTTATTTATTTTATGTTCCAATCGTGTGTGTGTATATTCAAAAGCTAGTATTTTTCATATTACAAGTGAGATATTTTACACCAATTCTTTCATGCATAATGTGAAAAATATTGCGTTAAACAATTTTTTTTTTTGGGTTCGCTTGATAAATAAAAATTTCTGTCTGACGAAACATTGATACATCCTACACATTCCCTATTGTTTTTAATAATCGTATAACAGTCCTCAAATAAAAAACAACACGATGTTTACAATATTTTTCATGTCACAAAATTTTTCCAGTAATTTAAACATCATTATAATTAAAATATAAAACACAATTTATTCACATATAGAAAAAAATTAAATGAATATTTTTTTGCTTCTGAATATTGAAAAATTGACTAAAAAAACTCGATAAATATTTCAAATTATAATTTATTATTCATTAATTTGATCTACAATAATCCAAAAGTCAGTAAATATTCCAGAGAATAAATAAAATAATTAATTACAACGATTAAATCAGATAATTCAATCGACTTTATTAAATTCCGTCCTTAATCCTTAAAAAAAAATCCACGCAAATATACATCGGAAATAATTAATAATCCATCGGAATAAAATATCCTAATTAATATTAATCATTTAAATACCATCTGTGTACTTTAATAATATAATAACATCGATAATAAATTTAATTTGACCATTATTAAATCTCGTTTTGCTTTATGTCACGTTTTTCAATTTAAATATCGCTCTTAAACAATTTCAAATAATTTTCCATCGCAATTCAACGCATTTAACAATGAAAATACATTTATAACATTATCTAATAACATAATGTCATCATGTTCAAGTTAAAATGTCGTTGACCCCTCGCACAGGACTTTTCATTTGACAAAATTACATTATATTACAAACTATTTCCCAAGCGCGTTCACCACAAATTCTCTATATTGTCTCGTCACTTCTCTCCCTTTCTCTTGACATGTAATGGCAAAGTTTACTCTAGACATTTGTCTCGTAGGATGAAGGGTATACGACGTGGACAGTGATGATGAGACTTTACCATACATGTAAAGCAAGAATGAAGAGGTTGCCACAATGTATATATACACATACACATAAACTATTTCTCACTGTCATCTCTCATCGTGTGCTCGCAGCTTGCACCAGCGTGTGTCTCTGCGGCAGTGTAAGCCACGAGGGAGGTTGGGAAACGTACGGTTTAGGTACTCGAGACTTTTACTCAGTATATAGTTTATAAATGAAGAGAGATAAAATAAGAGAAAAATATCAAAGGGTGGAATGAGAATGAGAAACAGTTGGGTATAATAATTCACGATATATATAAAAGCTAAACTACCTTGGTGGCGAAAGTTTCGGCATGGTCATGAGGGGTGGTGGATGTGTAGTCGATAAATTAGCTTACATTTTTCTCCAACGAGAGTCGAAAATATATACAGAGAGGTCTCTGGTGGGTTGTGCCACTGCTGCTACGCCGACGCCATCCTCTCTTTTATATTCATATATATATATATATATTTTCATGGTCTTTTGCAAATGGCCGAGGGTATTTTACACATAGATATTTTTATTTCGTCATATAAAATAATATAATTTAATAAAATATAATATTATATTATATTATAAAATGAATATATGAATGAAGTTTTATGTAAGAATTTTATTTTTCTTCGAGTATAAAAATAAATATTGTAATTAATTTATTTCATCATATAAAATGTTATAATATAATAAAATATAATATATAATATTATATTATAATATAATAAAATATAATATAATATTATATTATAATATGAATATAAATAAACTTTTATGTAAGAATTTTATTTTTCTTCGAGTAAGAAAATAAATATTGGAATGAATTTATTTCATCATATAAAATAATATGATATAATAAAATATAATATTATATTATATTATAATATGAATATAATAAAATATAATATTATATTATATTATAATATGAATATAATAAAATATAATATTATATTATATTATAAAATGAATATATAAATGAAGTTTAATGTAAGAATTTTATTTTTCTTTGAGTAAGAAAATTAGAAGTATTGAATTTTATTTTATTTCAATATTAATAATTATGTCAATATTTGTATTTTATTGACTTAATATACTGATGAATGGAATAGAATAAAATAATGAATGGTTAATTATTTCAAGAACGTGAATTTGAATGAAAGAATTAACATTTTTGTATGATAAAATAAACATGTAAATAATTCAAATTATTGATTTCTCTATAGATCCATTGATTGTAATCAAGTCCTCGGAGTAATTAATCATTTATATCCATTCTTCCTATTGCACAGCTATTAGTATTAAATCAACAAAATAACAATGTTGATACAATCAATTATATCATTAATTAAATACATTTAATATCAAGAACATATAAATACTCTCAAATTTAACTAAAAAATTATTTCTTTCAAGTGTTTATATTTTTTTAAATTATAAATCATATGATTCATCATAATTCACAGAAAATTCCAACACTAACATACATATATACATACATATACATATATACAGTTGATGTATGTGTGAAATATGCATACATTACATCGTATCATTAAAATTTTTGATGTATAAATTCATCTATCTTTCTCTATAATTTTTCTCTTTCCCTCAGTCGCACTTGTATTCCAGTTCCCTTTAGCTCTTTCGGGTCAAATTAATTCCAGTATTAAAATTTGGCTTGCAAATATTTCGGCCCGCGGCCGCTACCGACGAATACCAAGCTATTATTATAGTTACATACCCACATATATACGTAAAGATATAGGCCGCGGTCACTCTCACTCTTTCTTCTTCTCTCATCCAATGCAGGTTTAAACCCGCACTGTTACTATATACTCTATATCTGTATATATACATATAGTATATACATATATGTTTTAGGGAAAATGGGCGAGCGCACGCGGCTTCGTATACCCGGACTACGCAAATAATCGAGACACAGGTGCGTGTGGGTGGTATACGAATTCGCTCTTTCTCCCTTTTTCTTTTTCTATTTTTCGTGTTCGTGGATGAAGCATGCACGTAATTTACATTTGTTATTATGCCACGTTCTAGAGAGTGCAAGAGAGCAAAAGAGAATAAAGACACATATAGATGTATATATGTATGTTACATGGGAAGAAGAAAGGGAAAAAATAAAGAGAGATATATGAAATGTTTCGTTTTCACCATTTCATTTATGTATAGTGCAAAAACCATTGGTAACTATATACTATATTTTTTGCGTCCTTTTTGGTCACACATTTTTCTTTTCACTCTATATACTCATATTTGCCTGATACTATCGTCATTTCAACAAGAAGTCAAGCAATAAACGTACGTCCGTCGGCATTTTGTCGAATTTTCATTTCGTACATTTCACATCTGTGCAAATATTTCGAAATATATATACATATGAATATATATTGTGTATGTGTAAACGAATACATGGATAGAGTTTATATATATACATATACATATATAATCCATGTATTTCAGTCTCTTTGACTCGTTGTCAAATTTGTTTTCCCTATAGACCCCTTGCGTCGTGAAGAAATCTCTGAGGGAGAATTTCTATATCTCATTTTCTCTTTTCTACACACTATTCTGTTTACCTTTATGTCCTTCATTCATTCCCTTTTGTTTTCTCTGTTCAATGTTAAATCTGACGAGAGATGAAACGAAGCATATATATGTATTAAGGGCGGACACATGAGGCTCAATTCAATCGGCATCAAACGAACCTTTCCCGGGTACGCAATTGATTCAGTTTTGAATATACTCTGTTTCATGTAATTATATATTACTATTTCGGAGACATATATTCACAATTAATATATATAAATAATATAAATATATACACACATATGTATATATTTATATTACATATGAATGTGGAGGGAATAATAAGAATCATCAGTTCAAATTGATGCTATTAATTATTCATATAAATTCTAATGGTCGACGAATTAAAATTTTAATATTTGATTTTTTTCATATTCATTTTAATTCCTAATCTTTTTTTTTTTTTATTATGAAAAGTGGTGGAATATAATCTCATTGTGTTTGAACACCAACGATCTTCGTGTTCAATGACTCGGGGCACCGTAATATTATATGCATGTATGTATGTAGATAATGTATTTGTGTATTACCGTAGCATGCAACAACGAGGTAAAGCGATGAGAGACACAACAGAGTGCGGTGGTTGAAAGAGAATATGTGTGAGGGTTCGAGCAATTTTCATATTCATGGTTTCATTGTTTATCGGGGCGCTATGTGGTCGCGTGACGCTGATGACCCGGCAGATCAGTAATAATGTTCGCTTGACTGGATATAATAACAAATAAGAACAACGAGATTGATTGGAAATGAAAGAGAAATAAATTTCTTTTGTTTATTTTTATTTTTTTCTTTTTAATTTTTTTTTTTTGATGATGAAAGTTTAATCAAATATTGAAATATAATGCAGTGAATGAAAGAGAAAGAAAATGAATGAATAAATAAATACAGAGCATCAGTTTGAAAATTAATATGGTTTTGCGAATAAATTCAACATTTAATTCAGTCACTTCTCATTTTGTGGTACATATATAAATATATAATTGAATGCTGTACGTCGTCATCGCAATGAGCGATGAAAGCACTCTATAATTGAACTAATGTCATCCCTCGTCATATGCATGAAGTTATATACGATATAATACGTACAACTACAAGTATAGATATATAATCACAATGGTTTTGTGGTTTTAACTCGATATGAGAGATATTGTAGATTTATAATTATTTTTTTATTTTTTAATGCTTACTATTCTTTGTTTTTTTTTCTGAAATACGAGAAAATAATATATCGTATTTTATACTACATTAAAATCACTACCTAACACAATAAATTCGTATTATTAAATGTTACAATAATCGGTTTTATTTCCCTGTGCACTCTAACGAAATTATCAATGAAAATAAAAATAAAATCATTCAATTTTTTTTATTTTTTATTAATCATAACACCATACCAAAACTCCAATGTAACATTATTATAAAAAATACTCATTGTAAAATATAAAATCGTTTCCCATAAAAGCTGTAATATTAAAAAGTAACAAGTTTGAAATATTAATAATCAAAAATTACTATTTCAACTAAATCAACTCAAAAATACTCAATATAAATTAAAATAATAATTTCTCATACTCTCATACAATAGAATAACATATTCCTCATATTCATAACTAAATCCATCATTCAATAATACATAAAAATACAGTCTCATAATAAAAACAAAATTATGAAATTTTCATTTCTTTTTTTTTTTTTCAATTACTAAACAAAAAACAGAAAAAGTTGCTTCACAGTTACGCCACCTCTTGGCGCATTCTGGAACACACAATCCACTCCGTTCCTCTTCTTCGTCATTTCCTACCCCTATTGCATATATATATACATATATATATATATACATATATAATACATATACACATATACACACATACATATATACATATTTTTTCTCTTGCAAGCTCGTAGGCAACGATTGCAGTGTGTTCACGTTCCCCATCTCGGGGCGTGTGTTTTTCCTCACTCACAAAATGGCCGCCATCTCCCACCAATTTTATCCATTCTCTTTTATACATATACATATACATATACATATATATATATATATATATACATATGCATATGTATGCGTACTTGTCTGTATACGTGCAGTCATGTCGTGTACACACTCTCGCGAATAAATACACCCTTGAGCTCGCGTCGTATAGGGGTTCTCGAATTTTCTCCATTTCTCGCACACTCTTTTATCAAAATACACATATGTATGTATATATACATATATATATATTTATATATCTATATACATTTAATTCATCCCCCCATTCGTTTTGTTTCGTTGGTTCGTTCGTTGGTGGCCCGAGGGTGATTTTCCCAACTCTCTCCCTCCCCATTACCATCACCATCACCACCACCACCACTATTTATTCCCTCCATTTTCTCACACTTGCGCTTTATATTCTCCAACATGTTTTTCCCTACTTTCATTACCCCTTAAAATATTCTCCCACTATTTCTCATTGGTTTTATACTCCCTCAAATAACCACCCCTTTCGAGATCACTATTTCTCTCTTTCGTTCCCTTCATTTCCCCCTCACTCCCTCCTGGTTTTTTTTTTTTTTTTTTACCCCACTACATTTTATCTATATATACATATAAAGTTGCTAACAACAGCCACAAAAGCAGTTCTTTCTTCTTTCCATGGCCGTTACCAAGCTGCCCGACGGAATATTATTACGACGGCTACGCAAATGAAATTTATAACTAATTACACCAAAAGTTTAGATGACCGGGCTGGATATATATGTATAGATGAGTGTGTTTGTCTGTTCGTTCGTAACGTGAGAGAAATGACATGTAACGGCTGCTACTGGTACGCTTGTGTCTGATATTTTTATGTATAAAGCGCAAATAAAAAGAAAAAGGAAAAAAATTAATTAACAATGGTAAAATAAAGTTATAATTTTGACATCAGGAAATTGCTTGCATATAGGTATATAAATGTATTTATATTTTATGTTTTATAAATATATTTATATGTTGGAGTAAATGGTTAATGGTGTATTGGAGTGTGATGATGATAATTAGAGTAAATGAGGAAATTTTCGGAATAAAATAAATTAAATAGATGTATGACTGTTTTTTATTATTCATGTAAATATATGCAGTGTAGAGAAAAAGGGGAATCAATATAAAGAAAAAAAAAAAGGCGAGGGTGAGGGTGAAAATCGAAGAGAATTTTTTTTTTTATATTAATGATTCCATCTATTGTTTGGAAAAATAATTTATTATTTTTTTTTTGGATTCAATCTTTTCATTTGAATATTTACTAAATCATATTTTTTTTTTTGTTTAGCATTAGTTGGATGTAGAGGATTGTGTATATATATTAAGAAACAATAGTATCGTATGTATATAATATTAGTGAAAAAATGTTGTAAATACCTAAAATTATTTTACATTGAATTGAATAAAACAGTATTTTTTTTTTTTGCATTTCCATTTTTATTTGACATAATTAATAATTATATTTCAATATTTTCTCTCGTTCTCTTTTCTTCTTTTTTCGTAGACTTGTTAGACCATAACCCCAAATATAATATACATGTATATATTCACATCTACACTCAAACAAAGGTATAGACAGCATATAAAAGAAAGTTACGTTCAACCACAATTAAATTTACCAAAAGTTCACTTGTACATTTTTACAGTTTCGGAATACACGAACTCTAACGAGATTTTCAAATACAATTTATTTCTGTTAAGTGCCGGCGGATAGCAATTCACAAAAGCTCAAATTGCTTTTGTGTTTAATAAAAGACGAAGTTTCCCCCTCGAATAATTACGATTAAAATTAATTACAAATCATTCACATTTATATTAAACATACTACAAAACACTTAACAACACCAATAAAAATTAATTCATAATAACTATTTTTTAACCAACTCATGAACACATGTGAATAATATTTTACCTATCTACTTTTTTACCCCACCAATATTCATTCACCAAATGAATAAATATAAATTCATCACTGCAATATAAAATAAACGATAATTTTCGATTTATTAAAGCAACATCAAATAAAATAAACATAAACAAAGAAAATAAAACCACTAAATATATTTTTCTTTTCCATACAACGACATTCCAATCTCTTTATAATATGTCTGACTATTGTGGCCTGTAACTACTACCATAATATTCCAATGAACGTATATCGCTGTCTCTGATCAATTCCCATCGAATCAAACAATTGCTTAATGAACCACCATTAAATAATTGTTAAACCTGTAGACAATTAATATTGTCTGACGTATACAAATAATGAAAAATATATTTAAATTGTAACAAGTGATGCGGGTATACATATACACAGACAGAGTGAAAATTAATCCAAATGCACGTCTGGCTCGAGAATAAAATTTCTCGTTGTTTTCTTTTTTTTTTATTCAATTTCATTCTGCTTTTTTCCCCCCCATTATTTTTATCCTAACTTATTTATACTCTTCAAGTGGCAAAGTACGATTGACGCACAGGTGCAATGTGAGAGCATTGGTAATAAACGAGAGCTCGGATGTTGCAGGCACTTTTTCTAAAACACCCTTTAAATTTCTCCACGTCTCGTTCAGAGTTTCTCCCACCATTTATCTATCTGTCTATTTATCTCTTTCTCTTTTTCTCTTATGTATGTATTCACCGTGAAGTCTCTATAGAGACTCAATAGATTTTTAATTCTCCCTCTGACGCATTTCTACTCCCATAACAGCAGCCATCGAATATTTTTATTTATTTTTTATTCTATATGAAAAATTTATTTTCCCACTCTTCAATCCTTATTTGCATTCTTGGTAAATGTATACACATATATTTATATTTTTTTATTCATTCTCTTGGTATGGTGTTTATGTGTGTTGTATTCGTCGTCGTCGTCTGACTTTTGTCTCACTTCGATCCACCAGAGCAACCAATTGTCCATGCCCCTTTCTCAAATTTTTATTTTTCCCACAAGTGACGCTTTAAAAATTACCCTCTCTCCATTGTTTTATTCATTCCCCTACTTAAACGATACATACATGAGAGCAAGAGAAATGGATGAAAATTTTCCCCACTGTCAATGCGCAAAAACAAGCGAGAAAGAAGAAAAAAAAAGAAATAAACAAATAAATAAAAAAAAAAATGAAAAAGGAAGAAAAAAAAAATTATTTTCAACAGTGAGAGGGGATAAATACAGTGGGGGAAATTGTTGAAGTAGTGGGAGATAGCTTAAAATGTGAATTTAGAGTGGGAAATAAAAACTACCCCTACATTGACGTGTATATAGAATGGCGGTGAGAATTTTTTTTTTTTTTTTTCCATACTTCTATTTTTCTTTTTCCCCACCGAGACAACGTGATGTATTGCGTCGCGTGTCTCCTGTCACATGCATATACATATTTTTGTATTGGTATAATATAGATATGTACATGTATGTATCTATATTGACAAGAATTCAATTTTTCCCGCCAAATCCTCTGGCTGTGAGATGTCTTGATGTTTAAAAATTACACTTTTAGTCTGGCTGAGCTTTATCTTCTTTTGAGGTTTGGTTTTATCTCTCGTGAATATTTCTTAGGACAATTAATTAATTAATTATCAACTATTACTGTTGTATTATACTTTGGATAAATAATAGATATAAAATGTAACTATATGTATATTTTATATTTTCTTCGTGCTCTTTGTTTTGTGAATAATATTTTTTTTCTTCTTCTCTTTTTATTTATTTGAATCTGTCTCTCGTTCTCATTTTCTCTTCTGTTACATTTCTTTCCCGTTATTTTTTTTTTTTTTTTTCCCCAGTTATTCTGGTCTCCCTTCGTATTTTTTTATTCCTCTTTTTCGTCACATAGACTGAATGCTTGGATGGATGACGCAACGAATTTTATATCTCTATTCTCTCGTTTCTCTCTGTCTCAGTCTGTATATGCATTTGCATTAAAAGCACTGAGGCACGAGTAACCGTGTATTCATTAATATTTAATTTTATTCTCATTGCATTGTAAGGTAACAAAAATTTGTGTTGCTGTGCAATTGTTGTATAGAATTTCCTAAATTGTATGCATGTATAAATGTAAATACGATGACACTGTCTGTATATTTACGATAATTTTTCGAACATGGTGAAGTAATTTTCTGATATTTACATATTTACTTATCTATTTTTTCATTTAATTTCATTCATATTATTTTTAATAATTTACTTTAAGCCATTTTTTATTTCTTTTTTGTTTAAATTCCAATTCTTATTGATAACTAATTGTTCAACATGTGTTAAAAATTTGTAAATAAATAATTGTATCCAATCAAACTTGAGTATAAATTCAACAAATTATTCCCAAATATAAATTAATATTCAATAAAAATTAATACAAAGCAAAATATCATTCAATGAATATTAATTAAAAAATGATTAATCCTGAAATTCATTTTCTCTTCTCCAAAGCACGAATGATAATTGACATTCATCAATGGCGGTAAATTATTACAGAAAATCAAAGCGAACAAAAAATAACCAGATAAAAATATTTCAATATTCAAATATCATTCAACAAAAATATTCCAGTGAAAATTAAATAAACAAATATTTTTCATTTTCATTTTCACATAAATAATTGTATGATGAAATCCAATGATCAGTAAAATAAAATAAATAATCAATTAATAATATATAAACGCGACCTATACACAAAACAAAAAAGATAATTATTGAATATATCGATTTGTAAATCAGTTAAACCAACTGCTGCTGCTGCGTCTGTCACATGTTGCAATGATTTATATGACCACTTAATCATATTTCGAGTACATATTCGAATACAACATCAGTATCTCAGAGACTAAAAAAATTATATCTGAAATATTGTTTGTCATAATTCAATTAATACTTTTTTTCATGAATAAACCAAATCTTCAAATTGTATTATCATGTATGTAATATATTAGTAAATATTTACTAGTATCATATACAAAATTCTTTCGAAGATTATAATCATACGAAATTCGACTTATCAATAAAAATAAATAAATAAAAATGATACCCAAGCACTTGAAATAAATTTACCAAAGAAAGTTAAATTTTTTCGTTTATGTAGTTCATATGTTTAGAAGTATATGGTTGAGTATCACTGTCTGTATATAGAGCAGCTGTACAGTAAATTACATACATGTATATAATAGCAATATCGAGCACACTATGGATACAATTGTATATACCGGAATGTCAATGAAAGGACAGTAAACGCGAATTTCCGTAAGGGATAAATCGATGATAATTTCCCTTTGACATTTCCATATTCTTTTAGTTTATAAATTACTTATAAATATTTATAATTATACGCTAGATTCAATGAAGATTGCCATTTGATTTACTGTATCATATCTAAATAATTGACTTGAACACAAAATAAATAAATAAATAAATATAAACACATGTAAGGATTTTTAAAAAGATTTTCTGAAAAAATATTTCAATGTATACAGAAAATAGCACATATATTATCAACACCTGAGGATAATTTCAATTAATTGCACGGTTATATTAATAATAAACGTGACCTCTCGATTATCATCACCACCAAAAACAAAGAGGAATTCAACAATTTTTTATAAATATTAAACACGAATATAAATAATTGCATTAGAAAATTCTCATTTTATTCTATTTAACTTTTTATTTATTTTTTTTTTTCCTTTCATTTATATGAAGGGGTGTATTTAAGGTCCTGACGCTCGGAATCGCGCCCGTAGACCCCTTTTGATAATTTCCACATAGGAGAAAGGAAGGCAAAATGGGGGACTGTGAGAGGGTGAAAGAGTGAAGAGAAAATGTGGATTTTAGGTATAGAATATAATACGATGGCGCGGCGGCGTCGGATGTAGAGAATGGCGGGAATTGAAGTGCGCGCGAGGGTGGAAGTGAGCAGGGGGATGGATGAACAAGGATAAAAGGGGATAGAAGTTGAGCTACCCCTACCCGCATAAATGTACGCGCCAATCCAAACTCGCGCGTATTTTTTTTTTTCGCCCCTTTCGTTCGTTGGCGTTCGTCGGTGTATTTTTCCCCTCTGAGGTAACAAAAGGGTGGCTTGCCGGCACCCCCTCACTATACATATACCGTCGTATCGTGACGGGAATAGAGCTAGATTGAAAATGAGAATGAGCGAGAAAAAAGCTTAACGTGTTTGCATACACATGTGTAATAGTGTATGATATGAGAGAAAGATTTGTGTGTGCGACGTGTGCGCAGTACGCAACTTTTAAGCGGACGATGGCGTCGAGTTTATTTCAGCTACAGTCAAGGATCAATTTCCAAATAACATCCCTTAAATATTTTCTATATTTTTTTCCTTTAAATTTAATTTAATGTATGAAAATTATCCAATGAAAATTACTTGAAAATAATTAATGAAATATATTGAAGATAATTATTTTCATCATTCAAAGCTCAATAATCAAATTATAATATAATAATATGAATATAAAATAAATATATTAACCTTGGTTTATGTATTATTCTTCCTTTTAATATTTATTCATAATATTTATTGTCCTGCTGGGTGAATGATAATAAATAATATAAAGATGTTAACGCTCGAAAGATGACTTTTGTCGTCGCTTACCCATTTCCCTTGAATTGAGTTATGTTCGACAAGAGCGGAAATCAATGATCACGGAACGCGGTTACGGGGACTGCAACGCCTGCCTTTGACGCTTAACTCTCACACCTCAATATACTCATCCCTCTTATATTCATACAGATACATACATACATATACACAAAATATCTCTATACGATATGTTCATATATTTCCCACTCTTCCTATTCGCGTAACGGTTATCGAATTCTGCCACTTTCGATACTCGTCATATATTCTCCCACTCTTTTCCACTTCCTCTATATATATATCTCACCCTCTATCTCTCTCACTCTCTCTCCTATCTATCCATTTACCTCTCGTCATACACATGGCGATCATAACGAGATAATCGCTTATTTTATTTTTTTTTCTCTCTGTATTCTTTTCCCGATCAAACTATCTTCTCTCTCCATACATCGTTATAATAATCTTCTCCCGCAATATATTTTACCTTTCTTCATGTAACAAACACACATAAACAATATTTTATATAACACATTACATAAAATAATTATTCAAATTAATTCGAATAAATTTAATAATTATTATTTCTTTTTATTCTTCTCTCATTTTTAATCTATTCCATTTTCATTTCTCTATTTTTAACAATACATAAAACTCGCAGCATATAATTTTTGCTTTCGCAGGGCAATTTTGGGCGTCCTCTAATTCGTATACTCACACATATACTCACAGATTCCTACATATATATATAATGTATATATTAACTTCTATACATACTCGGTAGATTTTCCTACCTATATCAAACCCGCCTTTACGTCTCGCTTCCTACTTTTTTTTTTTTTAATTTTTTTTTTTCGGGTATTTCTCCTCATCTCTGGCCCAACATATATCCCCGCATTTCCTCGCAACCCCTTTACCCGTATCCTCCACCTCTTCTTCTCTCCGTCAACCTCCATACCACCCACATTAATACATACATATACATATATATATATTTGCCCATTATATACATATACATATACATCTATATAGTGCCTCACCCTTTTGCGCTTTATCGTGGTGCTCTGCGTGCTTTCGTGAAAATCCTCGCGATAAATTATGCTGGACGAACAGAAGAGGAGAGGGAAAATAAATGACCCACCCTGTGTGTGGCCTCCGGCCGGCCCTTCTAACAATTCCCCCGTTTTCAGAACCACGCCGAACATCAACCCCGATATGTGTATGTGTATGTATGTGTGTGTACAAGCTTTATACTCGCCTCGCCTCTCTGCAGCATCACGATCGTGTTTGGGTACTATACTGCTGCCGCCACCGACGCCGCCTCAACGTTCTCTTTCGCATATACTATTCAACTATACTAACGCATTTCCATTTCTCTTTCTCTATGTGTATATGTATTTATAATGCTTTCATTCTCTTTCTGTATGTTGACCTCGTATTCTCTCATTTTCTCTTTCTATTTTTGGTATAGTTATCTCTTACTGCTTTTACCTTTGCTATGTGTATATAAGTAAAGTATATATCCATTATCTCTATGTAACGAATAGTATTACTATTATTATTAGGAATACTAGTAGTAATGCTATTGCTGCTGCTAAAGTATACTTCTATTGCTTTCTGTTTTTACTGGTGGCCAAGTATCTCGAGGGAATTGACCAACGGGTTATGCGGTGTTGCCGTGTATTGAGATGTGAGAGAAAAGCCTGGTTTAATGTTATAATAGTACGAGAAATTTTGATAACCATCGTCCGGGCAACTTTCTTGATGTTATAATATGTATATGACAATTTGATATTTTACTCTGCATTGACTTGTGAACCAACATCCACAGGGATATTTTTGATGTGTATATAGAGCTTTCTAAGCCTCTCTAAGTCCTTTTCATTTGCAGTTTGTATATTTGCATGAATATATTTGTGAATGAGGCGAAATGAAAAGCTTAGTTTATATTATTTGTCGAATTATGAAAATCTTATGGTTTTTTTTTTTTTTTTTTTTGGCATTTTGATGATTGTAAAGTTATAATATGTATTGTTGTAACTTTCATGTATTCGGGCTGCATAATTGAAGGTTTATTCATTTGGAAAAATTGACGAAGAACAGGAAAATTGCTGAAAGAATTTTTATTGAATTTTGAAATAAAAATATTGATAAAAATATTTTTATTACTTTTTTGGTAATAAGGAGTAATTATAACAATGGATATTGTTATAGCCACAGAGGTGAAAATGAAATATCAATTAATAATGAATGTGTTTAATTGATAATTGATGACGATCGAATCTGAATTAATTTTAAATAAAAATGAAATATTTTATTATAGTTATTGGTGATCATTATAAATATGGCCTTTATGTGTATCGTTAATACTTGGAATCCATTGTGTACATGATTTTATTGATAATAGAATATATAATTGGCCACAAAAAATACTGGAGATGTCCTATGTCTTGCAGATTGGCAACGGTCTGCCTAAACAATGTTTCTACTACTGGTTTATTCATTACTTTTTGCCGTGACATTTTTTTTATCATTTATTTATGGTTTTGGCTGCTTGAACTTCCATATAATTATGTCAAATTGAAGGTCATGATATTGCTATTTTACCACACGGTCGATCGTTACTGATGAAAGTATAATCCTAAATAATAAATAGAGCGTAAAGTTATTTTTATTTTTTTTTTCAAGAAAAATATTCTACCTCATTTTCCTTCGATATTTTTTTTTTATTTTTTATTTCGTGATTCAATATCAGAGAAAGTTCTCAAAACTGTTATTACATTTTAGCAGAACAAAAAAAAATTTATAGAAAATTTGATCCAAACAATTTCTTTATCAAGTGGGTCAATTTTTTTTCCCTTTCTCATTTTTTCCATTCATTTGCAACAATTAATTGAATTCATCATTTCTTTTTTTTATTCTCTAACTAAAGTAGAATAAAAAACAATGAAGAGATTCTGGCACGCAGAATAACACCATTAATTTCCAAACTTTTAATATATTACAGTTGAAAGATATTTGCGATTATAAGTTAAATTTTGTTCACTTGATTAAAATTTTTTAAATCATTCGACTACTTTCATTATATCATTAAAAATGGCATTTTAACTCTGGCAAGGGAGACAACGCGTGCATCAAGAATTCATGAAAATACAAAACGTAAAAAAAAAAAAATAAATAAATAAAATTGTGATCCATTTCATTCCATCACTTCCCCTGCATTTGCAGGCAGATGCACGTTCCGTGGAACCGGTTGAGCTTTCCGGCAAGCGCAGAAGTCACGCTCGCGAAAATTACGTGACGGCGGTGATGCACGCTTCGAAGCTGCGGATGTTCTCTCCTCTCATTCTCTTCACTCTGTCATTCCCTCCTCTGAAAAAAAAAAAATAAAATACACACACATAGTGGGAACGCGAGAGGTTTACTCTATGCGTTTCGTATTCAGTGACGACATTTGCGAATAAAACATTGAGCGAAATAGGCAGGAAAAAAAAATAAAAATTGTCGGATTCCAATTTCATCTGGGTGTATATGGCATAAAATATTGCAAGAAGATATAATGCACACACAGTGTACACCATAAAGATGCAGGAAAATTTTATATCCATTATATTCACACGTAAAATTGAAACTTTTTTTTTTTTTCTTTAATATCTCACATTAAATTTTATTGAATGAAAAAAAATATAAATATCTATTTATTATTAATACAACACTCTATAACATACACAATAACAATAATCCTTCATATTAAATTTAAAAATAGATTATAATAATATATTACACAAAGTTTTTTATAGTATAGTTTAATATCAAAAGATATTTTTAAAGTAAAAAATTGTTTTCAAGCTTTTATATTTTGTGGCTTCTAAATCTCAAACGCGTCAGTGAATACATATATATACGTTCCATTCTCTCGATCCTCACTGTCTATATATACATTATACATAAACATATATAATCTGCATACGATAAAAAGAATTGAAATAAATATTAAGAAAAAAAAAAAACAGAGCAAAAAAAATAAAAATTCACATTCTTTATTTATTTACAAAACTCTTGAAATGTATTTTATTTCCATGGGATATTTAAATAGCGTTGATTGCCACAATATACATACATATTGAATAGGGTTGCGTGGCTTATCGAGCTGGACCGTGTCCACCTATCGACCGTCTCTTGGTTCCTAGGTACTTGTCTCCTCTTCTCCCCTCATTCACCTCAATCCTATCACCCTTCTCGTATCTTTCAAACGACCTTCTGATGAACGAAAAAAAAAATACATACATACATACATACATACATACATACATATATATATAAATAAAACAAAATAAAAAACTCAATGTTTAAATTTAAAGCATTTGGACACTGTTGCGATATCGCTTTTAATCATGACAATTTTTTAAATACATCAGAGATTAAAATTAACAAAAATAATATATAACTATGAAAATAATTTTAATTAGTTATGAGAATCATTAGATTAATTTGTATAGATTGTCAGTATTTTTTTGACATTTTAATAATCACTTAAATAATTTATTTCAAATTATTATATTAATTATTTAAGATAAAGATTTGGTTTGATATAATAAATTGAATTGCTTTAAATAATTTTTTATTTCAGTGTAAAATGTATAAAAAATCTCAACAAATGAAAGAAAAATTATAATTTGAATATATGTAATTTATTTATAAATGTGAATATTCATCCAGAAGATTTGTATAGTGTTTATGCTGTACACTGAATATTTATAGTCCTGTGCAACTCTTGCACGCTCGACGTACACGCATTAAACATATATAAATACATATATATATTACTGTCTACATAACATATATTTATTATACACTTTTTTATTTTTCAAATGAATATATTTACTTGCAATTATTTCCCTTTTATTTTTTTTCATTTCGTTCTTTTGATCGGTCTTTTCAACTAATTCGTCTGAGTGTCATTATAAAATAAAATTATATATCCAATCAGTATTGAAAGCCGTTAAAATAGATTGAAAAAAAGTATATTACATTTGTAAATACTGACATCATGATATGTGCGTTATATATTACATACCTGAACTAAATAATGAAATAAATAAAAAAAAAGAATATAAAAAAGAAAAAATATATTGAAAAAAAAAAATTTTTTTCGCGTGAATATATGCTTACAGACGCCGGTGGAAAGATGAAATAAAAAATCGAGTGATATCTCCGGGTCGTGTAATCGTGTGTATTCCATTGGGGAGGAGGTTGCGAGAGAGTTGATAGTGCGGAAGAGCGATGAGATGGTGTTTGTTTGCCTGTACGTGTAGGTATGGAGCCAGTGGATCGAAGAAAAAAAATATAAAATGAATGGAAATATCGAGGGAAAGCGAACGACCATGTGCAGTTTACCTATAACCCATAAATCGACCCCACTTTTCTATTAAGAGACGCACGATTGACTTGCGTCATTCCCACGGCTTCCTTTTTCCTTTACACCATACATATTATTTTTTATTTTTTATTTATTCCCATTATTTCACTTCGAGGCGAATTTCCTCTCATCGATGTTTTCTTCACTTCTATTGTGTATTTTTTATCTCAATATTTTAATTCTACAGATCATTTGCTGTTCTCCCTCGTCAAGTATAATAAATAATTTCTATTTATTCATTTATTTATTTATTTATTCATTTACTTGTTCAAAGACTAATGATAAATACAATGAAAGAATTAATATTGATGTATATTATTAAAGAAAATATTTTTGTGAAATTGATATCATAAAAGGCATAAAATATAAACAATAAACATTTTAAGGGATTGTACAGAGTTACAAAAATATTTAAACAAATATTTTTTCCTATATTTTTGTTCCTGTTATTTATTTATTATTTCGCTGTTATTATTTTTATTTTTATTATATCTGAAACAAGATACGCGCCTGTTGAGTACATCACATTTGCAACTGATGGGCTTTCACTGATGCTTTTAAAGCACATCACCATCAGCCGTATTCATTAGGTATATAAAAGATTGTTAAAAAAAAAAAAATAAAAAAAAAAGTCATCAATTTTTGCAAAGCCACAAAATTCTTTGGTTAATAAAACATTAACATAGATAAACGTTTTCTTGAACAAATATAACGAACTTTCAGTCAACACCAACTAAATGACATAAACCAACAAAAAAATATGGATAAAATAAAATAAACTTTAATTAAAAATTCACTGAATTAATTTAATTAAATCAAAATTAAATATAAATAATAATAATTCATATTTATTTATATTCAAATTACAATTCAAAATTAAAATCAGTATTTGGTAGGTACATCAACAAAATATTCAACAATAGTTATTAAATATTTATTAGCGACCATTGAAATAAGAATTTAATTAAAACTACAAAAAATTTTTTTTTCCTCAATTTATCAATTTCTATATATAATATTTATATCAATATTGAAGCATATTAATATTTGAAGGAACAATACATAGGTGGTGTAGCAGTGACAATCCACCACACGTTAACATAAATATTTATATGTATATATATATATACATGCGTATATAAATATATGTAAACAAATTTTTCATCGTTGAAGCATTGGAGATATTTTGCTGCATTTTCTCTTTTTCTATATACGCACTTGCATGTATTGGACGTGTACATATATGGTGCGTCGCGTCCTTGCATACACGCTCTTGTTGTGCTATTGCTATCTCCACCCTCTCTAGTACAGGGGAGGCTTTACAAATTTTACATAAATATATATGTATTTGTATAATGCATATGAAGATATTTGTAAACAAAGAAATGTCCGGGACAGTCAACAGAGCCATGCCATTGGAATATATGTATATTTCGTGCATGTACCTGTAAATGAAATACCTAACATGCCCGGAAAATGCACGATAATTTTTTTAATTTCGTCATAAAATTAGAAAATGATTTTTTTTTTTTTTTTTTTTGGTTTATTTTATGGGATAAATAAAGAATGAGAAAATGAATATTTTTTATTTGAAAAATTGTTCTTGATGTTTTCCATTTGTTAATTAATAATATTATTAATTTTATTTGTTGCTGTAGATAATATCAATAAATAAATTGTATTTTTACATAATTATTTCCAGCTACGAATATTAAATTATAATTAATTAACTACAAATAATTGTCTCATTAACAATATAATAATTAAAGACTCATCATCATTATTGACGTAATATATTGTAATTATTTATAAGTCATATTGTTATTTAATAAATTGTACTTTCATTTTAATGAAAAAATTCTGTGCAGCTTCTTTTCCTAGATTTTTCGGATTCACAAATAAAAAATAAAAAATAAAAACATTATTTTATGTTCAACATCGAACTCTCTCTCTCTCGCGAGTATCCCCTTGTGAATTACCCTGAAATAACCAGAATATAAACATGAGATGCATACATATATATATAGAGATCCACAAAGGGTGGGACAATGTGGAATATTTATATTTGCATATTTTAAACAACAAAATTTTCCTTATTATACATAACGACGCATAATATCCACCGGATACTACCAAAAAATCATCATTAATAAATACTCTAATATTTAATGACAAAATCTGCACTAAAAATTAATTCAAACCCATACAAATTTCTCTATCCACAAACAATTTCATATTTTATTTTTAAACAAATTTATCTATAAAAAAAAAAAAAAATTCAAAGTGTCCAAAATAAACCATCAAAAATTTACAAAAAGGTTTTATATTACCTCAATCTCTAATACGTATCATATATTTCCTACATATGTACTAATGTACCTATATACTCGCCTTTGGCTATTAGATACTTTGCAGCAGTAGATAGACTCAGTATAGGGTCGGACAAATATAAATATATACATTATACCAATGTTAATGCGCCCGGGGCCTCGTATGAAAAGTCCTCTTAAAATACACCCCTGGGAAAGAGGGTGTATGCGCAAAAGAGTCTCGAAATGAGCGAAAAAAAAAAGAACAAAAAACCGTCTCACGTACTACGTCGCGCAGCGTTGAGAGAAGAAGGAGCGACGCTGTATCGAATGAGGTGGGGTAGATGAGGGTTGTAGAGAGAATGCACGATGAGCGCGGCGAAAAACCATTACACATACACACTCACGGATAATACATAGCGTAAACTGTAGATATAAATGAAATGTAAAAGAGGTGAGGGTGTAGATTGGTAAATGGAGAGGGAAAGGAATGAAGGAGTGTGTGGGGATGAGAGATAGAGGGTGTGTTTGAGTAAGAGAGAAAGAGGTAGTATGAAAAGTGGAGGTAAAAATGCGCCTGGCAACGGCGGAGAAAAAGACGCAGGTGCGGGAGGAAAGGTTGCCGCCCCCGCGATGAATTTCCATTGCCGCCATTGCATACGTGGGCGTGGCTGCGCAGACGCTGAAAAAGAAAAATTATTAGAATGTGAGTTTATATGTAGATGTGTATTTTTATATTTTTGTAGGTTTGTGTATTTATAAATATATAGGCGCGTGTAGAAATAAGAGAAGTGATAGGGGAGGAAATGCTTGAAATACAAACGGAGAAATATATTTAGGAGAAAAAAGAAAGGGAAAGAGACGTAAAATTGGTTAGAAAAAAAATGAAAAATAAATAAAAGACATTTGAAAAAGTTCAATGGGAAAAAAAGGAAAAATAAATTAAACATGAGCGGATGAAACGAATGATCCCGGAAGCGTCACGTTGGACACAGTACTGACGACGACGATGTTGTGGGGTATAATATGATGAAACAAGTTTGTGCGTGTTTATCATCACTTGTAAAAAAATTTATTTCGATACTTGAAAGAATTTATTTATAGAAAAAAAATTCTTCTATCATTTCTTATTTTGATTTCAATTTTTATGCATGGAAAATTTGAATTTATTCATGTTGCACTTGTATATGTATGTATGTGTTATGGAATATATGCAGAGTTTTAGTGTAAAAATGTTACAAGGGATAAGTATGATGAGAGAGGAATTTATTCGGCGCAGAACGAATGACAAGAGGGAATACATTTAAAAAAATTATTTTTCAACATTTCTCTATGAGCATTTCTTTATTTTATTTTATTTTATTTTATTTTATTTATTTATTTATTTTTTCCCCATGGCATTCTCCCTAACATAAAATATTCAACCCTTTAATTTTGTCGACGTATGATAATTCATAGTAATATTTTAGTTGAGCCATTGCATGAGAGAACGTTGAAATAATGAAAGTGTAGTGTAGTCAGATAGACAAGAACTAAGCATTGCTCATAGCGAATTTTATTGCAAAAAAAAATTTCTCTCGCAATTTACTTTTATTTATTTATTTATTTTTATTTTTTTTTTTTCATTTTATTCCATGTGCCTTTGTCCAACTTCTTCACTCTCCACTCAGCATTTTCTATATATATTTGTGTAGGAATTTTTTGGAAAACTCACATCAAAGCCCACATATTCTGACAACTCCTTTCACACGTTCACATTGGCGACGAATAAAATATACATACACATATTTCCTGTAATTTAACAGAAAAGTCTAGAATTCATATAAAAATATACATACATCAGACAGCATCATACACTTTTCATATCCTAATTATACCCCAGACAATAATGTCAAATTAATTACACAAAGCAGAAAAAAAAAAAAAAAAATTACAACTAAATAAACTTTTATTCAAAAAATTTTCTCCATTATCATCATTAAATTTACCAACTACAAATACTCAATATTATCCATCAACCTAAACATTTTACATACATATACCCAATAGACATTTATAAAAACAATGAAATAAATTATTCAACCATAGAAAAGAAAAAAATGATATTAAAAATAAATAAAATGTACAAATTTAAATAATATATTAAAAATGCTTCAAATATTTTACATCAATCCAAAAATAATCCTGTGCCCACGCATCAAGCTTTACATGCTTGAAAACAAATGGTGTAAGCTACCACACATACACAATACATTATCACACATATAAACATACATATTCACGTTGCTATTACCTTCTACATATATTTATCTCTTAGTCCCTCCTCATGTGGTGACCAACCACCTCATTCCTCCTGTAATGTGCGACGCATGAGGGTTGGCTGAATACGCGCGCACTATTCGTAACTTGCGTCCCTCTGGTCAGTGAAACAGAAACGTTTTTGCCCAGTGGCAATTTTTTAAAATTAAGGCCGTTAAACCTAATCTGCGCACGCGAGCACAGAGGGAGTCTACAAACGATAGGCATAAAAACTCACACCAATCGTCTATGTAGATGTATCTATGTACATATTATACATACATACATACATACCTTGCTTCTCTTCCTATGTATACTTGCTCCCTCGTTAAATCGGTTTTTCCACCTCGCGCTATTCACCCAAAATGCTTCTAATATCTAACTTTACAGCGTTTTTTTATTTTTTTTTTATTTTTTTTTTTAATCTCTAACAAGTTTTCCAACATTTTTGGGGGTATATATATCTATGTACTTATATGTATTTATATGTATGTATATGTATGTGACAGACGATATTGTTGAGGCAAAGAGCTAAGATATGTAATTAATTGTACAGTTAATTATTTTATTGTGTGGAGATTTATGTTATGTGTAAATACACATTTGCATATGGAGTAAAATTATTTTAATAATTTTTCGTACTTTGAAATAATTATTCAGCTGTGTGAGATGATTTATATGTATACATGTGTGTGGGTATTAATGTGTGTATGGAAAGTTGGGAGTTTTATTAGTGATGAAAAGCGGGAAAGTAAATTAATGTCAATTGGAAAATTTTTTGTTTTTTTTTTTATTATTCATGTAATGAGTGTTTAATTTATTTATTTATTTATTTTCTCTCTTTTTTTTTTGTTTTTTAATTGGAAGAAGGGAATTATTTTATTTCTATGGCAATCATTTTTTTTTTTTTAAAGAATGAAAACAATATTTGATGGAATTGTGAAATTGTTGAATGAATTTTTATGTTGGTATAATTTACGGGATATGTTTATATATTTTTAAGAAATCAAGTGTTGTGACTGTGATAATTTTTATTGATGAGACGTATAGAGACATTGAAAGGTTTGTATACAAATAATTACTTTGGAATAAATAAATTGAATGAATAAATAAATAAAAAATAAATCAAAAAGTTCATATCAAGTGATTTTTCGTTTCGTTTATTAAATTTCTATACAATATACCCATTATAAAATTGCAGCATTCAATCAAATTTTCTCTTCAGAATATATAATATATTCACGTTCTTTGATTAATTTATAATATCGCTACTTAAACGTAGTATAACATTAAAAAAAAAAATAAAATAAATAAATGTAACGAATTGAAAATGAAAAATAAAATACTATCAATAGATAATTGAATTAATAATAAATATAAATATAACTATAAATATAAATATAATATAATAAAAATGAATAAATAAACATAGCAAATTCACTATAAAAAATAAAAATCTATCAATGGATAATCGAACTAATAATAAACATAAATATAAATAAATAATAAATATGAATAGCAATTAATTGATAATAAGAACATTTTTTTCAACCCAGTATTGAATTATTCTTAAATAATTCGGTCTGGTATGTGCAAGTGAACTCTCTGAAAATGAAATGAAAAAAAAAATAAGAAAAAAAAAAAGAAATGACTTACAGCGCTGCCTTGTGGCAGATTATTTGCGCGAATTATTTCAAACACGTTTTGTAGACTGCAGAGTCTTCTATATGGTCGACAATGCAGGCAACGTCCAAAGTATACGCACCCCCTTTGAGACTGACTAGTTACCGACAACGCGAGCGAACTCGTTTGTCTCACCCTCTCTCTCTCTCTCTCTCTCTCTCGTTTCGTAGCCATCTTGGAAAAATGAATGCCTGGAGTTCTAGAGTGTACATATATAGGAAAAACAAAATGAAGGCGCTTGCGCCACACATCGTGAGCATTATTATTGAGCGAGTTACCCTGGCGGCGCCTTTTTACATTTTGCTACCCTCAATCGTTGCGCGCGCACATGATATAACGGCTTCTCTTTATTTCTCACCTTTTCTACCCTTTGCTACTACCACCTTATTCATATACACATGAATTCTTTCAACTCTACGTCGCTTGATGTCTCTACCGAACCAGTCGGCGCTTTTTATTTTGCATTATCACACTTTATATCTGGATTTTAATTAGCATAAAAAATTATAAAAAGAAAAACCACTTGATTGAGCATCGATAATATTTGATATTATTTATCTAATATACATATTGATTATAAATTATATAAATAAAAAATGATTTAATAGTAATATGCCACGATTAATTATAAAGAATTTATCAAACTAAATTATCAATTTTATAAATACAGAAAATAATAAATATATTCGTATATTTTTATTTTTAATGTTTCTATAAATTGTTAAGACTAAATAAATTATCTAGATTATGGAAGACAGTAAGTTTAAGTTAATAATAATTGTTTAAAATATATATTTAATTTGATGCAATGAATTTTATTCTTTAGTTTGCAAAGCTGGAAATGAATTTTTTTTTAAATCAAAAATAACCGGTTTTCGGTCTTTGATACGAATTAAATTTAAGAAGCAGTTGTATTTCCCCGTCAATCACAACACCACGGAGAATATAAATAAGCTCATACAGATTTACATCCATAAATTAAATTATCAATAATCCGATAACTAAATTAATAATCCTGTAATAAAATAAAATCTGACACAAGAGATAAACTAAATCTCGTTAACATAATTACATTACTGTAAACAATAATTTTCTGATTTTTACAATATCTCCAAGCGTAAAATATAATCAAATTATACTCCAAAACTTTAACCATAATAAAATCAAAATATACCAAAAATAATAATTAATATATAATCAACAATAATTAATCAATATTACTGAATTATTATTCACTGATAACTGGCTCTATTTTTATTCATTCATTATTTTTATTATTCATATTAATTTAACAATTTGCCTTTCAAGTCAAAATTTTATATTCTCATTGCGCATTTTTCGATGGCGCATTTATTAAGGGTTGGTATACGTACAATACACCCCACCCGTAATAATATATCGTGCGCTTGCATCCAACGTCGATGAGATTGTGAGAGAATGTGTTATAATGTTGTCCCCTCCACGTTTATTCCTTCAGTTATCCCCACTTACTATATGTTCACTTTTGCATTCTAACCCTTTCATAGAAAATACGTATATGAATAGAGGAGGGGGGTTGTGCATGGCGATTAGACAGGAACATAGGGGAGGTTAGATGAGAATTTAGATAAGTGTCTAGATGAAATTCAGAGTGAGTCAACCCCACCAGATAACTCTTCTCTCCTTCTCTTTCTATCCCTTCTTCTCTACCCCTCTTGATATTCTTATACATACGTACATACTCTCACATATACAAACATGTATATACGATGTGCACTGCCATTATTCTCTCGATGTCATAAGCGTATATGTATGTGTACATACATACATACATACATGGCGTTTGACGTTTAATATCTTACTTTTTGTTATTCGTGTAATAAAATTCTAGAAAGTAAATTAATATAAAATGAACGGGAAATATTTTATATATTTTTATTTTTAATTATTCTGTTTTTTTTTTTTTTTCAATTTTTTTTCTTTAATATTCAACACTGTTATTTTATACATATATTAAATTGACAGCATGATTAATATTTTTCTTTTTTCATGTTTCAGTTGGAGTAAAAAAATAACTATATACATGTGAAAATATAGTGGGAATGAATAATTGTTTGAATTTTAAATACACTAGTGGAAAAAATTGGAGGGTTGAAAAATTTTCCGAAATTTTTTCGTGTTTTTTGACAGGTTGTAACTCAGTGAAAAATGGTTGTATCGAGTTTTTAAAAAAAAGAAATTGAAGCTGATTAAACAAACTATCTAATCCAAATGATGGCTGAGCTAAAAAAAAATTTTCCAAGTTCGTGGACTCGAAAATAAAAGAGAGAAAATTTGCGAATTTTTTTTTTCGTTATATTTCTTAGAATTACGTAATAACCGTGGCTTCTTGAATTATTTGGCTCCAAGACCTGGAAACTAGGGTCTCAGAGATATACAGCCTGTTGAAAAACAGGGAAAAATTTCGGAAAATTTTTTGACCCATTAATTTTTTTCACAAGTGTCGACTGAAAAATAACTTTGAAATATAATTTTTTTTATGTTTCATTTCTTTATATTTCTTGTTTTTTTTTTTTTGTGCAGTCATCTTTTTGTTTTTGACTATGTGCGTTGCACTTTTTGCAATATATTTTTTGTTTATTTTAGCAAGTGTAGCTAGAACGCGTTCGTCCACGTATCCGTGTTCATCGCGCATTATTTAATGGACGGTTTTTCCCTTTGTTCGGTTAGACTCATTAACCAGAGCTCCCGATTGTACTTTGGGTCGGCTTCTACAACAGTGCACCCACCAACGTTGTACAGGATTTTGCACCGTAACGTCGCTGCATAATGAACAGGACACCCATTGGGTTTGCCACCATGGCCACACACACACACACACATTATATGTATACATAACGTTATCCTTTTCCTTTTTCTGTATTATCCACATGGTCCCATCAGCCTATTGCATCCACCTTTTGCACGGTGTTTTCTCGTCAACCTATTATATCTCACCGTTCATGTTACGACGCGTTGTGTAACCCTGCTCATTCATATGCGAACCAAAATTAAAGGAAAAAAAAAAAAAAAGAGAAAAACCTATAAATAAATAAATGAATAAATAAATACTGTAGAAAAAGAAAAAATCAGAAAACAAATTACAACTTTACTAAAAATTTTTTTATTTTTTGTTTAATATTGATATTCATTCCAGCAATTTTTTCATATTATTTATTATTGATATATTGGATTAAGTTTAATATTTATTCTTGGATTATTCATAATGATTGATGGATTAATGAAAAAGAAAAATAAAATGAATAATGAATATATAATAAAAATTCAACGTTTGAAACATTTCATACTATGGTGAGGGCTTGACAGAGTGCTGCCCTCTATACATGAATGAAAATTAGAGAGTGACTGTCCAAAGTTCTCTGTTTCACTATATTTCTATCTGTATATCTCTCTTTCTTTTGGCATTCTCTCTGTGCTTGCACGTTTGCATTTTCCCATTCGTTATTTTACTGCGTGTCAAATATACATAATATAAAAGACAGTCTAAATAATAAATCGAAATAAAGCTCAAAATTTATCTAATTTTTCTTTTATTCATCATAATTAATAATCACTCGAGTAATTTATTCTAAAAAATAAATGATTCATATAAAATTATCGATTATTTCAACATCACATTAAAATTATTTCATATTAATTACATCAATCGAATTATATTCTCACAAAGAATATCGATACATTGACTAAACTTTACTCTTCAAATATTCAATTACCCATATAATATTATCAATTTTTATCATGGTAAACTAATAAAATTAATCCACGCAACAGCAAACTATAAATTGGATTAATCACAAATTAATATGTCAAAGCTCTGAAATATTCACTGCTTCAAAACATCTTCAATTACACCTACTCATTCTACATTATAATAAAAAATTAAATTATCAAAAAAAGAAAAAAAAAAAAAAAAGAGAGATCATCTTTGTTTTATTTCTCATTTCGTGCACTTTCATACAAGCCTGTACTTGTAAACATATATCTGCAGGCATAGACATGTTCTACCATGTCCATCTCTCCCTTTCTAAAAGCAGCATTAGACACGTTGTATCAAGAGTAGTAGTCGTAAAAGCGAGTATTAGATACCATATACCCGCAGCTCATTTGCCAACTCTGGAAAATTTACCAAATTTAAATGCAAAATCGGCCTCGCCCGTTGTGACCGTCGTATATACAAATATTGTAAACACATATACATACACAAGCCTACATAGAAGATTGAACTGCTATGAGTTGAGCGAGTGGAAGAGAAATAGAGTGGCGGACAGACACAGAGGATAAAAGAGGTACTGCAGCTACGTATATAATGTACATATGTATATGCGAATGCGTGTGGAAGTATACGAGCGAGCTGTAAAATAAAGGAGAAATGGTACGGATGGGATCGGCCAAGCGCGGCGCGGGACACTCGGTGCGGGCGGCAAACGAAACGCAGTGAGTGTAGAGTAGAGAGGCAAGCGTGGAAACGAGAGGGTTGCATGAGGAAACTCGAATGGTCGCAACGAACGCGCGCTGTGCAGCAGCAATAGTAGTATAGTTGCATGGTTGTCAGCCACAGCGTGCGATTGGTTCGGCTATACTGCGAGTGAGGCTGAACTCTATATGTATATCTAACTCCCTCTCGTTATTCTTTCTCACTCTATCACGTATATATGTATGTATGTATGTATATTTATACATATATATTCACCTTTACCTTTATCCCTCTTGCATTTGCCCCTGCAATTCTATTCCACGTCTACTTCTCCACTCGCTGAACTACGCGATCCCTTCACGTCTCGTTTTCCCCTTTCACAATTTTGTATATTTATCTCTGTTGTTCGTTCGCTTTTCTCATTCTCTCTTTACCTCATTTGCGTGCATCACTTGCATGCATTTGCGTTGCATCTCTCTCATTCTTTATATCGCACTTTGTTGCTTATCGCACTCACTCTTCGCCAACTTCTCGTATGCTGTGGAAATTGGAAACCATATCCCCCTTCATACCTTCATTCCCCTTTTCACCTAACCGCCATCTATCTACTAACTACATATAAACTCTGTTTTGTTTTCTTTTTTTATTCGTACTTTGTACACGTCAAAGGTTCGAAGATCGTCCGATATTATTTGGAGCTCAGTAATACTGTATTTTAATTAGCAAGTATAAATATACATACATATGTAAAAGAATTAAATGAATGAAAAGAGTAAGAGAAAATTTATATGATATTTTTTATTAATTTGTATTTATGGATTTTTATTGGATTAATTAATTATATCTACATGTGCAGGTGAATTTATTTATATCTGTTACATATAGTTAGCAAGAATATTCATACATACATACATACATAAATACATATATAAAAAAATTATATGAATGAAAAAAATAAGAGAAAATTTCTATATTTTTTATTAATTTGTAATTATGGATTTTTATTAGATTAATTAATTATATCTACGTGCGCAGGTGAATTTGTGTAAACCTGCTACCCGTAATTAGCAAGCATATTCATACATATATACATAAATACATATATAAAAAAATTATATGAATGAAAAGTATAAGAGAAAATTTCTATGATTTTTTTTTCGTTAATTTGTATTTACAGATTCTCATTGAATTATTTATTTATATTTACATGCGCAGGTGAATTTGTTTATATTTCCTATCTATGATTAGCAAGCATATTCATACATATATACATACATACATATATAAAAAAATTACATGAATGAAAAAAATAAGAGAAAATTTCTATGATATTTTTGATTAATTTTTTATTTACAAATTCTTATTGAATTAATTAATTATATTTGCATGCGCAGGTGAATTTGTTTATACCTGTAGAATTTAAATAACATCTGACTCTTCACGTGTAGTTTTATTCATCGAACAACTATTCGAATATATGTATATATGTGTACACAATTATTATTCGCAATGCACTTCGCGCCATTTCATTGTTAATCGATGTCGTTTATTATTCATCGTTCATCGATGCTGCATAGCTGCTGGGTTACATGACCAAATGTTGGGAGTGAAGGGGCAGAATATGAGGAGAAGGGTGGGTCCATCGAATGTCGCATTACAACACGCGAAACTTCAACTACACTGTATATATAGAGACAAATCGTATGTGTTTGATGCACAGACGCATGGGGGGGTTTTGTATATGTTAAAGGTGAAATAATGTTTTCCGCGTTGTATTAACAATATATGTATATCTATAGATATGTGTAGGTGTTTGTTAACGTGTACTTTCCCGACAAACACAATGAGCCACCTCAAATCGCACCTATGTATATTGGCGAGTGCATGTACAATGAGTGTTGGCCAACGACGTGAGCTTGTTCACATTCATTTCATATTCTCTTTTACATTATTTTTATTATTATATTTCCTACATTATTTTCTTCCTTTTGTCTTATTTATTATAAATTGATATTAGATGTTGTGAATATCGTCGTACAAACGAATATACAATGAGAAAAATAATTATTTTTAATAAAATAAAAAAAGAAATATTTTTTTAATCGAACAAATTTTTCTGATAAATATTTATTGTTTTTTTTTTTATTGTGTATTTATTACAATAATGAGCTCGAGTCCAGAGAATTATTTAATAAATATTTAAATGAAGAATAAATTTTATTCTGATGATAAATTTTAATATTTCTACATTGAGAAAAAAAAATTATTCATAGCTAAACAAATTGACATTTAATATTTTATATAAATATTCGTTATACTATATTAATTTTTAATATAATATATTAGTTACAAAATTTATTTTTTTTCCCATTGGAAATAATTTATTTCCTTTCGAGGAATATTGAAATGAAAATAAATTGATTTAGATAAACAAAGTTAAATAATATATTCTTATTTTTTTATTATTCTATTTTCATTCCATTAGAAATATATTCTTGCATGTTTAAATGTGAGCAGAGTATGACCTTATGATAAGGGTGAGCTGAGAATGGACGGCGAGGGTTGAACCCGGACTGTCTGCATGTAGTTTCGTGATAGAGGGGTAGATATATATGGGGAGTTGTGCGGGGGTTGCCATTTATTTTCTAACCCTCTTGGGGAAATAGTGGGAGAGACGCTATGCGGGCATCATTAACGCCAACCTTAACCATTCTCCTCATCCTTGTCCCTTCTACTTTCTCTCCACCGCCCCATGTGTGTCTTATGGCTACGTGACTCCCAGGAGCGGTCTTTTCTCTTGGCTTTATTAACCATTCGCGGCGAGACCGCGCCTCTGTGGCGTCCAATAACCGCAACGCTGCGGAAATCGTTCGTTTTTATAGTTATTCAGTGCACTTAATGCGACAATAGACTAGGTATTTCATAGATCAATGATAAAACTACATTGAAAGCAGCAAAGAAAAGAACAAAAAAATATATAAAAATGGATAATAAATTCTGGGAAAATAAAATAACTATACATCAAGTTCAATTTTATTTCATGATTCCTCATATCAAATTTGAATAAATAAAATCTCAACAATTCCAAATGGTTCAAATGATTTTTTAATACAATTATTTATACACTGCAAATAAAATCCGTTGTGAATTTATAATCACCTAAAAAAAAACATTAATTCTATACTACGAATGTACAATTTTTATTTCCAGCATAAATATAAACGATCCTGAAGAGACGGTTAGCATCACACAATGGTATGAAAAGACAAGAAGATGAAATAAAAGTGGTTTGATATCTAACGAGTCTACATAAACCAGTTTTCTTTTATTTATTTCATCTCTTCGTTGAAAGAACTTGTCTGGACCACCTATAGAGAATGATGCTTCTTATAATGTTGCATCCGCGAAATGTAAATTTCATATTTGTATGATATATTCCCCCCCTGGTAACGCATTTAATCCAGTTTTCGGAAGGACCAGATCGACCGGTGGGGGGCCCAACAAACAGACCCCACCTGGACTCTCGCTGGACCCCCAGCCGTCGTTCAACTTTTTCTCTCCTTTCGTTACTTTTTTTTTACCTCTCCATTCTCACTCCAATGTCCCTTTGATATTCAGATACATATGTATACCACTTATACACATATATTTCACGTAGGTTAGATGGTTTACTCCGGCTATTTGACTTGTCAGTTATCTCGAGAACGTTTAACGTGAAACAGTACTATTTTATATTTATTAATTCATTTAAAAATAAAAAATAAATAAATACTAATCAATAATGCTATTAATATTATATTTATTTTTGTTGTTGCAGTATTTTATGAAGCATAATGTGAGTATGTACACTCAAGTTATAATTATAATATTAATATTGTGGGTGATAGAGTATGAATAATGGCGCTAAATTGAATTGATAATAAATCGTTGAATCGGAAGATAATTCCATTGGCTTCATGGACAATATATATATATACAAATGTATACTCGGATATATAAATGAGAATTGAATACGATTGTGAATGAAGAGGTGAAGAAAAATAATGTGAAGAAAATGAAAATAAAAGAGGATGAGAGAATGAGAATATGTATGTATAAAAAAGAAAGAAAAGAAAATAAATAAAATAAAATGTTGAGAGGGATAGTTAAAGAGGATTGAACATAGGGAAAATGTATATTTATATGTATATAGTTTAAAGCGATTTAGAGGAATAACGTATGTATACATACGTGTTACAATTGTTTTTTTTTTTATTTATGTATGTGTACGATGAGTGATTTTTCTTTTCAAATGTGCTATTTTGAAATGTGTATTTGTGTATTGTAGAGTATGTTTGTAACAAGAATAATGTGCAGATAACGAAAATAATAAAATAAAAGTGAAATTAAATGAATGAAATAAAACAAAACGAAGAAATTGAGAGATTCGATAAACCTCGGAAACGCCTACGAGAATTCAACGCGGATGCTCTCGGGCGATTTTCTCGTCGGTTTCCATTACTTCTATAACTCACACGGTCGAGTGTCATCCATATAGATATATCTCGTATTTCACTCATTCACTTTGTCGATTAATGTCGCTGGCGAAAGCGGGTAGAGTGGTCGATTGATAAAAAAAAAAAAAAAGAGAGAGAAATGAACAGCAAAAATATAAAAAAAAAATAAAAGTTAGTATATTAAAAATTAAAAACATCGCTCGGACACATCGATATCATTTTAGATATTAATCCTATCAATAATTAATAAAATAAATAAATACTACATGCGTTAATAGCACATGATAAAAAGTCAAATGTAAAAAAAAAAAAAAAAAATTAAACGGATAAATTGTTTTTCGTCTGAAATATCAATTAAAAAGAAATTAGTTTTCAATTAAAATAATTATCGTATTTTTTTTTATAAATTATTTTTTAAAATAAAACAAAACGTGACATGGATCGCTCAAACATATTTACTCACTCGTGAATATTTATCCTGGTTTCTATAAACGTTTACATACATGTATATATCGTTTTGTATGAGAGATAAAGTAACCGAGTGAAAGAAGTAAAAAAAAAAAATGAAAATAAAATAAAATAAAAAGAAAAACGAAAGGCAAGTGAGAAGAGTGTAAATAAAAGTAAGTGAGAGTGAGAAAAAAGGATCAGGCAGTTAAAACAAATGGGTGGCTAGCGTCAGCCTTAAATTAGCGCGGGAAAGGGTGGTTTTCATTTCCACCCTTAAATTAGGACTAAGCTTCTCATGCTACCAAGTTTCACGGTTTGATCGGATGAGTTACCGCGGCTAAAAGTTACGCCGACGCTGATTAACGTCAGACCTTCTTTCGCTTCGCACTCCAGCCATACAACCTCTTATCCATCTTTTAAACGGAACAATTATAAATAAATAAAATTTAATTAATGCTAATTATCAATCACGACAATATATATTCTACAGTCAATGAAGCATTTATTATTTATCGTTTATCAAATAAGTTAGTTGGGAAAAATGCAAACAAAAAAAAAAGGCCAAGTTTAATTATGAATTCTTCACGAATAATGAAATTTCCTATTGGTAAAACTATTTAAGGAAGGATATGATTATCGTTAATGGAAATTTAGTCAGTGATGCATTATTCGGTCGTGACCCAACGTAACGGCCAATCAGGATTCACACGGAGAAGCGTCGGATCAGTTTGGAACACAGGCAAAATCGCTTTTAATCCAATAAAGGTCCTTAATAATCCAATAACCCATGACGTAGGAGTAAAACGAGAGAAATGGAGTTTCACATCGTGAGTTAATGTTCTAAGCAAAAGATGGACATGTATGTATAGAAAATAGATGAGATGAGGAGGAACTATATGCATATAATATATAAACTTTAATGTAGATATATATCTGTAGAAGGGTGGGTGGAATTGGATGTGAGGAGGGTAGATGATGAGTTGTGGAGAAAGATAGTTTGATAGGATGAGAGAAGCTTCTAGAACTATAGTCGACAAGCATAGAAAATCTCCCTACCTCGCTGTCTGTCGTTCGTTTTCGCGGCCATGTTGCCAGAATTGCCACTACCTACCACCCTCTTTTGCCTCTCTTAATACCTCCCGCCTAGTCATCTAGTTTTGCCAAGGGGGGTCCGTTATGTAAATGCCAACCAACCCCCAGCAACGTCTCCCGCTCTTGTTCTCTCTCTTGCTTTCTCTTCTACGCTAAAACCTTCCCCTTTTATATATGTATAGTAGCTACAGACTCGAGGGCTCTCCCTTCAACTCTCGGGCCGCCACCCTCTCGCGAACTACCACCAACTAGCAACCCCTAAATCTAAGTCCAACGAACCAGTACAGTCGTAATAGAAAATTTCTCTAATACATTTAATATTATTTATTACTTCATTAATATTGTTGATAAATATTTATTGATGATGATTTTAGTAATTTTATATTGTTTTGTGGAGTATTTATTGATATTTTTATTTTTTCATGATTTTTTTTTTAATGTTTTCATTCAATATCTCAAATTTTTAATGAAACAACAAAAAAATAGTAATTATTATCATCAATATCTTTTTTTTATTCTTTCATTTTTTATTATACTACACACTGTTAACATGAGTTACCTCATGAATAATTAATGACAGAATTAAATATTAAATGAACGAAAATTAATATATGCTTATGAGATATCAAATGTGAAATTTGATAATTAAGATGGTTTTAATATATTCAAAAGTCGTCCCCTTGTATCTAAATCCTTTTTCTACATAATTTATAATTGAATTGCTCAACAATTAACTCATAAAAAAGAAAAATGAATAAAAATAAAAAAAGAATTTCATATAGTTAACACATATTTAATACTAATATTTACATATCGATTATAAAAAATTCATATTAATATTTTCATAAACTAAAAAAAAAAAAAAAAAATAATAACAAATCTTCATTCAGAATCTATATTCCTACATTATCCAAATATATAAGCGCCATTTCCCCCACGATATGTTCTAAGCATGCTAAATAATGGCAAAGAGAAATCCAACATGGGAGAGGGTATAGAGGGTTGGTATGGGTGACGGCCGCGATAGGCGAGCCGGCGAAGGATGAAAGAGGGTGTACGGTGGGCGGTGGTGGATAGTGAATAATGGTATGGGGTGGCTGAAAACTCGCCCCTATATACAACGAATATATGAGGTCGTCTCTTGTTTCCTTATACACATGAATATATCCATATATACTTGTACGTATCTGTATGTTCGTACATATATGTGGTGAAACTTCCTTGCGAGTTTCATGAATACACTTTCATCAAATATATATACATACATACATATATACTTTCAACATATATGTACTAACATATATAACAATTTTAAAGGAATAGGGGTTCGGAAAAGGCATTGAAAGTGTGCAATGGCAAAGGCATTAGTGTTGGTATTAATTTAGGAGCCAAACGCGGACCTTTCTCCCCAATGAGCTAAGAAAAATGCCGGTACATTTTGAGGGTAGACGAGAGAAAGTGAGATAGAGTATAAAAGAGGAAGAATGAGAATGAGAGAATGAGAATTTGGGTCTCCGACGTCGTTAGAATTTAATCTCGTGGGGTTGGTCGCTGGGCGCGCATGTTTGTGAATTGATATGCGTGCCCCAACGAGGGTGGACGTCACACACATTTTGAGACGCCAAGGGATACGTGAGAGGAACGAGGGAATGAGAGAGGTAAAGAGTTTGTAGAGTAGACGTACTATTATATATACCATCTATGTGTATATGAAGACAAAGAGAGGTTGGGTTTTCGCACGTTTCAGCAATGGAGCGAGTGTCGCCACTGCTGATGTATGTATACATACGAAGACTTTACGTTGTGGTGTGGTTTATATATACATGTTGTCATGTGGCTCCAAGCGAATCGAATGGCGAACGCGGGGGCAAAGTGTGGCAAAGGCGAGAAAGATCTCTGTGTGCTTTTGAGGTACATGAATGTGAATTTGTGTATGTGTAGATAGAATGAAAGCAAGGGAAATAGAGAGACTGGTTAGATAGAGTATGTTGCTGGACCGACCCGGCGAAAATGACGATGTGAGGGGGATGTAAGAAAAATTCGAGGGAGACAGACTTCAAGAGGGATAAAGACAAAACACAGTGGGCGGATATATTATATATGTATATGAACTTTTGGTATATGTATATTTTATATGTGTTCATATAAATGTGTGTGTTTGAGGATATATGGAATGGAGGAAGATTTAGGTATGGTGTGTGTGCTTTTGGGTATACGTCAGAGAAATGATGAAGGTAAAGGATGAGAAAAATAGGAATAATGTAAATGGGTTCTTTGGAAAATACTTTTTCGATTTATTTAGAATAATTTTTCTTTCATTTTCGATTGGGATTTTTTTAATATTGAATAAATCTTTCGTTATTTTTTATTTTCTTTTTTCAATTCATTTGTTTAAGAAAAATTTGTTTGATTTATTTATGGCTAATTGTTATATGTATGAAGATATTAGATGAATAATATAATACATAAATAAATAATTAAATTATATTCGGAATTTAATTCAAATTCAAATTTTGAAACGATTTTTATTTGTTTAAAAAAAAAACTTACTATTTGAAACTTTTTGATAAAGTATCTTACATCTTTATGAGGGAAATAAATATTGTTACGATAGTTATAAATGTTGTTATGAAAATTGTTGAATAGCTATAAAAATTTTTACTATTCTTTTAGTTGCAATTATTTATTTTTAAAGAATCAATCAACTATGGAAATAGTTAATTAATGATTTATTTATGTATTTACTCATAAACAAAAGATATAAAAAAGTTTTACTCACAACGAGCTCACTTGTTATTTAAAATTGATTAGTTATTGGATCTCAACTACGCAGCGTTATAAAACTAAAAATAATGTAATATGCCATTATATAATTCTAACATAATTATATAATTAATATACTAAAAAAAAAAAAATAATTAGCGCAACCATAAATCACAAGTTCAATACAAAGATTACTGTATACTCATTTACAATCACAACACACAATAAATGTTTACAGTCATCTACAAAACATAATTAATCAAAAAAATTCCCAATTACTAAATCGCGCAATAATTCACTCAACAATTTTAAAAATAAAAAATCTCCATAATAAAATCCATCAAATGTTTCAAGATTTTCTTCTCAATCATCTTCCTAATTTTATTGCTTCACAAAACATCACACACATAACCAATCTAATATTACAATACATACATAAATAAATCATCTTTGAATTCGAAAATATTTTCTTAAAAAAGAATTATGACAAAGGAATACAAAACAGATTGTGGTTGTTGAATGCAATGTAAACACAATGTTGAGTGTTGAGCATGGATTTAATCGCAATTCGTGTATATGTAAGTAGATATACAATATACATATATGAGTTTGCCACTGTACATAGATCTAACCGAGAAACGCGTTCTAGAGAGATAGTATATACATATGAAAGTTGTCTCTCCGTTAAGCCAGCGTTAAGGGTCGCTATATAATATAGAATATATACACATACATATATGTATATATAATCGTTATGAATATATATATGTACTATACATACATACATACATACATACGCATTATGCACATGTAGATATATATAAAGTTGTGTGGAGAAACGGTTTCCGCGGGTGTGCTGATGCGGGGGAAGAAGAGATGAGCGGTGTATCGGGCATCAGGGGTGGTTGTGCATATAGTCAATGCCCAGGGGCGTTAGAACATGTATATGTGCATGCATATATAGAGGAAGATAGATCGAAAGACCGAGAGAGAGAGAGAGAGAGTATGTGAGAATGGTGAAGGCGGTAGAGAACTAGAGGAGACGCGCGGGAATGGTAAGAGGATATAAGCACGAGGGAGGACCCTGTGTCTGAATGTTAGCAGTCTTACAGATCAATAAAGCTAACCACCCCCCGTCAACCCACCTTCTCTGCCAATCCTCTTTCACCTCAAGAACAACACTATTTTATCAACAACCCCCGAATTGATATGCATTTTCTGTTTAATAATTATATCTATGATATAAAAATAATTTCATTTTTTATTTAATGATAATTTTAATTGTCGTTTTATATTATTTATTTATTTATGTTTTGTATATGATAATTCGCGGTAGATATAAATCAAATGGAAAAGATTTTTATGTTTTGAAGTTGAAATAAAAATTGGTGAAATCTTTAGTTTATTTTCCCGCGCTGAAGAATTTGAAAAGAAAAAAGCGGGAGAAAAGTCAGTAACTCGTCTGTCCGCGTGCGACCTTCATCGTTGAGTTTCAACCCTTTTTTTTTTTTTGTTTTTTTTTTGTTTCATCCTTTTTTTTTATCCTCATTCCATCCACAGATGGCTCTTCCACACTTTCCCTCTTTCTCATTCTCTCTTTCATTCCTCAGTCGCGCTATCTCCATTCCGTCACCGACCAGCATAAATGCAGTGAGTGTGCGCCGCCAACGACCACCATCATATCAACTTTACATGCATAACAATTTTCTATGTACATCCCCCAACGGGGTAGCCTCAACATACATACACAATTTGCAGAAATGAAATTCCACTTGCGATTATTTTCTCAGTTCTTTCTTGAGTTCAATCCCCCCTCAAATGCCTCAAGCACAAAGCGCAAATGTGAGAGCAGGATGCAAAAATGATAAAAGAAAGTATATGTAAAAATAAGGGAATGGTATATAGTGGATAAAGTGAAGTACGATACAGTACAGTACAGTACGTACAATACAGTAGTTGTGCCCATAGACCCTCGAGTATATATATATACATATATACTGGCCGCAATGACCGGTATATAAGACCCCCACCAACAGCCTTCCTTATATTGATCGTCCTCCAGTGCTCCTATCGCTTGCGTCCTTTCTCCTACTTTATATCCTCGCTTAGGTCCAGCTCGTTCTCTGTGCACGGAAAACCACCCCCTTACAAACCACTATACCTACCCATATACACATACACATACACATAACGCACTTACACATATAAATACTGATGATTTTCATATCCTTCCTATCCTTTACTTTCTCGACGCCATTTGCGATTTCTTGCCGTTCTTATATTCATATATGTATATATGTATGTATATATATTTATATAAATGTGTATATATACTAGTGACTTGGTGAACATATTGAGAGAGGCCAAAAACCATTTTCATTCCTCTCATTTTCAGCAATCCTCCTCTACATTTATATATACTTCATAGCACTATCTAACAGACATAAACCCAAGTAGAGCGCAAAGCTCGTGTGTTTCATTGCATTTAGTTTCCTCCCGTGTCGCCCTCTAAAATCTCTATTATAAATACATATCTATATACATGCAGAAGATAAACATATGTGCATAATATTTTTAAAAAAATTTTCTTTTTCATAATAATTCAATAATATTTCTAGATATTCTAACGTTAGTAATAAATTTAATTCATGCACGTTAAATTTTTTATTAATGTAAAAAATTATATTGAATTAGATTTATTTATGGATTATTTATTTATTATTTTATTTATTTATGGGGGAAAGAAATGGCATGTGATGAGAACAGGTGCTGAGCACGTGGTTGAATTGATTTTATTCTATCATCAACTTTTGTTTTCACTCATTTCTGCGACGGCTTGTTTCACTCTCGCGCATTGGTTATCCTTTATATATGTATGTATGTTCTGTATACATAAAATATTCTTTTTTTTTCCTATTTCACTGCATATATACATATATTGAGAATATAGTTATGGTACTGACGCGCTGTTTTTCATTCATATTTTCACGGTTTCTGTGTGGGCGTCAGAGATGGAACGTGTGTGTGTGTATTGCGGCAATGGCAATCGATTTTTGATGGGTTGCTCGTCATAAACCGGCATTCGGCTATCGCGCGGGCAGTATTCGCCCACTTTTCTCACGTTTATAGGGTAGCTTGTGTACATGTGTAGATGTATACATACTCATATACCACTGGTATTGGAAACGTAAATTCTCGTAGGTCGGGGTTAAATTTAATTCTATAACGTTTTTATTTTTTTCATTTTTATTTCGTTTCCGTTTGGACTCTATTTTTTTTTTTTATACCTTACTCATTTTATTTTTTATATTTCATTCATTCAACTTCTTTGTCTTTCACACTGTTTATTTTTTCACTTAATGTAAAAGCATCAGTGGAACTTGCGGTTCTTTCCTCGTTCCATATGCATATACATTATCTTGTCTATCACATTGTGGTTATGCGGTTGTTCAATATGAGTACATATATGAAATTGATATAATGACTGATCGGTATATAGACTTGAAATGGTTATTGCATTATATATATACGTACATATACACAAATATATAACAATCATTCTTCATTTATCCTCATTGATATTGTAATATCACTCTAATTGTTTTATCAATTGTTCAACAAACCCATCATACAAATTTATAATATACTCATAACACTCAGCGCTGATAAACACTTTAAATATTTTCTCTAAACAATTTTCATAATTAAATAACTCTTGAATAATATAACTATTACAAAACAATATTTCCAATCGCATAAATAATATACAAATTCTCATTATTGAATTCAACTATTAAAATAATATTTAATTGTTGAATTATTTATTTTTAGTTTTCTTTATTTCGCATTGTGAATATTAAAACAAATGATAATATTAAATATTTTCAAGGGAAAGTTTGTTTGTTTTTTTTTTTTTTATTTTATTTTAATCCGTGGTGAATGCTATTAGGAATGACTACAGAAAGGTAGAATAGAACTAGTAGTCATTGTCAATTGCTGTTGGCCTCTTAAGGTGGATCGTGTGTCCTCAAACAATCGAGCCCCTTTTTTTCTTTTTTTTTAATTCATCCCCGACCGCTTTCTAATTATGTTTACTGTCCTGAGTGCTACACATCATTCTTTTATATTCAAATGCACACATTTGTATGAATACATATTTTTTTTTTTTTAATTGCTTGTTCATTGAATATTTCTTTTTGATGTTTAAACTATACTGATGCTGTACAATTAAACTTTGGTTAACAGCTGGTATTATGTGATTGAATACAGAGTAATAAATTTTGTATATTGATGTAATTCACATAGAAATGAAGAATAAATTTAACGTGTGTATACGTGGTATATTTTAATTTTATTGGAATACAATATTGAATTCAAAGGAAGCGATGAACGGATGAAAATTCGGATTAATAATGCACGATTATAATTGATGTGTACTATTTAACGATATATGACTCAACCATCCATCAAATTGAATATAATTTGTTTTGCTCAAGGGTGTAAATATGTAAATGTGTGTGCATATGAGAGTGTACATGTGCGCGCGTGTGAATAAGCTCATTTTATTTAATATAAAACAAAATAGTTTCCTCATCTAAATTACTTTTATCCATGGCATAATTGTAACTTGCAATACGCAAAAATAATTCAACAACAATTTATGAAATAATATATTTCTCATACACAATTATTCCATAATTAAATAATTAAATTTGTTGTATGTTCATAAACAATAATTAATCATACGTAAAATGAAATAAAATGCAAAACAATTATAATAAAAAAATAATTATAAATATAAAACAAAACTTAAAATTTCAATTATATTTTTCCTATATTTTAATTAATATTAAATTAATTCATATGAATAAACTTTACAATGTAACATTACAATTAATACACATATAAATGTGTATATAAAAATAATAATTGTATATATTAGATAGTATAAATTCTCATATCAAATAATAAGAGACATCAAAACCATAGAGAATTTTGCAATATGAATTTTCGTTCTCTTATTGCATATTATTTCGTTCTCACTCATATTTTCATCGCTCCAATGGTAGCCCGATGATGAGACAGTGTTGGAGAGATGAAACTATATATATATATAAATATACACATACATATACACGTGAGATCCCCGGGGCAAGACTACGAGGAATGAAGGAAAAGGTTTCCTGGGCAAATGAACAAGACAAAGACAAATAAATTTTAGGGAGAATGAAAGAGAAAGAGAGGGTGGGCTAAGCCACACCCGCAAAAACAGCCCCCTGTAGCTTGGCAGCCGACCGAGCGAATCGACCGACAGCCCCACCACATGCGACAAGTTCGACTCAGCTTGCAAAAGCTTCGTAGGATACTCACATTCACCATCCCTACTCTATTCAACATTTTACTACCTTTCTCCGCTTTTCCTTTATACATATAGTTACTTATACATATGTATATGGGTATGTACTAGTAGTATATATGAATTGAGAGTGAATATCCATCTCACTTTTGTACATGAACATTTATATACAATCCTTCTTCATCTTACTCTTTATATATAAGCTAGAAAATTTTCTCTCTTTTCTATTCTTTCATCCCCCTTTGGCCGAGTTGGATATATGTATATATTTATTTACATACATATGTACATGATGAAGAAGAAAAGTGCGAAAAGCTCGGCTTTTTGCGCGCGAAACTTTTAAAACTTTTTTGTGGGGTTAAAGAAGGGTCAGGGTGAGTTTACGAGGAAAAAAAATACGGATAAAAAAAAAAAAAATTGTGGAGAATTTTAAGGAGAATAATTTCATTATTCTCTGAGGGATTAATTGCTCAGGTGTTGTTTAAACACTTGAAACTTTTTATCTTTAGTTTAATATCATTTGTTTAAATTAATTATAATTTTTACTATACTCATTGTATTTACGTCTATCATTTTATCATCGACGTAAAAATTATATATCCACATGTAATAAATATTACGAACAATATAAATAAATATTACTATATGAAATACAAAAAAAAATAATTTGTATTTAATAATTATTATTATTTATTTTTACTATTAATATTTATTTTCAATTTTTTTTTTTTTTTCATTTTTATTATCATATTTACTAACATAAAATTATTAATATATTTATTAAAATAAATAAATGTCAGTATTATTATTAATCAATATTATTTTGTATTTTGTTTATTTTTTATTTGCGTCTTTTGATGAATGATGAAGGAACTCAAAGTCATTGTGAAGGATATAGAGGATATTGTGACTGAAATTATAGTCAGGGATATTATTTTCCTAGAGATAGGTTGGCTTGGTTCAGTCCAGTGTTGGAGAAACAGTAAAAGGAGGGTGGTAAGGGATGACGACGGCTTTAATTAAGGCAAGTGGAGTAAAGAAAAATCCTGGGGGAATTTATAGAGGTCCGTTATGTAGTTGGCCGCGTGCGGGACCAAAAGGGAAAATGGCGAACAACGTATTCCAGGTCTGAAAACCCTGTATATATATGTATGTAAACATGTACATGTGCGAATGTGAGGATGGTTGAAAATACTATACATGTATATGTATGTGTATATATGTATTTAGTGAGGGTAGATCTGCCACCTCTCGAAAACTCCTCTTGAACATGAATATATATACACATATTCAAGCTCACAAAACTGTTATATATATGTATATGTATATATGTATGTAATATAACAAACCCATGCGCAGTAATTTGGACCTTTGCAATGACGCTATGGCCCATAAAGGCCTAAATGCAAAGTAGAGTTTTCCTGCGTTAATTTCTTTACGCAATTATACCAAAAATTAAACCACCATTCTGTATAAATATGTATTTGTCTTTATTATCTATATTTATTTATGTTATTTATTTTTCTTTTATTTTTTATCCTGATTATTGATGATTAATAATTAATTCATTATTCAATAACTTGGAATTTGTAATTGATTAAAGAAATTAACGATGTTTTATTTATGTTTGATAAGAGATTTTAAGAAGACAAAATTGTGAATTGTTCTTAATTTAATTGTATTTAATTGTGAATAAATAAAATAATTATACTGACAATTGTTTATTTTAATAAATATATTAATAATTTTATATTAGTAAATATGATAATAGGAATGGAAAAAAAATTGAAATTAAATACTAATAATAAAAATGAATATTAATACAGAAAATAAATAGTAATAATTATCGAAAACAATTAATTTTTCTTTCAGTACAGTTAGTTTTTATATTTTTATCATTTTCTTTTTGATTATTTGTATATAATTGAGTATGTATTTAATTACAGGATGGTAAAATGGGCTGGGTTGATTTAGTTATTTGTGAAAAGTTATTGAATTTTATTCATAGTTCGAATATCAATTTTAGTAATGCATTATGGACTGAAATTTGACCATAAATAACTCCGAGATTGATCAAAGTAACTTAACAATTTTAATTTATTCAATATTTGTAATTTAATTAATGAATTATGGAGAGAGTTGATGATGAATTCATATTGGAATTTGTGACTTTACAACAAGTTTAAATGGATTCAAAGCGTGAGTGTATTTGCAACTATTTTCTCTTTGTGTTGTATTTTACCAGAAGACAATATAAAAATACATTTGTGTTTATGCATGTTAGATAATGGTAGGTAGATATAATCAAAGTGATCTATCACTATTCAGTTATGTCCGACCATTCATTATAAAGACTAATGACGGAATGTAATAACATGATGGTTTCAATCAAAATTATTGAACCATAAATTCCATATTTTCGTTAATAAAATCGTACGATATAAAAAGTAAAATGTATTTACTACCAATCATTTACCACAAGGGCAGAATAAATACCGGAAACGATAGAATTTCAAAAGCATTTAAATAAATCGCTTATCAAAGTACCGAAAAAAAATAAAAAGAAACAAATAAATAAAATCATAAATAATCTCGGGAATTTTTTTATTCCTTCTTTTTTATCAACACACATTTATTTTTCTTTAGCTATTGAAATATGTCTCGTGTATTTACTAGTATCGATTACGTGATAGGTATATGTAAAAAAGTAAAAAATAAATAAATAAAAAACGAGAGCAATCGAGGGGACAGAGTTCGAGAAAGAGGACAGAAGCAAAGAAGAATAAATGGAGAAAGCTAACAAATAAAAAAAAAAAAATACTGAAAAAGAGATTGGAGTGAGTGGCACGCGTTCACTCTTCGATCGTCCTTAATTGGTTCGCTCTCACAATCGTTCTCTTCATTTTTATTTTTTCGGTATCAATCGCGAATTTTTATTTATCTTCCTTTTTATTATTTTTTTTTTTTTTATTTATTTATTGGATAACCATTACAATCTCCTGCACTATATTTCATATCAATCAACGTAATTTTAATCTATTTTATCAACTTAATATCTTCACTTATTTCTCCAATATCCACAATACCATCACAAATCTATTTATTCATACTCACTAATAATTCATTCATTAATTTTTCTCTTCACTTCAATTAATACAATCCATCAAAACATTACCCAAACAACACAAACCAATCGATAATATCGTCTCAACATCATCTCACTCTATCACATAAAAAGAAAAAACTCCAAAAATCAATCAAAAATAACTGAAAAAAAAAAAAATATATCAGTATCTAAATAAAAATATTTTTCTATCAACTCTCCCAATTAATTGACATATTACATTTCTCTCCTGATAATTATCGGTGCATTTATTCAACTGCATGAGAGACATCAATGTACACACACACACACACACAAATATATATTTACTCATCCATAGTACACACTAGCAACCTCTTCTCTATTCGTACCGTCGCATATGTCTGTAACACTCTCTTGTATGCAAGAGACCACCCGTGAATCGCCATGCTCATTTTCCCTCGTGAATCCTCTTGCATATACACATGTATATATGTATACATATATATTGTCGCGAGGGTTAAAGAGAATTGGGAGGTAACGAGACAGACAGAGATGAAGAAACAGTTGCAATATAACATCAACATGAAATAGAAGGAGTGAACGGGGGTGCGGTCGCAGAGATGAACGTCGTCCAATAGATTATATGTAAACGCTCGAACGTTAAATCGACTGCAGTACGCAATACATATATACATAAATATATGTATATATAAAATGCCTTTATTGTTTCTGTATTAGATAGAATGAATTTGCGTACGTATTTGTATTTAAGTTCATATATTGCAACTCGATAAATTTAGAACTTTAATACAGAAATAGACAGAGTATTTAAATAAGTATTTAAATTTGTATATAGGGATTTATTATGTGTATGGATGGATTTGTATATTATGTTATAGGTATGTTTGTGAGTGAAAGAGAATATAGGAGAATGAGAGTCCGGGCTAGAGGGAGTACCCTATACCATAAGCGCAAAGAAGTGGACAGCCTGGCCCTGACACTCAGAAGCACCATCAGTTATACAGAGATTGCCAACTGCGTCGACTATCGCGCGAGTGAAGCGGAGAAGAGGAGTTTAACGGTGTTAGTGGCATTCGCGGTTTATAGAGAGAGGGTTAGAGGGAGACAATGGGGTTAATAATATATATGTATATTGATATTTTTTATTTATTTTTTCATTTTCGTTTATTATTTTATTTCTTTTTTTTTATTTTTATTTGTTTTTCATTCATGGTAGAAAGTTTATGGATATTGTTTGGTGGATAAATATATTTATATATGGATATTTTATTGATTTATATGAATGATCAATTGACAATGATGTTTATATTTAAGTTATAGAAATGAAGAAACAATTGGGGAAAAGTTTTTTTTTTTAATTTTATTTTTGTGTTTTATTTTTTTCATCTCTTTTACATAAAATTGGAGACTATATATTTGTATATTTATATATATGCATTATATTATATGTATATGTTGTGTGTATGCATGTATATGTATTATGTATATGCGTTTAAATAAATTGAAGGCAATGAAGTAACTCTCGATGTAGCGCGCGTATTCAATTTCCCCTTATGCACTTTTTATTTCGTATAGAAAAACAAAAATCTTTTGCGTTAATCAAGAGCCGATCGACCACGCGACGTTGCAAAACGAACGGTATATGCGAGCATTGTTTTCATCCATGATTGGTAAATGCGATTAAAGTCCACACCTCAACCAACCATCTCATTCATGCTGCCGCGAATATAGATTAAAACATCGAAATTATTAATTTTTTATTTTCAATCTATTTTTCTATTATTAAATAAAAATTCACGTTCGTAATTTTTTTTTTTTTTATTGATCCACATTGTACATATATACCCCGGTTGTTTATATATTCAAAATCAAAATACCACCCTTCAAAATAAAAATTTAAATAGCATCAAAATTTCATTTTTTTTTCTCAATATTATTTTTCTTTATTATAAATGATTATTTTTTTATTTATTTTTTTTCATTATTTCAACAACCAATTTTTTTTATACAAATTAATGTGTCATAAATTCATATTGAAAAAGAAAAAAACCAAAAAATAAATGTGTTGATATTGTTTTTTATAAAAAAGCTCGTGGATATAAAATCATCGAATTTAAACAAATGATTTTTCCCAAAAATGTCTGGCTATCTCTATATATGTATAGATTGAGAAGGAGAGAAAGAGAGAGGGCGGAGAAGTGGGCGGTGAGGTGGTCAACCCCGAGCAGAGGGTGGCAAGATGGCGGCACACGGTAAATCGATGGAGGCTAGTCACAGCAAAAGCGCCCTCGCCTCCGTCGGCCCCAAACTCACCCGCCGCTGCACCCTCTTCTCTCGCTGTGTCTCTCTGCCCCCATTCTTCGTCGCACTTTAACCCACCGCACGCGTGTTGTTTCCGTCTTGCTCACTCTCTTCACCCTGTACATACATCCACGCTGCCGCGATCAAACTCGAGGATCACCTCATTTTCGAGCTTCACGCAAGCGCCCGCGCCCTCACACACTCGTCGTTGCCTTACAATCACCTGCGTAATTTTAACGTAGACTCACCGCAAATTTCACGCGCAATGGTGCCAAAAAAAAAAAAAAAATACAATTTAAAAAACAAAACAAAAATAAAAAAAAAATTTACAAAGAATTTTAATTATTAATTTTTTTTAACTAAAAAAAAAAAAAAGAATCAACTTTTTTCTGTTAATAATATTTTATACAATGCTTTTTTTTTTTTTCATGACGATTTGAAAATTAATTTTATTCATTTCAGATGCAGACAGGTTTGAGCTTGCAATAAGTGGGACTGAGCGTAACCAGATAATCAATCAGAAATAAATTTGAAAATTGATAAAAAAAAAAAAATTATGCAGATGGATATAAGTAACACACATATTTATTGATATAAAAAAATATTATATAGTCATGTATATAAATAATAAAATTATTTTTGAATAAAAATATTCTTGGACAAACTCCGATGACGATTAAAAATCTCGCAATTGCCGCCAAGGGATAAAAGTTGTAAAGTTAGTTTGCTATCTATCAACGATGGACAGGTCCATAGATCAGACAATGGTCCTAAACCGCCGCGTGGGTGGCAGTGGCTCCCCAACAGCAAACAGGAAAATTATTGTCGTTCACCATCAACATCAGCGGCAATAGTTCCTGTATATACATATATGTATATACATAAATGTTATATCTACCAACTGGCACATCGCACTTCACGACCAATGGATGAAAAAAAGGACAATATATACCACAGGGTGTGATTGTTCGCGCGCACGACGATTTATTTTTCTGTAAAAATTGATGCCACATGGTACCTACACGCTTTATAGGTTTACATGAATACATAGATATACATATAAATATGTACATACATATATAATGTGTAGATTGTAGATATATTTCGTTTAGTATATATACTTTTGGGAGAAAACGTGCGCAATTTTTTATTAAATAAAACTGCGTATTTATAGTCAAATGTATAATAACCCTGCTCTGGGATATTATATGGAATAATATTTTCGATTGGCAAATTCAACGAGCTTTCAATGAAATAAAACACGATAAGCTGCTCAAGTTATTCTCACGCACGAAAGTCTAATGCTTTGATAAATAAAGAAGAATAAAAAAAATTGATAAAAGATGTATTAAAATATAAATTATATTTGATTTGATATTGATGTTTGTCGATTTTATTTACTCAATCAACACTTTTTTTTTTCATCCATTTATTTGATTGTGTATTTTTCAAATTAAAGACAAATCAATTATAAAAATAGCTTTTTTATTTTGTTTATTATCACAGAGTCATTTGTGAATAACTGAAACAAAAAAAAAATATTGATAATAAAAGAAACTTTTATTTTTTATTAATTTTTTTGACTATTTCATAAATATAATTGACGGATTATTATTAGTTAGTCATTGCAGTTAAAATTCAGGTTTGTATATATGTATGTATATATAAATTTTGAATGCATAATTAACAAGTAGTATTATCTGATAGTTGACTAGACGGGAGAGTCAATTTACATCGTAAATATGTAACTCGACCATCAAATATTATGACTTCATCATCAGACTTGTAAATAAACATCACAAAAAAAATTTCTTCATGCAGTCACGTCTTACTTAATTGATCGTACTACGACCTATTAATGGATCAAATTACCATCTATATTCATGTCTCGCCTTACTATTTATCCTCTCTAGCACACATATATCAACTTAAAAAAATATACCAAGAGCCCAAAAATGATCTACACCTTTAAAAAAAAAAATACATCGCATAAATTCATCATCATTTAATTAAAGAAAAAATTTTCACGCAGAAATAAAAAAAGATTCTACACCCTTGTAACTCATATAATCATGATTACCAAAAGTATTACACTGTCAAGATTTATTTCAAGCCTCATATCGCCCATTGGATTTTTTACATTCAGATGTAGATTAAATTAAAGCGGGGAAAAACAAAAAAATAAAAAGAACAGAGAAAATGCTCAATGTCAACTGAGGATAAGTCCACATTTAAAATAATAATACATAGATGTATGCATATAGGTACATATAAAAGGATTCACCGTTACGAAAGACAGGTATGTATAGAAAACAGGCGTGTCGTTAATAAACCCTGAAGAAGGGTCATTAATCATCGCGGGTATCTCGACAGATCGGTGCTCGTCCCGTGCAAATATCACATTGGAGATGTTTGGCTAAACATGAACGCGCTGACATTAGCTAGGTAACATTTACATACATTTATATACGTAGAGATGTTTGGGATATATGTATATGCGCAGAGAAACCGCGACCCTATAGCGCGACCGCTTCGTTTCATCGGCCAAACGAGAGATATCACTCCAATATGCTTTGCCACGGGTATGCAAAAGAAATCAAGAGATAAATGAGAACAGAGAGATAGGTATAGAGTCAGACGACAGAGTGTGTATATGTGTATATGTATATAATAGTGAAGAGGTAATGGATGTGGAGAGAGAACTGTGCGATGAGGGAAAATGGATGGAGACTAGGTATCTTTAATTCAAATATTGACTGTTCATTTATCAAATGGTCAAGCATCGATCCTCACTAATTAGCTTTCTCCTTTTTGCTATCGTTTCTCATTTGCTTCATTATCATTATTGTCAATATCCAAAATTATTTAATTGATTATTTATCAATTTTTATATTTATTTCAATGTTTAGTATTTTATTATATTATATTTTTAATATGGATAATCAATAATGTGTGAATTTTTTTTTATTCAATAGGCATATGAAAATAAAGTAAATTGTTGTGAATTTTGTGGTTTGAATTATTTTCTGTTATTTCACAATGTTTTGAATAAAATTGGATAGAAGAAAAATCATTATTGAATATATGTGTAAATATTTATTTTATTTTTATTTTTTAATTTATTAATAAAGCTGACAAACAGCTTTATTAGTAAAAATATCATTGAATTTTTACTAATTATATTCAAGTAAGTTCAATCATAAGAATGTTTGCATTATTTATTTTTAATGTGCTTTTATATTAAAATTAATTCTCTAATTTGAAATTTCTGCGTTGAAAATGCGAATATCAAATATTTATTTATATAAACGATCAACTGAGTAATTTTCTCATTAAAATTATCTTGTAAATTATACATAAAATAATTATCATTCAAATAATTCCAAAAGTTTTCCATAAAAATATTAATTTTCCTCATTATAGTAAAATATTTTCCTCTACTCTTTTACCATAATAAATTTAAATAAAAAAAAACTTGAATACAAAAATTCATTCGAGATACTTAAATTTTTATCTTATATTATACATATAACAGATACCTGTTTGATAAACATTCCTATAACCACTAAGCATTTCATGACAGATCAAGTTAGGTTACACACACACCCACACACACACACACACATATGTTTACACACGTGCATATTGATCGCGTTATTCGCAAATATGTACAAATAAACAAATAGACACGAAACACCTTGATAATGATTTGAGAGATTAATGTTATCACTAAGGCTTGTCTGTATTAGAAAAATATATTTCTTAACTCATCAGATTCTTACGTTTTTCTCCAACTTGTAATGAAAAAAAAAAATATTTCTTTATCCTCTCACTAACACGTTAGTGTACATGACAAGTGTAAACGCGTTCCATTGGCTTAATATAACGACTGGCAGAATGACTATCTAGTGATGCAACATAAATTAAACTGCATATTGAATACGTTTGCACCCCAATCATTCCATACATACTATCGTGATCGTTTCAGTGCGTATTATCGAACGATTGTATTTTATTTACGAGTGGGGAGTATATAACTGATTTTACTTTATATATGAATATCTACATGTGTATACATATGTATTATGTTTATGAATTTGTGTGTGTGATGAGTGTTGAATGAAAATGAAAATAATGACGATACATTTATTGAGAAAAAAAAATTTATATTCGTTTTATAAAATATTTAAATGGATATATGTAAGTTCAGATCTTTATTTTTGATACGTATGTCAATTTAGATCATTTACACATTGATATTTTGATAATAGTTGTAGTACTAGTATAATAGCCATGACCTAAAATGATTAAGCAAATGATGGATTTGACTTTCATGTAATTTGTTGATTGACTGATCGATGAGTAATATCTAAAATTAATTAAAGATATGAAAAATTGAATTAAATATTGCATTAAAATAAAGAATGAAATACAATATTTGATCAGCTTCAGTTATTTCAGATATTTGATGTATTAAATAATTAAATAATTAAGTGAATATACAGATTTCTGGCAGATATATATATTTATTGATTAATTAATTAATTAATTCATTCATTTTTTATTTGTTCTTTATTTTAAATTTCTTCTGGGTTCTTTGACTGGAAAACTGTTTTACCGATCTGTATTTACACTCCACATATGGTTTGCTATTCGTTTTGGGGTCAAATCGCGTGACACAAGCCATACACTAGTTTATTCATTATTTAAGAGATGGCGCCAGAAGCTTACACGATGCCGCGGAAAATTTTTCCTCTTCAAACATAAATAACTCAGACAAATAAATATACACAGTGACACGTATATAAATCACGATACGATAATAAATTCTGACGTTCTGAATGTTATCAACTACAGATTTTTTATTTTCTCTTCGCAAATAATAAATATATAATAATATATTATCAGAAAATAATTTTTATCGTGAAATGTTCTCTTGTAAACATGATTAATTAATAATCATATGTACTTCAATGTTGTATTTATTTTTATGTATATATCATTTTCAGTCATTCAATTATATTCTAAACTTAGCGAACTTATGAAACAAATAATAAATATTTATCATTTGTTTTTTCTTTTCCTTTCCATCAAGTTATTATATTTACCAAAATTTTACTCTAAATGTTTCTTTATAATTTGGTATGTAAAAAGATATAAATAATGTTGACGATTTCATCAACGGAAACAATGCTGTTGTGGAATGGTCAGTGGGATTTCATGCTGACAGTGAACGAGTGTCCAAGAGGTATAGAGAGCGCGTGGCATTAAGGACACATCTGGACACAAAGCGGTAGCATTTCGTGGCTGCCCATTTATAACTCTATATATTTGCTCCCTCTCTGTTTAGTGGCTGTGTGGCTACTTAGCAGAGTATTTTACGGCGTACATACGACGAAAGTAAATTGTACACATGTGTGTTTATACATTTATTTACCCAGGAAGAAAGAGAAATATGTGTATAACTAAACAGGAAAGAAGAGTATGAAAAAGGGGAGACGATGCATGCGAGAAAGTGAATGGAGAAAAAGGGAAAAATTTACAAGAGGTGTTCAAAAGTTTACGTGAAAAACAGCCTCAGGAAATTGCAAGGAAATAACCAACGACGACGCTTAGTCTTTTCCGCACGCTCTCACCATCCGCTTTGAGTCATAAAAAATTTATATACGCATGAAAGTTAAAAAATCGGCGATAAACAAGACTTGGAAAATTAAAAATACTTTCACACACATAGTCTATATGTATATTTACGTAAAATTTAAATGCCTTAGGTGTTTATTTCATTATGCTAATGAAAAATAAAATGTAAATGATAAACATAAACAATTTTCATTTGAAATAAACAAATAATTGTGAATTTATAATTTAAATTTAATTAATATATTCAATATTTTGCTATAAAAATTTGTCAATTATTTAATTCTTTTTTTTTCTTCATCTTCAATTTTTTCTTTCTATATTATATTATTTTTTATCTCGTTTTTTTTTTACTCTTTATATTACTGCAACAAACAGCACTTTATTATTCTGGGTAATATCAACGTTCCCCTTATATTCTCTACTGCGTGCACCAACGTGTGAATTTTACGAGAGTATTCGTCACTTGGCCACGTTTTATTTTACGATACTCAGAGTTGTCTACACCATCATATCATTCGATGTAGATTTGATTCAACTTGAGATAGGCCATCGTATAACTTTCTTTATTTTTCTTTTTTTCCTCTTTCTTTTTTTTTTTTTTTTTGCATCACATCAGCAAAGAAGATTCAAGAAATAACAGTTGGCAATTTTCCACATAGATACAATATAATATACACGTGTATATATTCACAAACATTCTTTATACATCCCTTACTTTTACATCCCTTGAAAGAATAACCATCTGGCTGGTGTGTGATTTTTTTTTCTTTCATCGTAGAGTACAAAACTTTCACGAAACATCGTAACAATAATATACTCGGAGGGTGATTCTAATAATAATAAAAGAATAGGACTACATAAAAGTATCAAAGATACACTTGTAAAATGCGTATGCGCTCCCTCACTGCGTAGTGTCATCAAAAATCTTATACCTCTGCAATAAATTTATATATTTGTACATATATATACATACATATGATTGTCAAGATGGTGTTCTATAGGTGTAACGTTAAAAATAAAACACAATTTTCATTGGATTGTACTTCTTACAGCATCGTAAAATAACATCGCACTTTATTCTCTCCTACGTTTAATTCACATTTTCCTCTCGGTGCACACACATTTATAAATATATTGTACTGTCTATATATGTGTTCATCTACAGGGTAGAATAGGGTGCTTCTTGTGAGGCGACTATTTTTTTTTCTATGCTCAATAGACGGAATATTACTCGAAACATTAAGGAAAAAAAATTCTTTTTTGTTTTTTTTTCTTTGATGTAGAGCTTCATGGCATTTTATGCTATTTAATTGATTATCAACAGAAATTGTATGGAAATATATAATGTTTGAAAGTGCAGATTATAAAATTATTTTCTGTGAACTGCTGCAATGGTAAAAAATGTTAAAGCCGATTTTTTCTCGAATTTCATGGTTTTTTTGATTTTTTTTTTAAAACCATCAACTTTACAGCAAAAGCATATGAGACCTTTTTTGTAGGAAGTTAAATTTTCTAGAAAATAGTCCTTTTGATAAAAATTGTAGAATCGATAGCTTCCGAGAAAAATCCAATTGAACATATGGAAATTTGATTCATACCTTGAATTGGTCCTCTATGAATTGCATGATATTATTTCAATTGAATTTTTCTCAAAAACTATCAGCTCTACGGTTTTTAGTTGAGAAGACTATTCTGTAGGAAATTTAATTTCCTACAAAAAAGGTCTTATCAACTTTTGCTGTAAGGCTGATCGTTTCTAAGAAAAATTAAAAAAACCACAAAATTCGAGCTGAAACATATTTTACCGGTAGCGCAGTTCATTGAACATAATTTAGTAATAGAAAGTATTAAAGATTATATATTTCTATAAAATTTCTGCTGAAGTCCAATTAAATAGCATGAAATGCCGTCAAGCTCTACATCAATCAAAAAAAAATCGAGATTTCCGTGCTAATCAAATGGTAAAATTACAAATTGATAATACGAGTTACTTAATATTAAAATTAAGAGCTCATCTTTAGTAGGAATTTTTTTTTCAACATTTAGAGTAATATTCCGTCTATTGAGCAAAGAAAATAAAAAGTAGTCGCCTCAAAAAAAGCACCCTAATGTAGAATATATGAGAAATTGTACATAGAATATATAGACAGAACAAAATCGTACTTGAATAAGATTGTAAATCAGTATGTCGCCACACAGATCCAATTATCAAATTGTCCAGTCTCGTGTACGCCTCGGAGACATGGCACCAAGTGAATCGTTGAAGATTTTCTGTTCATTACATGTATATACATACGTATACATATATAGGGACGTATGTGTGCAAACTTAACTATATAATAGAGGAGAGTGTCATTGTAGTGAGAAAGGCAATAGATTTTGCACGGGTTGAGCAAAACCGCGCAAGACATAACGCAACAACGAGAACAAAGATTTACGATTTATCCATATACATTGTACATAGTATATTTATATGTGTGTATATGTTATATGTATGTATACATATTTTAGAGTTTAGTGAATCTAAGTAAGTTTATTTGAGGAATGGGAAGAATAGTCTAATGTGATTTTAATGGGCTTTAGTTGGGGTTAAAATAACGGCTGAGAATAAAAATTATTAAGAATTAAAATAACAAGAAAAATTTTTTGTATTATTATATAATAAAAGGATGACTTGTGAATGAATAAAATAAATTAATGTGTATGTGTATGGGTTGTAATATCTGATAATTAACAAATTGGTAATAGTTATAATAATTTCGATGAAGGGAAGAGATTTACGTGCGCCGGAAAGGGGCTGTTAGTGTAGCAAACTCAGGGCGGAAGTGCGTGCGGAAGTTGTTGTCGGTCATGGATCAGCCCCTCCTTTATACCCTCAACATTCAAGGTGGCACGCGAATAATGTGCTACTCAATGATTAAGACATTGTGAAATGTTATTATAAATATTTATAGTTAAGTATAAGTGTATATTTAATTTTTGTGTAAATTTTATATTTTTAGGGTTATGATAATTTTAAAATGTTGAATAAAGTATTTTTTATAGTAATTATTATACATTGTTGAACAAATTAATTTTGTTTTTATCAATTACTGTATTTAATCTGAAGTTATTATTTGCTGTTGATTAATTCAGTGATGAATTATGTGGATGCATTGATGAATTGGAGAAATATATTTATTTATTTTTTTTTTATTTGTACAGTAAAAGATAACGTCGATTCTTTTTTTTTTTTTATTTCATGATGATATATTGGATGATAAGAATGCAAATTACCAGACATGACAAGACAACAGTCGAAATTTCCAGCGAATCGATAATAATTATTAACGATGTTTATTTTTATCATTCTGAAAAATATTCTGAGTCGTAATATTAAATGAAAACTTTCGGTTCTGAATATATTTTACAAAAAATAAAACATTACATCACTAAGTAATCATAATTTCTTGAACATATTAACGTTTGAATATTTACTTTTATTTGCATTTCATAAATAAATATTGATTTTTAATTTAATATTTACTTCTTCATCTTAAAATTAATTTTTTTTTATCTCGTTTTTTTTTCTTCATTCTGCATGAATTGAATTTTCAGCTGTCGAATAATTGTTTGATTGTTTGCAGTGGTCTGTAGGAAACATTTGGGAAAATATTGGTACGTGAAAATAGAACGATTGTTGAGTAGGTGAAAGCGATTTTTAGTATCCATATGTATATTCATGAAAATATCAATCGAATCAATTTGCGCGAACGGTGGTTTCCGAACTTTGTTATACAGCAATAAACTCTATAACAACTGATAGATAGTAGAGTAATTTACACCACGAGTGTTTTGACCACATTAGTTCGATCTATGTTCATTAAGTTTCGTGATATATTCCATTATCAATTTTATTTTTGTGTTATGATTGCTTTATATATTTTTTAATTTACGATTAAAACATTTTTCGTTATTATTCTTTCAGATTTTTATATTTATGTCATGTGTTTAATTTTTTTTTATAACGATTTCGTAATAGATATGATTGGAAGTTAGTCGAATTTATGTCATTACTGCTACTAAACCTTTGTATAACGTGAGACCAATTAATGTTTAACGTTACAAACTGATTATGTCTGCATCAATAGCATCGCCAATATTGATCCAAATTGCAACGTCCTAATTATACATAACACAATTCTGTTCGCAGACTTTGTCATAATTAAAGATCAACTTGTTTACAAATGTAATGATTCGAATGTGGTGGGAATTTAATTGATACACTTCAATTATTTTCAGAGGTCTTGTATATGAATTTATATATTATAACAAATTTTTAAAGTTTATAAAATATCATTTGGTCGCAGGAGAAGAAATTAAAATACTTACACAATTATAAAATTAAAAATATAAATTTGCTATTTAAGAATTTCATATTTGTATAGTATTGATATATAAATTTCAAAATATTTGTGTATTAAAATTAGATTGAAATAATTTTTTCTTTTGTATTTTATATTTCAATGAAATTGATTAAATTAATGTTTTAATTAATTATATTATTTTTTATTTCGAATGAGAATGCAGAATGTCGAATTGTAAAATTACATTCAATCACAAAGTTTGTATTAAATATTTGAATATAAAGAACAATGAAAATGATAAATTTAGTTATTTATCAAAGCAAAAATTAAATTAGAAAAATTTTAATTGTGATGAATGAAATTAATTTATTTCAGAAGCTTTTATAATTTTTAATATTATCAAATATCACGTCTTATATCACAAACTCGAGATGATATATAAATAAAAAGAAGTATGTTACAAGCGAAATTATATCGATACTTTCAATCGTGATAAAAAAAAAAATTATAGATACTTTTTTATATAATAGAGTGGATTTAATTTGATAATTATTTATTTTATCATTCATTGCGGTTTATTAGTGGGAAATACCAAACGACTATGATGATGATAATTTAACCAATGGATTTTATACTGAAATTCTAGTAGATTATTTATTATACTTATCAGCAAAAAAAAAAAAAAATAAAACAAATACTATTTCATAATTAAAATTATTTTCATCATCATTTTATTACTATTTTTATCTTATTATGCTTGATAATATTGCGCAGTAAATGATATTTATCTTACATAGACGTTACATGAATCATTTTTCTGTATTTATTAAATGACAATTGCAAAATAAAAATATTATTTTAACGATAAAATTCTCTAAAAATTCCTATTACATATTATTCTGTTATATATGAATAATTCTTCAAACAAAAATTATATTAGTCATCTTAAGACTTTCGATTATAAAATATTGATAAGAATTGTTCATTTGAAATGTGAATTAAATAATAAAATTAATAAAATCTCATTTTTTATAATACATTATTACAAAAATTAATATAACAATAATTCAAAATCATTTACATTTATTATTATGTTAATACCATACATATTGTTATTATTTAACAAATTAATGTTATCTTCATTATAAAACAATACTCTCATAAATATTAAAAAGAATGAACTGTCAAAATTTAATTGATATTTCATCAATTTCATGAAAAAAAAAATTAAATAAAAAAAATAATACAATAACCTTAATTATAAAATTGATAAGATTAGTTATCAATTATGTGAAATATATAAATTTGAACGCGCATAGCATTAGTAAATCAGTCAATCAAGAGTAATCAACCAAGAGTAATAATAAACATACATACATTCTATATAAATAAATAAATAAATAAATACTATTGATATACAGGTAAGTTTATTTAATTTCGTTAAGAAGATAATTTTTATTCTTAATTTTTATCGTTTAAAAAAAATATCTTAGGATTAAAATGCTACGAATTCAATTATTATGTCTTTCTGTGCTGTTGAGTGCAATGGTGATTAATGCAATTCCAAATAAAAAATATGATGAACATGAGAATGATGAATTAAATGATGAAGAATATGAAAATAACAGTTATGATGATTATGAAAATATAGATCAGCTTTCACCTCGCTGTGGACACATTGGAGATCATGTAAGTGAACATTTTTAAACGTAGAGAAAATTAATTTACCATGATATTTTTTATTTTGTTTATATTCATTAATTTTATTTATACTGTCTGTATTTATAGTGCACCGAAAGTGGAGACTGTTGCTCCAATCTTCATTGCCACACCTATTTAGCAAAATGTGTTACATAATATATATATTTCACATTATTAATACAAACATTATATTGTTGAAAAAACAATAATGACTTTATTATATGAAGAAAAAATTTTTGAATAAATAAATTCATTTTGTATATTAATTTTATATTTTTTTAATGATTTTTACGAATCGTTAGAATAATTTATGACGATAAACAATGATAGAAAATAAAAATTTCCATCAATTTTTAATTCATTTTATGCATTTCATTGTGATAATAAATGTAGTGAATTGTTCAGAAAATAATTAACAAAAAAAAAATCAATATACAACTAACATTTTTGCTTTGTGTTTTATGAATAAATGCTTCAATTTCTTACTAAATAAATTACCTACGGTTGAGATTTCACTGAATATATTCTAAAATATTATAATAATACATTGTAATATAAATAAATATGAAAATCAGCTCAGTTGTGAAAAATAATTTCTAATAATATTTCATAGTGAAAATATTTACATAAATAAAATATCCTCCCAAATAAATATTTATTTATTTGTTAATATCAATCAAAATGTATACATATACATATGTAAATTAATAATTATAATTATATGTTAAACTATATTTAATTTTCAATAATTGAATTGAAAAATTAAAAAAATTTCAGCAGTTTATAATTTAATTTCATTTTCATTTACCAGTGAAATAACTTTAATAATATTTAGGCCTTGAAAAAGAAAAAATGGATAAATAAATAAAATAAATGAATTAAATTACTGAGTATTTGATTATTTAATTATTCCGGAAGACTGAATGCTAGCACAAATGAATGTATCTGTATTCCTCGTATAAAAGGTCAATACTTCGATATTGAGAAAGGAAGTTATCGCTTTATTGAGATATCAAATTGGTGCCAGTTACTTATATGCGTATTTATATACAACTGCAGAGACCATATAAAATCATTCTTAAGCGTGAGTTTAATACGTTCACATCAGCGAAGTTAAAAAGTGTTACGTTGCAAAACTGATGACAAGTGAGTCATTATTTCTTTATTGAAAATAATTTTTCATAACGTAAAATAATATTAATACATAATAAAATATTTAATATTAATTATTCCACACTGACAAACATATTTTAATTAATTAACAGATTATGAGAATATTATTTCGATGTGAATAATTATTTAATTTTTATATTTGTTTTATTTTTTTTAGTATCGTAACAATTAATGTAAAATTCATCACGATAATTTAAACTCATATAAAAATAAAAAAATTAAATTTCCATTAATTTAATATTCATTACTTTGTGTTTGAAATTAAATGTCTCTCAGTGGAATGTGCGTACGTAATCATTTTAACACATGATTCAATCTAACATTGATCAACATTGTGACGCATGACGTAGCGTGTTTTTATTTCGCATTCTCTTGACCTTGTAACTTAAACTCAGTGTCTCGATTTGAATCATACTCTACATACTTAATATGTATATAGACGTGTGTAAAGCATTGAGAATTTTCATCGAAGAAATATCTGTCAGTTAATATTATTAATTAATTTATTTTCTATTTCTATTTTTCATCGACAAGGAAAATTAAATAAGATGTCAAAGTTCGTTTTATTTTCTATCGTTGGATTGCTTTTTGTAACGGGGATCTTGGCACGTTCTGCTGATAATCCACACGTTTGTGGACGACATGGTGACCCCGTAAGTATTCAAAAATAAAATAATTTCATAATGTCACACGACAATATTTATTAAAAACACCATTTTATCTTTTTATTTACAATTAATAATGATCTATATGATGTTTAAATTATTTAAAAATATGATATTATTCTCCAGAAATATTATTTTATATAATAACATGTATGTAAACTTTATATTTAAATAATATCAGTGCGTAAAGTTAATATTTAATTTAATATTAGGTTAATCGTAAAGTAAAATTTATGAATTAGTAAAATATTATGATTGACTTATTTGTTTCATGAAATTAATAATATAAATATTATATTGTATATTATTTTATTTTTCTCACGATCAATATCACTATTTTTATCCTTAATTTATAATATTATTTATAATATTATTTATTTTAGTGTGCAATAGGCTGCTGTGAAACATTTACATGCAATCGTGTTGCTGAAAAATGTATGGCTACCATTACTGTGAGTCTCCTTGAAGAAGCTCGTATGAAATTGATGCGATCAAAAAAACCAGATAACACTAAACTAGCAAGTGGAAAAGTATTTCAATGTGGAGTCCACGATGACTCTGTAAGTATAATAAACAAATAATAAAAATTTTCAACCTTTTAAATGTGCGACAACATAAAAAATTAATTTTTTTTTTTTTTCAATATACAATTAATTAATTAATTATTTCTTTTTAATTTATTTCATTTTATATTTATCTTCAACAGTGTTCAGAAGGCTGCTGTGAAGGATATACGTGTAATCGTGTTACCAAAAAGTGTATGGCTAGCATTTCTGTAGATATGTTGAAGAATGCTCGATTAAAATTACAGCAGGAACAAATAAAAAAAGAAGGTCGTATCTTTAAACGATCTGTTAGTAAATCTAATCGATGTGGAAAACATGGTGACGCTGTAAGTGCTTCAAATAAATAAATAAATTCTATAGCAATAAATATGTTCACTGATATAAAGATATAATAGAAAAAAAAAAAATTATTTGAAGCGATAGAATTTATTAGATTGAATTAAATATTTTTTTTAATCAATTAATATTGAATTAAATATTTTTTTCAATCAATTAATATTCATTTCGAAGGGTTAATATTTATTATCAGCAATTAGAATATATTATTTAAAAGGATTGGTATTTATTTAGTGCTTATAATTATATTTGTCTGTTCATGTAATTTTTTTTCTAAAGAAAATAAGAATTTTCGAATGGATATTATTTTCATTAATGTGCCTCTGAATTTCTTTTTATTTTATTTATTGTTATCAGTGCTCGGAAGGATGTTGTACAGGATTCACATGTAATCCTGCTGCAGGAAGGTGCATGGCTACAATTACTGCAGATATGTTAAATGAAGCGCGTTCGAAATTGAAACACGTAGAAACAAGAATTTCAGGAGGTGAAGTTTCTAGACATCAATCTAATGGTAAACATGGTCAATGTGGAACTCATGGTGCTTCTGTAAGTGACACGAAATTAATATAAATAATATTTGAAACAATTAAGATGCATTGTATGACATTACATTGTGTTTTATTTATTTATTGAATGTGTTTGTTTGTTATTTATTTATTTATACATTTATTATTCATTTATTTTAGTGTTCTGAAGGCTGTTGTGATGGATTCTCATGCAATTCAGCTGCAGGAAAGTGTATGGCTATCATCACTGGAGAAATGTTGAAAGAAGCACGTGGAAAATTGAAACCAGTAAAATCAAGATTTGAAAATAATTCACCGAATTCTCGCGCAATTGGTGCATAAGACAATGAATAATTAAATTTCTGATTTTAACGATATACTCACTGAGTAAAAATATACGAATTCAAAATTATAATTGGAGAGAAAAAAAAATACAACTGTGAATTAATTTTAATTATGAAAGAAATTGCGAATTTTTGATGTATTAAATATTGAATAAATTGATACATAATTTTTCAATTGAATAAAATTCTCCTTAGTAATTATTATTATTCTATGTTTATTTGTTGAACCAATAGTACCTACAAATCGTGACCCTGTGAGTGATTCGGAAAAAACAACCAACAGAAAATAAATAATATTCATTATGGGAAAAATTTGATAATTTAAAATTAATAAATGTTGAAATATTTTTCATGAGTTAAATAAAATTCTTCATACCAATAACTATATTTATTATTTAATATCTACAGAAATTAACAATAAGTATCGTTTATATATGTACTATATTAAAATTCCATTGTCTTAAAATTAATTAAAATGGATAAACAAAAACAATGATAGTTCTCCACGTTTTCAAGTAGTCGTCAATTATTTTTTTTTTCTTTCTTCTATTCACGTCATGTTATCGCGGTATTTCAAAATTAATTTCGTTCTAATTATTTATCTACATTCCCACTTCTCCATTGCTGACCGCATAAATAATCAGTCACAATTATATTACACAGGAGTATACACAATCGGAAAAGCGTAAAGATGTTATAACTTTTGTTATTTATTTTTGCTGCATTTCTTATAATAAATGAGACCATTGAAATATTCATTCAAATTTAATAATCTGTATATCTTCTATAAAAAATCACAACAGATTTTATATTAATAATAACAATCATTAATAATATAATTGAAAATAATTAAATAGACAATTGAAATTTATTAAGACTTTTTATTTTTTTTTTATCCTTTTGGAGATTAACAATTAAATAATTATTTTATATAATTTTTTAAATGCGTATCAGATTCATAATTTTGTCAAGGAATAAAGTGAGCTAATCGTTGTCGAGTGAAAATCACTGAAAAAGAATTTTCCACAAGGAATTAAAATAATTTGAAAATTTTTTTAACGCGCAGAAATTTTATAAATCAAAAAATAATTAATAAATAAATAATATGACTGAAATACATGACTGTTTAATTAAAAACAAAGTAAATGTCACATTTATAAAATCATTCTCAAAGTATATTCCATTTCAAACATACATTTATATAAAAATTAAACAATACATCACTAAAATTTATTATTCATACTCCACATAAATCTGTAAATAAATCTTAAAATCACCGTAAGACAAAGCCTTATGGGAACATGATTATGTATCAGTTCATGTGCCAGCACATGACAATACTATTCTCAATATCTATCATTATCTACAGAAGTTTATTAAAAAAATAGAATAAAAAAACAAAAATATGCAGTAAACGATTCATTTATTATACAACTTGAACTGTAATAATTTTTATAAATTTGTGGCTACAGTATCTATAAATATTATATATCGGTTTTGTATTTATGAAATTGTTTATATGTATGTATGTATGTATGTATGTATGTATGTATGCGTCACAATGGTTGAGATAATATGACAATGCCAGGTGTATGAAAAAAGTAGAATTAATTTGTAGCATGACTTATCATTGGTGAGCCAATCTTGCTTGGTCGCTACCTGCCATATGTCGACAAAATCACTTCTAATCAAGGATATCACAACGACGCTGAGATCCAAACATTCGATAACATAATAAAACCACATTGCGCACTTTAACACACATAGAATAATTTTGCAATCACGCATATAAAAATAATTATGATTAATATCATACGAAAAAAAAATATCAATAGTGCAACAATGAAAAGAGTTTTTATGTTATTAATAACAAAAAAATTAAATTAAATTAAATTAATTAGAAAACATGATGATAGATATTGAATGAATATAAAAATAATTTCAAGAATGAATAAATAAATAAATAAATAAATAAATAATTGATTAATATTTTTGGTAAGTTTGAATTCATAAGTTTTTCTCATTACCACAACTGAGAATGGAATAAAGTTAATATGAAAAATTTGACCAGGGAAACTTTTAGTCAAAGACTATAAATGAAAGCTACTTGAGCTCGTTATTACATAAATGTCCATGTCCATTTTAACTCTTCTTATTCACCAATCGGCTTAAGTTTTGTAATAAGCGTCTCACAACTCTTTTCTGTTATTTATTCTCCCTCGTATAATACGAATTCCTTTTATGTTTCTACCATTGAACAAAAAAATAGTTTAGATATAAATAAAAAAAGAAAATAAAAACGTTAAGAAATATAAAATGGTTATAATTATTCTGATGGTCGCATTGTTATTTTTAACAAAAAAATATTCAGTGGAATAATTAATTGTAATGTGCTTTCACGTGTGTCATACGCGGTCTTTGGAGAATCGTCGAGCGAGTTCGTGGTAATGATAAGGCGATAAAGATAGGGAGAAATAGAGAGGGTAAGGGAAACCAAGGGAGAGAGGACGACAAAGAGCGTGAAAAAAAAAAACGTTAGAAAATAAAATTTAGATTTTTTTTTTTATACTTTCTCTCTAGAGTCATGCTTCAACGAGTCCGGAGTGTCATATCCCGCAAATATTTGTCCGGTCGTCGTCTCTCTTATCTTATATAGACAAAGCTTAACGTCCCATATGTTCTTTTTCTCGTCCCACATTTTTCGCTCACTTACACATTTTTATATCCTATACATACACGTGTATATTTATACATTATAACTTTTTATTCCTTGATAATTTTTCTTTATTTTTATTTTTTTTTTTGCAGGATATATATCTTTGTTGCGTGACGTTTCACCTATACATGCTTTAGTAAACAAATAATTTATCAGCTCTACACATTATTGATTTACATAAAATTACAAAATAAATTTTCACAAGTATAATAAACAATTGCAAGTGATATTTTATAGTTGGTGATGATAAACGATTGACATTAAATTTTTTATTTCTCAGATATATTTTTTCTTAATATTAATTTTTGGTTAATTATTATTTGTTTATTTGTAAAGAAATTTTTGTTTTCTTTATTTTTCTCTCTTTATTATATTATTATGATATAAATAATAATTATTTGTTATTTTTGTTTCCAATTCTTTTACTAAATTTTTTATTTCTCAGATAGATTTTTTCTTAATATTAATTTTTGATTAATTATTATTCGTTTATTTGCTGCGAAATTTTTGTTTTCTTTATTTTTCTCTCTTTATTATATTATTATGATATGAATAATAATTATTTGTTATTTTTGTTTCCAATTCTTTTACTAAATTTTTTATTTCTCAGATAGATTTTTTCTTAATATTAATTTTTGATTAATTATTATTCGTTTATTTGCTGCGAAATTTTCGTTTTCTTTATTTTTCTCTCTTTATTATATTATTATGATATAAATTATTATTATTTGTTATTTTTGTTTTCAATTTTTTTACTACATTTCCTCGGAAACAATAATGTGAACTTACATAATGGACACGTATGTATGCACAATCATATATGAAAAAGGCATACGAAAATCCGTTGAGCATACAAACCAATGTGCTGAGCTCTGTTTGAAAGTAAATTTCTGATATGTGATTTCTCTGTCGTCATTGCGCTACGTCAGGATGTCATCAACGACTACCTTTACCGCATTATGTCAAATTAATATTCATGTCGTGTACAAGTATAGTTCTAAAAGTAACAAATAATATTTTAAATCAAAATATTCATGGGGATTTGTTTAAATATTTTAGTTTAAAATTTAATTCAGAATTAATTTCAAGTCCATGTCAGTCAATGAATTAAGAAAATTCCGCTCTTAATATAAAGAAATTAATTACAAATAATCGAAGACACTCAAAAAGTCAGAGATAAAATTATTTAAAATGCACAAACATTTTTAAATAAATATTATCTCACCATCGAAACTACCAATATATTCTATCACTCATTTAAATAATCCATAAACAAATACACGCTCGACATAACAAACAAATAAAATATAATTAACAATAAATAAAAAAAAAAAAATACAATCAAATAAATACAAAATAAAAAATAATAAAATGAATATCAAATAAAAATTTTTAAATCTACATAAATATAATTTATTTAGTGTCGAAAATTTTTTTATTCCTTTCAATAAATAATTTATTATATAATAAAGCAAAATGTCCAGCATTATGAACAATTGAGAAATGGATGTCCTTTAATTATTCATGATTTGTGATGCCGAGTCCCCGATAGAGGACATTGCTGATTTCTCGTTATCACATCGGGACATCAGAGAGTCTACCGTAGACGTAGAAGCATCATCACGAGGAGCTACACCAGTTTATATATACACAAATGGTTAAAGGAGAAAGAGAGGAAGGTGAGTGCAGGTATAGGGGTGGTAATAGTGACAATGATGGGGTTGCGATATCGTTGCTTGCATGTGGATCTTGTTATACATTATATTGTTCCATGTATATGTAAAAGCATAATTTCATATGAACACACAAACACGCAGGTATATGTATATGTTTATGTATAGATACATTATTGTGTGAAGCTACTTGGGAGACGTGGAAAATGGGAGCAGCCATTTAGGCCAAACTACCCTTAGGTCGCACTCACGCAACTGATTTTATCATCGTCGTTGAAACACCCCAGATATACCTACACACATATGTATATATTTATTTATTCATATATGACATAGTGGCGTGTAAGAATATATATTCAAATGTATCTTACTACGAATTTATGTATGTATTAACATCAACGTCAATTATTAATATATATTTATGTGTTTATATAATAAATTGATTATATTTATTTTAGAGAAAATAATTTTTATGTTGAATTTAATTTTTATTTTGAATAATAAATAGGAATATAATTTAATTAATATAGGAGAAATCAGTGAAAAACAAAATTTGAGAACAGCAAATATTAATTATTCAAAATATTATTAAAAATTGGAATTAATTCGTAGCATTTTTAAACGTTAAATAGCACTAAAAACGCTATGAATTAATTCCAAAACTTGATAATTAATTGAAAAAAAAAAAGTAATATTTGATTTTAATGTAATTAATTTAATAAGTTTGAATAATTTTTCATCTCAATGTATAATTTGTTGTGAGCAAGAAAAAATAAATGACAACAAAAAGACGTAAATTAATTAAGAGAAATTAAATTTGGAATTTCTCAATGGAATTTAGTTTATTTATTTATTTATATGTATCTATAGATCTATTTATATATATGTATATATTATTACAGATCTGTATGGAGATATGGAGATGGTTAGTCTGGAGTTTCGTATGCGCGACTTAACGGACGATTAGATACACCAGAGGCGAAAGGGAATAATAGTTTTGTCTTCTCTCTCTCTTTTCCTCTCCATTTGGTTGAATGAGAAAATCGCCAAGGAGAATTTCTCCACATAGGTCCTCCAACATCTCGATCTCTCCATTTATACTTGCAACACGCGACCCTTGGAGATGTGCCACGAGCTAAGCACAAATACATATGTATATAAACGTATATCCAAAATCTTATCGTGATTTACATAAATTTATAGTTTGTGGCTTGAGGTCGAACCTAAGGGCATTGCCGAGAAGTAGCGTCTTCCCTAGTTGGTTATCTGACTCAAGAGCTTTCATAATATCAATATCTATACACCAATAGTTTATAACATATACATGGTTCACATTTACCCTGCTGTAAACAATTTTAATATGTTATTAAAATCGATGTCAATTTAATTATCAATGAAATTATTTCCTAAACAATGAACAACAAAAATGTAATAAATGTAATTTAATGTATAGGAAAAAAAATAGAAATTTAGATAATTTAGATAAGAAAAAAAAATGTATGAGAAAAAATAATATTAACTTTAATAAATAATAAATAAAAAAATGACCGATGCGTAAGTTACGTGACGTTACTCCGTTTCATCTAAGCAATTACTTGTCCATGAAATGTTTCGTGCTAAAAAAAAAAAAGGCTTTGCTCATGTCTAGTCGTGGTGATCTAGTGAACATTTTATATATATGAAATTAATAAAATATTCACTCGGCCAACCAGACTGTGCAAAGTAAGGTAGTAATAATTTTCTGACACGCCATCTTGCGCTTAAGCAAATGTGTATATTTTTATAAATATTTCCTACATCCATTGTTGAGCGTGATAGTAATCTCACAATCAGATCATTTGACTCTATCCAATCAGCACATCGTCTTTATATTTTTTTCCCTCCCAACAATATTTATATAAATGAAGTTTAATATTAATCAAATGTTTATTATTGTAATGGTAAAAATAAAATACACCTTAAAAATTCAATTAAAATCTATTATTATAATGTTTAATAAATCTATTGAGATGAATTGATTGTCATAAATTCCGAAAATAATTTTCAATTATTAAATTTTAATAATAATTTAATTAATCTTGTATAAATTATTTAAGTTATTCATTAATGTTTGTGAATTTGAATAGTGTCTCACCTTGATGATGAAGAATAGAATTCACGTTATGGTATAAAATCGCGGGTATTGCTGCAGTCATGTGGAGATGCACGAAAGCTTCAGCCAGTGGGTGGGAACGATGGGGTGGATTGTGCAGTCGGTAACCATAGCAACTCACCGTCACTGGACAACCTTTTCCCATTCCATCGTTCAGACTCATTTCAACCGTCTCTTTCTCATCCCCATTTACCACCCACTTTTTCAGTCCACCCCATCTATCCACCCAACTGCACCTCCTAGTCGTTGATCCAGCTTGCCGGACAACGCCATTCTATGCTCAGCAGAACCAAAAACACCGGTCTCTTATTACGCGGTCAAGCCTGTGAATTGTTTTTCTCATGTTCTCTGTACTATCCAAATTCCATTTATATATACAACAACTACACACACACACACACACACATTTATATCAATCTCCTGTATATCACATAACATCATTGTCATGTTGATCGTTCGGTGATATCCAAGAAAATAAAATAAAATAAAATTTATCATCAAATAAATTTATCTACAAAACAATTTAATCATTATATAATGAAACAAGATGTTTAAAATATTTTTTTCCCTGCATTATTCAATTGAAAAAAAAAATAACATTTTTATTATTATAATATTTATTCAACAAATTTAAATTACTCTCAAATATTTAACCGTCACTTTCAGCGTTATATTTCATCAAATAATTCATTGAACACAAATTAATCAAGAAGCAATATAATATTTTCACTAAAATCATCACATTTAATCTAAAAAAAAAAAATAATAATAAAATATACTATTATCCATAAACTCACGAGTGTTATTAATACATAATAATAAAAATAAAAATTTAATCATCTAGAAAACATATAACCAGAGAATGAACATATGAAAAATTTTATATTCATATTGACATTTACTTTCAATAAACGAATCTCTATATCAATGTTGGAATCGTTCGAGAGTGATAATGGCATTATCAAAAGTGTTTGTGTAGGTATATATATACATATATATATATATACATGTATATAAATGCATAACCGAGATGAGGATGAATAATACACTGTACCAGTTTGGTTCGTCGCACCATTGGCACACTGACCTCGTTATGGTAACCTACACCATTGTATCACAATTCTGTTACGATCACGCTCTCACTATCATGTATACATGTATATTCTACGCACTCACAACCCCTCTCACATCATTGGTATATAAACAAATACATACTTATATATACGTATATAAATGTATGTATAGTGTGTGCTTTATGTTATGTAGCAGGGAAAGAGATGGGAGTTGAGTTAGTAATCGCGTCAACATTGAATTGAATTGTGAATGAATGAACGTATTGCTGATGATAGAAGGGGGTGCGCAAACATTCAAGTGAGAGAAGATGTATGTATATATGTATTTGTGTATGTGTATATAAAGCAAAGGCACGCGCGAGACCAATATGTATCGTATTACATGTATACACGACGTATCAATGCCGTTTATTCCCAATACCAATCAAATGCCCAAGATTCTGAGGCGTCCCGACGGCATTCGGTGAGTCGATCAATTAGGCGAACAAGGCGCTTTGCACTCTCGCCTGTTGCTTGTAAATGTTGTCGCAACGCATATTCAACCATTGATAGTTGAATTATTCAAGAAATCTCACGATGAAATTTCATCGCTAAACTATAAAACACATCAGTGAAGATTTTTAAGGAAAGAAATATAATAAGATATTTATTTTTATTTAATATATTTATTATTAAGGATTAAAATATTTTATACACAGCTGTGGGGAATGGATAATAAAATATTTAGATACCTTTCCTAATTTGTAAAATGTCTACAAATTTTTATTGCGACAATTACAGAACAAAATTTTCCTATGACAATTAAAAAAAATTTATAATAATTTTCTATCACTTGTTTGCGATGAATAATAAAATCTGCAATATCATAAATTTAACGTTAAATAAAATTTATTGATTATTTATATATTATTTATATATTAAACATTTATTTATAGATAAAATATAACGATTGAAAAAAAATTTAGAATAATTTTTATTACTTGTTTGCGATGAATAATAAAATCTGCAATATTATAAATTTAATGTTAATTTAAATTTATTGATTATATATACATTATTTATATATTAAACATTTATTTATTATGAAAATAATTAAATATATACAATAAATAGCTTAATAATTTATAATCTGTAATAATTTTACAGTGACGAAATAATCTGTCAAAATAATTTAGTTTAATTTCCCAAATAAAAAATTCCCATTGCAGAAATAAATATATAAAAATTGATAGATAAATAATAGAACTTATAATGTGATATAAATATAATTGTTTATAATTTTTATTAAACTGGATAATAATGTATACATTTATGTATATACGGATCAGTCGATTGTCGAGCAATTACCTCATCGACGCGTTTAACTAGTTTAATGAACCGACCTGCACCTCGCTCGCGCCAGCGTGCAAACGCATTGAATATATACAGCAATATACATATGCGTATATAACATGATGAACCCTCTCTTTCTATCCACCAGTAACAGCCCTCAACTCGTCGATTGCGTGTGTTTATTTCCACAATCAAGCGACGAGAGTCATAATACTATTATCATAGGGTGGACCAAGGGGTGATATTGGTGTAGGTGTGGGAAACGTGTGTCATCTACCCCCCTTTGGTATTCCTTGTATGACCCTGACACAGTGTAACCATGACCCTATTGAATATATATTGAGGGTGCGTGTATATTGTACAATATAATATATACGTAGTGAATGAGCGTGTTCGATATAGACTCATAACAAATTCAATCATTCATATAATGTTTATACAATGTGAAAAATTACAATGAAAATGCATCGCGATTTATAATTGTTATAGTTTAATATAATAATTGATGTTATATAAAATTTATTTATCGTCATAATGCGAAAAAGAATTGGCTAAGACTACTCGACTTATTATTATGTTCAATTAAATATTTGATTTGATTTATTAATATTTATTTGAGATGAATATTGTTCATTTGATTTTGGCGAATTATTTTTTTTTATGTTAACAACATTAGGAAGTATTGTAAAGTATTCATACAGTGTCGGAATATTTTTTTTTTGTTATTAACTATAGATGAAATACGGAATTTAATTGATTGTTATTTATATTGATGATAAAAATGACAGAATGGAGTGAAAAAGTAATTTTATTTATTTTTGATATTGAATTATATGAAAAATTAATGACGATTGTGTAATATATTTATAAAATATTCGCATTTAGGGTTGTATTTATTGGAAGGAAGTTCATATGAATAGTTTGATGTTGGCTTGTATGAAAAATAAAAATAAAATAAATACACTATCGTACTGTGACGTCGAGTTCATATATAATACCGATTTCAATGTATGTAACCACTCGTGCGACAGATTTATTGCGATATTATAACGCTTGTCAAACCACGATGATATTATCTGGTGTATCTGGTATATAGGTACTTGTATAAAATCAAAAGCTCTTCTTTTTATTTTCACAGGAAATCAAAATCAAATGGTTATGGTATATTAATACCTCATTGTTCACATTCTGTTTGGCTCATCACTCACATTACTTTTACACACTGCACATTTCGTGTACACATATCTAAATACTATATTATCTCATGCATAGATTATTTATTGTCATTTTATTTTCATTCATGAGTTCATACACAAAATTTATTTATTGTTTTATCTTCGTTTATTCACAATATTAATTCATTCCTGTACAAAACTAAAAAACAATGCTTATTTTTTTCATTAATGTGATTAAGAACCAAATTAATTTTTATTTTATAAACTATTGTCACATTTAATTTGTACACGAATAAAATAATTATTAAACAATTGACAAATACTAAATATAAAATTTTTAATTCGAGATTGAAACATTCGAATTTCCTGCATTTGAATTTTATTTTAAATTACTTTATTAATTTTCAATTTAAATTGAATATAATATCAATTCTCCAATTAATTTCCTCACTTTTAATATTATAAATATTATCCAAGATGAATTTCCATCTTAAATTAAGCACAAACACAAATATTAATAACACCAAATAAACAAATATTAAATACAAATACAAAATAATATTTATTCAATCAAAAAAAAAAATTTTTTTTCCAACAAATTTCATTAATAATATACAAACAATTCTTATTTCGAAACAATATGATTTTCTTCAGTGAACTTGCAGAGCTTACTTACCACTATCTACACCTAGAACACAATCTCAAAACATTATATTAGGGAGATGAAGATTGTTTAAGTATGATAACCATTCCTACACCGTAAATACAATTCTAAATACACATACACTAATACATATATACAAGTACACAGTATATAAGTGCATATACATATACTAGCCGGATATCTAGATTAAAATCTCTTATTACAAAATGTACTTTTACATCTTATGTATATATTTGTATGTACCAATTACCGTGTATCATCAAAAATAAATTAAAATAGTGAAAATTTTATCCGTTATACTTTAACGTACATTTTTCAACGGTTATTTCATAATATACATGCGAATATATATAACCATACATACATATATATACATTCCTTTACTTGTATGTAAAGAAAAAAAAAAAAAACGTCTTGGATATTGTGGATAAAGACCAGTGTGGAGAAACGGAAATCGTATATGGCACGTGGACACATGGAAGTATGATTATATGTAGACGATAACACGCGTTGTATGGGGTACACCTGCAGGGGGGGGATTTGCCACACCAGAGTGGCCCCCATTGGTGTATAATCACTACCCCATGACGGTGCATGGTATATTCGTGGTGCGCGATCATTGCACTCGACCATCGTGTCGAAGACGTTGGTTATAAGGATTGTTTAAAGGGCCACCGGATGTGTATTAATATAACGCAAACAGATAGTCTTTACGAAGGAAAAAAAATAAATGAATAAGGTGAGCACACAGTAGGGACTTTAAAGAAATTTTTTAACGGCCAAAAAACCATTTCACGGCCACGCACACGTGCCACTTTATAAATACTTGGGTATCTATGTATCTTCAAGGAAGAAATAAGGTGAAATGATAATAAAAAACAACTCGACGAAATAAAATAACCGTCACTTGAAGAAATTAAAATTAAATAAGTTTCAATATTTTATTGTCTTTGTTTGTTTGAGGAACAAACAAATGAATAATAAAAATAAATAATAATAAAAAATAATTATAAATCATTAACATTCTTACAAATAATTCGTTGGTTTAAAAATATTATTAATTTTCATTTTAATTTAAGTTTATATTGATACAGTTGTTTTATTAGATTGACTAAAATTTTAATGTTACACTGTATAGGGTACAGTGATTGTCTTAAGGAAATCATTAAACTAAAATTCAATTGCAAGTATAACTTGTATATTATATAAACTAAGTATACATACATATATTCCCAAAACATTACTAATATTAGTTTAGTTATTTGGGCATTGCTTTCATGCCAATGACAATTTTCTCATTGATTTACGAACTAGCAAAACTTGCACTAAATATATCCCTTTATCCATAATTGCCGAACTTTATATAGGAAATGTATTGCAATATGTATGTATATATACATTAACATACACACAAACACATCAGTTAATAACTTACCGAAATATAGATAGAATTTATTCATCAGATAATTTTAATAAAGTGAATAACAAAGTAAAGTTTTCTTTTGCTTCTCGATTAAATTCCAAATACATTGCACAATGGTAACAAGTTGATATTTCTATACATATATATATATATATATATATATATATATATATATATATATATATATATATATATATATATATATATATATGTATAAAGGTGGAAATTTAAATAAGAATTTTCTTCGTGAAAAATGAGCCATCAGAAACAATATGACATTTAAAAAGGTTTAATTCGAACAGTCAGACAGTTAAACGTTTGTCGTTTTATTATATACCTACTGCAACTCGAATAAAAAGTATGGCGAGACAGTGCATATCACATATACATATATACATGTATATTTGAGAGTATATAAATATATGTATATGAGTTACAGAGTCAAGGGGATGAAGGAAGAGAGGGTAAAAGCGAGAGCGAGGAAAAAGAACAAGGGCAATGATAATGAAAAAGGTAAAGAGCAATATGAGAAATGGTTTATACACTCATACATGTTTATATATAAATTATATACATATCTATATATATTATATACATATGTGTGTACATATACACATATAAAAACAATTTTTTTCAAAGTGATAAATTACAAAAAGAATAATAAATAAAAAATATATAATAATTTTTATAAAATTCTTTTTATGATATAAATGGATAATTTTTTTGTTTTTTTGTTTAATGTGAATAATAAATTATTTTATATATTTTAATATGTATCAGATTATATTGAGTATAGAAATTGGTGCATTTAATTATAGAGGACGAAGAGAGAGAAAGAGAGAGTGGAATAAATGGTGGTCAATTTCAAAGTGTACGAAGTTACTCAGTACAAGTAGAACTAAAATAGGATTGCTAATACCATGGCTGTCACCAACAGACCACATACATTCAACTGTTCTCTCTCTTTCTCTATATTTCTCTCTTCGTATTTGCCCTTTTACTTCTGCTTCCGCATTACCAAATGCGACTTTCACCGGACATTAAATGACTTTATTATATTTTAATATCATATATACACTTGACTATCTAAACTCCATTACCAAAAGCTGGGATGAATGAAGAATAAATAAAAATATAAACAATTGTTTGAGAATATGAAATTAATAATCAACAATTAATTATATCCCCAGTGAATATTTTGTTGTTGTTTTTTTTTTTTTTTTTTTTTTTCATTTTTTCGTTTTGTAAATTATTTATAAATATTGAATTTATTGTACAAAATCATAGGGCACACCTCTCTCATTTCCTTCCGCTCTTTCTTCCTTTCTTCCTTCCTTCCTTCCTTCCTTCCTTCCTTCCTTCCTTCCCTATTCATGCATATTGTTTTTTCATTTGGTTCTACATTATAAAGTATTTTTACGTTCATAGTTTTATATAACTGCCTGCCTATGTTTATTTGTACACAAATAAATAAGTCCAATTATCGGTCATAACTTGCTTCCTCTCATGATTATAATAGAATACAAATTTTTCTGCTCGAGCATGCACGTCCGCCCAAGTAATTATATTGAAAATAAATTTTTTTTTTTTGTATATATTCACGTGGAGAAAATCAGAAATATATAAAAAAATATTTCATATTTATAAAGTATAATTCATTACTTTATATTCATTCTCAAATATCTGTACAGTAAAAAAATGTTTAGCCTAGTATATTGTTGAATTTGGCAGGAAAATTATGCAATATTCGTAAGAAAAATTAATTCATCAAACTATAAAAAGCCCAAAATTTCTTGACAATCTCAAAATAAAATATTCATTCCATGAATGAACTGAAAAAAATTGATTTAATGTAAATAATAATTTTAAAGTCACTAAATTTCTGAATAATATTAAATTATATTAAATTAAACTACAATAAATTAATATTTCTATTCATCTAATTCGCAACTAAATAATAAAAACTATCAATGATAAAAAATTCTACGAATAATGATAATATTTATTTGATAGCTAATAATAAAAAGAAGTTCTCAATGTTCATTAAAAATAATTTCCAGATTAAAATTCATTTTCTCCAAAGTATTTTAAGCCGGATAAATAAATAGAAAGAGAACATAATTGATTGAATAAATAATTGGAATTAATTCCACATGTAAAACAAGAATTTTATCATAGATCAAATTGAATTGAATGTTTAACAAACATTACATGTTATTCATCTTCATCCATGCATTCACGTATATAGTAGTATCATCTATTCACGCATATATCGTGACTGATGTGGGATAGAAGAGGGAGGATTCAGATACGAGAAAGGACTGACTCTGGGGAGTTGATGCCATTGAGAGCAAGTCGATCTATGGATACTGAATGATCACAAATCAACCTATGCACACATACGCCATCATGCTCACTGGAGTTTCACATTTGTGTACATCTAACTTAGCTGTGAGGTCAACGATTGACTGAGAAATTTCAAATACATCTCGAATATATTTATGCAAAAATATAATTCAAAGATATTTATAGTTGATGTAGACATTAAACAGATAGATAATTTATTTTTGTATTTCTAAATAGCATTTTTCGAATGTAAAATGTTTTGCAGTGAGCTTGATTGTCAATAAGCTTGCAAGTCAAAATGAAGATTGATTCAATCATTTTGCAAGACAGCTAATTAAGGCGATTTCTATATTTACTGAAAAGTATTGTCAATAGAATATTGACATTTTGGACGTGTCTCTATCGGCATTACTTCATTAGTTACAATTAATATATGTATATAAATAAACTTAATCTAGAAAAAAAAATCTTTTAAAAAATTATCTATGTTATTAATTTTACAAAAGACTTATTATGCAATACAATTTAAATTAAAATGAATACTCAATCAAATGAGTATAATTTAATTTAACCCATGATTTGTGCTCATATCATTTCGTTTTTTTTTCTCATAAAAATATCTATATACACATATAGAATAATGTAACGATGTAAAAATAATTAAATTGACACCTCATTAACGCACGAAAAAAAAAAATATCCACATAGAAAAAATTAAATGAATAAATAAGTAAAAAAAAAAATGATAAATAAAAGATCAAAGTATCATATAACGATGATTTTTGTGCGGTTAAATAAACGTTGGACGGGGCAATTGTGTGAAAGTCCAACGAACGAGTAAAAAAAAAAAAAAACGTAGAAAACCGAGTGCAAAAGAGAAAGAAATAGCGAAATGCAATGCAAAGTCAGTGAAAGCTAGGTTTAAAAAAAAAACATAATAATAATAATAATAATAATAATAATAATGATAATGATGAAAAACCCACAACGTAGAAGTCGGAGTACCCCCGCACGTGAATAAAAAAAAAAAAATTACAAAAAGAAGTGTCGGTTGGATAAAACAATGAGGGGAAAAAAAAAAAAAAGCGACGAAGAAAAACGTGAAATAAAAAATAGTCGAGCACACAGTACTCCCGTGGGGTCGTGTGAGGTCGAATGGTGCATTGAAAGAGTGAGTGGGATGCAGCGTAAAAATAAAAAATAAATAAAATAAAAAAAGAGAAAAAGAATTATATAGAATGAAATCGACAGGGCGTCCACCTATCGGTCCCGATACCGCACGCTTCACTCCCTCGCTCTCTCTCTCGTACGTTCTCTCATGCAACAATATTTCATGTGTATGTGTTTGTATACGTATGAATGTATATACACATTTATACTAGAATTCGCACACAACAAATAACGAGCCACGCGTGTTAGTGGGACGCGAGAGTATGTACCGCCGGCATAACTAAACAAGCAACAAGTGACCTTAAAATCTGGGAATAAAAATTCTCATGCTGATCGAGTATCAGGGGCAACAATAGGGTGGTAATATATATATATATATACATATATCTATATATGTATACATATGCATGTAAATATGTGCATTAAATGTAGATATTTATCGTATACAAGGTCAATTTGAATTGTCTGTTTTATGTTTATATGTAAAAATAAAAAATAAATCAGGTCGATAATTTATTAATTATTCGTATTAATATACAATATTACATATGTGTGTGAACGTTACTGGTATGTGTATATATTGTAGGTATGTATGCTTTGGGCATATAGAAAATAAATAAGTATTAATGAGAGGAAATTGCTTTAATATTTTTTCGTCATTTATTTTATCATAAATTTCAATGTGATGGGAGAAAATTATTTTTTTAAATCGTGGGTTGAAATAATTATTATGTCGCAAGTATAGAAATTGTATTTGTGAGGTATTTGTAATTGATATACAATTAGACTTTGTGTCTGTAAAAAATTGGTGTGGTTGAAAAGTTGAAAAGTAATGGAAAAAGTATTAGATTAAGTATTTTACAAAAATAAAAATGATCTTGATATAAATGATTATTTATTCATATGTGAGTGTTCATAACTTTTACGCATCATTTGTTTAATGATTTTGTTACTGATGACAATGACAATGAGAATCAACTCATCTATTATGAAAATGTAACAAAGTATAGGGGAATTCGTAATTAAATAATGAGCCTAATATAATATAACAATTCATCATTCGAAATTGATTACAGATAAATTTTATTTTAATTAATATTCTCATTGAATCATTCAATACATCAGAAGCAATAAATAATATTATTGAATTAATTAAATACTATTTCTTAACAACCCTGACCATAATATAAATTTTCTCATATTCTTAAATTTTTCAAAATATTTATTTCCCTACTAAAAATGATTAAACAATTATAATTCTGCAATAAAATCTATGCAGAAATAAAAAAAACGTAATAATAAAATACAAAAATAAATAATAAAAAAAAAAACAAACTAGAATAACACATTTTGCATTCACATACCACAAAGCTTCCAACAGTATCTCTCATATTATTCTCCACATATATAAAAATACATATATGAAATATAGAGTTTGGTCGCCCTCATCTCTCTCCAACCACCAGTGTGGACGGATTAAATAGCAACAAGTGACCTTAAAAAATGTGGGGAAAAAAATACCGACGGCTGATCGAGAGTTTTGCGCCGGTGCCACCGCCAAACGACATGGTGATGGTGGATGGGGTGATTGGGTAAGCGCGGCGCGCTTCGGGGTTTGAAGCAAGCGTGTTGGATAGAAACCAGAAATGAAGTGGCAGAGGTGAATAGTGTAGTAAGAGAAAGAGGAGATAGAGAAGGTGATTGAGCGAGAACAACTGCGATGAAAAAGGTGATGAAGTAAAAACCAACAGTAACTAAATATATTTCCCCATCGAATATGTATTCAGATCTATATATTGACTGTTCACCCTTCAATTCTCTAATAACGTATTGATTCATTAAATTTATACACTTCGTTAATTAAAAGTTATTGAAGAAAAATGTCATTTATTTATTTTTACTTTTAATATTTATTTATTTCTCTTTTTTTTTTTTTTTTTGGAGTTTAAAGTTCTTTTAATAATTGTTATTTTGGAATTAATTCTGGTTTTTATATTATTTCATGAAGACGCTCAGCAACAAATTAAATTGAGCGCGCCACAAAAGCAATTTATGGAAGGGATGAAAAAGGAATGGTAGGATTTCTAGACAAGTCGAAGGGGCTTCATAGCATTTACCCCTATCTCGAATTTAGTACCAATATTGACCGCCTAAGCAAGAGCTCGCCACTGTCCGGCAACCCTTTCACCACTACTAATAAGTATTCAACCCCTTAGTACACACACACAGATGCACGATGACTTGGAGAAGGTGGGAGGTAATTTTTCTTTAGAGCGCACTAATACAACTCTAGCGCAACCCTTACTAATACACTCGCGCAGTTTGATCGTCTCTCGCACTCCACCGCACCAACACACACTCAAATAAGTTGAGTTGCGTTGGTCCTTGTTTGGCAACGGGAAACGTAAGGGGAGATCATGAACCACCCTCTTTTGCCTCAATTTTCGCGCATGATCGGACATCCTAGACTTTCAAAAAATTGAGGTCATATCTATAAATACATATCAATTATTTATTTACTATTATACTATACCTAAATCTGAAACAAGAAAAAAAATTACACATTCTTTTTATAACTAAATAAAATCAAACTTTTTCATTTACTGCGAATAAAAAGATAATTAAATGAAAGATAAATTCATTTTTATATAAAAATAGAATGTACAATAAATTATAATTAATAAAAAAAAATATTTATCTGATATGTGTTCATTTATCCATCAATTAAATTATTCAATAAATAAAACAAATGATAAAGTAAAAAAAAATTGATAACATAGCATGTAGACCGGATAAAAGTTTCAAGTAAACAAGCTTTCAAGCGAAAAAAACTAAAAAATACCTATCACTGTTTTTTCTTCGTAACCGTAAAAAGAATAAAAAAAAAAAAAAAAATCGCGTCATCCACGCGCTTGATCCCACGACCGCAGGCCATCACATAGGATTCCTTTCCCCACTCCAACAAGTTGAGATGTGTATACACCCTTGCGTGATACTCATTCTCTTTCGCTGGATCCTTCTATCTCACTCGCCAGTGATGCTTAGAAAGACTCACCGATATACTCGGACGTAAACCACCACGTGGTAAAGCAACCTGGGCATCCTTGTCAGTTGAAGCACACAGACAACCCGTGTATGTACACGACCAGTGGGGGATACTCTTTGCCCCACGTTGGGGCGAAGAGTATAAACAGAGAAAGCGTCATAGAAATCTCCAATTGTTTCATCTTGCTTGCTCTTATTATATACAATCGTGTCAAGACTCCCTTGTCGCAAAGCACACTGACCATCTCTTACTCCTTCCAAGGTATTCTCTATCTACGTCATGAACATTAAAGCCACCAGCGGACGAGCTTGCTTGCACTCGCATGATAATAAGCGCACGCTCGCCGAGACACAAAATTGTGTGTGTTTTTCATCTTTATCTACTTCGTCGCAAGCACCTATCGGCATATCTTCGTCGCTCAACAGTGGCCCAGTCTCCCCACCTAGGTAACGTTGAGTCGCGCCGGCAATCGCCTCATCCCCACTCTTGTACGTTGCTCCGTCGCAAGCTTTAAGCGCGCGCTCTGTCATACACACTCGTCGTCCGGTTTATCGCCATAGTCCGTCGCTCTTTCTAGTTCGTTCTCGTCCAAGCGCGCTCCTCACGGACACACGTATTATTTCTCTGGCCCGGCGACTCCTCTAACCCCCGCAACGTTCCCGCGTCTATCGTCGTATCTACTACGACTTTTGAGCTTGCGACGGTAGAGTACAGAGGCGCCACTGTACGGACGAGAGAGCCACCGGCTGGTGACTGGCGCGTGGTCTGACTACAGCATCCGTGATCTCCTCTGCTTACGCCGACCGGCCGCCAGTGCGCCCGCAAGCCCGCAAGTTCGCGCGACACATAACACGCTCCCGTGAAACGGCGCACGGGGCTCAAAACGAGCTTGACAAGCGTCTTAAACATACTCGAGATATTACGCGGTGGATATTATTCGGCGGGAGGCCAGTTATATATTTTACGAACATTATTCTGGACATTACGCGACAAAGTGTAACAACGTTACTTTTTTTCTTTTTATTTTTTTTGCGAGTGTATTTGTATTGTGTGTTTGTTTTAAATTAAAGAAATCATAATTAATAAATTTATTAAATTAAATTGTTTCGTTAGTGTAGTCATCTTGACGAGGAGTCCGGAGACAGAAGAAGTGTCCTCGGTGTCGTCGTCTTCGTATCAAGGAAAATCTCACGACTTGAAGGTGAGTAAGCCGGGATGATAAAAATTACTTCAATTTTAATTTCAGTTTCATTTAAATTCATATGAATATTTTTATTCTTTATTTTTTTTGTTTTTTTGTTTTTCTTAATGAGCAAAGGAATATTTTGGATGTTAAATTGTTTAATGGTGAAGGCTAAATATAAAGAAAACGACGTCAATAGTGACGATTACGGTTGTGGTGTTGAATGTGAGGTGATTGTGATGACATGGATAAATTGTCTTTGCTTCGACATGAGTATTTAATTTCATTTCGCCATCGTATAGTATGTAGTAAGTGCTGTGACATTCTCTTCGCAATTGTGCATTCGTTGTTAGGTGGAGTAAATTAACATCGATAAATAAAGTGATAAATAATATGTAAAAAGTCTGAATGATCAGTTGTGACACGGGTTCATTATCATTCATTTGAATTGAAAAAATAAATGATGATCAACATGTGTGCATACGTATGTGAACTTTCCGATGAATAAACAAACAAACACGAGATTATAGAGTGTGAATAAAAATTAAATTAAATTAATGCGATACAAATTGTGTAACCTGTTGATACCAATCCTAAATCAATTGTGATTATTAATTGGTCAATGCATTTGTCGTGTAATATATATCATTTCGGGCACTTTAATTGAAAACATGTAATTAACGTCGACTGTGATTGTAAACCACTATGCTTGATGTGCCGCAAATAATTCATCACATAAATTTGGTATTAATTCATCGTATTTTAAATTAATATTTGAATTAACATAAATTTGTATCATCACTTCTAATAAATAGTTTTAAATAATTTTAAAATTCCAACGCTTACAATTATCAAACTATTAAAATTTTTCCGAATTAATGTACATCACTGACGCGAAATATTTACTTGAAAAAATAATATTTGTTATAGTAAAATTAATTTATAATTGAAGTTGAATTATGATGAATTTTTACTTCAACATTAAAAAAATGTTTCAAAATAAAATGAAAAATTAATTGAATTTTTAATTTTTAATGAAGAAACGTTAAGAATAATTGGACATAAAAGTGACTTGTGCTACTTGAGTAAGATTAAGTTACAAAAAAAGGAGCACGGGCCACGTACTGGTCAGACTTAAATAAAATTCGCGCGCGCGTTCTTCCGACGGTAGAATTTCAACGATGAACACTCTATCAGTTTACTCCTTCTTTCTTCATTCATATTTGTAATCAAAAATCAAATAATCGTCACTTTCATTCCTACTTAATAAACATCTTCAACTAATGCAACATTAACTCACAAAAAAAAAACCAAAATTAACCAAAAATAAGTAATGCAATAATATTCAAACACTTGAAGCAAATAAAAATAAATATACGCAACATAAAAGTTAAAAAAAATATATATTTTAAATTATTAATAAATTACTAAGATGTTGTCGTGGTCAAATATCGTCACATACTAAATAAATATGAACAGAAAAATTCTTAAACTGTTGGTTTAACACCAGTCAAACCGGTTACGTTAAAAATGAGGGTTGAAAATAACAAAAAAAAAATTGTTGCACGACCACTGTATATTCAGATTACCGGTGCCAAAGTGGTAATGTTAATACTAGCGAGTTGTTAACGTATATACCTGGTCGTTGGCGCACAACAACGTGGTTACTAGTGGTCGATCAATGAGTCCAGTATAAACAGCTAATAATGAATCGAATCGTGTCATAAACAATTGTATATAAAGTGGGGGAGGATGTGGCTGGCCGATGGCAAAAGTATAAATGAATGTCGATTGTTATAGTAGTGGGGGGGGGGGGGGGGGGAGGAAGTAGACAGTGGTCGTAATCGGTGGGTGGGAGGGTTAACGATTCATAAAACATTCCAATGTTATATATTTATATAATTTCATTAAATTTAATTATTTGTTTTACTGGATGAAAAACACATTGGAATATTGAACAGCATATGTTTTGATATTGTGTGAAAATATGTAACACATATTAAATTCAAATTTATTATCGTCACATTTTATTCAAAAATATGATCGGTAGCATTTATTTAATTATTTTATTCAATTTGAAATTATTCCAAGTTATTTTTTTTTTGTTTTATTTATTTATTTTTTTTTTCTATTTGAATATTCTGAGGAATAGAGGATCATTATAGTGTATTCAGTTGGATTAGAAAATCGGTGTCGATCATATTTTCCAAGTGAGATGACGAAGTACATGAGAATTGATGATTGGTACTAGTTGACTTTGATCGTTTAATGAGTGAGAAATAAATTCTATTAGCATATTATATTATTCTACAGATATTTCTCTATCATGTCATTATGTATTTATGAATTCTGAAAAGTAATATGTAATTTTGGCTTTCATAATTTGTCAAGTAAAATTGTTACAAAATTTATTGCAATTCTTGTCAGAGAGTATTTTATTTTTTATACTAAAAAAAATGGAGAATTAATCACAAATGTCTTCAAGAAATTCACAAAGTTATTTATGAAAAGATTCGAAAGCAAAATAATAAAATACGAATGTCAAAAAATATAAATTTCCGATTTTAGATTTCTTGCCTTGTTTTCTAACGATAAAAAATCAAAGAATCTCGATAAAAAATGAAACGTTTCCCCGGAAAAATATCGGCTTGCTATAATGTCAAAATTATTATAAAGCCAATGTTTGCAGATACAAGTGAATGCCACGTGAAAAACTATAAAACTGCATAGTTCTATGTCTCAATAACAGAAAGGATATATACATGAACAGACGTAATCCAGACACTGACACACACACACACGCAAACAAATATTTTAAAGAGAAAAAAAAAAACGTCGGACAAAAACAGAGAGGTCGATGTCAGTATAGTTGTGTCAAACAAGCCGGTGCTGTGTATCAATATCAAATAAAAACACAAACAAAAAATAATATAGAAAGAGCGATAGAAGGTGGGAGATGAACCCGAAAAATATAAACATGAAAAAAACGGGGTTTGAAGGTTACCTCCAAAAATAATTGTGGATTGAGGTTGGTGTTGTTATAGGAATCAAGTTATAAAATGATACTCCAGCAAAAAAATATTGAGATAACGTGAGAGGAGCAGAAAAAACTATAGTAAAACCTTGTGAGTGAGGGGAGTAGTATAGCGAAGGGGAATCAAATCGAGAGAAAGTTGGGTGACGAAGGGTCCACTCGATTGAAAGGGGTAAGGGATAATCCCTCACCTCTTTTTGTCATTCTCTCTCCCACTCTTCTTCAATCTTGTGTGTGGTATATGCGGTGGGGATGAAAAACAAGTTTGGAGGGCGAGTGGGTTAACTGTAGTAAAGCCCGATTATCCGTGTTTTTATCTTAAGACAAGAGAGAAGAACCGTTAGAGGAGAAGGAGTTCGTTGTGTATACACGAAGAAGGGGGGTTCGATTGGACCTAAATGTGAGGGTTGCGCGTAAGAATTATTGCGATAGTACGAGAGAAACAGCGAGAATAAGTAAATGAGGGGTAGTTGGAGTCGTCGACAGTACGATGAGACTTCGGTGGGGTAGAACATTGGGCGCTTTAGATATTGCTCCATGTCTAAATTTTGTTAGTAGTAGTGATGAAATATAGTACGACAAGGGGGTAGTGACGATAGCGGTGGTGGCGGTGCTGGTGGTGGTGGTGGTGATTATTGGAAGGGGTTAAAGCTACTGGTGCTGCTCCTCTTGGATGCTGGAGGGGATAAGAACTACCCTCAGAGTTAGAGTGCGTTTGCGCCGTCGCCGTGGAGGTGGCATCGTACTAAGGGTTGATCCGCGGCCAGCGGGGCGCTATGGAGGTGGGGGCGTCCCCGAATGTAGGGTTAGGGTGGTCTTTACGTCTGTCAGTAGCAAAGCGGCGGCCTCATCATACGGAGCTGCTGGCTGACCAGCAAGGCCAAAATCACTTAAGACGCGTTTCTTGTAATAAAATTCTCACTTTGCACTCGTCTTTCATCCCCCTCCCTCTCACACATCTTCATCTTATTTATAATCTTAAATACACATACACATACACATACACACATATGTATATGTACATATGTAGCATGAGTAATATGTGAATATGTGGATGTGTATATAAGTGTTCCACATTCATTATATCCCAATTATCATATACATGTGTATGAATGTATACATATGACAACAGGGTTAATACATATGTACATATATGTGCACTTGTATGTATGTTTATATGTATATGTATATAATTGTTTGCATTAAACCGCGCACTAGTGGCAGGAGGAAGTCAACACGCGCGCATTAAAATACCAACAGCAAATCAGTGTTACTTGAGGACTTGAGAGTGCACGTGCGTGGATGTTTCGTGATATTAAATAAATGACAAAAAAGAAATTTAAACCATAATTAAGTACCATTTTTGGATAAAAATATTATATGAATTAATAACTAGTTAAATTGAAAGAAAAAGTTTTAAAAGAAATTAATTTTCAATTAATTTTGGAATGATGTAAATTTAATTACGTATTTGGTATTGCGTATAATAATATTGAAACAAACGAAAAAAAGTGAATTGGAATTGTATACAATTTTATAATTGGACTTGATGGAAAAAATGGATAAAAGTTAAAAACGAAATGCGTGATTGGTATACATGAATATATATGTATCTTTAAATACCGTGGGACATTTTCGAGTGCGATTTGAGGATAAATTATAATTGTCTTGTGTTTAGAAAAAAGAATATTAAGGTGAGACATAATTTGAAAGTCAGTGAATTATTATTTTTTATCTGCTCAATGGAAATAACAACCACAAATAAATGGATTAATTTTGTTTTATTAATTTAGTAATTTAAATAATCAATTAATTTAATCATTTAATTATTTAATTATATATTCATTTATAATTTGGAGTGATAGAATTTTATATAATATAGTGATTAAGTTTATTTAGATATAAAAATCACTTTGAATATTAAAACGAATTGAGTGAAAATGTAAAATTAATCGTGTGTGTGGGGTGAACGTGCGATGGGGGGTGGTTGTTCGCTGTAATTATACAAGGGATGTTCTTTGCTGAGGTGCTGGCATATTGTGCACGCGTGCTCAAAGAAAAATGACAGTTGTTGTCAAGTAGTATAAAATAATCTTGCACAGTAGTCAAAACCAGTCGAAATTTTTTTTTTATACTACTGAAATTGAAGAGTATCGATATAAACATTGTCAATTGAATGATATATAATGTATATTCATTTAACTTGGAATATCAATGACAAACGCTTAATTAAATAATAATTAAATTCAATTAAATAATAATTAAATTCAAACTAATTTTGGAATTTAATTTCAATTGATAGAAATATTTTAAGCATTTTGTTTAGAATAATTTATTTATTATAACTGTGAATTTATATACCGTCGAGGTTAAAAACAATAATCAGTAATAATTTTGTGTTTTATCTTATTTTATTTTTATATAATTAATTTAAATTGTTGAATAAAAATTAGAGGATTAAATGTGCGTTAAATTCTAAAAAAAATTTTGTGAATAAATGATAATAGTATATAAAAAGGGGCAACAGTTATATTTCCATTATCCGAACGGTGGTTTGGTAGTAATTCAATTTGTTCACTTCATTATTTATCACCAATGTCAATGTGCACGGTTAATGTACGACCTCGCATTTATCGCTGTATATATTGCATATAAATACACATAGATACTTTGTGTTTCACTTTCAATTCATTCATATAACATGTTTGTTTATTATGAAATATAATTTTATTTATTTTTGTGTGTATCATTTTATTTCCCATTATGTTACTATTAAATCCCTATTCCATTACACATCCTTCAAAAAACATTCATCAATTAATTTTATTATTTTATTTAATACACAAAAATTAAAATTAAAATGAGAAAAAAAAAAAATTTTTTTTCACCAATTTACACAATAGGAATAAATTTTTATTTATTATTCGCACACTTCATAATATCATTGTAGAATTTTTAACTCGAAAATTTGTAATAAAATATTTATTTTTCATCACATTGAGATTATTAATTAAATATTAAACTGATGAGAAATCAGTAGAAATAGTCAGGAATACTCAGACATGGTATTAAACTTATGAAAAAATCCGTTTGAAAAAAATCTTACTTTTTTTATCTGATAAATATATATATTTTTTAATCTATTTTTCATTTCGTGCACAATATATCGCGGACGAATGATGGACTTTGTCCTATAGAAGAACCAGTATCTCAAGCAGCTGTCACGTTTGTCTGGTCATGCAAGTCTTTCTCTTACATTCTCGCCCTCTTTTGTTGCGTGTGTCGCATTGCCATCAACATACAATGTTTAGTTATCAACATCTGCTTATTCACATAGGAAAAAAAAAAAACCAGTCAACAATTTTTACTAACATACAGAAAAATTATATCTTAGATAACGAACATCGTATAGAGTTACAATAACTTATCGAACATATTTTTTCAACAAAATTAAATATTAATCAGACAAATAACATTGAATTTAAATAATGAAAATAAATAAAAAAAAATTCGTACAAATTATTATTAAAAAGGAAAACAAAATTTTTCTTTATCCTCTTTATATAAAATACCATCGTATTATTTAATTTTAAATATTTTATTTATTATTTGTATTATAATTTTGATCAATTTTATTAATCATTTTCTTGAAAACCAATTTATAATATTAAATAGATGACGTGAAATTCTTGGATAGGATTAGAAGGTCTCGAGATATTAGTATATTTAGTGAAAGTTCAGAGTATTCAAGGATTCGTAATAGAATATATCTCTTGTGCGATTACAAATTCCACCATGGGACGACGAGTCCCATGAGAGAACGATGAGGATTTCAAAGTTTTCATCTCTTATACGCGCTCAATCCGACATTCAACCGACGTGACGAGAGAGAAATACCGTACAAGTCTTAAATTTGTTGCACGTCTGTATATATATTTAACTTTGTAATTTAACTATCGCAAAATATATAAATATTTTTCAATAAAATTCCGCTTTACATATTATATCACACCATTGTGACATTATATACATTATATCCCATTACTTTAAATTAATAACATGACAAATTGTGATTCTTTAAAATAATTCAAACAATTTTAATAGCATAGAATTATTTTTATTTCCATTATTTAATTTTTTATTCGTCTATAATTCACTTGAGACAAATTATTCACAGTATATTTAAAAATTCTTTATTTTTTAATTACTTCCAAGTAATACAATCTTAATGGACGAAACTACGACACACACGTTTGCGGGCGTAGTTCCAAATTACTTTGCGAAATTATCCATAAATAGAAGACTCCATAGTGTCTCGCCTTAACGTTATTGAGAATTTTATATCTGTACCAACTGTAGCGCGTATGAATATTTCCATTGTACAATAGCATGATAGCTACACATATATACCGCTCAAAAGTATTTTGTAAAAGTTTAAATAAATAAAACAACATCATAGTAATTTTAATAAAATAATTTTAATAGATAAATTTTGCATAACATAAAGAAAATTCAGGTGGCCAAATACTTTTGAGCGATAGTGTATGTATATATTAATTCAAATGTAAATATATAAATGTCATAGACATTTCATGAAGTTTTCATCAGTGTAATACCGTTGACGTTTTAACCGTTGGCTTAATACAAACCTGAGCGTGCAATGACAAACTTTCGATCCGCAAAATCGTCATGGAAATTTCTCACATAAGCTTCATCTCTTCACTTCCTCTTTTCCTCCCCAAGTGTCTCTTGGGTTCGTGCATTTCATCTAAGATATACCCGCTCAAGATTCTTCAGTTTTAAATCCATTTGAATTCTCATCAACAAACCAAGATGAACTTAAAAAGAAAAAAAAAAGAAAAAATAAAAATAATGAAGTGAAACTTTTCAATATTATAATTCTCTCTATCAATTTTTTATTCAATTATATATTTGTTTATACTCATATATACATATAAATAATATTTATTTGCTGATCATATGCTTTAATATAATTTAATATTATTATAAATTGACGCAGTCACAAGAGGAGTTCATGAAGGTCATTCAGTGTGTGGGCTGATATTAATTAATATACGACAGTAAAATGAAAATATTTGATCATACGATACAAATAGTAATGCATCAACAACATATATATTATATATACATATATGTATGTATATATGAGAATAAACATACACATGTTTGTAATCACTATTACTGTTTCACTCATTCCAAAATATAGCGTGGCTACACGATACATATACATATCGTACACTCTGTTTGGGACTCTATATGGATTCATTATGCGTGAGTTCATCGTACTCACACCAATTATATATACCTTTCATACAATGTTCCCTTCCCTCTTTGCCCTATTTCACATCACAATTTCATTATTCGTTCAATATACAACACCCTCGCATTATCTCGCTTCAACCAGATATTTGTGTATTGTGACATTGACCTAGATGACATTATACAAATTTACAAACAGATCGAATAATAAATTGCACTTATAAGGTTCATTTATTCATTCATTCATTTTTGTTTCGTTCATTTGGATGTGTAAAATATTTTTTATCATAAATAAAAAATCATTAGAAGCTATAGAAAATCATGTCACTTATTATTTTTCCTTGGAATTATGTTTAATTGTGTAATGTTTTTATTTTTTTTAATAAACTTTTTGAGTATAAATACGTTAATGATTTTAATTTGGTGAAGATGAAAGAATATTGAAGATGAGATGACAAAAAAATTAAAGAAAAAGCAGGGAAAATAAAGAATGATTTTAAAAGAGAGGATGAGTGTGAAATTGAAGGCTCTATAAACGTGTGGGAATAGCTTGTACAACGGGTTCCTGTGACCCCTTAACCCTTAACCGTCTCAACTACGCGAATGAACGTGCTCGCACGGCAATTGCAATGTACCAACGTAACGAGAGGAATACAACGCTGCAAAGTTTCAAGTACATACGACACATACTCGTAATATAAATTTTTATAAAACACATACGCATTATACATCGTAAAATTAGTAGTTTTAAGCGCCATAAAATTCACTGGATGCTTGAATATATAGCTATAAATATACACAATCATATATATGAATGTATGAATGTAGATGCAAGCAAAAAAAAAAAAAAAAATATGCGGTAAAAGTACAAACTCAGAAGGGCGAGTAAAATAAAAAATAAGAGTATCTATATTTGTACACAGAAGACAAATAGGCGCGAAGTACAATTCAGGATGGCCTCACCCTAACGATAGGAATAATATAGATATATACATAAACAAAACGGGGGAAAAAAAAAATGAATAAAAACAGTGGTGGAAGAAAAAAATCGTAAAAATGTAAAGGAACGTGTATTGTCTCAAGGAAAGCTAATAAAATGTGATTTTTGTGGGGTTAATACAAAAACAAAAAATAAAAGAATCAGAAAAGAATACCAGGGAGACGAAAGAAAAGCGTGTCTCCGGACAAACATTGTGGCTGAAATTTTTTGCGCGCGTGAACGCTTCGTTGGGGTGCGAGAAGGTAAAAAGAAAAAAATTCAAGGGAGAAAAATAAGAGAAAGAACAAGAAGGATAACGAGAACGATAACGCAAGGTTGGGGAATAATATATATACGTACATCGCAACGTTATACCCATCAAGGTATAAAGAAAAAGAGGGAAATAAAGAAAATATAACGAAGAGAAGAAAAAAAAAAAATAGAGTGAGTGAGATGTATAAAAATGAAAGAAAGAAAGGTGCGCGGATGCATACTAATTACGCTGGGCATTGTTTCGTTCGTTATGTAAAGACGTGCTAATTACATCTGGAGGAAGAACTTTTAAACCCGCGGCCTCTCGCCTTCAGAGTAAATGAAATGCCCGCGAGAGTGTCTCTCCTCCTCTCTCTTTCACCGATTTATCTTTTTTTTTTTTTTTTCTAGGGGGTACTTTTTTCCAGAGCAAACTTCGTATCCTTTCACCTACCTTTCCATATATCCATATAGCGTTCATGCGGATTTCTTTCTTTACTTCTTTCCGTCGTTATTGCACTCGCATTAATTCAATGACACGAATGAGAAAGCGTCATCACACATATGTATACACATAGGCATATCTGTCTCCTCATTTATCTTTATAATTAAGCTTTTATATTGTTTCATGCATGATAATTTTTTTTTTTGCTGACTGCACACATTAAAACATATATATTTATGTATATACACGTCATCAGAGATAAATGAAGAGTTTGATATTATTATTGCTCTTTGTCATTCAACATAAAATAATTCATGAGATAAAATAAAAATCATTGATCCGCTTGATTGAATATAAATCACTCGAGTTTGTATTTATATTCTTGTTGCAGATTGACGAATGACGCCTTAGCAGATAGTGGCCGGCTGGTGCGCGGTTGCCGGGACAAAAGGGGTAAGTTATTAAATAATTAATCAGAAGAGCATTAAGTAATTGCCTTGAATTAATCATTAATATTAATAAATAATTTTTAAGATGAAAAAAAAAAAAAATGAAATAAACTCGTATAGAAAAAAGTTAATTTAGTGACATTTGCGAGTGTCTCGACCGCTGTTTAATCTATTATTATATATGTGTGTATGTGTGTGTGTGTGAATTGCGTCCTGATGAGCGCTTCAGCCACTTGACGCCAGATAGCGCTCGTGCTCGAGCAGCCACTTGAAAGCAAGAGCGAAAGAGAACGAAACGACGATGATATGTGCGCGACCCCTCTATCCATCTCTCTACTCGCCGGGTTGAATTGTCGACAACTAAACGCGCATGGTATAATTCATTGTGTGTGTATATGTGTGTATGTCTGCCCTGTTCAACAAACGAATGCATGACGACGACACTGACGACGAATATATTTATAATTGCAGACCCGTCATTGCAACCCCCCTTGAATCGGTGGCAGGTTATCAGATAAATCATATTTTGTCGTTATATATTTTTCTATGTTTTAAAATAAATACTGCACTCTAAATATAAATTGCATATTATCATGCTTTAATCAGATGTCAAGGAATCGCGATTCTACGAATTTATATAAAGAGTATGAATATATTTATAAACAGTATCTATGTGTATTAGGGTGTTTCATTTTTAGGCGATATTTTTATTTTCATTTTTTTCTTTAATTTATTGACTTGACATTAATTATTATCTTACAATAAACGCTATAATGCTGAATCAACAACGAAAAAAAAAATTTTCTTGTGTTATTTATATGGGAAATCAAATTTTTGATTTCGCTAAGCCTCTAATTAACTCAGAATTTTGTTTCAAACGGGAATATTTTTTTTTTTTCTATATAAATTATCCGATTTTCAGTGTTTACAAACAAAAAAAAATATAGCCTAAAAATGAAACACCCTAATACATATATATATACACATTAAAATGAATAATAAAAGAAAGTAATAAAAATAAAATAAAAAAAAGTAACAACGATGATGTCAAACGTCTCTTGAGAAAAGTCAAAGGATCCCATCGAATAATCGTTGACAATAGTGTACTAAAGAGATTTTTAAACAAGAGAAAAAAAAAATCCCCCAAAGAGATTGTGGATAGAATGATATAGTAATAATAATAAAATATAAGAGTAAGAGAGATACATGATAATCTCGGGAGAAAATATTTCACTATTATGAAAAAAGAAGATTTTTGAAGGATTATCCATCAAGACTTTCACCACCGGAGATATTCATTTGATTCTTTTCCGCTTAGAAGAGACTCTCTCACACACATACACAGTACAAAAGCAAAGAGCGAAAGAAGTGTTTGGTTGATATATAAAGTGGTGACTCGGTATATCATGAGAATGAGAGAGAATACTTTTGGAATTTTAAAATGCATTCCGTCTCTCGTTATGCTTTCACCCGACAAGAGAAACGTTTTCTCCTCTTCATCTCAATTCCTCCGCCTCCATGTACACTTCTTGCTTAATCATATTCTCTATTTTCTCCCTTTCTTTTTATCCCTACAATATTTTTTCTTCTTCCATTATTGTTCTCACACACCACTATCGTATTATCGCTTACACGTTATATACTACTGTCTCCATATGCCCAACAACCAAATAAAAATACCTTGTTGTGCATGTCTTTATAAATGCATCTACAAGAGACAAGTGCATTAAAACCATGGGCGTTAGTTCAACCATTCAACAGCCCAGAAGTGTCGGGACATGAAAATGAAAAAGGGAATAACACATTCATACTTTTGATATCTATATATTTATATTCTATGTATGTATGTAGATTATATAATGTATAGCATGGTGATAGTGTAAAGGTATACACAACAAAGGAATGCAAAGTAAGAATCCAAGCGCATCATGTCGTTGTGTCCGTCGTGGCGTTCTCGATGACGTACGTGTCCCTCTTTCTTCATATATTATACCCTGACAACAACACGTTACATACATAATATCACACTCACCCTTGCACGATGGAGGTTACTGCGAAATAAATTTTATCATCACTCAAACACGTACACACATTAATCTTCAAATCATAAAACATACACATTATTATTTTCTTTCATATATTTAATATTTTCAACTTTTTATTTCCCATTTTAAATACCACTAACAAATCCTTTATATAAATAAATTCTCAAATAATTTCAAACAATTGTCAATAAAAATTCATAAACATATTCATATATGTATTTATTATTATTATTAAAAATTTAATCAATATATAGTCACGTGCATATATTCTGTTATAATTAATGTTTCTGCTTGTGTACATATAAATGAAAATAATGTATATATAATAGTTTGAATATCTATTTATTCACAGTAAAGTCCAATTCGCTTGTTGTCACGATGAACAAATAACAAAGGGTGATAATTAAATGACAATTATAAGGATGTATACGCGTATAAATATACCTTTGTACATATATATGCATCAATGTATATAGATAAAAGTAGTTTGACAATTGCGCGAGGCCACGGATCCGTAACGTAATATATGTGATGGTAGTAGTAGTAGATGACTGGCGGAGACACGAATGGTGGCAACGATGGCGCGACACGTTTGGACAATATATATATTGTTCAATAGCAGAGTGATCGTCGCGATGTTCTTCCGGAACGATCGAGAGAATAAACACACATATGTGTGTGTGTGTATATAATTTGCATTGAATGTTCGCGCATACCGGATCTTCGGTATTGCGAGTAGCCAGGCAGTGGATATGATGATGATTGGATTTACTTTGATTATTTTATGTGCATATACATATACATACATATATGTACATGTATTTATATACAATAGATATAAATTATATTAAATAATATGAATGTATTGAAGCCGAATGATTTGCTATTTAAATATAAAGAATTTTTTTTTATCTATTGATCCCCTTGGAGATTTGTTTAATTATGAAATGTCTCTTTCTATGCATATAAATTTGTTGAAAAAAATGGTATGGAAATTATTCTGATATTGTATATTGAACACGCGGATTTTGGGAAATGTTTTCACAATCTTTTTATCGTTTTTAATTTTTTTATTTTAATGTCTGTATCGATTTTGTTTAATGTCTGTCTCTGATACGAAATTTCCTTGTGTATATGTATATACACATATGAATTTATATAATCGATAGTAATGATCATGAGTCGACGATTGAGGACACTCGAAGTTTGATATGATATGCACGTAGTGAGAAGTTCATCTATCTATACATAGTTTATCATATATTCTCTTCATATCTTTCTCATTCTGTCGGTCTGGCGACAGATATAATAATCGAGACGTATACGAATATGTATTTAATATATATACACAATGAAGGATGAAATATATACAGCAAAAAACCTCGAATGTCTTAAATAAATGTTGGAATGATAATAAAAAAAAAAATAATAATTTAATGATGAAGTAAAATAATTTCTTTATTTCATAGAAAACAAAAAATTGGATTGCAAGTATTTTTTTTTATTGTCTTGTGTTGTTTTATTCAATTGTTATATGAACAAAATATTGTGACCATGCATGTGGTATAGGAATTGAATGAGTTGATGTATTACGTGATAAACGTGTGTCATCTGGATGTAGGATTGCGAGACATCGGTACTGAACACGTGAGGATCATATTCTCTATTTGTTTATATATAATCTTCTCAGCGAATTCTATTGTCATTTTCTCATGGCTTCCACATAGATATTACAAATATATATGTATATCTATGTATATATGTGAATATATGTACGTACGGATTTAATTGACCATCACCTTTCATAAGCCGTTTCCAGCATCTCGCACAATGCTGACGATATACGTAACAATTTGTCTCATTATCCTCAACAATGCAACAATAATAATTAAATACATATGTATATACACACATGCTCGCTCTCAGATATAAGTATATAATTTTTAATTATTCTCAATCTATGAAATACACATAACAACCGTAAATATAAAAGAGAAAGATTTAAAGTAACGAGAAAAAACAAAATGACTTGTTAGATATGAGATATCTCATTGAACGATTTCCGGTTCCTGTCCAAGGAAACGTGTGGCTTGCAAAGATAAATTTGTTATCTCCGCACACTGCATATATATTCCTCCGGTCACTGAGAAGAGATCACAGATATTATACATGAAAAAGTAACGAGAAGATGACGGCGGATGTCGAGAAGAAATAAAAATAAAATTCATCATCATTACAAAAAATGAAATTCCCAACTTAAGTAATATACACAAATAAATAAATTATTTATATTCAAACAAACAAATGATATCTAATAAAATCAATAAACAGAAAAATTTTAATAAAGAAAAAAATAATAAATATAAACAAATCAATTAATAATACACCTTAAATAAAAATTGTATATAAAAGTAAATGAGAGATCGAAACGGTCGCGAACCATTCTCTTATCATCTCTATGTACTAAACTTATTCACTGCACTTGTATAATGTATATTTATATATGTACTTTTACATATAGATATATATATATATATATATATATATATATATAAAACAATATTGATTGGTTGTACAATGCGGGTGGATTATAGGGTGGTCGGCCGGGAACGCACACAGTATGGGGTGGGTACTGCGATGCATTGTGCCCGCTGCGTCCGGTCAAACTTTTCATCCTCCCCTCGCGTGCTTCATCATATACATATACTATATGTATATATTACATATAAAACGTCGCGGCCTCTCCTGGTCATCCACACAATATTCCCCATCTCGCGCCTGCTCCGTATCTCATTCGCCCTCTTTCCCATCATCAATATATAACAACATATACCCTCTATACATTTTCTTCTATCTGGCAACGTTCCTGATCCACCAGAGTCTACAACGAAGCGTAACATTTATATATATACATATATATACATACAAACTTTTACATATACCTACATATACTCTCATTGCATATTCTCAGTCGATAATTATTGCACTCCCACATCCACCATACCCGTTAACATTTAGTCTTTCTTCTCCATGTCGACGTCAAGCTTTTCAAATTCTCCCTTGACTTCTGAACGAAGCCAGAAACAATATTTACAATGAATGAAATAAAGAGAAAAAATTATTTACGCAAAATAATCAACATTTATATATGTTTATATTGTATAAATGTATGTATAAGTATAATATATTAACATCGATTTCAAGTTTTATCAACGTGAATGAGAAAAGTGTCTGTATGCATTTACATATGCGTGGATAAAGAATAAATTCAATGCCACATTGCATGTAAGTTTGTGTATTATGTAATATGAATGGTTGCAATCGAATGTGTGAGACGTGGAGTTTCAGAGGCAACTCGATGTATAAAGTTATATAGATACATTGTGGGAATGGGTGTATCTATTTGTATATATAATGACGATGATGATGATGATGATGATGATGAAGGTAAATGTGAGGGGAGTGTATTACGTATGGCCTCGTTCGAAGTTGCCACGTCTTGTGTAACCCAGCAACAGAGTGAGATGAGAGAGGAGAGAGAATTGAGATAGGAATGCTATTATTGAAGCCTGCAGTATGTGCACAGTACAGGAAGTGGACAACTGTCCAAAGAAGAGAATAGAGTGTGCTTTAATGTGATGTGTGAGAAATAGGAGGAAATAGAGGAAGAGCGGGAAAGAGAGAAGGAGGAAGAGTCACTTTGAAAAGCAGGCTTGAACGTGATTGATACATTGGCCATGTAATTATTATATGAGGAATAGTATCTATGCGCGCAATGTAAAATTATGTATATATTTAAGGAATATATATTCACTAGCTTTCCAAACAGATTCTGTCTTTGATGTTTATGTACAATATGTTGAACAATATTTATAATTGAAATAACATATAATTTTGTATTGATTTTTAAATGAAAATTTACATATGATGAGATGTATTAATTCGAAAAATTAATAATTGGAGATTTATTAGAAGAATAAATATATTCAATTGAAATTGTTTATGAAATGATATTTTATTACGTTTAACTATTGAGATCTTAAGAGAGGAATGATGAATTAAAAAGAATTTGATTTCATTTTCAAAGTATACAATTCGAGAAAAAAATTATGAACAAAGATTAATTGAAAAGAAAAAGTAAAGTATCAGCGATGAAAGATCATGAAGAAAATTCCTGAAAATTCTGATGAAATAAAAATTAGATTCACAAGAATCTTATATGTGTGTCATGATTGTAGAAGTAAATATGTGAGAGGTGCACATTGAAAAGCTCTATGCAGAAATATTCACTTTTGGTTTCAGAGTTTTACTGCAAAATCATCGGACAATGACCAAGTATACATACATAGATAGATATATGACATTCACATACGTTAATAGGTATATATGTATATGTAAGGTATATACAGATACCCTAACTGTATACCTACTTTAATGTTGTGACTCGGAAGGGTGCACGTATCCGCAAAAATTTTCGAGTGGTTCACATATACCCTTGCATCATACTCTTTTCTATTTTTTTTTTTTTTTAATTTTTTTCTCTCGTTTTTTTTTCACTCGCCCTTCGCTTATGGCTCGTTTCTCTGGAAGTACAGAGTACGTATTAACCCAACATATGTGTATACATATATGTACGCCATGTCGTATCCATTTTCTGCATATGTAGAGCCAAGCAAACCACTGAAAAAGACCAATTGAAATTGCACTCACGGTACGCGAATTTTGCACTTTCTTGTGTGGTAATATCCATGACTCGAGTGGTTTTGCTTCTCTTATCCACGCAATAATCGTGTACGTATACACACATATGCATGATGAAATATTCAGTTGATGACGCTATATACTTACAGTAGTAGTACATTCATATAAATATAAACAAACATCAATATACAATATAACAATAAATATTTGAAGTACATATAAAATTTTTCGCTTTCTCCTGATGAAATAATCAGTTTAAATTGTATATTTATTCATATTATTACTTTTTCTCTCTTTATTTCTTTCTTTTTTCATTCACATATTAATGGAAAATTTGATCAAAGTTTACTCGGTTAGTTTAATCGGAAATGAATCGTAAAACACTTTCAATTTATTTTGAATTAGTTTCCTGGACGAGTGAGATTATATTTGTATATAAATATACATATATACTATGGGGGTTATATGCATAGGTCTTTTAGTAAAGGGTTGGCATCGAGAAGAAGGGTAGACATTCTTGTATCGTTCATTCTAAACTGTTGTCTTGAACATTATATAGTGACGATAGCAAATGCGACGGATAATTTATTTCTTGCTGAAAATACTCAATACGGTCTTTGTCACCGCAATTGTGGTATACTTATTTACCTCGACGAAATATACAAGTTTAAATATAAGTATATGTAGTATATACATGTACATAACGAAATATATACACAACAGTAGATGAAAGCATGTTGTGATGTGACCAAAGGAAGATTTAGGTTCCAACTATTTTCAAATCAATTAAATTCAATCGCGCGCAAATGACTGGCAATATAAATGATCGTTTGACAATTAATTAAGTCCCGACAATCTAACAAATAATATATTATTCATAAAAAAAAAAAAAAAAAAAATCGTGAAAGTTTATATTTATTATTATAATTTTTTTTTTCTTTCGTTGTAATAAAAATTTGTGACTAAATTTGTTCTACTCATTTTAGAGAAAGGGAATATAACGACTGTATGAATAAGGGATGAAAGGGTTGATCACATTGGTATATATGTATATATATATATATATATGTATATATTATTCATATTTATGCGCAAAACATTCATGTATTTGATCAAATCCAATCGCAAACATCGAAGAACGTGAGTTTTAGGTGCGATTGTCGGTGGTAAACGAATAAATGTGTAAATTTGACGAGCCGTCGCGACTCGCCATTTGGAAATGCGCGTATATGTATTTATATAGTGTATAGAAACAACACACGGCAATAGAGAAAGAATAATATATATATATATATATGTATAACGATGCGCCAGCGTTCACGTTCGTTTCTGTACGCGTCGGTTCGTGAATAAAAATAATTAACGGGAACCTACGAACATCGAAATAACGATTGATTTATGAGAGGCACAAAGTTCCGAGGTGCGGGATTGGACATTTTTGCAAAAACCGCGTGTCCGCGCGCGAGGGCTCGATTGATTTTTTTTTCCCTTTTCTATATATATATATATATATATATATATATATATATATATATATATATACATATGCATGCTCACACACATACACATACATTATATATACTTTTGCGCTTACTCTCGCTCTCTCTTTATTTATTTTTTTTTTTTTTTTCGTTTCTCTAACACGCGTTCTCACTTACTGGTAAATTCATTTTTCCCATTTTGCACTTGTTTTTTTTTTTCCAACATATATATAAATATATATATGTATATTTATCTCTGTATTCATTATCGTTGATATTGAATTTTCCTGGGAATTTTTTAATAAATCTATTAATTTGTCTCTAAATTTCAATATTTTTATATTATTTATTTAAATTAATTTATTTGTTAATTAATTATATTATTGGAAATATCTGAATTTGTAAAAAATTTGTTAATTTTTATGTTATATTTATGTATATAATTTTTAAATGATATTTAAAATTTTAAATGTGAATTTGATTCGTATAAATATTTATTTTTCAATCAGAATTTATAATAATTTTTGTATTAAATTTGTTTTTTTTATTTTTTGAACGAATTTGGTATGTTAAAATTTTTTCATGTTTAATTTATAAATAATACAAATATGCATAAATGTATATATTTTTTCAAGTCGAGTATGTCGCGTGCAAAATAACGAGGTGGCATGGATGCGTCCAGGTGCACGTGCCATTTATGCAGGTAGGAGCCAAGATAGGGCAGATGGTATAGAAACAACCACCCCACAAGTAATAATAAAATTATCGTGCGCGCGGTTTCATTTTAGGGTAGCGAAACTATATCTTATATACTCATAGAGTATATGAGTACCTCCGTAAATGCATTATCCATATAATATATGCATAGTATACACAGAATAACATATTTATTCCCTTTTTCTGATACACTTATCGATGTAAACGTAACAAAAATAACAAGTAGCAAAACAACTTGATGAGTTGGGAACAAAAATTTTCTACATTTATTTTACCAATAAAATCGAATAATAAATTACAACAAAACGGAGAAATTGTTTGATTGAAATTTTACATTCAATTAATAATTGATTGTTGAAAAAATGAAAAATTTTTACACGATATTATTTAAATTTAAAGCACTTGAAATTGAGAATAAAAAAAAAAACTTTACATTATATACTTTAAAAATGCTTCAATTATTTATTTAAATTTATCAATAAAATCTATTCACTTATATAATTTCAATAAATTTCATCTTTACATTCAAATAATTCTATTTTCAAACTGATTTACTGACTATATTCAATTTGTTTATTTATTTAAAAAAAAATTTATTACTCTACAGTATATTTTATTTGTAACATGAATACGCTTTTAAATTACTCATAATAAATTTTTCCAACACCATATTGAAGTGTCATAATTTAATCATATACAAGATTTATAAAAAAGAAAAAAACTTGAAAGGTGTTAAAGAACAAGAAGATATAATAAAGGAGACGGAGATTAAGAGTATATAAGAGGGTGTGAAGTTAAGATATACATATAAAAATGTATATATAATATAGCTATAGTAATACATATATATTCACAAGGGTGTTTGCAACGCGTCCAGGCGAGAAAAGCGCAAAAGACATTTTTTTTTTTCTTTCATTTCTTTTTTTCTTCGTTACTCATTCTCACTTTCGTCTCATGCCTACAAGGTAAATGGATCTTCCTCCACATATACACAGGTACATACTCTGCATAATCGTCACGTTGACAATAGGTACCTGCAGACCTTAATACACATTTACACATACATTAAGTTTATATGTATATCTAACGAATAGCAACAGTGTGTGTATGTATGCACAAGCCAAGTTTCAACAGTTATGAAAGGGGTGACAGTGTGGATGACTTTGGCGACACGAAGAAGTCTCTTAATTCCCGTGCGTTCACCCCCCTCAACGGGGATAAAGAGAGTGAAGAAGAAAAAGCGTACGAAGAGTGTAAAGAAAAGTGGGGAATTAAAAAAAAAAAAGAAAAGAAAAATAAACTGTAAAAAAAAATACGTCGCTTATGAGGAAAAAGCCAGAGGGCTCGTGGATGTACACTATGTACAAGTTGAAGCACGTGCGTTATACATGTATATATTTGAAGAGACGTTAAAAAAAAAGGGGGTATATAAACATAAACACAAGACATATTACATGAAAAGTGAATTAAACAGAGAAAATTTTCTTTTGAATTACAATCAAATAATAATACATAAATGTTTTTTCATTGAAAATTTTATCTTATGGTGTCATTTTTATTTCTTCAATTATATACATATATGTATCTTCAGTGAATACAAGTATATACGTGCTCTGTACGTATGAATGTATGAATATACATCCAATTCAATGGTATTATCTGTCAGATATATATTACGCTTGACACTTTAGCTTTTTCATTTAAAATAATCTGTGTATTACAAATAATGGATGTATTTCTCGTATGGATATATATGTCTCGTATTTTTCTTTTCTCGCTTTATAACAAAATGAAAATAAAAAAAAAAAATAAACATAAGGACAGACGTGTGTACAATCTTTTAAAGATATCTGATGACCAGGTATTATTTTTATTTATTATATTTTTTTTTCTACCACAAAACACAATTTTATTTCTGAATTCACAAGAATTAAATTCAATCTATATTTTTTTCTATGTATATATACATGTATATATATAGCACATATTATAAACATACTCTCAAGTGTGGTCGTGTATTTGGTTCATCGAAATTAAATCTATTATCTTGTCGTCATTGTCTCGGGTGTCTCGGGGACGGACATCTGTTTTAAAAACAGACAGTCAGACAAACGAGAACGAAAAACTATAACCAAGGCAGTACCAGCTGTCTATCTATCTATATCTATGTACATACACATATGTATATATATATATATATATATACATGCAAACATAAAAATATATTTATATAAATGAATGTGATGTATATTGAGTTAAAGGAACATCGCGAGCGTGATCTCGAGTTACTCCCACGAGACATAAAAACGCACTGGCACATTCGAAGCACCACCTCCTGCGGTGACTCGCCTTCTTGCTATCTCGCTTACACCGCAAACTATATTTAGGTATATATGTATATGTACATATGTATATACGCCCGCAGTTGAGAGATATCGAGATCGGCCCCAAAAGGAGAAAACTTACCAGATCATCTGCCCCGTTGTTGACGTAGATTCTCTCTCTTTTTTTTTTATTTTTTATTTCCTTCATATCTTTTTCCTCTTTTTCTACACTCGCTTGCTGAATCCGGAAGAAAAAAAAACTATTTTTTTCTCTATAAAAAAAAAAAAGAAAAAGGAAATTTCAGTTGTCTTCTTCCCCATCTGCATATATCGATTCCGCCCACGATGTTTATACGGTCAAACAGAGATCACTTCGCGATCGTATACTCTTTATATTGGAATAGTCATTTTCAATCTTTCTTTTTTGTTGTGCAACAAAAATGGCACATTGTCATGAGGCACTCGAGCGAAGAGGACACTACAGTACACACAACATTTCTTGTATTCTGCATGTATATGTTATTATTATTTTTATTTATTTATTTTTTTTTTGAATGAGTGAAATAGAGATGTGCACACGCCTTTTGTTGGTGACTATGGACCTTTAAGCAAAATATCTATTTATTTATGTATGCATATTATGTATGCGGCTATGTATATGTATATACATATAAGATTATTGACCATGATCTGTACACCGGAAGAGGATACGTGCCGAGTTTGCTTTTCATAAATATCTCTAAAAGTTTCGCCTGTTTATGTGTTTATATGTATACAATGTTATAATGGCCATTTAAATATTCATCCGTTTTTTTTTTTCCTTTTCGGTGTATTGAAAATAAAAAGGCACGTGAGATTATAATATGGATTGTATTTATATGTTTGTAAAATTGTTGGAAAATAAACCCATGTCATGTGAATAATGAAATTTTGAAAAGAAGTCATTCGGAAATATTTCTTTTCAAAATTATCCGGAAGTCTATTAAGTTTAATGTACAATAGTATATAAAAGATATTTAAAGAAAAAAAAAACTTTTCCATCAAAAAAATGTCGATTTTATATTACTGAATTAATTTTGAGCTGCTTAGAAAAAGATTTTTTTTTTTTTCAATATTTTTAATTGATATTAAAATTTGCATTTATTTTGTTGCATAAAAGATAATAGAGAATATTATTGTGTGTATACACTGTTTGCAAAGTGTAACGGTACTTTGTTAAAAATATAAATATCCAATGGCGATTATCCACTTTTGATGTACGTATAAATAATAATCCATGGCGATTTATCATGATATTTTTTGCATCTCCCCTAAAAATAGAAATAAAAGTAAAATAAAAACATAAAAACAAAGAGTGAGGCTTATTGAAAAGAGCTCTTTACTTATCTTTCGTTAATCGTTTCCGTATTTTTCCTGTCGTCTTCTTCCATCACACCCGCCCTCTTTTCTCTTATCCGCATTCTCCATAACATCTCGAAACTCTCTGGATTTTCACCCTTGAAGCATCTCTCCGTTATCGTTTCCGTCACCGTCATCCCCTTGAGATAAAATCGTGTATCCTTGCGGCTAAGAAAAGCCACCCTCATTTTCCCCCTCAATCTTGTGCGCCAAAGAAAATGAGGTGAATGAAAAGGCACACGGGAGTGAGTCCTTTCTTGCTTGCTTGTTTACTTTCTCCACAATTTCAACAGATCACAAGACCAACCACTTGAAGGTTCGAACCCTCTCAAGTATTCATCCCCCTTATTTTGCTCCATTTCATCGGGTGACCGCGTTCAACTTAAACTGAAAAGAGACAAAGTTAAAGGAGAAAAAAGAAAAGACGGTATAGTGTAAAAACGACGATGGGACCTTGGAGTTTTCTCAGTTGATGTACTCAAACCCCTTTCTATTTCAATGCTCCCTTCAAGTGACTCATGGAAGATTTCCCTTACCCAAGATTTTCCGGGCCGCAGGCCACACAACCAGAGTTTTCTATACATATATACATTTATATAGAAGAGAAAGAGACCTGTTGAGCTAAGAAAATACAAGTTGATTCTTATACACACCAACCTCTCGTCACTTTATATTTATATACATACATACCCTTGCTTACTTGGCTGTGTATGTATTTATGCACATAGATAAATACATAGAGCTGTGTATATAAGATAATACGAACGTATTTTCTTACGAGAAACGGATTTGACCTCATTCCCCCTCACTGAACCCTCGTCGTCTTTGGTATGAGTAAAGTATTTTAAGAATCTACTTGTTGCTTATGGGGATTGAGTTTCAGCCAAGAATTTAAATACTCGCTATATACTATCTTCATTTTATTTTATTTTTTTCATTATTACCTTTTATTTTTTTTTTTTTCTGTTGTTACGAAATTGAGACGCAGCACGCGAACACTTTTCCCCATATTATCTCAACCCTAATGCACAATCCCACTAATTTTTTAGATTATCCCTTTACTTTTTATCACGACACGTTGAAATATATTTTTTCTTAAATCAATTATTTGAATTTTGGTCACGCAATTTCAATTGAATGTAATTAAAATATCTCAAGGGTTGTCGAGAATAATTTAAATTAATTTATTTTACAAGATATACTTACTTTTTTTTTTCCCTATAGTAAAGCTGGTAATTTTGTTAATAAATAACAGTTGCCTGATCCTTTAATACAACAGCGCTTTATATGGATATACTTAAGAAGGGATTGGATATATATATCCATGTGTTTAATCGCCTGTGAGAGCGACAACTTGTTGAGTTGTCTGCTATATACCATGTAAGATTGTCCAAGTTAAGATGCCACTTGTTGAACAGCACTTCTTGGCTTTTGCGCAAATATATTATACCAATTCTTGCATTATGTCTCGAGTAAAAAAATTAAATGAAATAAATAAAACTTATCTTTCATTTATACAAATATATTCATTTATTTATTTATTTATTTTCTAAAACAAGTTGAGATAAATGTTCCTCCTCCTTCTTCTTTATCATTAAATATTATGACAATTGATAAAAAACTATCTAAAGTGTACGAGTTTCTGGAATGAGTGGGCGTTATTCACAGAGGAAGAGGGGTGAAAAGCCACGTGTTGAGATATTTGTGATTATGAATTAAATAACACCCACGCTACAATTATTCATTTATAAACTATAATCGCTTTGACATATAATAAATAACAGATATATACAATAAATTGTCAAAAATTAAAACGCATTAAAAATATATTTTAATCATTTAAAAATAATTTCATCTCCTCATTCGACATTGCATTTATATATATATATTTACAATTATTTCATTTCTCCCCTTCGAAAAACAATAATAAATATCATCACTTTCGTTATTTATATTCATCACAACTAATTATTTATTGAGAATTCAAAATTGATGTATCATCATCGTCCCATATTGTGCATTAAAAAGTTTGATAAATTATTATTGCACTTGGATATGTATTTATGGATTTTAATGGTTCATATTGCCCCATTGGCTATGTATATACATATTGAGACGCTTGATGATTAGACTATGGCACGTGACCATTGTACTCCTTTAGAAATAAGAGACCCGAGTCACCCCTGTGCGTCCATTCATTCGCGTACTTCGGTGCGTCCGATTATCATGTGTGTCTTATTCATGCTTGAGTAAAACTGCAAACTCAATATACATTCCCCATGGTTCCCTCACACACGCATAATATATCCCAACAATCTGAGTTTAAAATGAAAAAAAAAAAAAACACACATACAATTTGTTTTTCTTTAAAACTAAATAATAAATCACTTTTACATCAAGCGAAAAACTGAAACCACAATTTGATATAAAAAATACTGTTCTTTCGCAACATACAATTTATAATATATTTTTTCATTTGTTCACTGAACTCCAACCAATGGACGTGCAGAATTGAATAATAAATATCAATATATATATATAAGTTGCATGCTAAAAATTGTCAATTTTTTTAATTATCTACAAATAATTTTTCTATGATATTTAAATAAAATTTATTTAACTAAATAGTGCATTGATAAATACTTTTTTTTTTTCTATTATTAGTATCGTTTTCTCTACAAACATAGTTTGACGCGAAAGATAAAATTTTTATTTTTTTTTTTTTTTTCATGACAGCTTACTCTACTGATTGATTCTAAATTAATATTTTCTTCAAATAAATTTCGCACAAGATTTCTGTATTTCAATAATTTGAAATTAGTTGCGACGTTTTGATTTCTCATGTACAACTTTGCATTTTATTAATGACTGTTAGAGAAGAAATGCTTGTGTGAATGCAAAAAATAAAAACGATAGATAAAATATTTATGTCATTGTACAATTTTAGAGCCAGTATGATGAAGCATTCATAAGCACATAATTTTTTGGTACACTCAGTATACTCGTGTCGCTCAAGGGAAAGAAATTTCGTCAGAAAATTCTCATCTGGAAAAGCGCAGCGGGCCCATCTAGTGTCGGAAAACGATCGTAGGACCCAGGGTAATACCGATTTCAAGAATATTTACCAGAGATCGATTTTAGAATCTTTTTTTTGCATCTTAACACTTCCACTTTGGTAGCGCAAAAATAACGCACTCTGATTGGCCACTTTTAGTTAACTAATAATTGAAAATCAGATAGACCGATTTGCAGTAGTCAAAGAAACTTCGCATCAGAATAGTCTCTGATGTCTGTCCATAAAGGGAAAGACATTTATTCCGCTACACCCTATATATTCCAGTTTAAAATAAAAAATTTCAATTATCGATTACTCCATTGAAACCAATGCAAAACTTTCTACATACATTTATCCATAAATGATAAATTGATAACGCATATTTGATTTTCAACCCCATCGTCAATTTCTCAGTACATATACATATTAATTTACAAACCAGTACATAAAAGGGGAGAGATTTCATAAGCGTATACGTATATGTATGTATAAATAAATGTATATACATATACACAAATGTGTATGTGTGTATTTGATACGAAGAAAACACCTTTTTCTCACGATGTCCACGCAAAGATCGGCGCTCGTTTCATTTTATTGGGTTACGTAACGTGTGTCGTCGGTTGGGTTCTTTGTCTACTATACATATAGAAAGCCATCTGTCGCAATAACCCCCTCCTTCCCTATACATCTTTCTTTATCTCACATACACCAACGAGACGAATCTATTGATGAGTGTGAGGGTGTGACCATAACTAAAATAGAAAAAAAAAACGATAAAAAAATATAATTCTCATTCGCATTCTCTTCTGCTCTCTCTCTCTCTCTCAACAATTTTTTTTCCCTTGTTTCTATCACTGTTTCTTCCTTTGATCGACGCATATATATATTGTATATATACTTATATTTGTTTAGAAAAGAGTGTTATGTATGTAATAGGAGCGTGAGGGAACGATAGACACAGGGTGTAGGCCGCGGTAAATAAGTATAATAGTGATAAAAATATGATACTACAGCTTCATAAGAAAAAATGTAACACAAACACACAAGCCTTTGGCATATATTTATATCAAGTATGTATTGATTTTACTTTGAGCTTTATCTGTCCGTTAAATACATATATACATGATGTGATTATTTTTATATCGAAAGAAAGGGGGTATCAGTAAGTGAAATACATGGAAACAGTTTATTAATCTGTTGATATGAAAGATATCCACCCCATTTTAGATATAAATCAATTTTCATCTATGAAAATAAATACATCACCCTGTATATATATATATAATAATACATAAAATAATTCCCGTACATATATATCTATAATAAAAATATATAATGAATTTTATTTTTCTTAAAATACTATGAATTTTTAAATTTAAGTTGAAAAAATTTTTTTAATTTTGATTCATCTATGAAAATAAATATATGTATGAATATTAAACAGTATAAATATTGCGATTGAAATTATCGGACATATATTACCCTGTACATATAATAATACATAAAATAATTCCCGTTTATATATTTATAATAAAAATATTTAATGATTTTTATTTTTCTTGAAATACTGTGAATTTTTTAATTTTAATTTATGCACTGTAGTGCGGGTAAATTGAAACATTTCCGTGCAGTGCAGATATATTTCCGGATTATGAATACAATGTGCGTGTATATTATATGTACATATACATATCCATGTATGTATCAGGTTTAAATATATACAGTCAAAAAGGGACAATACCTGCATATTACATTATGAAACAGATAAAGATAGTAAAAGGAGGTAGGTATAAACAAGAGGGCGTTTTAGTTAGTGATATAGTTGGATAAAGAGGAAAATAGCTAATACATCACAAACTTGAAGACAAAGAGAAGGATGTCGTAGTCCGCAATGAAACTTTACCAATTTGTTAAGTCTTGGTGCTCGAAACTGTCTCAGGACTTTGCAACGTACATGTATGTAATAGCAGCGATATATATTTACACTTCTCTCTTTATTTTCGTCTGTATTGCACATAACTAATTGTCTCTTTTTCGCAATATATTTTCTATATAAAACCTATAAACCTAATTATTTCGAAATGGAGCTGTGAATTTATATACAGTTTTATTTATACTTGATAATGTAAGTAAGAAAAGAGTGGCATGAAAGAGTCAGTTTTTAGAAAAGGGATAAATAATATGAAAGAAAATAAATAATTTAAAAAATTTGTTTAATAAGTAATTGTTAATTCATTTATGTAAGTGATGTCATAAAACATTTTTCAAAACTATCGGTATTTTTGGACTTCTAAGCATTTATAAAAATAATAAAATTCGGCTTTTTCATAACACATAGGCATCGAAAAAGCCACTCAATGTTTTGAAAGAGCCAAGTTCTTATTACAGGACTGAAATTTTAGATCAACAAAGATATTAGTGACTAATAATGTTAAGATATAATTTTATATCTTATATAATTATAAAACGTTTTATATAACGCAAACTCTGGATAAAATATTCACTTAAATCTAAGAAATTCTCATGAAATTAGCCGTTTGAGATCAATCATTGCAAGGTGACTAGTTACGATCTTTTTAAGAACTCATATAATTTTATTTGATGTATCTAAGTCTGTATCATTATTTATTTTAGATTTCTTAGTAAGAGCTTTTTGAAGGAACCATATAAAGCTAGCTTTTTCATCACACTGCAGCCCGGCTCTTTCAAAACATATTCTCCCACGGAACATAACCCCGAAAATTAGTATGAAATTAAAGATTTGCCTGCAAAATATATATGATATTAGAAGGCCTAATATATCTATTAAATTATTGTATGATCATATTACTATTAGTCATGTCCGTATAGACGTCAATAAACAAATAAAATGAACTCAAAAACTTACTTTTTGACGACGGAATCTTCAATACATCGTATCGACGTCGTTTATTCTTGATAAACTGTCAAATATTTGTGGGAGACAATTGGCTAGTGTTACTATCTTAAAATAATAATAAATCCATGATAAACAAATGATAATGGCTCTTTCAAAACTTGGCTCTTTTATACTACACTTCACCTGTATGTATGAATAAAATTCATATAAACATACTCATAAATAATACGTACGTGTAGCTGTATTTATGTATGTATAATGTATATATGCATGTATGTATGTAGGAGGATATAAATATTAAAAGTTATATGTTCAACATGATGTAGATGAATCGATCATGCAGAAAAATATTCCAGTAAAAAAGTTCTATCATGAACCATGTATAAATGCGACGAGATGAGAGAGATGAGGTGTAAAGAGATGAGATGAGCACGCTTCTCGAAGATAAAACGCGAATGACATACGTCCGCGTGTTGGTGCGGTTTATCTGTTCGTTTCGTGCACTGTGTGTATACCGTTACGTCTATTTCGATGGACGAGTGATGTAAGGGAACGAGCGGTGGTACACACAGGGGGAATTTTCATTGTCATGACAATATCGCCTTAGGCACATGGCATTGGCGACGCATCGCAAATACACATACACACGCATAACCATGTGTGCATGTGTGTCTTCGCATCTACACATATATTTGAATACAAATATTTATTTAAAAATAAAAAAAAAAAACATCAAAGATAAAAATGAATAAAAAAGAACAAAAAAAAAATACTTTCAATTATCTTTAGTGAATGAAATATATTTTGGAATATAATTTTTTTCTTTGTGAATTAATATATTTAATATTTTATTTCAGGGGACAGCATCTTGCTCATTGCCACAACTAAGTTAATCGTGAGTAATAATTATAAATTTTTATATATAAATTAAAAGAATAAAATAAAACAGTAATAGGGGGAAAAAATTTGTTCTTTTTCCCTGTGATCAAGATGAAAAAATGCTCATCGATTAAACATAACCTCATTCCTTTTATCAGCGATAAAATATTATACATCACGATAATCTCTACGCCAATGTGTGCACACGAGTATATAGTTGACAATGCAGCGCTTACAGAATCAGAAGAACGAACGAAGAACGAGATGGGAGATGGGTGGTAGAGTGGCGGAAGGTGGTTGGGTGAGAGCAATGGATGAGAAAGGATGAGGGCGTTATGACCCCGCAGGGCAACTAAAGCAGTGTGCAAGTAAAGGGATATATATTGTATACATACACTGCACATATATGCACAGTTGACGGAGTATGGGTGAGTGTGTGAGGGGGGTGGACACGCGGAGAAAGGGTGGTACGTGCGCCACACGACGTAGAGATACATATACTCTTCTCTGAAGGTACATAATCATGCTTGCTGATTTCTTCTCCCTAATAAAAGTCGCACTGTCACCGCGCGATCCCCCGCGGAGTCGCAACGCCAACTAACATGTCTACATGCGTATATGTATATGTACATGTGTATGTGTCGTCTGTTATTTTTTTTTGCTTCTATTTTTATGTGCTATATTATCGCACGCTCTGTCGACATGCATACTTATTCACTCGTTGCAGTTTTTGGTCGTGTGTTTGTATTCGACAAAGAAAAAAATTGTATTATCCCCGCGGCATTTTATCCACGAACACACATATTTCCTTTTGGTATATAGCACGTTAGTCTGATCGATTTGTCGTAGTCTCTTGCGTGCAGTAAAGATGAAAATAAAAAAAAATGTTTAGCGAAAAAATATTTTGAAATAAAAAGAGGAAATTGCAATAATATAGAAGACTATACTGATGTTGGAAATATAAAATAAATAAAAGTTCTCAATTTCGAGATGTAAAAATTGTTTTGTTTATTTTATTAATTATGAATATGTTTTATTAATATTAATAATCGATAAATATTTTATTGTAGACGAGTAAACAATTTTGGATTACTAATAATAATTGAATGAAGTATTTATATTCTGCAGAAATAATTATTTTTATTAGAAAATAAATAATCTACGTATGATAATTATAATTTGCCTTTTTTTTTTCTTTAACAAATAGATATTATTTATTAATTATTAACAAATCTTAATATTAATGAAGAAATTAATCTCTCCGTTGTCTATGTTGTATTCAAATGTTTATAAATTAAGGGGAAATCGTATATATTAAATAAGGTGAAAATTTTTGATCTGGGTACTTATAATAGCGACAAATTTTGACTGGATCGTACAGGTATTTGTGTGTATTATATTGAGGGCAAATAAATATAAAATACTAAAGTCGTGTGAAACTCACTGTACTCACTCACGTATTATATTTTCGAGGGGTGTCTCGGTTTATTCCCTTCGGGGTCGATCTTTTTAAAGAGCCAAAAGAAAACTTATAGGCCAGGGAGACGAAGGAAGAGACGAAGTAAATGGATATATATATACAATATACATATACTTGTATATAATCACATTGGAAAAGGGTCTTTGGCCCAAACAGGTCTCAAGGTGCATATATGTCTGAGGCGAAATTTAAAGGGCCAAAATACATTATAAATATACCTATATATCTATTCATATAAATAAGAAAAGACACTGTGCCAGATGGTTGGACCTACCCTAAGGACTAGAGGAGTTGAGCGTGCGTCAGGCGCTTATAACGCATCATGGATATATATTGAACACACGCGACGGTGAAAAATCGACACGTGGGCGGTGAATTTTTTCCAATAGCACACTTTTCATTCTGCTTCTTTATTACGTTCTTTTTTTATTTTTTTCTGAGTGAAAAGGGCCCACTAAAACCCTCTTGTCTCGTTCGATATTTATAATAACACAATCTAATGCACGTCAGCATCAACAGATGAGTGCAAGAGCAAGAAAAAAAAAATAGAAAAACACGTATATGAATTCACATTTCTATCTGCGCTCGACATATGTTACCAAGTCATTGTGGTCGTTCGACTCATTCGTGTGCCTTGAATCTACTCTTGAGAGTAGATATATAACATTTACGAACCGATCATTATTTTACTAATCTTCCGTTAGAGGTGAATAAGGGATGGAATATTTTTTTTTTGAGAAAAGAGAAATGAATAAAAACCCCATGAAGAATTAAACCGGATATCGAGAGATGCAGCCGATCTATATGGCAATATGTTTTCACCAGACGTGGAAGGAATAAATATATGTATATATTTATTGTATATATGTATAAGTGCTGTACACATGTACATATATAGTATATGAGAATAAAAAAAAAAGATACGCCATGGAAAGAAAAATAGAAAAATCATAACCGAAACACTTATAGAATTTTTTTTTTCTCATTCTTTCATTCATTTTTTTTTTCTCTTATTATTATATACTTTGCCTGTCTCTTCAACAAACTCTTAAAGTACGTGTAATATACGCCCGATGGCTGCGTGGCTCGTGTCGATTCGGGTCGACGGATTCTCCAGGGGCAAATTTACTTCTATATAATATACTCACTTTCTCCTTTGATGTTTCTACCTCAAGCACCCACGCATCGCATAAGAGTAATAACACTATTTTTTCCGTTATTCGACTTGTACTCTAATGTTATTTGAGAATTTTGGTCATGTATTATCGCTCTTTTTAGATGTATATATAAATCTCTTGTATTATTTTTTTTTTTTCCTGTCTTATAACCACAAACAAATATAAAGTTCACATGACCTACATATAGGAAGTATTTTTTCTATCAATTTTTTTCTTTGTATTTTCTTTTTCTTTTATTAATATCAAGTAGCTTCTTGCAACTTTATATATCTTTTCTGCTGGTTCAATTGAATGAATCATCAATTATTATCGATTATTGTTGTGAAGAATAGAAGAATAATATATAATATGCCACGTGCGCTTTATTGAACATGATAAATTTTTCAAAGAAATATAAATTTATCAATCTTCCTTATACTAATGTATATAAATTTTTTTTTTAAATATTAAATTTATGATTTCTAAATTGCGTTCATTTATTTAAAAAATCACTAGTTTACTGATGAACTATGTAATATATTCACTGGAATATTCAGAAGAATACAGTGGACTTTATCAAAAAAAATTATGTATAACATTTTTAAAAAAATATTTTATTCAATCAAAATAATTAATTATGAAACGCTTTTTTTTTTTTGTATGACTTCTCACAAATACAACTATGTAGTTACTATTATACAACACGAATAATGTCATATGTACATATATATAGGCGGGATGTGGCATATTGTATGTTGACATACAAACCGCCCACGCGTGCCTCCTTTTTCCAAAGTGTAGTTATAATACCTATAAACGCAAATGCGCGCGTCTACATTATAGTTGCAAAGGGAAACAGGAAATATCGTGCTGTGCATTAACCCGAATTGCTTTACAATACAAACGACAAATTGCTCCAACTATCTATAAATACAGAAGCTATGTATAATATATATAATAAGATCAATACAAATTATATGTATTATATGACCAATGTATGAGAGAAACGAACTTGGATGAATATATACTTCTCGTTATCTTGTTAGAAATTTAGTTGGACCAAAGTGCAGAGTGTCGACAAGGTGAAAAAATATATATATTTTGGAGTATAGAAAAAAAAAATTGAATGAGCGAATGAATGAATGAATGAATGAATGAAAATCTTAAGGTCCAATCTGTATTACACTCTGCCATTTAATGTCCATTCCTTCAAAGGACAATGCGCAAGTTTTCTCAAAAAAAGTTCTTTATATATTTAGTTTGTAAATCCACTGGATGTCTCTATTATTACCTTGTAAAGTTATATAACCACAAGAAAATCAACTGGGGGTCTTTAGTATGTGGCCATTGATGCTAAAAGATCAATTGAAATTTCGTGCATATAATAGTACAATATATTTATCCCAATTTACAAATGTACATTGAAAAGAAAAATTATTTCTTATATTAAAACATATTATTATAAAATTAATGAGATATATTTTATCATTACGATGAAATTTATATTCTCGAATTAATCGTAATGATTGAATAAATATTTTTGTATTAATAAAAATTGAATAAGAGTAAAAAAAAAATACAAAATTCAAAGAGTCAGCTTATGTTCATCGGCAAATGATTATGGCTTTATAGCAAGACGATTACTCTTCTATTATTATTCTTTCGCTATTGCCATGCGGATTTTGAATGTGCAAGAGGTGAAGAGGGTGGAATGAACGAAGGGGGATGTATAGTATCGTCGTATTTACCATCCCGCTGCCATACTTTACCCTCTAATATCGAAGTGGCTCGTGTTGGCTACCTGAGCAGCTGCACCGACGATGCATTGAGGGGATCCCTTGGCCATAAGTTTTATTTTTATTTTACCTCGCCTTATGGGCCTGAACACACGAGCGCGCGCGATTATACGCTAGCGACTAAAGAGCAAAAGGGAAAAAGAATAAAACAAGAAAAGGCGACGATGATGGGGAGAAAAAGAGAAAGGGAGAAATATATATACATACATATAAGAGAGAATTTATATACAGAAGCTAGTAAAGCAAACCCCTTGGACGTCGACGACGCCAGGTACCCCCCTAAACTCGTCCACACACAACTCCAACGTCACGCACGAGAGGGGGTGCCATCTGCCTCCTCCCCCCTAACGAGTGTGTGACGTCAGGTGTGACGATGAACACTGTCAAGAAGCGTATGTCTTGCTATTAACCCCCTCGATGTTGATCAACAGTGTTGCCGCGTTCTTATAAATAAATATTATAAAATAAAAAAATACATAAAATTTGTAGCAGTATTTTTTTTTTTTTTTTGCTTTAATAATTAGAAATTTTTTTTTGGCTTTTTTAATTTATACAATTTTAATTGAGAAGATTAATCAACAATCTGGGAACTTGTTTATTTATATTTATTAATTATTTATTTTTATTGTGAGGGAAAATTTTGAGTAATGTATTTTATTTATTATTCGAATGATGATTGAAATTTGATTTAATTAAATATACAAATTATTAATATAATTACACAAAATAAATATAAATGAGTATGTATAATTTTTATCAACATGTCAAAGGTCAATAAGGGTTAATGAATTTTTTTTATCGTTGGAATAATAAAGAGTTTGTGGAGTTTTTGTATGGTATATGATAAGAATTATTTGTCAGTCACATGCGCCTTATGGTTTCTTAACGCTTCGATGTACTCAACGAGGTCAACCTAAAGCCAGTATACATACCTACATATAAATATAGTTATAAACATTTATATACTATTGGATATATAGATATACAGTGTGGGTTGGTACCTCAACGGCAGCGAGATAATTACTATTTCCCGAGTTTTCTACGGATTGCGCCAGTTAAACAAGGCACTTTGTGTATATGGTACGACCGAATCTTAAGTATGTACTCTCAAGCAACGACAAGTTTGAGAAAGAGAAAAAAAAATATTTACGCGTCCTTTTCACTCGAAAAATTTCACGATTAAAAATAATATAAACAAATAATTCAACTAAAAAAAATATATATTATAATATTAATTTTCATTCAAAGAAAAAGAAAAATAAAAATTCTTTCAATTGTTACAGTGGAAATATATAATATCTATTTTATTTAATTTATCAGACATCTCTATAGATTATTAATTATATTTTCTATCGATAAATTATTTTAAAAATTCTTTTCATTTTTTTTTATCCGATTATGTTATTTTTTATTAATTTTACCATAAATTATTACAAAATATAATTATAATTCAACCCAATAAAATTAAATTATTTTAATTATTCTGTTTTTTTTTTCTCAAGTAAATTATTTATTATAAATATAATATATATATTTAAAAATTATATAAGCATTCATTATAAATAATTTATTTTGTTTCTTTAAATTAAAATTTTTTCATACATTAATATAATATATTTGTTAAAATTATATTAATGTAAATATTTAAATACATAAATTATTTATTAAATTTATATCAATGTAAATATTTGAATATATGAATTATTTGTTCAATTATCATTATATTATTTAAACGGTGCGATAAATATTATCAACAAACAATTGTCAGTTAATCATGCGGTTGAAAAATTGACTTAAAATTCACATGCAAATAATAATTGCACATACATTAAATGTATAAAATAAATTGGCGCGTGTGCTTCTATTGAATTGAACGCAACTTGGCATTTGTACAACGTCTAAGGGATTTTTTTTTGGTTGCCCCCCGCAAAGGGAGAAAAACCATGTACAATAAACATAGCAAAAAGAAGCATACTAAAAATACATCTATATACACTCGCACAATACATACATAAATTCAAATAAGGGATCGAAAAAGTATAAATACATATATAAATTCACTGCGGATTTTCTGGCCAGACACAGGTCTTTCTAACCTCGCGACTTCGTGGGCACACGTCACAGAGAACATCTGCCGCGAGTACAGCGCGTGCGTGGTCCCCGCTCAACTCTAGTAAAGAGTCTAAATATACGGGGGAGAGAAGAGAAAGAGCAAAAAAAAAAAAAATTTGTAGAATGAATATGAGTGAGTGAGTGGCCCAAAGAGCGTCAGGAGAAGGGTCCGAGACTGAGACAAAGAAAGTGTATATGACGTACTGAGCAGCTGCGAGTCTATAGATGTATGTATAAGTAAGTATATAAGTATATGACCCGTACGTATGTAGGGCCCAGATGAGAGGGGAAATCACACAGGCCACGACGTGCTGCAGCCCTTCTAGACTTTACAGATCTATATGAATGTATATGTATGTATGTATATACAGTAAGAGGGAGAAAAATACCCCCTGATGATTGTTGGGCATCGCGACATGACGATGGCAACCCCACACAGACATACACGTATATAATAATAAGATTTATCGTTCTTGATCCGCAAATTTGTGATCATCGTGTGTAGCTTTTGAAAAAATTCTAGCTTTTCATTATTGACGATTTATTATTTATTTAGTTTATCCATTTTATCACAAAAATATATATATATATTATTGTATAAAGCTACACGGTATAAGTGGATTTAGATATTAAAAAAATATATAATATAAAATAAAATGGGAAAGTTGAGATATTTATTTTTGTTTCGTTGAAATTTTTTGTTGGAATTTTATCAAACGTGCATTTTTATGTATTAAGAACATTCTGATGTACTGAGAGAAATCTTCTGTATAGTAAAAAGCCGCAACTGGACCACACTATATAGGTATATATTATGTGTATTATGTGTATATGTAAAGACATAGGAGAGAATGATAGAAGGAAAAAAAGAGTATGTAAAAGTACTACTAATCTTCCGAGTAGAAAAATGCTAATGAAAGCACATAGGAGCTAGTTTGTGCATGTGATTCACAGTGTCTTTTGCATTCTCTTTGCTGATGATTTATACATACATATATATCTATTTTTTTCAGTCTTTATTATTATTCTTATCTGCAGTGTATAGATGTTATATGAATACATATCTGTATCTCAATAAAAATCTATATAAAAAATTATTCGTTGGAATAAAAAATTTCTTATCGACATAAGAAAAAAGAAAAAATAAGAATCAATATATTCTTATTTTTTTCTTCTCTTTCTCATAAAATAACTAGAAAAAATATAAAAATAATATTTAATTTATTTCAACATCTCACAGAATTTATTATCAAAATTTTTACATAAACAAGAATTATAAAAATACGACAAAAAGTTCATTATCACACTCGGTATTTTATAAAGTAAATTTTTTGTTCGCCATTATTATTTCATTTATTTTTCAGCATAATTATATCATTATTATTATTTATATACCAATGAAAAAAATTAAATTAGATAACAGATAAAATCAGCATAAATAAATGCACACGATGTAATATTAAAAATGGCAAAATAGAGAGCAAAAAGAAGAATCCTTGAATCTACTTATTATTACCTGATCGAGCACATATATAAATATATATACATTATATACATATAACGCATGTACATATGTATTAGTATATATGTATATAGTTGAAACACCCCATAGTCATTTCGCGCTCCCCCATCGTTTCTTTCCTTTCTCTTTCTTTCAAGTTTTTCTGCTTATATACCACTGTACATATACTTATATATTATGGTCTCTATAAGCCCCCCCCTCTTTACCGCTGTACCCCTCGGCCACGCATCTGCCAGGGGCACGCGCGACTCACGCTTGAGTATATATACAATCTGCTTCGTCTCTCTCTCCCCTTTTTATATACACACACGTATACGTACGCGTGTTCATGGTTTTAAGAACGATGATAATAATAGAAGAAAACAACGCGTCTAAAATCTTTTACCACCATTTGTCGCTATTGAATATATATATATATATATATATATATATGTATATAAGTATAACACATGTATATAGGGTGTGTGTCTAGGGATTTATTAATTTTCCACTCGGATAGATATTTCTCTTGCGAACTCATTTATCTTCAGAAATTTTTTTTTTATTTTCATTCATTCTTCAGGTCTAGGTGTAATTTTTGCATGGATGAAATAAAAATAATAAACGCGATGGATATAAGTATGTATTTATATGCGTATATAGGTTTTATGTTGGAGGGTTGATGAAGTAGGGTTAAAGCTGATTATATAGAGAAAAAAAATGAAAAAACTTAATGTATAATCAATGAGTGACAATGAATATTTTCAATTCATTTATTTATATTCATATACAGTTGAAGTAAAATATGAGAGATTCTTTGCGAATTGTTTTCAAAGGATTTATGTCCTGTCGACAGATGTATATAAATTTTGATATATTTTCGTTATATCGTTAAGATTTTACGTGAAAAGAATGCGTATCGGAAGAACGACAACGTCCATTGAACTCTGTCCAATGCATCCTTTACATAAAATATTCAATCCTTTTTTTTTTTTTTTTTTTTGCATCTGTTCATCTCAACCATTTTCCGTATTTATGTATTTTCATTCTGAAATGGATGAATTGAGCATTACAAAATACAGATGTTCTCAAATTGTGAAAAACCCTTTTCTATCACTGTGTCGTGTTACTGTTCAAGTGTGAAAAATATATATCCTTGGATAAAATCGAAGAATATATTTATTATTGATGAATACACAGAGATCTATGCAGTAGGTATGTACGTGTATCATTCAGTTGTATTTCTTAAAGATTGTCCTATGTATATAATTCGACAAGAGATGTATATGTATATTGCAAGAAAGAACGGAGATGAATCCTTGAAATTCAGTTCAATCTGTTGCATATATAAAGAAAATGGAAAGAAAAAAGAAACTGGTCTGAAAATCTATATAGACCAGGTGTATCTTCGAGACGTTCATCACCTGCTTCCTCATATGTATATATAAATCCGCAAAAACCTGTATTTTTACCTCAAAATATCAAAAAAACACATTAAACATATTTATTTTCATCTTTTTATTCCATAATATATTTAAATTTATATGATTAAGAAATTTTAATAAATTAAATATATTTTCTTTTTTCTCATCCTATCTAATAAATAAAGATAATTACATTGATTATACATAAAACAATTGTTAATTGCAAGTGGCAATAAATTGCAATTTTACTGAAAAATATTTAGAAAATATTTAATTTAACGGAAATAAATATGACATCAAAAATTTCAATTAATAACACGTTCTCCAATAACGATTTTGCAGTATAAATAAATTATACAAAAATTTAAATCTTAATATAAAAAAAATATATATATATAACAAATATATACGTACATAAAACTGTACATATATAATACACTATATATTTATACACCTGAATTTTATTTTATTTCTCCTCATTGCAGCTCGAAGCGCGCTGGGCGATCAATGAATCGAGGTATACACTTTTATTTTATTTTACTTTTTTTCCCAATTTTTTATTTTTTTTTTTTTTGGTCAGCATCCACTCGCGTCCTCGTTGGACGCACTTCGACCCGTTGCATCTGTCCATCTCTCTTCATATACATACACACACACACACCTACCCCTTCCGTTTTCACGTTGCGCACACTGACCATCCCACTCCTTCAATGCCATTCGTCTCTCATGCCCTCATCCTCTTCATCTATCACTTCTGCATATATTTTCACTCACTCACCATCGCGTCTATTCATCCCTGCATCTCTGTTTCTCTTATTTTAGCTGACGTTTACCCCTTGCAATATACCATGGTGGCTCGACAAAATGTATATACATAGATCCATATACATACATACATACATACATACATACATACCTATACCATCATTCTATATAGATATAAATATATACATATACACATTTATCCTTCTATCTATTTATCTATCCGTTTTCTCCTCTCCTGTCGTCCTTCTTTTTTTTATTACCCCACTACTTTACCCTGCGCATTGCCTGGTCAACGTTATCAGCGTCCTCTCACTCGTGCGTTTGCATGTGCATTGCATCATCTCTAGTTTAAATATATGCATATATTTATATATACATATGATATAAAATATGGTTGTGTGTAGTAAATACTCGTGGAATATGTATATGTATATGTATGTATGTATGTATGATATACACACTTTGAATCCGCATGTGCGCATCGACAGATAAGTCTCCTCGGGGTATATGAGCACAAGGGAAATATATATATGAAAAAAAAAAAAAAAATACGCGAGGTATATAGAGACATAAATATTATATTATACATATATATGTGTGTGAGGGTAGAGAGGACTTTGGAGATTGCGCATGCGACTTGATATTACGCTCGATTTGCTGACCGCAATCATTTATACTATCTCAATTTTTTTTTTTTCCAAATTTTTATGAAGATAATTCGAGAATTTTATGTATTAATTTAAATATAATTCAATCATTTATTTATTTATTTAATTATTGTATTATTTTTATTTATATTTGTTAGCTTTATAGTATAGAAAATTTTTATTTAATATATGTGTTCATGTGTGAAGAGTTGAATACAATCTTAATTTTTTTTTTCCTAAATTTTTTGTCGAGTGAATTCGAGAATTTTCTGTATTAATTTAAATATAATTTTATCATTTATTTATTTATTTATTATATTATTTTTATTTATATTTTTCAGTTTTCTAGTATATAAAAATGTTATTAAATATATGTATTCATGTGTGATAAGTTGAATGTAAAGGGGGAGCTTGTTCGATGTGACCAGACATTTAATTAATATCAATCAAAAATTTATTTCACCTTTTTTTTTTTCTTTCTATTTTCATTCATTCTCTTTTAATAATGAATCAATGGTGCGTGCGGTAATTAACAGAGACGGAGAGACGAGTTAGTCTTCTTGAAAACACCCCTTCTGAACTGCGATGCTCTTGTGTGTAAGTGCGTGTGTGTATACCTATGTATAATAGTCTGGATGTATAAGAGAGTGTGTGCTTGGGCATCGAAAAGAAAGACGACTCAACATTTCTGATTGTAACCACGCTGCTGTCTCAAAAAAAAAAACAAACTGGACCCTATATACATACATATATATTTACTGTATAGAGAGTAATGCGCGTGCGGAGTCTGTAATGCTGGGGCAAAACTGCCTCATACCTATTCTTAATTTCACCCTCACTCTTTTAATTTCTCCAACTCACTCTCTAGTGGTAACGCGGCAAATAAAATCGTATTTCATCCCTTTGCCCAAGCGAAAATTCTGTCTTTCTACACCCCCTCTCACTATATATTTGCAAATGAACTGAGTACATCAAAGCTCAACGTGCGTCTGCCTTCGTATTTTCGTATTCGACCATCATCATCCAGTTACTCTCTCACTTTTTCACTCTTTCTCATTTTCTATTTATTTTTTCACTCACTTTATCGTAATTTCTACTGGTTAATGATAACATTTAACATTTTTCGTTCAGTTCTCTATTTATAATCATTGCAATTTTCATGTCACATGTGAGTTTTTAATTATTTTTTTTTGTTGTTGCATATATTTTATTATAGTGGAGGATTTTATCTATGACTTTATCGTTTATAATCTGATATGAATTTGCAGCCTTGACGCTGAACTAATATACTTTGCTACTATCACATATATATCTATTTGTTTATATACTTAAACTGTATATATGTATAATAAAAACAGCAGATGGATGGTGTTTAGGCGATGACGCGTAAAATAACTAAGAAAAGAAGAAAAAAAAATTATAATTGATATTTTTTCACAAATAAAAATCAATCGTTTGTTTTTTCATTTATTTGTTTATTTATTTTTTTTTTTATAAATAAGTAATTACTATTTTATTTTATATTTCATTCATTACTTATCGTATTAATATCAAAGCTGTGATATTATATTGAAAATTAAATCGAGTTCAAATTGAAAGTTTGTATGTGATTGAAAATGAATTTGTATCAATGAATTAATTCAATATTTGAATGTGTCAATAATTTATTATATTAAATCGAAGCTCGTTCATTTAAATATATTGGCCATTAAATGCTTCACACAGAGATGTTTTAAATAAAATAATTAATACACATCAGTAATATTGTTAATTATATAAGTATATATTTTTTTTTAGAAAAAAAAATTAGCTATTCAATGAATTGTTTATCTGTATAAAATTGTGTTATTCAAATTATACGCTCAAAACAATGAATCGCAAAATTTTGATTCCAATTTAATTACATTCGTGTAAATAAAATAAAAGATTTACTCAATTAAATATTAAAATAATTCAAAACTTCAAATATATTTCAATAAATTCCAAATACTCAAATTAAATTAAAAATGTATATAAAACTTTATTATTATCATCATCATAAATATATATTATTCATATTTTTGATATTATTTGTTACATTAATTTTCATACAAAATCAATTACTATAAAAAATATAATTACATATAAATTTATTCGCAATTTATTTTCATTATTTTTACATTTCAGCACGAAATGATAAAGACAAATATTGGCTTCAAGATATTAACAAATTATTTTTTATTCATACATAGACATTCAATTATACACTTACACAAATATATACAATAATATGTAAAAAGTGAAATAGCAATTATTTCAAGTCTGATATGTAAATATATTTCAATAATCCCCATACACGAATGCAGTTTGTGTATATGAGCAAATGGATATGCGATGGTGGCGCGAAGTATATTAGTTCAGCGTCAAGGCTGCAAACTCAATGCATCAACTTTATATACATGTATAGTTGACCTGTGTGGTGGTTATCAGCTGGTTACTCGATTAGCTACACGGTCCCATCGACCTTTTTTTTTTTTATTTTAATTTTATATATACACATCTATATAAATGTATTTTTTTGTCTTTTTATTTTTCTCATTCGTTGTAAATTCACAGCGAATGCAATTTTATGTAATTACAATGGCGAGACAGAAATAGAAAAAGGAACTTTTGCACACGGGTTCATGACGAGTCTTTACGAGCCGCGTAGAAATTACATTTGCAATTTTCGGTAATACAATGTAGCGTGGATTCATTGGTCGATTGTATTGGATATAAAACGAGAGATTGAGTTTGAAAAAAAAAAAAAAAAATAGAATGACATTATATTATTGTTTAATGTACAATTCGCTCGTAGTTATTATTGTGAATATATACACATACTCAAATATAAATTTAAATAATTTATAATAATAATAAAAATGATAACAACTGATTAATAAAAAAAAATAAAAAGAATGATTTTTTATTTATGAAAAAATGACAATTGAAATTTTCTTTTTTTATTTTTTCTATTTAGTCACGCGTTATCAAATAAATATCCATCTGCTGCATTAAATACATTTATGTATATACCTATATAATAAATATATACATGGGAGTACTCATGGTATATTTATACACTAAAAACCGTCACAAGTTTCATTATATATAAAATATATTTTTATTTTTTTGTATGTCACTCTTAAAACTCTTGAGGAAATGGAAAATTTTTGTCCGAGGCCCCCAAATCACACTTGATGTGTGCTAACAATATGGAACCGTGAATTTTCCTCTCGACATCTATGGCCACTTGAAAAATATATAATTGCGCTGCGTGTGCGTTCGGACTGTCGGCTAATTTTTTAATGGACGGTTTATTGTCTATTGGGGAAAAAAAAAAATCCGCAGTAATGGCAGGGTGAGAGAAAATTTGGCTCTCGTTTATTTATTTTATATATTTTTTTTCAGTTTGAGGGTTTTTACAGTTTATTTTTTGTTTTTTTTTGTTTTCCTTTCACGCCTCTTGTGTTTAGCCCATCTGTGCCAGTGACGTTGTCAATAATTAATGAGTTCTATCGCGAATTGTTATATGTGACTGATGCACTTTTTAACCGTTGGATGAAGAACACTTTATGATAATTAATCAGACAATTAATCATTGAGAAAAGTGTGCTTTTCTATTAACGACAATGATATATTCCTTTATTTCATTTTATTCTCAACATTATGAATTTTATTAATTACCAATACTCCATTTATTTAATGTTGAATTCATCGAATGTAAATATAATCAGAATGTAAATGAAAATTAATTCTTCTTCATTCAATTCACTTCTTCATAGCATTTTTTTTTTCAATCACTTTTTATTGTTTATATAAACGTGCGCGCAATATTTTTGACAAAATTCTGCACTGTGACCAGTCGATGGCTCATGGTTATGATAACGTCACAATATACGTGCTCATCGTATCTTCACGCTTAATGAACAAACGCAGGTTTGTTTCAATATTTATCGTGAGCACAATGTATAAATAATTTTTCACAAAGCATTGCTAACAAAAAAAAAAAATCAATAAAGAAATAAACGCTTATTTTGATATACTTATCATGTACTATAATTAAATTATAATAAATATAATTAATAAATAATAGTTCCACCCATGATGTCTACAATAAAAAATCATATAAATTTAAAGAACAAAAATTTATTTCGCTATACAAAAATAAAACCCTTTTAATTCAACATAAATTTATTCATAATTCTCAGATACATTATATTAAATTCATTACAATCAAGATATTACATATATTATACATGAATTTTGTAACGTTTGTATGTATGTATGTATATAAATATACATATATATACTTCCATGACGTTATAATATATACGTGGTCTCTGGTAATTGAAGTGGATGGGCAGCGATTAATGCGTTTTACCCCGTGGCTCGTTGAATTTTCCACTAATTTTTTACTGCATAGTCTGGACACGTCTGACAGTTCGCTTCCTGTCACCCTCCGCAATCGTATATACAATTAACTCATGCAAACTCTGATGGCCGTAGTATCTCTCGCTCTTTGTATTTTATTTTTCCACCAGTCCTTTTCACTCTGTCACTTTCTCTTCTTTTTCACCGCGTATCCCTGATGCAACGTTGAATAATAAAGCATACACCATTTATATCTGACAGTACACACATATATCCAACCCCATATTATATCATAAAAAAAACATTTATATATAATAAATAAATCATGCATATTATAAGTATATAAAATAAAATGCACTATGATAAATTTCAAACTTGAAAATAATAATATAAATCTTTTCTTATATTTATTTTTTTTTTTCGTTATCAACAAACAAAAAAATAGTACAGGAAAATGATAATATACTGTGTGTATATATATGAGAGAGAATGACAGTGAGAGGGAAAAAGAGAGGCATAAAACCCCGTTAATCTGAGTGAATTGTCAGAGAAGAGGATTTCAGTTGCACATACATAAGCGGGTGGGAGAGAAAAAAATGCGACGAGGCAAAAGTGCGCGGAAGCGACAAGGGGAAAGAGGAAAGGGAACCGCGTCGGGACCAAGTCCGAAAAGGGGTTGGTTGATACCGCGTGGATGCACCACTGATCCGGCAAAGAGAATTTAAAATCCATATATATGCATCGCTTTCTTTTAAAAAAAAAATCAATTTTTTTTCTTTTACTAAATGTTCGTACAAGTTAATATATATATATATATACATAAATATATATACATATGTATATTTATATATAGGGTATGTACCAGCTATTTAAGTTAACAATGTGTAGTAAATTTCTGATGTTGAAAAAAAAATAATTGATCAAATTTAAAGCGAGAAACTCATGGCGTATCAATTAGTGAATTAAAAATTCACTGGAAATGGAGATATATGATTATTTTTTTTTTGTTATTAATTAAATGATGTGAAAAGCCATCGAACGCAATGTTCAATTGTACGAGGCGCTTTGCGATCGAATGATTATACTAAGGAATGAGAATTTTCTTTAGTACTCGGTATATTTTAATTGAAAGCGTAATATGCAAATATGTTAAGTTTATTGTTGGATCTTTATTTGTATTGAATAAATCTGGCATTTACCGTTAATGACTTAAGAATATTTTTTTCTCAACAATTAAATAATCAGTTATTAATATTTAATATATTTATCATTAATATTTAACAAATAATTTAGAAAGTTGGTTGATAAATATCATAATTCATCAAAGAAAATTTTTATTCTCAATGTGTTTTTCATTTATTTTTAAAAGTCAATAAATTAACAAAGATAATAAATAAAAAATAAAATTAAAAAACTTGATACATTTTTAGGAAATATAATATATTGATGAATATTTCATATGGACATTAAAATATTCGTTGAATATGTAGATTCAAATAAAAAAAATATAATTACAATATTACATACAGACATATCGCAAATAGGGTTGAAGTAGGTAAATTAGCGCGCGGATTAGCCTGTGCATATTTTTTTCGCAAACGTGATAATGTAAAAAAGCTCACTGTAGCCCTTCGCGAATGTACGAATGTCGGGAATGAAATAAAGCAAAAGGGTGCACACATTGGGTGGTTGGGTGAGTGCGCGAGTACACCCGGGTTGGGTGGGTGGGCTGCGAGGTGGAGAACGAGATGGACGGAAGGGTGGCGCCGTGTACGAACCAGCGAATGTATAGACGCAGGCTTGAGGGCGTGGTCGAGCGGGCGATTTTCCAACGGCATAAACGAAAGAAAAAAAGAAAACAAAAAAAAAAAAACCATAGAGATCCTTCCTCTTTGCGTTCTCTCGGACGCGCATGAGTCGGAAGAAGAGAAAAAACAAATATATGAGAGATAGATATAGACATTTCACATACATACATACATACATACATAGATCCATACATATATGTGAATATATAAACAGGAGAAAGATGGAAAAGAAATGATGAAAGAAGAGCCGTCGATATGAACGAATGGGCGAAAGGCAGATGGAAAAAAATGAGAGATATAAACAAAGAAGCACGAGACGAAATGAGAGAACGAGAGGATCATATATATGTACATACATAGATAGTATATATGTATATATGTATGTATGTATGTATGTATGTATGTATGTATGTATGTATGTATATACCGAGAAAGAACGACACGGAGATAAAGTTATAGATGCAATGTGTACGTAATACGTTAAAATACATTCACATAAGCACATAAACAGTACATACATATAAATGTATGTGCACTATCTCGAGATGCAGTACGCACATATGTATATACATATAACAAATGAAAATGTGTGCGTTAGAGAATATACATATACAAAAGCGAAAAGATTATATAGAGAAAGTATATTTGTATATATATTTCTACATACACGTATAAAATTGAGAGAAAGAGATGGCAGGAATATATATGTGTCTGGCGTATCGCATGAGCTTTATGTATGTATTCACATACGAATGTATATATAGAAGAGTGAGGCCATGTACCTACATATCACGCGGAGAATGTGGCCCGTGGGGGCCAACCGGGCGCAACGGTAGGGTGGGACAAAGGGGTAAAAATCATTGCGCGGTCCAGCCGCGAGGCTGATCGATGGTTGCTGCACTCACCCTCTTGCGCTCTTTCGTCCACCCACCATCAGCTAACGCGCTTCTCATACTATACCTCTCTCTTTCGTCTCATTCGTTCACACATATACACATACACATTCTCTCTACCTCACGTTTCTATTTGTTATATTTCTATATGTGCTCTAACCTATACCACGTCAGTTGCCCCATGTGATTCTCGTTGCAACCTCCCTGGTCTCTCCACTGACCCTCTCCCCTGACAGCTCTTTCTCTGCGCTTTATATGCGCCATTCTCTCATGTAAATATATACACATATATGTGAATATGTATATGTGAATTCACTGATCCCTGGGACTCACTGACTCGCCAGACAAAAAAATGGCCCTAGCGTCCGGCGTTGCCTGGCTGACGTGGGTGTTTGATGACCTCGCGAGGCAACGGGGAAGTACACAGAGCGATGGAGGTGGTACATGACTAAACCTCCCTATGGTGAAATAAAAAAAAAAAAAAAAAAGAGTTTGGGGATGGTGGTCAGAGAGGCCGCGTGAGAGCAAGCACTAGGCATTGCACATGGGTTATATCAGAGTGACTGGAGAGTATGTATGCATGAGAGAGAGAACGAGAGAAAGAGTGGACTGGAAAAATCCCGGAGGAGTTCGGGGTGTACACGACACATGAGGACAGGATCAATGACGGCAAAATGATTTTGCCTGAAGCTCATAGGCAGAGAGAGAGAGGGTCTCTGACGAATATATTTTTTGTGCGGAGTTTGCGTCGTTGGTTATTTGTTTTTATTTTGTGTTTCAATATATATTTTTTTTTTTTTTTTCGGGCGTCGCCTTTTATTTGTGCTTTTTTTTTTTCATGATGCAAGGTTCAAGAGGGGTCAGTCTGGATCATTTTCCGATGATAATGACAATGGTGGTAGTAATATGTATGTATATATATATTAGCTAGCAAATTTATCGCTTGAACGATTTGCTGTGATGATGGTCTTCGACAAGTACACACACGTTGGTTATATTATTATTATCGTATATAGGAACGTAAAAGGACATGGTAATAGGGTGAAATTTGTCAAGATTAATTCGACCATATCAATATAGAAATTCTGCAATTAGATATCCCTGAAATAATCATACATATATATTATATATACAATCACATATTTGTGTGTATGTATAAGTATAGATAGGTTTGTTGGGGAATATTTATATTGCAAAGAGATTGTGGTACGTTTGTGTTTCATTTGTGAAAACTAAAAGGTATGAATAGAGAAATTTACGTTCAAAGCATTGATATATGTATATGTACATGTATATAATTTTTCCGAGCGTATATACATATGTACAACCCGCACTGTGTGTAATCGGCGTTCCATTTCAAGCTCCCTCACAAACACCTTCTCTGTATACACGATATATACATATATCACAAAACAATTAATGCTCATCGTGAAACATTATATACATGACTTATCGATCGTTGACATAAATTATCGATAAAAACACATGATAACATTATTTATTCGGTGCACTTTAACAATTATGCAATGAACCATGAATACATAAATATATATACCTTAAAGTAATTGATTTGAATTTAATTACATACATTTTTGCGAATATATATATATGAATAAAAATTAATTTATATTTATTATTAAAGCGTGACAATGGTATCATATGAAAATACGTGTCATAGAAATTTTTTCTTAGCTTTAGATGAAAAATAAAAAATTGTTATTTGACAATATAAGAGAATGAAAAAAAATAAAAAATTAAAAAAAGACTTGGTGCTTTTACCATTGGTTCAGATGGTGAAATATGCCTACGGCTAAACTATTGCAAACTATGTAGATGCATATATAAGAGAAGAACGACGACACGTTCATCCGTCAATGACGCGCGTTGACGTTTTGTCGACCGGTGACGTTAATGATCATCCTCCTCGCTCTTTTGGTCGCTATTAATGTTTGTAATGTGTATATATACTCATATACCAACCGTTGACATGACTCTTGTACGATCCTTACGTTCAATTCACGTTGGAGATAAACAAAAAAACACTCTTCTATACTCGCGCAAAATATCTCCCTCGTATACAACGTTGAGGCGTCCTAAACGGATACGCGTGTGATAGAATTTCTTCCGTCATTAAGAAAGCCTTACAATGTTTAAGTATGTAGGTGTGTGTTTGTGTGTGCTTGTATGTATGCACAATATATGTATTTATATATACTCGGTGGTGGAAAAAATATATTTCTAAGCGTTCACGTGCGGGGGATGAAACTATATTGACGTGTGATGTGTAAAACTTGGATGTAGTAATCGAGCATCGCGACATTCATTCTTTCTTTTTTTGCTTTTATGTTTTTATATATTTGAGTAAATCTTTTTTACTATTTCTTTGAATGTCTTTCTATACTCTTACACATAGATAATGCATATAGATATACAAATATATTTGTATAATTTATTCCAGAAGAATTGAATGAAAATATATAATTTTTTCATGGATTATTTTATGTTAATATTTCTGTGCATTACGTATTTATTTTTATCTGTTGATTTTTATTTTTTGTTTGATATGTGAAGTGGAAATATTTATCTACTATGTCAATGCTGTTGTGAAATGATTTATTTATATTTTACTATACATGAAATTAATTATCGATCAATCATACGTTACTTTTGGAATATTAAATTGAACTATCATATTTCTTTGTTATATCACATTATTTACTTTTCTTCATGAACTCAATAAATATATTTTCAAACGCCAAATGCATTGTAGAGAAATATAGTGAGTTAAAAATTTGACTAATAGAATAAATAAATAAATAAATGAATAAATAAATAAATTGAATCTGCGTTCGACATAAATCGCAAAAGAAAATATAAATGAAATGAAAATATTAATTTTCATCACATCTCTTTGTTTTTATTTTATCATGAGCAAAATGATACGCCACACACACACACACACACTCACACACAAATATACATATATATAATACATATATGTATATATATGTAATATTTTCTTTGTGTATATTCCAAATATTTGAAAAAAAAAAAAACAAAAAAAAAATAACAATGACCACCACGACAAATAAAATATTCTCGAATGTATTTTTCAATGCACGGTCGTATGTATATATGTTCACATACATATATAAAACTTTTTATGGGGGCCACAACGGTTTATTCCACCCGCGCGTACCCTATTCATTCCGAGGATCGATGTGCGTGGAATTAATTTGAACTTGCGTTGTGTAAAAGCCACACTGAAGATACAAATTCGCGCGCAAGGCTTCCTCTTCACCATACATAAATATATACTCGGGGGAAAATATAAAAGATAATAAATGCGTAGACACATATAGATATTTATATATTTTCAATGGCTATACACTCTGTCATGACGCAATGTGCAGTGGAGACCTGATGACCTGCCCCAATAGTAGCGAACGCATATAAAATTTGCGCTTCAAGAGTAAAAAATCATCAGAATAAAAAAAGGATAAATAAAAATAAAACATTTCCCATACGGCGAAGGCATCATGTAGGATTGATATATAGAAATTTACGTGTATATATGGAGAGTGAGAGAGATATTGCGTGTGGAGGCTTGATGGCCAAGTCATTGAATGCACGTAAAAAAAAAAAAAAAACATTGCAGGAATGATTGGAAAGCCAATGACTGTGCCCTCACATTCGCCCTTTTTAGCCAACTCGCTCTTCGCCCTCAACAAATGAACAGGAGGATATTTTAAAGGGAAGAGGAATTGAACAGCCACAATATATATGTATCCATGTAGGGATGATGAATCATCGAATGACCATATTCTCATTTCCGCCGTCTCTCTACCAAAAAGTCTGCAGCCAGCCATTAATACATTTCATTCGAATAAGCCTCAGATGGGCATACACATTTGAGTACCCTCCCATAATGATTTTCTAACTGTTAATTGACTAACGAACCAAATGAAAACTTTTTCCTTTTGCACCATTGTACAATTTCTATCATTGGCTCATTCTCAATCGCCTCTGTTTATCCACACTTTTTTTTTTTTATTAATACACTAGAATTCTGATGAATATGTCTACGAATCATATTATATTTCTTTTTGATCTTCAGCTCCTCATTTAATTTATGTACTCAATAATTTTATAAACATTTATCTGACACTGATACATGATTACAAACTATACTCAAAGAAGTTTTAATTCACAGCAAATATAAAATTATAATCATAATCTTTATTCATGTCTTACTTTTTCAAGTACATAAAAATAAAAATTATTCGTCAATTAGTTGATTATAACTACGTAATTAATTATTTTGATGCCTTTGTACATAGATAGGAAATATCGTTGCTTTATAATTATAAGAAAAAATAGTAGTGGTTGTGTTAAAAGATTATAACTCACTTGAATTTATATTCATCTTTAGTATAAAGTGAAATATAATAATGGATAATCAGAAGAGATTAATCAAGTCACAATTATGTGTAAATAAAATCTCACGATTGATTGTGCACACGTAACTACTCATATATACATGAATAAGTATATACGAACACAGACATGTATAAATAAATGTATATATGTAGATAAACATGTATACAAAGATAAAGAAAGATCTGTGTTCAGCCAAAGTATAGAGAAATTACTTTGAAGCCACTCGATCGTCCATGCAACCCCTTTTCAGTCTGGCTCATGATTTGACATCAACCGTGAAATACAATTGTTTTTTTTTATTTTTGACATGGTGAAGAAGTTGTGAATTGGATGAGATTGTAAAAAATAAAAGAACACTTATAGATGTACATAATATAAAACATATAATGAAAAGATGTACCGATAAGATTCTCATCGTTCGTATAATAATGACAATAAACTGACTAATTAATCCGTCAACAGCTGATGGATTCAGCTTTTATACTAATACAACTCTCATGTGCTCGATATATATCAACAACAGACATAAATATATATATCATATATAGAAACAACAAACTTGAAGGGTATTTCCAAAAGCAATTTTCACAGATAGAATTATAAAAGTCATTGACAAAATTATGATTTAAATGTACAATTCAATTGTAATGTGTGTTTGTACTACAACTGTGAATTGATTATAAATGAATTTACATGTGTGTCTTTGTGTCTGGATAGGTGATAAGGGATTGTAAAGGAGACGGACGCGCAAAACACGGGTGCATTGGATACAATAAAAAGTTTCTCGCGGGGTTTCGTGATAGAATGATAGACGTTTGTTGGCAAAAGAAAAATGCAAGATTCACTGCAGTCACGAAATGGCAAATTAGAGTTTGAACTTATGTATTCCCTCCTCGTACCGAGTTACATACATCCATACACATTAGATGTATATATCAATCTACTGATACATATACATGTCATTATATAAAAATAGTTTTTCAAAGTGTAATATATAATGATGAAATAATTCTCGTGAAGTTATAAAAATATTTGATAATTTTTTTCTATCATTAATATTATTATGTGAATATAATCATTTAATTTTTTTCTTCTAAATTTTTTTTATTTTTACTTTCATTTTATTTTTATATTTCATTCCAATGACTTTTGAAATCACCGAGTTTGCATATAGATAAGTTGAAAATTTAAACGACTGAAAGTCACGTGTTAAACATTACGTGTGTTTTATCGATTTTTGTGTAACTTTAAAAAATCTTAATGCAGCTTTTGGATAGTAAGGGAAAGTTTAAATTGAACGCGAGCATTGAGGGAGTTAAAATGTAATGAAAGAGAGAAAGACAATCCAAAAGCACACGAGTGAGAAAGACAAAAATATTTAGAGAATGAGTATGTGTAAGATATATAGAAGGTAAAAACAAAGATATATATAACATTAGAGAGTTAAAGGTACTACTCAACGAGGTTCACCAAGAAGATATACATATGTATGTATGTATGTATGTATGCACAGTATGTAGAAAACACCTTTGCAAATAGGTATGCGAATGTCGGCTGAAATCATTGGAACAAAGGTGAATTTAAGGCATAATATAGATGCACCCACACACGTATATGAATTTTGAGAGGGTGAGGAAGTGAAATCGTAAAGTGTGAGGGAGGAAGAGAAAGGTCTGCATGCGTGCAAAACTACGAACATAACACATGCAAGCTTTTGATAAGCTTTGGTAACACATATGCCAAGTGAACCATTCGAAAGCCTCTCGCCTCACTTATATTTCCTCGCATCCACACGTCTCATAATATACATTGTGTAATGTGTATAGTTTGTCCATCCCTTTCAATCACATATTTTCATTTCCACCCCAGCGTAGCACAAGAAAAAAAAAAATAATAAAGCGTGAAATAAAAGAATAAATATGACTTTGATACGACGAAAATTAAAAAAAATAAAATAATTATAAATATAAAAGTAAAATTTTAATTGTAATATATTAAATTGAAATTAATTTTATTGGTGTGTATAATACACTGTACTTTCTCACTTGTCTGTAGTACAACCCTTAATTTTTTTTTATTTCTCCTTCATCTTTTTCTTTATTTTTTATTTCTTCATCTTGTTTTTTTCTTCGTCTTCTATTTCAGCTTCTCTTACATTTCTTCAGTCACCCTCGTTGAATGCATGGGATATCGTGCAAGTATGATCCACCCTTAGGTCGCATCAAGTATAAGGGTTGCAATGAGCAAGTATAAGTCGAGGGTGCTGGCTAGAATCAGTTTGCCTCTTTCCTTTTTTTTTTTTTTTTCTCTTCTTGTCGTCAGTACACTCGTCGCCGTTGTGATATAGTCAGTTACTACTGCTGGGGAAAAACCTTGAGACTTATATAAGTATATATTCTGCAACGTAACTCAAAGCACTGCGCGCCCTCTCTTTGCTTATTTATTTCTCCATTTGAATTTTATTATCGTGTACAGCAACGTCGTTTTCGCAATACCGGATCTTTTTCCCCTCGTTTACTGATCTCTGTACTCTATTATGTGTAAACGTGTATATGTATATATTGAGGTTGAGGGATGTAGAGAGGGTCGTGGCCAGTGAATGAATGTCTGAAAATGCTACTAGACAGTTTGGAAAAAATATAAAAAAAAAAAAAAACAAAATAATAATCTACGAAAATAAATCTTTTATATTTACTACAGATATAATGTACTGCATTTCTGTTGCATTTATCTTTCATTCTTATATACACATACGTATGTATAATATATAGATGTTATACATATATTAAAAAATTCTTTTTTTTTTTTATATTCATATGCAGTTTATAAAACAATACTTGAAAGTTTTCCTGGCATTATGGTCAATAGAATGTGGAAAATGATTAAAGAAAAAAGTGAAAAATTAATTTTCACTATTCAATTGTATTACAAATATATTTGTGGTTTGATTAGAAAAAATGTTGATATAAACATTGAGTAATATTTTCAACTTGCACATCTTATATTTTATCAATTCATATTTATTTATTTATATACACGTAGTTATTTAATGAAAAAAATATTCAGAAATTTATTCATTAATCTTAAACCATTATCTTCAATTAATATACACAATAAATTATAAACAAAAATATTAAATTTCAATAATGTTATTAATTCACTTTAAACTTACTCATGATGATATTCCAGTATCAAGCCGTGAGGCATAATTTCCCCGGTGAATTTCTTAATGCCGAGGCCCCGAATCAGAGCGAGGTGAGAGCAAAAAATAAAAAAATACGATGAAAGAAATAGAGAAAAAGGAGTAAAAAAATAAATGGGAGAAGAGTGAAAGGAGACGAAACGGTGATGAGGAAAACGAGAGAAAGACGTCGGGAGTCAGATGAGAATACAAAAGTGAATGAGAAAGAAAGAAAATAAAAACGCGCAATAGAGTAAGAGAGAGAGCGAGAAAGGGATGAAAGTATTTTGTGGAGTAGGAGAAAAGAAGGAGTTCTCGGATTCCCCGGCCGACTCTATATTCGCTCGACGACCCCGCATCCGACGAGTTTTGCATCGCTCACAGAATGAGGATGAGGAAGGAGAACGCGGTGAGGTAAAAGGGGATGAACGGGAACAGGGGTAAGCCACAGAGAAGGAAAGAGTTAAGAGTTGGGCTGGGTGACGACGGAGGGTAGTTGGTGAGTAGGGTGAGACGAACGAGAGGCGCAAGTATAGAGGGTGGTTGGGTTGGTTGGTTGGGGGGTGGTCGGGCAAACTCTTGGTTTCTCTCAAGAGAAGGTTTATATATGTATATATACATATATAAATTTGTAGGAGAGGAGAGACGAGGATGCTGCGTTGCAATGATATCGATTCCAATGCTTCTTACTAGACGCAGTTGGTTAGGGTGGGCAACCCCTTACTTGGTTTTTTTTTTTTTTTTTTTTTCATTCCTTCTCCTCCATCTCCGCGATTTGAAACCACCAACAGTAACGGCAGCTTCACCGCATGCCTCTCACGATCATGTTTTCTGATGTATGATGTGTATTTATATATGTGTATTTTTTTTTTTTATTTTTTTTTTTCAACCCTTCGATTCTCTCATGATATTTCACTCTGTAATTTTTCAGTCTTACAATTACTGTACGTACTCTATCATTTTTTCTTTCTCGTTTGTTTTTATTCCTGTACTTTAGTAATTATTCCAGTATTCTTATTTTATTTTATTTTATTTTATTTTATTTCTCACAATTATTATTGTAAATTTAATTTATAATTCTTATGCTTGGTTATATTAATTTTCGATAAATCGATGTAGAATTGTTGGAATATTATTATAAATTGTGTAAAATTAATTGCGAATTGATTTTTCGAAAATTGAATTGAGAAAAAAAAATTTATTTTCATTATTAATTTATTTATCATAAATGTCTCTATGAAAAAAAATGCATTTTCAAGTATTGTATCTTTCGTTGGGGATAATGTTTTTATGTGAATAAGTAAAAGAAGATTAAAATATAAGAGTGCAAGCTAGAGGATCGAGGAAAAAGAGATAAAGAAATGAAGTAAGAGAGGGGCTGAATGAGAAAAAAGAAAAAATAAATGAAATCGATGTGAAATTGCAGCAGGATTTGTTGAAATACAAGAGGGAGAAATATATATATACATATACATATATTCAGGGATATCGCCTGATTACTCTGCGCGCGATTTTCGTCTTTCGTCATCGTCGTCTGTCTTTCCGTCTTTATATACCACCCTGCTTGCCGCACGAGCGGCCGCAGGCATCTCTCTCCAGAATCACCACTTGACAGTGTCGCTCTCTTGCGCTTCGTCGGCGCCTCCCACCGCATATTCCTGATGCCCCCCTCATCCTCGCGTCGCCTGTCGTCACCAAGCCTGATGCGACCTCGTAAATTTTCAACCATACCAAGATCGACGACGACGAGTTATAGAACAAGAAAGGCGTAAAGAGAATATATAAGAGCTTAAAATAAAAAAGAAAAAAATAAAATGAAAAATGAGAGAAAGAAACAAATGTGTTATATCTCCCTCTTACTCTTCGTTTAATTGATTTCTTAAGACCCGAAGGGGTTTCGTAGGTTCGCTTAGTGTATTTGACTCCCGATGCAGTTTTTTTCCCTACTCCATTCATCTATAGCATCAGCATCAGAGTCGCTGATGTAAATCTCATATCCTCTTTTACCCTCATTCTTATATATTCCTAGTATATTTATTTTTTTTTCCCCTTTCTTTTCTTTTACTTTTTTCCACTATGCATCTCTTGTATATTTCCTCGCTTCAACACTTTTTTATCTTCGTTTCTTCTTATTCTTTTCAGCGAATCTACCTCATGCGGTGCCGCGCAAAAATAGAGAGATAGAATTGTAAAAATAAAACAAAAAATAATAATCGAGAGAGTGAGCGAGAAAGATTACAAGGCTACGCCGGAAGGGGTGGCCATGTGGTCGTCGAGGGGGCGAGAGAGATGCTGAGGTGATATACCGAGTCGGTAGAAGGGGTGAATGCAAGATATTGCAACCCCGCGGGACACGCCGGGAACGTAATCTCCACGACGAACCTCCGAGACGTATTATAATCCTCGTTGGATTTCTCCTATGTGTCTATACATATGTATATGTATGTATATGTATACATAGATGATAGATATATAGATATAGTCGACCACGAAGTCGTTCGTTATTTTTTTTTTTTTTACTTCATTGTTTTTTTTTCCTCGCGCATGAATGGCCCATTCTCCTTGGTCTGTCTCTAGGCAAAGTCGTATTTGCAACGATTACCGCATTCTTTCATATGTATATATGTATATGCATGTGACTATATATCTATATAAACTTCAATATAACTTTTAAAAATATAGGTATGTATATATGTACGTTTTTACAATTTTACGTAGCTTTGTTTTTTCTTTTTTTTTTTTTTTAACAAGCTCAGGTCGCAATTTCACGGTGAGTTTCATCATGTTTCATCATATATATACATATATACATACATATATATATATAGAATAAAATGTTGGGATTTTATTTGTGAAAATTTTTCATTCCCAATTAACTAGAATGAATAGAAACAAAAATGAATAAGAATAATATTTGATAATAATTGAAGCTATATCTATTTCCGACTTTATTTTTCGATGGAAAATTGTGTAACAACGAGTTTGAATTTTAAAACAATACATTAATGCAGATGTATAGATAAAGAACAGACCAAAATTGGGCCCCCTCAGGCAACAAACCCTTCAGAAAAATGATGAGAAAGTAAAAAAAAAAAAAACGTATCTATTGGTGCATAATTGTATTTTTCAAATACACAACTTTTCGGATAAAAATTCGCGAGGAAAATAATAATGATAAATATAAATACGAATATAAAATGCAAATCAAAATCTAAAGAGTTATAAGATGTTGATAAAAAAAAAAAAAAAAAAATGAATGAAGAAATAAAGTTTATATGTGGTGGTAAGAAATAATAATTATTCAGAGCAAAAGAATATGATGAGGAATGAAGAAAAAAATAAAATAGGGGAAGACGGAGAAATAAAGGAGAGAACGAGTATTTTAGAAGAGGGAAAAATTAAAATCACGTTCATTGGAAATCACCTTCTTCAGAATTAGTGCACGATTACGAATTCCACCCCTCTCTCTCTCTTTCTCTAATTGAACGTAAGAATATATTTTTTTTTCCTCTGGTCATCAGACTTGAATATTCTCTTAATACCGAGTGTACAATACACAAACAACAACGCCATGATACGAAGTGCGAAACGTTACAATTGTAAACACGAAAAAAAAAAAATAAAGTGTTGAGCTCCATTTTACTTCTATTCATCCCTTATATCTTATGTAGGCAGCATATATACATACTGATACACATGTATAATGCATAAAATACAGGACGATGGTGAGACGAGAAACAGAAAAAGATGAAAAAAAAAAAATAATAAAAATAGGGGGACCGCAGAAGGAACAAAGAGTGCAAAGTATAAGGCGCGCACTGGAAGGGTGATGGTCGAGGCTCTTTATAGGGGTGTGGGTGGTGCATATAAGATGGGTGACGTACAATGCACGCACCCTCACGCACTCGAGTCGTCTCCTCAAGCAATACTGTACGACGACAACGTAAAGGGAGTCGTGAAGCCGCGTTGACGACGACGACGACGACGCCGACGACGACAGCGTATGTATATATAAGCGATGGGGAAGGACGCAAAAAAGATTCCGAAAACTCAGCCGCTCAATACACTAACCCCCGTCCACCCCCCCTTATGTATATATATTTTTGTTCTTCCCTTCCAGACAAACCCCTTACGTCATGGCGTCTCGTTGAGTTCACTTGTTCCGCTCTTTTTTTTCTTTCTCCTTGGTATACTCACAAATGTTTTAAAAGCATCGCCCAACAATTTTCAGACTTCTTATTTTTTCCTCCCTCAAGTACACTATATTCTTATGTATATGTGTATATATGTAGCGATATTTTATATAGTAGTATATATAAATGTATTTTGAAAACTGATAAAAAGTGCCATAAAGCAGTCATTATTGAGAGAAAAAGGAAATAATAATTTTTTTTCTTTTTTCTTCATCTTCAATAAATGATTAAAATTGAAGAAATTACTTTTTATATGATAAAATAATTTATATAAAATAAATCACGGGATCTTGAAGGAAAATAATTATACATTCATTATTGAAATATAGAAAATTATTATTCTTTTTTTTTTTTTTTCTTTTCAAGTTGAAGACTCAAGTGCATTTTGTTGTTATATATTTCTCATGTATCTATGTAATGTGGTAATGTTACTAGCATGTATCGTGTTCATCTCCTTTACTCCCTTGAATTTCTTCCGCCTTGTTCACGGGCCCTTTACGCCCGCCACCAAAAGAAGATCTCATAAAATCCTTGAGAAACAAGTCGCGCATAATATCATCATCATTATCATTATCGTTCTCAGCATGTAGATATTGTCAGCTTTAAAGGGCAAACCTTATTCTTATGCCACTTCACGCCACTAAGATCCAAGGCATATATGCAGTATGTATTATCCAAGAACTCTTCTCACAGCTCGATAGATAATGCATCTATTGCTAGTAAGAGTTATTAATAATTTACTATCTGTCTGTTACATTGTGAGCAAAGACTGTTAGTAATTTTCCATCATTAATAAATATAATTTCTTTAACAATTGCTCCTTAAGACTCGACAACGAGTGAATGGAAAAATAAAAAGAACAAACGACCAATTAACTTGGATAAAATTATCCATTACACTTTATAATATTTTTCTTTAAACTGTCACTTCTTCATAATTTTTTTTTCTTCCTCACTTTCTGTCTTTTCCTCGAGGCAAAACGTAACTTTTTCTTACCTCTCTCGGATGGCTTTATTTGCCTCATTTCTCATGTTAATTCCACTGCGGTGTGAATGATGACAAGACAATCTTCTTTCCCTTCTCTAAGAAAACAAAAAAAAAAAAAAACAAAACAGTGAAAAGAAAATAAAAAGAAATTAAATGAAATAAAACAAAGCTGTTGAATTCATACAAAATAAAAAATAAAAAATGAAATAATTGAATGATTACACGGTTAATTGTTTATCAAATAATTAACTAAAATAAATAAATAAATAAATTTCCATTCCTATTCACGATAATCTTTGAATTTTAATGACTAATTGTATTAATATATGTCAAGAACTATTTTTCATTTATATACAGAAATATAATTTCATTGGCTGAAGTGCTACTTACATAAAATCAACGGGACTATCTTGTATATATTACTTATATACTTATTACTATAAATAGAAGACGAAAGTGCAGAACAAAAAGAAAAAGAATGACAGCTTGTGTAATATATCCAACATCGTGTGCATTGCAACGCGGCAAATGTTTTTCTTTCTTTTTATATTTTTTTTTTTTTACTCTTCATTTTCTTTCTCGTAGTCCCGCCTTATGACGCAACATGAACGTGCACTCAGCGTCATCAGAAGTATATATATATATAAACCCTTTCTTGTTCTTGATGCGCGTTGGACAATGGCGAGAAAGCGCGCACATTTGTGCAACATTCACTCTTTCATTTCCCATTTTCTCATATCATCATTCCCTTTCTTCTTTTACTTCTTATTGTTATTCTTGCTCTCACCCTCAACCACTGTATCGCATCGTCTTCTTCTTCTTCATATAACAAACTATATCCTTCTCGATTTGTCAGAGAGTCGCGCAACGACGGGACCTGCAAACGTGAATGAAAGAGCGAGAGACATTCACCAAAAGAAAAGATGTGCGAAATATTTATATATATACATATATACATATGTACTGAACAAGTCTTGTGAATGTTTTTTCGTCTGAAAAGCTTACAAAAGTAGCATGAGAGCGCAGCGAGGTAAAGTGTGAGAGATGTTGGCACGCGAGACTCCCAGAAGTTTCTTTTTTTCTCTCAGCCCTCGGGGGTAGGACGCGAGCAAAGGATTTGGAAATAATGAAAGAAAGAAATGCAAGCTTGCGTATCTATATACACAATCTTTCCATACTCTCACTATATCAACTTCTTCTTTTCTTCACTTCTTTTCATCCACGCCATCAATGACAAGCCGCTTCATATACACACTCAGATTATACAATCTAAATTACTGTGAAAAAATTTATTTCTATATATTTTTTCTTTCACCTTCATTAATTCATAAAAAGAAATAAAAAACAATTATTATCGTGTTCCTCGTATATTTTTATATCACTTCCTCTTGCTTATACAACCAACATGCAACAAAAAAATTAATTCATTCTGATGTAACTCTCATTCATCACAATATACTCTTTTATAAGACATAAAGTTGTAATTTAACAAAAAATTAATTAAATACATTCCATTACATTGTCATGAAGCGTACACACTCAAACTAATCTCTATCATCAATCCGGAAGTAAGGGTAATTATTAAATCCCTAAGTTGACATAGAAGTAGAAAAAAAAAAATAAAAATAAATAAAGTAGGAAAAAGAGAGTAAATGAGAAGTGCCGGAAACGCGTGTCCAGTGGACCAAGTATCCTTGGTGGAAGCATCCACTTTTCCAGAGGAAACACTGCTCTCTCGTCGAATCGGTAGTGAGATCCCGATTGTGTGAGAGAGCGCAAAGAGAGTCACATAACGACAAGTTTATGTATAAATAAAAGAACGAGCGAGTGAGATAAAAAGAGATTGGGAAAAAAAAAAAAAAAAAAACAAACAGGGGAAGAAGAATGTGTGACAATGGACACGAGTGCAGGGAGAGGCGTCGTGCCAAGGGGACATGCGGAACGATATACCTGTGCGACTGTCCGTCGTGCGGACGTCCGTTGTTTTGTTACAATCACGCGTGGTATATCGGCTCGCTGTGTATTCGTGTCTATGTATGTATTTATACCGTCTCATGCGCGCTACCATCATTCAGGATGTAAACTATATATACCTATATTTTCGTGTACATATACATACGTACATATAAAAATGTGTATATGTAAAAACAAATAAAGTATAGATATTGGGCTTGAGCCCAACCCGAAGGCGGACGCACGCTATATAGTTTATATAGACGTTCAAGAGGCGCGGAACACTCAAGTTCCGGTTTTACCCACATTGTACTCATATAAATCTTTTCCGGAAATCACTTCTTAATTGCTAAACATTCATATTGACAATGATTGCATGGCTCGGCGCACATTTACTTTGAATTCGTTGACGTAAAATCGATAAAGATATTTTTTTTTTTATGATGTGTAGTAAAAATTTCAAAGTTATACTGACACAAATGGTTTTTTTTTTTATGTGTTACAGTAAAAAAAATATTTGTAAATAAGAAATGAATATAATTTTAGATGAATAAATATTATCTGTTGCAGTGAAATTGATATTCAGATTTATTTTTTTATTTTTTGGAATAAAATACTTTAATTTATTTTTGTTTTTGTTTTTAATGTATTCAAAATGTATTTATCAATTCGATTATGAAAGTTATCTGGATTCAATAAGTATTGAATATTATTAGTTGACTGTTTCGTTATTGATGGAGGATAAATATCAGATAATTAATAACAAATATACAAATTGAATTTTATAATTACTCAATAAAATTATTTTAGCAATTAATAATTAAAATTAAAAAAAAAATAATGATTATAAGATTATTTATTTTAGTCAACTTTTGCTACTAATGATAAGAAAAGTTTATAATAAAAGTAGACTGTTTATTCATGTCGATGTGTGTCATATATAAATCAAAGGAGGTAAAAAAAATTTTTAAATGTACTTTAATTGATTATATACTTTCTAGATTTTGTAGATTTATGTTTAAACTCTACTGCAGGGGTCATAAGCTTTTAATACAACAATGTACACGTGGTGATAGTGAAGTTTTACACTGAGAATAAATTATTGAATCGGTATAAGAACTTATATACTTCTTTGAAGACAATATTTTATTATTGATTAACATGCATGCACAAAAATAGCACAAGGCTCTTTACAAAGTGTTTCATATTACTTTTCTCATTTTTCACTCCATTTTATATTATATATATACATATTATACATATTTTTCATTCAGTATATATATGGATTTAAATGTGTTTGTTAGTAATAAACCTAGCCGTGACAAAAACTTCCAGGTTATAAAGTGAAAGAGAGAGAATCTCTATACGATCATAACACGTTTATACACAAGCACATAACTAGCAAATGCTTGGCTCAGTCGACAAAGTCGTTATAGAAACATTTTATTGTTCATAAAAAAACAAAAAACAAAAAGAATAAAGTAAATAATAAATGAATAAATAACAAAAATAAATAATAATAAAATAACATTTGAAAGAAAAAAGAACTGAATAAAACTTTGTATTGTATATATTCCACTAGTATGTATACACACATCAAATGTCATTATTGTTCACTTCTTCGTCGTATTACCTTTGGAAAATATCGAATCTCCTATTTCATCTTTTACTTCAAAACATAACGTGTCTATATACATTGTATAAATATCTATAACCATCGATTCGGCGACAACAAGTCGTAATAGAGTCTCAGAAAAATTGGCAAAAAAGTTATCGTACAACAATTGATATATATTATCATCATTTTATATATCTATATACCATACACATACACGTATTCTCGATCATCATACATATGAAATAAATGAAAAAAAAGAAAATTTCCACAGTAAATATAATTTAATCATGAATGAAAAAAAAAAAAAATATATTTAAATTAAAAAGATAGGAAGTTTAATATTAAAGTTAAAAAGGTTGGTATTATATTTACATATATACTCATGTATATATGTATTATACCAAGATGCGTGTGACAAGTGCATTTGCTCTTTCTCATCTTCATCTTGAAGAATGAATGAAGAGCAGACACATACACAAACACACACTCACACTGCTGCACATACATTAAATAAATCTTTGCGGTATAATATGTTGTCGTGATGATTGCCGTCGTCTTTTGAAGGTGGAATTCATGAAGGGGTTTTGCCCCGCTGCGACGTTCGAATAAGGAGGGGGATTTCCCTGGGGTGGGGTAACTCAAGACGGGTCTAAGTGAGTCTTCCGGTCGACGAGCAATGATAGCCCTGAGAACTGAGCCGACCTCCGGATATATATTACGTATGTACATATATGTAGTGTTAATACACGTATACATTATGTGGATATAATGTTGAATCTTCATCGTCAGTGTGTCACAACATTATCATTGCTCACGTTGCTTCTGTATAAATTAATCCATGTTTATAGAAATAAATATGTTACATTCTATGCGAATATAAAGTTATAAAGTAAGAAGTCATCTTGATGAGTGTGTCATTTATGATGATTTCTCATATTTCTCTTTAATGAAACTGGTCATTAACATTATATTTGTCAAGGCACATCTCAAATAAAAGTCTTCATTAATTATATACACTTGGAAAAGTATTTTTTATAACTCCAAATTGAAATATATCGAATAATATTTACGTAAAAAAATGTTTTAATTACTTGTTGATAATTTTATTTATATTCTGATGCTTATTTATATATTTAATTATTTTGATGTATATAAACAATATGTTGTGAAAGTAGAAGAATTTGAAGACGCAATTTCCAGATGAAATTCAAGAATAATGAATGTTAGATATTTTTTTATAAATGTTAGATATTTTTTTAATTCAATAAATTTTCCAAGTTGATAAATTTTCTAATAATTAATTATACAAACATAAATAAATAGCAGAGATTAATTTAGTTATAATATAACATTTCTATTGCGTTAAATATACATCTTATTATTTAATCTTTGCTATATAAATACCATGTACATTGGGGTTGCGATGTGGTATTGCGTGACACCAAGTAACAATGTGGTTAGCCATTTACTAATTCGGAAGTGACATTAAATCAGTATATAGCACGATAGTGCCGCTCACAGTATATAATCATTGCACACCCGCGCGACGAGTGTCTCGCCCTTTCTCTTTCACTTCCACTTATTATTTATCCATCTCTCTTTTTCCCTACCCACTATTTCATTTCTCATTTTTGCTCTTTCTATATCATTATTTCCTCTCTTTCACAATGTTTTTCATTCTCAATCTCTATCCTTATGTATCATTTATTTATCTATCTCCCTCATTTAGGAGACGAGGTCCACTAACTGCATGAACTACACACACATACCATCCAGGAAAAGCAATACGTATCCACGTGCTCTGCCACTGTCTGAGGCGTGCAAAGGCATCGTCAACAGTTGGCCGAACGCTCATGCGGTTACTCGGGTGTATCGCCTTCCGTAGCTTTGTCATCAAGTTCCGGATCTAAAGCGCGAAGCCCCTTCTCCTATATATATATACACAGCTACATTTGTTCTTTCGATGGCCACAACATATCTAACTCTCCTATTTTATCTTTACGACTTTTTTACACCAATCATTCCACGCCTTTCCGCATATTTATATGATTGATTTTTTTTTTATTTACCATATAGAATTTTCTTTCTAATTTTATCGCTGTAGTTTGATCTTTTACATTATTTGTGGAATGATAATGAAAATTGTATATCCATAGAAGATATTGAATAATCACGAGCTGCTTGATTTTTATTTATTTTTTTTCTGACTTTAGAGCAACTTCAAACGATGACGCTTGTAATTCCTATAAGATCAAGTTCCCTGACGTCATTAATGGATAATTGTAGATCGAGTGCATCGGGTAAAGTTCCATGTGGAACAATATAATATGTACCACAAAGCTAGGTTATTTAATTACGTGTGTATAATTTTTTTATAAATAAAACTACTTAAAATACGAGCAGTATAATATATTTAATATAAGAATAAATTGGATACCGTAAAAATAACTAAGAGAAAAAGAATGAATATGTAAATAATATGTATCAAAAATAGAGACAAGCTATATTGAGATCATATCTATTGTATTAATTAACTAACGTAAATCGTGTTAATTAATTAAACACATCAACTCGTTGGATGAAATTCCACATCAAGAGTTATATAATTTTAAATATGGATTGAGAAGTTTAATAGTGATGAAAGTTGCGTGATATAAACACACGATAATGAGAACGATGATGACGATGAGGAAAGAAAAGAGTGGATGAAGATGAGCTTGGTTTGGTCATTGCATTATATAGCCAGCTTCGTCCATATTACGCTACGCTGATCGCCGTTGAGGGCGAGTTGCAGTTGATGCTTTAAATTTATATATATATGTGTGTGTGTATATTTATATACATATAATATATAGATGTGGATACATACGTATACGTCTATATGAGCGCTACTGAGTTTAAGGGTGCGGAGATGCAGCCGGGTGGGCTTGGATGCCACTTGAAGAGTGCTCGCCGTTTCCCTTATTCCTTCAATCAACGTCAGCTGGGGAAGCAAGTCTAGTGTGTACATTGGGCAAATACTCGCGTGCTCCACACTAGTGCATTGCACAGAGACCAATGACTACATCATCCGGACGCTGAGAATATATACATTCGCAAAAGATGATGATGATGACGATGATGATGATGATGATGATGATGATGATGATGATCGCGTTGATGACTAAAGATGAAGAAGGGTGAGGGTGAAGCTAGACGCAATTTTTTATATCTCTTGAAAAAGTCATAATAGATTATCGCTGTCAGCTTTTTTTTTTTTTTTTTGTAATGAGAACAATAAAAAAGTTTTTCAACAACCGAAATTATTCTGCATAAACCTGAATGGGAAATTTGTTAAGATTGTCTCGTTATTCAATTTTTTATATTCTGCATCTATATTAATTAGAGTATTTAATTTTTTAATATGTCAAGTATTCTATTTATCATTATTTTAATTATACTTTGAATTTTGTTCTTCATTTGTTTATGATTATATCATATTTTTTGTTCCATTCTCATGCATTTATATTCCTTCTGAAATTTCTTATTCTTCATTACTTATTATTATTGCAGAAAATAATACTGAAAATATTATTTAAAGTAGGAAGGAAGGAATATATACCGGATACGATATTGTTACCCATGCATCATAGGTCACCTAAACGAGCTGTTTAGACGACTTCAAGTTAACCCAAATTGACTCAATTGAATTAAACCGCGTTGAGGCTCATCCGACACTTGGGAACATGCGTCTCTTGCCTCTTCTCCATCCACGCGTAATATTTATATCTATGTATATAAAAACGCATGATGTATATTCGCTTGCACGACGATACATGAGCGCGAGTTGACACTCATTTTGCTTCTCATGCAAATTATCATCGTGAGTTTCCAGTAGTTAATATAATACGTACATATATACATGGCCTCATCTCACTTGTCAACAATCAATTTTTTTTTCTCACCCAGCTACTCTTAATCTCCTCCGCAAATTTAGACAATTTAATCATCACTCATGATATACAGTGGCGCTTGTAATTAATATATATCACAAACACTTATTCATGTACATTTATATATTTATCATTTTGAAAACTTTAAAAATTAATTTTTTTATTTAGATAATATATATTTATATTAATATAAAAATCACAATATTGATATTGAAATGTTTATAATCATCAATTTTTTCCTGTCTTTCATTAATAGAGACATGTAACCATTGTCTCGTTATTATTAAGTTCAATTTGCGTGCCGAGTGCGGAAGTAAAAAGAGAGAATGGCAAAGAGAAAGAGCGAAAAATAAAATTGAAAAAAAAAAAAACAAAAAAAAAATAAATCGTATATATAAAGCTGCCGACGACAGGGTGTCGAGATTGGAGTGTCCGCTTCTTGGATGACCGGAGGTTCTATCCGGAGTAACAGAGCGCGCATCATCATATCTCATCCAATATTATCATTCCTTTTCCTCTCGCTCTCTCTCTTATGATTTATCTCACTTACTCTCATTTTTTGCGTCACGTACTTGCTATACATACATATACATATACCAAATATATGTGTGTAGTCGAGTGTCGAGATTGAAGTGTCCGCTTCTTGGACCCTCCAATCCTATATACATGTCTCGTATTTTCTCCATCTGTTCATCAATCTCCATCTCTTTTTCTCTCTGCCGATATAAACCAAACGCTCTTCTCGTATATGGATCGTCGGAAGTCACCTTCCTCATTATCATACCAACTAACCCAACAGGCCCGGCACTCGGACACAGCCTTCATCCTGTGCCCTAGTCACTTACGGTATTACTAACGTTGGGTGATCAACCCAAGAGTTTTATCCACTATCAAAGTTCCAATGATAATGTGACAACAGATGATTGTAGATAAACGCGAGAACCACTGTCATGGGGGACAAGACGCAAGTCCATTACACTCAATCATGAACCGTGATTGGCTCAAACGATTGAAACTATACCATCGCGTCGTTTCCCGAGAGAGATCGAGTATATAAAAACGGAGATGATAGATAAGCTTCATCGTTACGTTAATTCGCTCTAAGACTATATACAAAATTGCCCTGATCGTCTCTGATGCACTCAATGCACATGTCTTTATATACAATATATATTTTCTTATATAATATAAATATATGAGCGTGTGGTGTAACGTATATAAACTCCTTGGAAGCAATCTCCCGCCAGAATTAAGGCGGACCAGGTGCTGTGTCTACGTAACGGTATAACTTTTGTAGTGTATATATATATTGATATAAAGAAAAATAATTTTCACAGCGAAGCTGTTTTACAAGACGATAAAATGTGTGTGTATATATAACGTACCAAATTGTTGCAGCCTCATTGGGTTTTATTGGTTTCTTTTCTGTGATTTTCTCTTCAATTTTTTTTTTTTTTTCTCAAATCTATTTATTTCATAATGTTTTATATTTTTTTTTCTCGTACGTAAAATTGTTTGTATTGTAAAAGTGACAATTTTGGCGCGAGCGTAAGTATCTCGAGAGACAATTTACGAAACTCATCGTAATGGAAAACTTTGACAATTGAATATAATTAAGCAATTCATGGCGCCATTCGACCAACGACAATGACCCAAACTGAATAACGTAGACTTATGTGAGTGTTTATATTTATATATCTATGAGTACGAGTGTGTTTTTGTTGCAAATGAAAATGCGACCCGCGGAGAAATAAGGATAATAAAAATAGCCCATTGAAAAATACATTGTACATATACACACATATTGGCATTGCGCCATCAAGACTTTTCGCCAAACGTGGACCAATGATAATAACGTCGTAATCCTGGGGATACTTTCAGTTGCCAATATGCCGCGTGGATAGTGTAGTCGTTATATCTACAATACATTCATGCATATAACTATATATACTCTGAAGTAATAGATGTATATAGTGAATGTGCCCGTTTGTGCAGCCAATAAAATTGTAGCAATACCAACACCATCCCATGCGCATCTTTCAGTCAACGACAAACATTCTGTAAAACTTTGAGTAAATAAATTCTATATCAAATTCAAATTGTTTTTTTTTTTTTTTTGACCAACAATTAAGTAGTGATTTGAAGAGAATTAAATATGTAATCAGAACTGTTGATAATTAAATATGCTTCTAGGCCGAAAAAAATATATTAGTGATGATACAGAAACTGAATAACGTTAAATGAAAAAAAAAAAAAACAAAAATAAAATAAAACATACTGACAAAAAGTCACAACGGTAATTTCTCGGGGAGTCTTATGTGCTTATACATGTATTATAATCTGAAAAACCGTTGTGCTCCACCCATGTATACATATACCAACTGGTTTTGTCTAGCCCGACACACGTAAAATGCCACAGAGTTGCCCTTCGTTCCTTTTACTTCCTTTTCTCCCTTTAAGACGTTAAAAAGAACTAAGGGGGCCCCCAAGACGTTGAAGGGGCGCCATGGCTCGAGCCACAAATGATTCAACAATGGGTGCTCTGGGCCCCATGACGAGGAGTGAGAACTGCGTATGCATATACATGTATAGATGTGTACAGATACACATGTACGTTGAAGATGGTGGAACATAAAGCCAAAACGTCGGTTACGCCTCGACTCACAGCAGCTGGCACGCGCCTTAGGAACGAAGTAGTTAGTAAGGAGAGACTGCACCACCTTATTCTTATCCCGGATTCTTAGCTCGACGTTGCACCCTAACCTCGGTATATGGGAGGGAAAATTACCTTCTAAGCCAAGGTGGGGAACAAAATACCTGGGACATTTAAATCGTTGAGAGGGGAAATAAAAAGAAGGTAGAACTGACGATGCCCGGTGGAAACACAAGCCACCTGAATGTGCCACCAAGGGGTCCTTGATGTGTGTATACTCAATCTTGGGAACATTGGTGTCGACTTGAGGGGATTTTATAGATTGTACGTTCTTCAAGACATTTAAATTCAACGGTTAAAATGATTATAAAATGATTTAGTAGATATACAAACTTCTATGACTTTCATTTTATAACTAAAGTCGCGTCTTCTGAATTATTATTCACATAATTTTCATATAAGTTACATTTGATAATATAGTCATTCAACACATTGGCATTGAGTAGATAGAAGTGATAAATAATTGATAAGTAAAATATAGAATGAAAATAAAATTGATAGCATTTTTAATTTGATTGATTTATTTGACAGACAAATTTAAATGTCTTGTGTTTATAATTCATGTGAAATTACATTGCGACGCCATTGAGAGCAAGGACCGTTGAGTTTACTTCCTTTTCCGTACAAGTTTATATGGGATAGGAAGGGCACCCCACGATTTTTTTTTCATCCTTCAATATCAAACGTTAAAATTTCCCACAGTGAGAAGTCATGGGAACCCTAAAGGCATAGGGTGAGTGCACGAGAGATGTCTGCATGTTGTGTGTCTCCTTGGAAAAACTTTCTGGAGGAGATTTGCCAGACAATCAATGCGCACACCTTGGGAAATTTCTCCTTGTATTATATACACATATACCACATTATGGTCGCATCATCTCATGGCAAGGTGTCTCCGTCCGTTGACGAAGACCCCGCCAACAAAGTTCCCCTTCACTAACCCAAAAACGACGATTCCATTCATTTTATATATATTTACCCGTGAGACACGATCCTCAATCTTCCCCTTAGACTATCTGTCAATTTCATCAACGAAAAAGTCCATAAAGACGTAAAATCATGCACAAGTACGTTACAAAATCCATAAGTATTTTATATACATCCAAAATATTGAACATGAGATATTTTAAATTAAATGTGAAAATAAATATAACTAAATATCATAAATTATATTAAATAATACATGTAATTGTCGTTCGAACAACACTATTAGTCATTAAGCTATTAAATATTCGATCAACAAATTCAATCATTTAATTTTCCATTCATTCATACATGCATATATAATACATATGTATCTCCTATGCATATCAACATTTGTAGGTTGGTGTTAAATTGTTTGGCAGCCGATAAAAACCACAAGTAAATAGCTTTATATATATGTAAAACTACACAGGTGACTGTGATTATTATTATTATCCATCGCCACAAACACACAAAGCTATACGAATTAATCGACCTGTAAATTATGAAAATTTGTCAGCAAGGAAAACAAATATATATGAATAATGATATCAGTCGACATTTATATATTTATATATTTATGTATGTATAAGGTATGTTTGCATACATATATGTACGTATATGTATACATGCCATGTACACGCAATCACGAAGAGCTTATTGTTAGTGAATTGAAATAAAATTTACAATATGTGAAATAGCAATAATAAAATTTTCCACGTTGTCATGAGAGAGTATATATATATACGCGTGCGTTCATTTGAGCCCATTCCACTGTGTGCTGGAGCGCGCGCTCAGCACATTAACGCGATTAACTAACGATTAATAACGCATTAATTGATGCGAGTGTCAACTTGTTGCGCGGTTTGTAATGCAACCGGAACCAAAGATCATACCTATATATTCTTCACATACATGTGTATATGATCTAACTGTATACATATGCACATTCATATATACATATATATACAATTCTCTATGTACACGCGTGATCTATATAATTGTTCTACATATTGTTAACAATATGTGTGTTGCTATGTACACTTTGTACTTCTGCAATTTGCAAATAAAAATGATGGAAAAAAAAAACAATTCTCTTTGCACTTTTGTATGAATAGAGTGTATATGTATTTGATGTTACATATGTATACATAAATAACGCGCTTTGGGGGTGATGTTGTGTATATATCTACTTGTACATATATATATTATATAAATATAACGGATGTTACGATAATTTTATTACTTACCAGCAAAGGGGGTGAATAGCGTATGTGCTATATAAAAATAATGTGATCGACGAACTTGAACGTAAAAACTTACGAATAAAATATATAAAGAAAAATAAAAGGGCTAAAGGACATGGACTGTTGGTTACAACTGGGTTCCCATGCACCCCCTGCGAACCTCCTGGTCATCGACCACATGACACCTACGCGGGGGGGCACGAAATTCCTATGCACATGTTGTCTATGTAGTTATTGCTTTTTTCCGTCATGTGGGGGTCTAATTACTTATATGTAATATATAAATTAAAGATACTCGGATAAGACGTTAATGGGAATTTTTTTTTTTTTCCCGAGAATATATTTGTTTGAAGGGTAGAATATACTTTGAATATTTTATAAAATAATTTTTGGTTTTCATCTGTGTTTTATTGGTTGATAGCTACATAGTTAATGTTATATTTTATTACGTCTGGTTATAATTTATTTTATTCTTTTATTTAATATATACAAATGTATTTAGATGTATATATTGTGTATGTATGTATGTATGTAAGATGTACCAGCAAGCAGTCATCATGTAATCACCCTTTAAATTAGAATCACCTGCCTAAACGGTAAATATCGCATGACGCACCGGAAGTTTTCGGTCGATGATTCCGCGTGAGGGCTCGCACAATACGCCAGAGCGCCATTATTATCGTTCGGCAGACAACGCGTAAAATAGTCTGTATGTAGAATATAAATGAATAAAAAAAAAAAGTGAAAATTTTAAAATAAAAAAAAAAAAAGAATTCATTCAACGAAATTTCATCACTGACTTTATTTTTCATCAACGGTTAAAAAAAAAAATCGACAAAACTAGGTATAATGTCATAGCTTCCGGGTGAAATTTCGGTGACTTTTTTGCTTCAATGAATGATTCCGTATTTCTTTCATTCTTCCCTCATTTCCCTCTGCCGCCTCTCATCTCGCTCTTTATTACAGTTTCCTATATAAATATATATACATATTGGAGGTATTTAATGCGCAGAAGCATGGGCACCGGCCCGTCTCCTAAATCTCGAAACGATGAACATCGCTTGAATAGACGGCGGCGTCTCGCGCGTAATTACCCTCCGGCATACTTCCGACTCAAAATACACATATATATTTATATGTATATGTATATGTATATGTATTATAGTAGAGTTGGCGCGAAGGGCACCAATTCCACTATTTCCGGTGAGCCACTTCGTTCTTTATTTTTTTTTTATCCTTCTCGCATTATTTCTATTTTATTTTATTTTTTTCCACCGCTTGTCCCACGCATGAAAGCCCTTCCGATTAACTCACAAGGGAAGATAGGGATATGTGTATATATGTGTGACTTGGCGAAAGAGGGCCCCCCTCGAAGCGTCCCCAGGTAAAGTATTTCTACCCTCTCTCTTGCCCCATAGTTCTTATCTCAAGCCATATGCCTCGACCACACGCCTCAATATATTTTTCCCCTCTTAATTTCCACAATGTTCTCTTTTTTTTTTTTTCCATATTTCCTACTATATTCATGCCATATTTCTCATGTAAACCACTACACTTTCCAAAGACTGGCTTCTTCAAAACAAGATGATCATTTGTTTCATTTAGATTGTATATTATTTAATATAATCATAAATATTTTGCATACATATAATGAGAGTGAAAGATATTTAACTATACTAGAACTATCGCAAACAGTTGTATAAATAAAATATGTGAATGGTTCAATCTATAACGCGATAAATGGAAATCGATTACATACCATCAGTCATTGCCACATATTTGTATACATATATATAGGTATAGCATAGCTAATAGAATCAAACGCAGGTGTCTCAAACTGCATCAGCTGTTTCTCCGTGTGCTCATGTAAAAAGTAATATATCTTTATACGTATACCTATAACTAAACTCGAGAGCAGTTCAATGATTTGAAATTTATACTAAATTTAATTTTGAAAATAAATAAACAAAATAAATCATTTCATATTCACACAATAATAATTGATTCAGTTATTCATTTCTTTTCTTATTTCGTTTACTGTGCAGTGAGGAAGATGATAGCATAAGTTAACGTTATATATACTCATATTGATTCAAGATAGTATATTGTTATATATATACGAATGTCATCCATCAATATACTCCTCAAGGTAGTATATGCGAGCACATCTTCAGCTATCACGAATGTACTACACTTTATGACAGAGTGTCAATGCAAATGTAATGTATACATATATAATAATACACTTGTATGTGGATATATGATTATACATGCGGCGAATGGATCGAAGGGCATTGACATAATGTGTACTGAATTACATAACACGTGTATATGTATTAGATGGAAAGTATGTTTTTTTTTGTTCATACTTTCGTACTTCACACGCAGATATTTGTCGCATGTATGTATACACCGATCATAAATGATGTTCGCGACCAGTATATTCGAGGAGATACATGAGGAAAACCACCTCTTTGTTTCTTTCTTTTTTATTTTTTTTTTTTTTTCCTTTCACATAACTATATTGATCCTTTTGAGATGTATTGCGAAAGTATATATGACGGGTATTCTGTTATTATTTCAGCTATATGACGTTGGTAAAAGACAAACGACTTACTTCTGCGAGTTGTTTTACTGATTAACATGTATGATAGCAATTTTCTTATAGACGCTTGTCTTCAACTTTGTACATGTCGATATTGTAATTTTTTTCAACGAGAAATATACTACGTTCATGGCACAAAACTGCTTAGAATTTACAGATTACATGTATACATATATGTACATATCTGCTAATGGGTAAAATTAATTTTGGGGACAATTATACGTTAACTTTTGCGTGAACTTGAATAACATTCACGAATTCGTATGGAGGTAGTTATATGCATGATTTCACAATAATTATAACAAAGTATATTCCTTTAAATTGTTACATACTTTATACATAAACGATGTAACGATAATAGACATTATGTGTGCAAATATGATGCATATTTACGGATAACGATATCGAAAGGGTTGTGCAATGATACCATTATGCAAAAAAGGCATTAGATATTGCAGTTGACATTCAACGATGTATGCAATATCTTTATTATTTTCATTGATACATTTCGGTGGTAGTATTAACGAAAATAATCAATACATTATTGATAAAATGAGTAGATGAAATTGAAAATAATGTTTATTTTATGAATATAATTGTATTATATTAATAATGATGTTTGTGTTTGAATTTCAGAGCGATAAGATTGAAACAACGATAATCGAGACGAGGGAGCGAGGGGCAGCTAGCCCTTTGGCGTGCTCGAAGGATGCAACTCCCAGGCGGGAGCACGAGAAGTCCGCGAGCTCCGTGTCCGGCCACAACATTCGGCATCACAAACGGGAGCAAAATTAGTAACAAGCATCGATTACAGGGCGTGAAGAGTAGCACGAGCGCGAACAGTCGCCGTGTAAGTAGAAGCAGCAGCTGCAACACCAGCAGCAGCAGCAGTAACGGGAGCGACAGTAGCCCCGAAAACGATCCTGCTGCATTAAAAAATCGTAAGCGTGACTCAAAAACGCATCATCGATTGCGGATCATAAACGTGTATCGGCAGTCACTGGCGTCGAGTACTGGGCGGAAAGGACGGGGTAAAAAGTAGTGAAAAGATAGGCAAGTAGAATAAAAAGAGTGAAAGAGAGAGTAAGCGAGGAAGCAAGAAGGTGGTTGAGACAAAAAAGAATATTAGTAAGAAGGAGGAGAAGGCGACGACGAAAAAGAAGAAGAGAAAAGAAACGAGGGAGGTATACGGTAGAAGGACGAAGTCCAAGATAAAGCCGAGGGTGAGGCGGAGACCGGAGCGTAAAGAAAGAACTAAGAGAACGAGAAAAAAGAGGTGGTAGTGGCAGGAGGTAGTTGCGGCGGCGACGGCCAAAGAGGAAGGAACGATCAAGCATTAGGGCCAACGGGAATCGCCAGAGAAAAAGTAGACCTCGTCGTCGTCGTCGCCGTCGTCGACGGCGACGTGCAATATCGCACTATTTGCGTGTGATATAGATTAAAATATTACTGGCAAAACATAATAAGTATTAAACGAAAAAAATCTAAGAGCTCCGAGAGAATATTCAACACAACGTTCAAGTAGAAGGAGAAGAAACAGAAGGCGCGACAACGTGTTGGTGGGAGAAGTCGCCGCGCGCCACTAAGTGGGGAGAGTGAACGGCTGCTCGAAGAAACGAGGTGGCAGACGTGGAAGGGATAGAATCAGGGTGTAGAAACAGCTCACGAAGCCACGCGGCAAGCTATTCGAGTGAGAAGGGGAGGGGTGACAAGGAGCCCTGGCGGGAAGGGGTCGAGGAGGCCTTTGGGGGGCCGACCAACCAGACGGCCGATGATGTCATCGGAGGAGGAGACCGACTGTTTCGCCCTCTACGGAGCAACCGCGGATAGTAAGCAACAGCAACTCTTGAAGAAGCAAAAGCGCACCAGACAGCGCGTGGACGCCGGAGAGCCGCGCAACAGCTACTCGAGCATTCCGAACTTTAGCTCCCGGCCATCATTTCTTGGCGGTGGTATTTACGGTGCGATATTTAGTGGTTCGGGACAACCTACAAATCACCAGCCTTCATCACAACAACAACAACAACAACAACAACAACAACAGCAACAACAACAACTCCAGCAACAATCTGGAGCAGCGGGTACTCAAGGTCACCTCGCTACAACGACGGGGCCAACTACGCAGCATTCTGCCCACGCGGCATTTGGGTTCTTTGGAGCTCCGGGCATTGGCCCAGTCAGGATGCTGAACGAGCTTCTTGGACGACAAGTGAAGCAGGCCAGTGACGCCGGTGGTTCACCACCCGAAGGTAGTCACGGCATGACGGGTGCAGGCATAGATCAAGCTGCCAATCTTCAGCCAGGCGCAGTCGTCAATTGTGACGATCCAGCGACCGCGGCTGAACTCACGCAACACATGCTGCGTGACATATTACAGGGGCGAAAACTTTCCGCCCTCGGTGTTCAGGAACAACCAAATAACAACAACAGTATACACAATAATAACAATAATAATAATACAACGGCAGAGCTATTAAAGTCTCAACAACATCAACAACAGAGTCCGCAACAGTTACATCAAAATAGTGATAGTGCGCGTGCGATTAGTGGGACAGTGCAAAGTGGAGGGGAAGATAGTGTCGATGGAAATAACATTAACGCAATTCATAGTGATCGGGATACGGTGATGCCAGGGGATGCTGAGGATAGTGCTGAAGACGCCGCCTCAGCTGCGCGCGCCATGGAGGAAGCATTTGCAGAAGCTGGTATGGAACCAGGCGCCAACCTCGATGGATCTGATTGTGAACAAAGTTTACCACCGAGCCCGACGGCACCACGTCCCGGCTCGGTATCGATCAAGGAAGAGTTACCAGACCCAATAAGTTTACAAAGAAGTCGTTCGGCGAGTCAATCACCGTGTCCGGTTGTACCAAAAGCCGAGGTGAGTTCACCAGCGACAGATTTAAAGCGTGCGCGAGTGGAAAATATTGTGAGTACAATGCGAAGTAGTCCTGCACTTCAGCCCGTTAATGGCTGTAAAAAAAGAAAACGTTATCAACCACAACAACAAACAGTTCATCATGTTCTTCAGCATAATATTAATGATTCATTAGTGGACATGGATGATGAAGACAGTGAAGATGAAGAAGATCCTTCGACGATAAGACAAAAAAGAAAAGAAAAAGACAATCTAAAAAGTCAATTAAAACTCATGCACGAACAACTTGCAATCATGCAACAAAAATATCATGAGCTCTCAAACTTGGCGCGAATGGAACCAGAGAGTAGTGAAAATGGTGAGGCACCCGCTAGTCCACAAAATCAATCTCAGCAGCCGCCACCACGACCGCCAAGACCCCATCCGCCAACTTTCAACGGCATTCAAGCACTACCACCTGATCCTCACGCAACTGCAGCTGCTATGTATCATATGGGTCAAAAGCTTTATTTTGAACAGCAGCATGCTGCTCTTGAACGATTAAAGCAACATCAAGAGGCGAGACATCAGCATCAACAGGCACAACAAGTTCAACAACAACATCATCAAAGGGAGCGTGAACAACAACGGGAGCAACATCAACGTCAACAAACACCTCCACCATCTAATCAACGAGAACAAAATCAGAGTAATACGGCACCATCAACACCTCAGACACCACAAATGCAAACGAGCACACCTCATCATCATAAAGACTTCCAAGAAAGACTGAATGTGCTTCGGAGTAACGCACACTCGACAGGATCCTCGGGGGCTCATGTCACACCTAGTGATCTCGAGAATCTTGCAGACATTCTCAAGACTGAAATTAATTCAATGCTTGGGAACCTTGTTGACACAATTGTTGTGAGATTTATGCAACAGAGGAGGTTTCATGGTAAACCAATGGAGGCAGCACAGGCGGCAGCAGAACAATTAAATAAAGATTTACTGCTTGCAAGCCAATTACTCGACAGAAAATCTTCGCCAAGAACGAAAGTGGTAGATAGGGGCGCACCTCAACCACCCGGTGGCCCAAACGGATCACGGGGGCCGCTCAACGGTGGCCCCCCGCCTCCACAATCCGCGGCATTCCCGCCAATCGGTTCCATGGGTGGTCCACATGGCCCACTTTCCGGCCCAACGGAAAATAATATTAATCAAATCAATCAACTACCTCCACTCGCGAGGCCAAGTGTCGCAATGTTTCAGGCGCCAAAACCACCTACGATATATGCAATGGCCTCGATGCAGGCACAACAACAACAACAGCAGCAACAGCAGCAACAACATCAACAGCAACGTGAACAGCAGCATAGAGAACAGCAACGTGACCAATATTGCAATCTTAGAAATGACGAACGAGAGGCGAGAGATATTGAACAAAATGAAGCTTTATCACTCGTAATGACACCAAAGAAGAAACGTCATAAGGTAAATTATTGAATTTTTATCAAAGAAACAGTCGTAATGATATTTTTCCATAAAGTTTGAACTTTGTTCTCAGGTTACCGATACAAGAATAACTCCAAGAACGGTTTCAAGGATCTTGGCGCAAGAAGGCAGCGGTTCTCAGAGTGGTAATGAGAGTCCGCCACCTCCACCACCACCGAGAGGTGTGTATGGCCATGCGCCTCCACCAATGCTACCGGTCTCATTACCAACAAGCGTTGCGATACCAAACCCAAGTCTTCATGAGAGTCAAGTGTTCTCACCTTATTCACCATTCTTCAACCCCCACGCGGGTCATCCTGGTCAAGTACCACCACCAGGTCCACATCATTTGCCGTCGAGTCCACCTGGTAGTGGAGTAGAACTTCGTGATTCACCTCCATTACCTCATCCACCAGCAATGCTACATCCAGCACTGCTAGCAGCAGCCCAACACGGCAGTCCCGACTATGGTCATTTAAGGATGGATAGTAATGACAGGGGTAGTGATTGCAATTCAGCAGACATCAGTTATGATGGGATTCAGCCTACAATATCCTTTTTTAATACTGTTTATAATATCAATAAGACATCGAGCTATATAAAGAACGTAAGTAGGCGGAGATCTCGGCATTGGTTAGTTTTACAAATGGCTACAGAGTTGTGAAAATAAACTTTTATAGTTATTCTTTAGGTTCATGTTGCATTTTTTGTTCGTCTCTCCCGTTAAAGATTCAAGTGCAACCACCTGAGGTAGTTATCCGTCTCGCTACGACGAATGTTAGATTAGTTTGGCTTGGAGTTAGGCTAACGTTGAACGTACATACGGGTAGGGAGTTTGTCCAGCAACGAGGTATGGTTATACAAAAGTTCTTTACTTTTCGCTCGTCCGAACTCACGTAGAGCTTCTCCCCCAAGTTTGCAAGCCAATAATCTGCCCCAACAGTTTAACGGAGAAAATGGCGAGTTCGTTTATGAAGTTGGATAAAAGTATACTCATCGTATTCTCTTCATCATTGCCGTTTACTTCAAAGAGGGAATAACAAGTAAATGTAATAATAATTATTTTTTTTTTCACTATCAAATAAATTTGTAGAAACGACGTGTAATAGAAGAGAAAAAAAATTTATTTATTCATCAATTTATGTAAAATAACGTCACAAGGATAAAAAATGAAATGTGGATAAAAAAAACGCTACGTGAAAGAAAAAATAGAATAGGAAAAGCCAAAGCTTGCACGATCGGTGAAGTTATATAGAGAAAGAGAGCGAGTTAGGCCGCGCGCACTACTCTACGCTGCAATGCTGCTGCACCGTGGGCGTTCGATCGGTGCACGACGTTCTTTGCCGCCTTTTTAGTTCGGCCTTTGATGTAAAATCAATGCCGCCGTTTTTTTTTCCTTCAGTTTTCTCTTTCTCTCTATCTTTCTCGTTCATCCTCATCAAGCGCTTAGCATAGGGGTCGGTCAAGCGCACAACTGTATACACCGTAACCTCCAGAGTCCATCTCACTACCACCAACTATCCATCGTTTATCACGTGTGAACGCCGTTGCGGTTTTGTTAATAGCCTAAATATTTTTTTCTTGGTCGAGAGAAAATGGCTCAGAGTATTATAAGAAAGGTTAATTTCAACTATATGTCAGCCAGACTGTAAATAATAAATTTAACATAGAATCGTGTGGGTGATTATTTGTAATAAAACAATGTGAGAAGAGGGCATTGAGATATCGAACGTGTGGATTAACCGAATAAGAATTCGATGAAACCACAGCGGGATATCCTATTACGGGTAAGGAGTCGGTAAGGCTTCGGCTGAGGATGCGGCCAATCGTAGGTCAACCTGAGCTAACATCGGGACCCCTCAATCATTTTATCACTATACCTCAGCTTGTATGATTTCTCATCCAATTTGATATCGTAGAGAATTACAACAAAGAAAACAAATATTAAGTTTAAGAATAATGCATGTAAATGCTTTTTTTTTCTTTTTTTTTTTCAATACACAAAATATTTCCTTAACCACGGTGAACAGTTCGACGTTAACGCCGATGCATCTGCGGAAAGCTAAACTGATGTTTTTCTGGACAAGGTATCCGTCGTCATCTGTGCTGAAAATGTACTTTCCGGACATTAAATTCAACAAAAACAACACTGCACAGCTGGTCAAGTGGTTCTCCAACTTCAGGTAAGTCCATACATATAATTTTATTTTCAATTGTCGAACATATTCTTCGAACTTGTTCAATTTATTTGACCACTCCCACGTACAAGAATTGCTCGAATGCACAATGGTAAATTCCATATAAAGATTTTAAATGTACATCTCACAATTGAATGGAAAATTTTCATGAACTCGTTTGACTTATCATCTGTCGTACATGTAAACGCGAATATGTATATGTATATAAAACATCGACCACTCCCCCATCATGCTCGCTTACGTCCTTGGTCAGTACCCAAGAGACAACTAAGAGTCACGGTGGGTGTGTCTGAATCTTAATTATCACGAACGGCCGCTGGATAAGTAACGTAGTGGATAACTATGCTCACTATCCTCATACTAGTAAACCCTCCAACCCAGAGAGGTAAATGGTTAGTTGACTGCAGGTGGTATGGGCATCGCTAGCCACTCAGCATTAGCCTGATTATAATTAGGCTGAGTATACGAAGAGATCGTGAGATATAAGATAAACTGAGAATTAGTCTCTACATCGTAGCGTCACTATAAAACTACTTAGGTAGTTTTTTCTTATCACTCCACAGCGATTTTTCATAGATAACTTCAATTTTTTAAACATAAAATAATAATTACTTCATGTGTGATATTCAACAGAAATTAATAACGGAGTATGTAATAATATAAATAATAAATTGAAATGTCGTCTTTATTTTTTGATACGCCCGCAGCCGTGTTCCCCTTTCGATTAATTCATCTAATCACATATATCGTAATACTACACATAGACTTTTTCCTTTTATGCTTCTCTACACATGTATATACATGCTTTGAGCCGTGTGACTGAGGACTGAGCGCGCGCGCGTGCTAGATCTGATATAGTAATGCACGACTTCCTATGCGGAAATACTGCCGTATATTATTCTATATACGCTTCTGATGCGCATATAATATAGTGGTCGTTAAAGTACTCTCTCATTTTCTATATTTCTTTCTCTACAATGATATTCTCGTCACCATTCTACATAATACGACACTGTTTGTACTTTTTGTCACGGCAAACGCTCATTTTCTCGGTATCAAATTTCCGATATTGAATGTAGATTTTATTATAATACTAAATGTAGCCATTTGTCCTTCTGAGTTTTAGATATATTATAAATAAATACTAACCAATACTGTAATTTATATTGTATCTGCATATATTTTTATGCCAATATTTAAGTATAATCGTGCATATAAATATCTATTTATTGTATCAAGAGAAAAATGAAAATATAAAAAAAAAAAAAAAAAACAGGAAATCATGGAAAAATAATCGCTTCTACAGTTTATTCAATAATGAGGAATAATTACTGGGAGGTATTTTCATTAGTCACTATTTTCTACCTTATATTTTCATTGAAATAAGAGATAAACAATTGCACATATTGAACATCTTGGGGAGATCATTTCAATCTATTCAATTGATGAGCTTGCGACGATTGTTCATTATTGGGGTCGAATGCCATGCGAATAAGGACGCGCGTGCTTCATGTTGTGAGGGGATGGAACGGCAATGACAACGGTGTGTAACAGCACAAGGAAGGGTAGGAGGAGACGCACGCGTGGAAAGGGAATTCTGGAAAAGTGAGATAGAAGTGTCCGGTTGGGGTTAAATCGTTATCAGATCCTACGGCGGGACACGCGACTGAGTTAGCAGATATTATCACTCGAATAGAAGGAATTTAATGTTGTATTGTATGAACAATGAACGGACACGACAATGTGATATGTACATATAAGAGTCGTAGACCATTTGAATGACACGAACCGTAGCTTATTTTTTCCAATCATCATTTTGTCCATCTACTTATTCTTCTCATATATCTATTCATATATGTATATATTCATTTTATTTTATTTCATCATCATTATTATTAATACCGTCTTTTTTATTTTCGTTGTTTTACTCCCTTGTTGAATTTTTTTCAACCATCGTATTTTTCGTATGATCTTGAAAAATGTTCATATATAATATTCTTGTAAATATTAAGATAATATTCACGCAAGTGATATAATTTGGGCGTGGGCTATCATTGCCATTATGCGATCGTCTTCTTCGTTGTTCGTATCGTATTATTTCCTTTTTGGTTTAACTTATCACACCAGTGGGATCACAATTTGTAAACATATACTTCTAAAGATATATCTATCACTTCACACAACTTTCGCAGTCATGTTCCTTGGCTGACTAGTTGCCGCGCCTTTTTCCTCACCGTCACTATAAATAACACGCACGCACATACATACGATAGTGATAGTAAAGGCCAAGTAATGACGTGGTAATTTTCTAAACGCGAATTTCCTTTTTCCAACCCCCTTTATCTTGTACGTCAAACACGTGACCGATCGTTAGCGCTTCAACTCGAACCTTTGTCCTTCTATCGTTCTTTTTCTCTTCAATATATAGGTATACATACATGTACATGGGTATATATGCATATTAAAATATATGTAGTTCTATAATAGTCCTACATGAACATTAAGTCTTCGTGTCTCTCCTCCGATTCGTTCTTTCATGTCATGACACACGCATAGCTATTTTGTCCCTCTAATGTCCTTTTGCCATTGTCATTTACTACAATCAACACGAGAACAAATATTTTTTTTTTTCTATACATATCAAATATATTTAATTTATCAATAATATAATTTTCATATATACATAGAAAATATTCATATAACAATGAAAAAAAAAACGAGAAAAAAAATCCAACAATTCAATTTTTATGTCACGTATAATACGATACTACTCTTTATACTTATATAAAGTTAAGAGGGATGATATTGTCATGTGAGTGTCTCCGTGAATGAAGAAGGCCAATTAAAAGGCAGTAGGATAGACACACGCGCGGTAGTTTACCAAAATCTTCACTACAAACGCGCCGAGAGAGACGCCCATTCTTTTCAATTCACATACCTACATGATGTGTATACAGTAAACGAGACGGTGAGGTTTGCAAAAGAAATGAAAAATAAAAAAAAAAATGAAAACGAAGAGAGTAATGCGAGGACAAGGCGGAAAGTCGCGACGTCGTGTGTTCTCTGCTTATTATACGGTCTTCTCATATAGTGTATAAGTAGCAGTGCGGGTGTGCTTTTTAATCCCACAAGATTGTGTGTACTCGAGCACATAGGGAGGCAGTTAGGTTGCTATTGCCCCCCGTACAAGGGTTGAATATATACATATATATGTACATATATTGTACACGGAAATATATCTACATACATGTATGTATATGCACAAAAATGCATATGCACTGGCGAGGGCCATTTAGCTAAAGACTAGAGCAAGCTTGCGTCATACATGCGTGTTGTCGTGTGGATAAGCTCATGCTATGTGATATATAGAATGCAGACATACATCCATATACACACAATTGCATGCACATAGATGTGCCTCAGGTTTTTTTCTCATTGTGAAAAATAAACCGACGTAAAATAGGGTACCCCAGTGGAGGAAATTCAAGCCTTGAGGTAGCGACGATGCGTTATGGATGTATATAGATATGTGAATATAACGCATAGTACACACATACATGTATACATAAACATCCACATATGCATGTACTTGGGATATATGCATACGATGACAAGTGTGCATGCAGTATTTCTCTTGGTCGCGCACGCCCTTTTGCAAACAATTAAGTATATAAACATGCTTATGTGCAGTCACGATTACTGCTCGTCCTGTCCAAACTCTATATACCTATCTATATACATGCTTTTTCTGACTTTTCTTCGCGATCATGTGAATTCTTTTTCTAATAGAAATATGAGAAATGGGAGAGAGATTATAAGTGCAGAAGAGGCCTTGTAATTATCATGCTTTCGCTTCGAATAACCTCTTTGCCAATGGCGCTCACATCTCATATAACCTTCCTCTACATCCACCAATATATGTATATGTGTCTGTATGAGTGTATATTATGACTGAGTTTCATGAAGGAGAAAAGTGCCACGTATATGCACTGATTACTCCGATGAACATGCATTTAAGAGGATAATTCACATATTCTTCGTCTATTCATTTGTACCGTATAAATTCGTTCATTTTTTTCTTCCCAATTTTTTTTTGTACATTTTTTCCCCCTGTTTTTAAAGAAAATGATCCCTTTATTTAATTTTTTTTTTGTCGTTTGCCACTTATTTCTCAAGAGTCTTGAAGGCGAGAGAGTGATGTAAAAAAAAAAAGTGCCTAGAAGAACAAAAATCAGAAAAATAATATAAAAATCTGAAAGAATCTCCTGATAGCCAAATGAGCAACCATATATACATGTATATATAGCTGTGATCCTTTTTATGAAGACAAAAGCATCAAGAGAGGTGGAAAAGCCCAGGAGGCAAAGAAACAGTGCACGTTGAATTTCGGGGAAAGTATATATAAAAAGACTTGTCGGAGAAGGGAGTTATAGTTAAAGGGGTATACTTACATAAGTATAATATGTATAGATGTATACATATATACCTCCGTGAGCACCTCTGAGACGTGAAGCCGCTTGTCTCTTTCATTAAACATATATAACTACAGATATACATGTATATTGATGTGGCTGTTTGCTTCTTCTCAGCTTTTTTCCTTCGTTCTCACAACTCAAGCGAGCACTAATGAAAAGGAAGAAAAGTTTTTTGGTCTTTGAATTTTGGCGTCGCATTTTTCTGCTGACGTTGATGATGCGTCAAGATACTCCCATATATATACATACTATATATAAATATATAGAGGATTAAAGAAAGTATATATATATGTTTATTCATACTTTCATACATACAACGAAAAAGAAAAAAAAAACTCGAGGATCCTCGATTGTGACAAAGAAAAACCCGTCTCTTTTTGTATATTTATTTATGCACAACTCTGTTGGTGAAATTTATATATCAACTGTTTTTTTTATTTTCTTATTCTTTTCATAGTTATATTTGTGCATTATGCACACATATATATATTTTTTTTTCTTTGCCTTTGCCATACACTTATATACAAATTCAAAATTGTTATATGCAGTATACATATACACATAAAGATGTCGACGATGCGATAACGAAAAGTACTGATGAAACATCTCGAGGAATTCGCGCAAGCTCCTTAATTAAAAACTCAGTACATGGCACAATGAAGTGGCAACTCTTTGGATTATACGTACAATGTATATGCATATATCTATAAGTATATGTATACATTTACGCGGAAGCTGACAGTGGCTTTCTTTTCTATTACTATATACCTATATTGATAAGTTATATCCACAATAGCGACGACCTACCCTACATCTAACTTGTACTCCCTATCCCAATCCATCTCTTTGGGTTGGTGTTATACTTCTCCTTTACTTTATTCGCGCATCAAATTGAGGGTCCACAATATACCGCGGTTGTTGGAACGCCTTCGTGCTTATACCCATCAGACGTATGAGTGTGTGCTTAGAGTTCCCGTCATGTGTCACAAGAGCTTATAGCGCCCTTGGTGATGTCGTCAAAATGCACTTTATGAAATATATTCATCATTAGCCAATAATTCTATTAAATTTACATTTGTAAATATACAATTTTATATTCATGTTTAAATATAATTTAATATTATAGTATTTTTTTTTCTTTTAATTGATGAATTTTTCTTTAGTTCCTGCGTAAAATATTGACAACATCTTTGCACGTCAGGTACTAAAGTTACCGCACACAGAAAAAAATAAATATAATTAAGGTAACTGTAAATAATAAGAAGTTCATTTTGATATTTAAAAGACGTATTTTCTTTTTATAATTAATGCAACTACATTAATTATAATAAGTTACTCTTAAAGTGTCAATTAACTTTATAAAGAGTTCACTAATTAATAGGCACGTGTTAACAACATTTTTCTTTATTTATATATGTATTTATAAATATAACAAATAGAAAAAAATAATGACTGTGTGTTTGTTCATTAGTTAACACTGCATTGTTATTGAAACTGCTTTAATAATCAACTACACATAGTCTCATAAAACTAAGTATAAAGTGATCATTGTTGGAATTATAACATAATTATATTAATATATATTGTGTTGATAATTACATTAACTATAAAGCACAAGTTCAAAGCGAAGATATTGCTTGCCTCGATTTTTATAATTGCCGTGACCAAAAATTTCTGTTATTCTACAAAATATAAACATTATATATGGTATATGTTAATGAAAAAAGACAAGCACGAATAAAGTCTTTCACCGAGCTTGTGACTCTTGAATTTATTTATGGATATATATAAACAGCAGTAGTATTACTTCATTAGAAATTACTTCGTTACGTTCTTGGCACTAATTAGTGCACCAGCTCTCTCTCTCTCTCTCTGCCTCTGTCTCTGTCTCTCAATCTTTTCGTCTCCCTATTTTTTTGTTCCTTTCATTTTATTCCCGTATACTTTCACGATGACGCGAAGTATTCCATTCCACAGTTTCCATTTCCGTTTCATCATTTAACCACCATCTACCATTTACGTACATTTCACTGCACCAATTGTACACATATATACACAGTACCTACATATATATAAACACATCCGCGCCTTTGCTCTCATTTGTATGTATATTACCTAACGTTCATTATTTAGTTCTTGATCATCTTGATAGTATTGCCTATTATGAAAGTACTCTGGCATAGCGCCCAAATATCTTTTTCTCCAAGTATGAAAAATTTTTCGCTATTAATTTTCATACAACCTGTAATACATACCTATATATATATATATAACATTGTGTTTCTTGACGAGGACAATAATAGAGGTGGCGAACTAATTTGTAGAAATATACAGAGCCATGAATTTGAAAAAAAAAAAAAAAGAAAGAAAGAAACAAAAAGGAGAATAGACCATTTACGTGAATGGCACTCGACATTTTATATCGAGAGATGCAACATGAATATATATTTATGTACATACAGACATATATTTATATCATACACCTATATATCTGATGCCAATAAGCATGAGAAAAAAAAATAAAGCAGTAGCAAATTCATTGTAGGAAAAAGATTGGCTCTCGACCGCGCATACAATATATATTATAGCGTACAAGAGTATTCTTGCGCTCATATCATCTCAAATATATTTTTTTATTTCGCCTTGCTATACATTAACATTCATATATATATGTATGTATGGATATCTCGGTGTTGCTATAGCGTTGACTGCGCTGCCATTTCTTCTTTTTCCTGATAATGAGCACAAGTACGAGAAACACGACGACGGGTATTGGCTGAACGGCAGACAATGCAGTGGCCGCGGGGCTATCGGTGGGGTATACAGGAGGAGGAACTCTGTAGCAGTAGAACAGGAGGGAGAAAGCGAGAATGATAAAGTATGAGGAGAGGCCGTGAAGGCTGGCGGAGATGGGGCCGGTTCGGGCTTGTTCCCGAGGGCTGCCGCGAGAGAGAGACTTTATAGGGGAATGTAAGCATCACCACTGCAAGGCTAATCCGGCGCTATGAGCCACTACTTGCAGCATGAGTATATATACGGTACACTCTCAACAAAAGATTAATCCAACCACTTTCCTTGAAAATTTTTTTCTATGTTATTTTTTTTTTTTTTGCCCTTTTTTTTCTGTTGTACGGGGCTGTTGATACGAGATTTCCGGTTTACTCGCCGGTGACTTTAGAGAATGCCGTGTAATTTTTTTTTTTTTTTGCGCTTTTTCTTCTATTGGATGGTTGTAGCTTGACAAAATAATGATTATGGCAGATATATCTTGCGAAGGGACATTTGAATATTAATATTTATTCATGCGTTGAATAATTTTTCTTCTTATAGTTATCCGAATAATTATTAAATTGCTACTTTGTGGATATTGGATTTGAATATGTCTAATTCATTTGAATAAAATTGAATAAGTCCTTTTTTTTTTTCCCATTATTTTTTGCGAGGGAGTCGCGCCTCGTTGGCAAAAAAATGGATAACGATAATGTTGCAACGTGCAGCCTAATCGGCTTTTCATATCCCCGTCGTGATATGGCTGCAGTCCGAAGAGAAATATAGAGAGAAAAAGAGAAAGATGCAAGCTTTTTTCCCAACTGGTACATGTCGAAGGAACAAAACGAGAGCGCGAGCGCACAAGTGGCGTATGCATGCTCACAAATGTGAAAAAAAAGAAGCATGAGAGAGAGAGAGAGAGAGGTAGAGAAAGGGAACTCATACATGCTTCGACTCTTAGCCGCTCGACAGTAGAGGATTTAATTTGCATTCAACCGGCGAAAAACGTGAAAAACAGTTTATCAAAAAAGTTACTATCCAGACGGGCACATCAAACCCAAAAAGACTTACTCCTCATTCCGACTCTCACTAAATCGTTCACTCTCCCTCTTCAGCTAACAAATATATTAGTGAGCCACTGTAAAATACCAAGCGAGTGAAATTCCCATGGTAAAGAAAGGAAAAAAAAAAATTATTCACGAATTTTTTAAACGTCAAAGAGAATTAATAAAACGTCGACTTTTTCATTTTTGCATATCAATAAATAGTATATATTAACTATTGATAAAAAAAAAAAAATCTAAAAAATTATTAAATGAAATTAAAATCATTCATTTTCACCTAAACAATTTTATCATATAATTGATACAGTTTTTCATCAATTTCTCTTTATTTTTTCTACATAAATTAACTAATAAAAAAATATTGATTCTTCTCTGTAGAGTGTCCATAAAATAAAAATGCATTGCAATACATAATTAATCTTAAATTACACATTGAACCAAATGAAAAATAAAAAAATATACACAAATTTTTTTTTTCCACTTTGTGTTTGATTGAATGCGCGCGAGGGCTGCAACGTCGGTGTCAAATTGGGACGGTAAAAACAGCAAGTACAAGAGAGAAAATACGTGAATAAACGAGAGAGAAAAAGAAAGGTTGGCTTGAAATTACGGGCTAACATTTATCCCAGTAGAGAGCAGGGGTAACGTTCGACTGGACAGCAGCTCTAAATTGATTTCGTTTGAAATTCGCTCTTTCTCTCCCGCTCTTTTTCTCTCTCCCTTTTCACCGTCTACTCTTCCTCTCTTTCTCTCATCCAACGTTTCTCCACCCACTGAATCGCCCTCTATGCTAGCATTCACCCTCTCATCCACCTCTTTCTCTATCACCACGTTTGTCACTCCCCTAACCCCTCACGATTGCATATATCCCCTTGGTTCATTTCTGTCTCTTCACTCTCTTTCTCTCTATATCCCTCTGGCGTTCACTTCCTTTCTTTTCTACACCGTTTTTCTCCCTCTCGTATATGTACACACTCTCTTTGAATTTCATTCGGCTCGCTTTGGTACAGCCATTGGAAAAATATCTGTGGTCATCGTTGCGAATATAATCTAAAAGTTTCTACAAAATAAATATCGTTAGTGTGATAAAAGATGTATCTATTATACATGAGTGCATATATATCAACTCTATGTTTAATTATAATTATTCTATATATATATATATATATGTACATATATTATTATACAAATGAAAAAAAAAATTTTTTACAGCATTGAATGAATATAATGCATTTAAAAATAAAATTTTATTCAATTGAAGTTCAGATTTTTTAATTGAATTTAACATTCAATTAAATAGAAAAAAATCGTTTCCATAATATTTTTTTAAATAGCTATATGCATACCTATATACACAGATAAATCTGTGAAAAATATACAATGATACCTATTACACATGATTTTTTCATGTATTATATAGCTGTTGAAAAATTTTTTATCGTCGTTTTCAGCGACGTGTCCAGTCGATATTTTTTGTCAGTAAAAACGATGTTGAACAAATTGCACCTGTCCTTTCCACACACTCATATATCCACACATAAACATGTATATATGTATATGTATACACATATACATACATGCATGATTGTGGAGATTAAACGAATGACTAGACGGAATATAATTACAAATCTCATCTCCATGCCTGTTCATAACACATTTATATATTCATATATATCTGTTTTCTTCATAAACTCTGATTCGCTACCTTTCAGCCCTTTGTGTTACGTGCGCAGCATATAGCTGTATTTTCAGACAACTTCGTGCATTACATTCACTGCGATTGTCAGATCAGACGGGAAAGTGAAAAAATAAAAAAATATATTCAACAAAACTTTCATTATGTTTCATTCTAAATTACTTCAAAGTCTTTCGGAATTTCATAAGCAATGAATTTATTTATCAACGTTTATTAAGATATATGCGTATACGTGTTGATTTATGTATGTGATATTTTCTGTAAACCTGTCCTGATGTAACGCCTGATGATCGCTTGTTACTATATTTATATCGATTGAGTTTATAAACAAACACGACGCGCTTCATCATCCGATACATGTGATACCGATAGACGGATGGATGGTCGGTTGGATGGATGGATGCACGACGACAACGACGACGACGACGACCACGACGACGACGATGATGATGACGATGATGACGACGACGACGACGACAGTGCAGGCGGTGGAAATATGGCGCGATGACGTGAGCCACATACTCACGTTGAGTATAAACATATATATGTACCGTTATAGCTTCGTATATGTAAATTGCCCATATGCCAACTTGGCTCTTAAGTGTAGTGGAAGAGAATCGACAAGTTGATGCGGGTTATGCCATGGACTATCTTCGAGGTAGAATATACGGGCGACAAGTAGGCCGTCGAAATTCATTACCGTATTGTCTGAAAAGAGATATTAACCTCGAGTATATATAATTAAATGTTACAAGTAACATTATATGGAATCATAATTACCTGTGATAAAATCAATAATTAATTTTGAATAATTTTATGATTAGGATATTTTTTATTATTGGATATTTGATTTATTTTTTTATTTTATATTTTATTTCCAAACATATAGGTATATATAAAGTCTCGCATTAATACATTTACAAATCGGGGCTTTAGAATTTAATTATAAATGATTAATTTCTTTTGATCTTTTTATAAACACCTGTATATCTATTACCAAGGAAGCCAATTATTTATTTTCACTGAATTTGTGGGAACTACTGAATCTCAAAGTAGTCAATATAGAAAACACCCCTATAACTAACCTACTGCCCCACTAATACAAGACTTTCTCTTCTCTCTATCGCACTTCCTTTACCCATGTCCCGCGCTCATCATTCTCAGACCCCATTTTTTGCCACCCGCAATACCCCTCTATTCGACACCCGGAAACTCTTATATTCTTTTATCCTTCGTTCAGCACCTATAAAAATTATATACACATTCATACATATACACATACACACACACACACACACAAATTGTACTTTGTTGATAGATCAGATCCGACGCACGCAATGATCTCACGATACCTTTTTTTTTCTTTCAATTTTTTTTTTCACATCACGTGTGCCCCCCCTTTTTTTTCATCATTCACCACAAGGGTGGATTTATCAAATATGGGGGATATATCGTATATAATGTGAGATCTAAAAGTTTTTGAGAATGTATTAAATTTGAGGAATAAATAAATTGCAGATTTTTTCAAATAAATCTTTGAAAAAAGAAAAAACTATTTTTCAGCACATTTTAATATAATTACATGGCTGATTATAGTAGATTAGTGTTATATATTTTTATATATATTCGAATGCATAAGTATATGTATTTTATGAAGTACGACATATTTAAGAGAAAGGGCATAAATGATAGCGAGGTAAACTTGACAACAAAGAATTATTGATTTTGTCCTCAACGGGTTGAACAAGTTGGTTGGGCGGTTGAGCGATCCCTGTAGGGTACATTCAACAAAGGATGTTTTCCGAGTCCCTAACCTAGGCAACCCTTCTCCTATGCGCTCGCAGTCTACGTTTTCATGTATGTATATATATAAATATACATATACATATACATTAGTTTGTATATGTGAGGTTTATAATTCTCCTCGGCCATTGCGCGCTCACTCGCCTTTTCTTTTCTCTTAATCTCTCTTGCTCTCTCTTCATCTCCCTCTGTTATTCACTTTTTTATCTTTTTTTGTCCTCTTGTTCAACGCTCCCACGCGACATTTTGCTCCCCGCAAATACTATATACACGTGTGTACTTAGTACTGAAGACTTAACTGCCACTCATTCTCGTCCCAGCGGGCGTCGCCCAGCATCGGGGACAGATGTGCAAAATTTAAGGTTACCGTGACAGAAATAAAATAAAAAAAATTTATATCTACGTATATATATATGTATTTATATACATTTTATGTGCACATATTCATGTAAAAATCCATTGCACATATCTGGAGAAATGCCCAAAGAGACGTGAAAATAATGTCGTGTGCAAAGGCACAATGCAAGAAATAACAGGAAAAAGTTTTGAAAAGTAAAAAAAAAAAAAATGACTAGAGCAAAATTTGTTCATCATCAAGTGCACCAGTGCTATGGCTCGTTCCACTTACGCTTGCTCTATTTAGTTAAGATATAAAATAGATGTATAATATGTAGAGAGAAACGTAAAATATCTTGCTTTGATACTTTTCGTCTTTTGGCCTTAAAAAAAATTCACAAATTTTTATTTGTTTATATTTATAAATAAGACAAAGAATCTACTTGCTTATTACCAACTAAAACATAAATAAAGCTTGAAAGAATATTAATAAATAATATATTATATAAATATAATTAGTATAATATTTTTTCATTATCAACATAATATTTTATTTATTAATATTTAGATTTTTTTTTCAAGTTTAAAAATAGTTGGTCGTTACAAAAAGTTGGAAATAAAACGCAAAGGGAGCATCAAAAAATTCGCCAATATCTTTAGACCTATATTAATATCTATATATTTGTATATATGCATCGTACAACTATACATATATGTATATATAAATACTATATATGCATATAGTGTAAATGAAGGGTTTTATAGTTTGACCGGTATGTGGAATGGTGGAGCGGTGTTGGCTGGTCCGAGACTATTCAAGCGAGTAAAACTGCTCAAAGCCATCAACTTCTCCCACTTTTCTTCCTCCCTCTCTCACTCTCCTACTATTTTTCCACCTTTGCGTTTGCCACATCATCTCTTGATCATCATCCGATGCATATCACAAATAAACGTGCGCATTCTCTACCTTCACCCATACACCTATCCACCATGTTTACACAAATACTACATAAAATTATTCATCCATTTTGTCATGATAAATCTAAAAAATTAATGCCAAAAAAAAAAAAAAATAAACAAAAACAGTTATCCAACTATTTTTATTGCAAAATAAAATAACATAAGAGAGAAAATAAAATTTTTCATCCAGATGCAAAGTGAACTGAAGGGGCACACACACATACATATATTTATATATATTTATATATAAATATTCGTGTGTGTATATATATGTTCCTCAATTGTATTGTATACCCCCTGATTTCTCACTGGCCCCCCTTGTTCTTTGCATTATCCAAAAGAACGAAGGGGGATTTTACAGCGTAAGAACGACAGAGGGAAAAGGTAAAATTATCGTGAAAGAGAGACGAAGAATAAGAGATATAGATTAATATACATATATACAAGTCTATGTGTATGTACAGTGTGTATTGTATAGTTAATATGGGCAAGAGGAATAAAGAGAAAAGCTCGAAGGCAACCAGATGCAAGCGTATACATATATATACACGCGCGAACAAGGGGGGATCATATGTATACATATAAGCGACGCGCGCACGGGGCACGCCAAGTGCTCATTGTAAGATTGGCGCGTGCGGCACGCGGATGTATATATATGTACTTACGTCTCTCCCCCCTTATGTATATATATATATATATATATATATATATATATATACTTCCCTTCCTCCCTTCTCAGCATCTCTTTTTTGTTCGCGTCGTACAACGTCACACTTTCTTTTTTATTTTACGCTCTTTCTCTCTTCGTTTCTGCCCCCCCAATTTTTTCTTTTATTTTTCTTTTTTTTTCAATGTTTCGTTCTCCGTTACACTCGTTCGTTCACTTTAACGCCATTACAAGTTGCGTATGAAGATATTGTGCGCGGTGATCGCCCTATGTCCTGGTGGCTATCGTGGTCCCCCGTTTCTCGAGTTCTCTCTTATTGCGAAAAAAGGGGCGGCGGGTTTTGGGAAACAAAAATAAGAGGGACAGAGAAAGTAAAAAAGAAAAAAAAAATGTGATGGGAGACTGGAAGCTTTGTGAAACGACGACACGATGAGATATATCGACGACGTCGATGACGATGACGACGACGATGGCGACGATGGTTTTCATTGTCGACAGCACATCTGCCACATCGTTCGATTGTCCAAGGCTTATACGGATATGTATATATACAAATTGATCTTGGTTTATATCAATATATATGTATAATATACAGATATAACATGAACTTATGTGTATATACTTACATATTACATTGACTGTCAGCTTTTTTTTTTTCTCTAAATTGTTTGATTGTATTAATTAGAAGAGAAAAATATAAAAAATATGCATGTAAACAAAATGACTAATTACGACAATTAAAATAGTGAGTGTATTTATACTGTCAGCCACTCATGATTTCTTCCGTGAAATATCTAGAATAATTGCAAGCTTTTATATTGCGTTGACTTTATTTTTTCTTCTGGTGAAAAAATAAAATAAACAAAAGTTAGAATAAGTTACACATCATACGATTATTATTTGATATATATGTGATGACAAATACTAACTTGGCACGAAATTTTATTATATATAAAAAGCGTGCAATGTATATATGAGCATTATGTGCTTGAGCATGGTGTTAAAGTGTAAACTCCTAATTAAGAAGGAATTAAAAAACATGTCTTTTATATTCTTTTTTGACGCGTCTCGTGAATGAATATTCACAGCTTGATGTGTGAAACATATTCAATATAACTCAACATAAAAGCCTCAAACATTTCTGTACCCAATCTTATACACATCTTTACTCCCTCGTCATGTGTGATGTAAGCATTCATGCATACGCACAAGCTCCCGCTTGAAGAATGATAAAAGTTTATTATATATGATACATTCATGTACACATATACACGTATTATAGTAAGGAGGTACAATTTTATGTTTGAATTTGTTGAATATATTTCATATCACCCCTGATATTTCACACCCTTTAACTTTCTCACATCATCATTGTCAATTATAAATAAATAATAAATCACAATCATTTTATTTATTTGAATTCATTAGGAAATAAAAAAATTTATATAAATATTAAAAAAAAATTACGATTAGTATTAAATTTTAATAACATTTGTTTCAAATAAATTTTAGTTGCACAAAATGAATACTATATTTATATTTAAATAAAAATATTTGATACAATATAATAAAATTCATTTTTTGAATTAAATTTTGTTATTGAATAAATTTCGAATATTTATATATATTCATAATTACATTACAATAATTATATAAATAATTACACAGTAAATAGATTTTTATATTTTAAACTTCTGCAATAAAATTCATTCATGAATAATCAATTTATTATCTTAATAATTTACTTATATATAAATATTAATTTTTTGTTGTATAATAAATATCGTTTGATGTCGGTTTATCCACAATGGCCGTTGAATTTGTCTTCATAAAAATATATACACCTATATATACATACCTACAACGTCTTTCTTCTGTAGCTGTTGTAAGAAAAGAAAGGAAGAAAAAAAAAAAGAGAATAAAATAAAAAAAAAAAAAAAGAAATAAAAGGTGGTGTATAAATTCAACACGTCCCTTGTGAGACTTTGCGACTTAAAGAATTCCCTCAACACACCCCTTGTAAAGTGCGCGTACAACTGTGGGAAAGTTTTTGGCAAGAAAGCCACCAAGAGAATGACGATAGGGGTTAAAATATTTTCAGGGTCAAGGTGGCTGCCAATATAGTGTTTTTGTTGAAGCAAGATACAAGAATATTCATGAAGAATCATGAGTATATAAGGTGAGGGATAAAGAATTGTCAGCATTTATACCTATATGCACAGGGTATATTGTCGGAGGTCGGTTGACTTGGAGTATAACGGTTACAAAAAGGGGGGCTGAACCAGCAAAGGCTCAAGAAATACAACACTTAAGCAAGACTTTATTGTGAATAGCTGTCTGCAAGTATATATTGAGAAGAAAAATACATAGAAAAGAGTAGCCGGTTTATATTTATATATGTACATAAAAGGCAATAAGTTGGTGTCTTCATGTTTTGTCAAATTCTTTATGGTAGTTTTAAATAATTTTTTGTACCCATTCAACGATATACCAGTTAAAAAAAAATCCAAGTCAAAATGCAAATTATTTTTCTTCACTTTATCGTGTCAAAAATAAATGGAAATTAATATATATCTATAAGAAAATATTTATTTTATCTAATATTTGGTTTTAATCAATATTTTGTTCAATTGATTCATGAGTAATTAAATCGTAAAATGATTCATAATTGATTATTTCCAAAGTATAATTTCATGAAAATAATTTAAGTAGATATTAATAATTTGTTTGATAAATTTTTTAATCGTTAAATTAATGTGTATTAAATCGGATTATTAATACGATTTAATTATTTTATTGGAATATTATAGAACCAACCAATCACAAATTTTTTATCTAAATTCAACGAATCAAATTCAATAAAATGAAATATTCATGCGATATATCATTATAATACATAATTTTTTTTATATAAAATAAATAAATAAAGAGAAAAAAGAATTATTTTTTTTCTTTTAAATATATAATTATATATTACATTATCTTTTGAATTTCAAAAGATTGTTGATAATAATTAGTTACTAATAATAATCATGAAACTTTAAAGTGAAGAAAACCGAGATGTGTCAGTAAATAAAAAAAAAAAAAAAAAAGCCCCGCGCAAATGCCCTCAAGTGCTTATTATTATCATCCTAATTATACAATACCACAATGAATAATATGACTGGCTGGTGTATCCCCCTTTCTTTTTAAAGCGTCATTTCTCCACGCTCCCTCACACTTACACACCTCTATCCGGACGCCCTCTTGCACTGCTTTCTCTCATTTTATCTCTTTCGCTTATTTTTTCTTTTTTTTTTTCCGCCTCTCGCGCGCTCACTGTCGTTCTTTCATTTTAACAGTCGCGTTTGGAACGCGTGTGCAACCATCATCGCGCGCATTCGCACTCTCCTCACACTTTATCATCGAAGAGTGGCAATTCTAGCACTCTCGGTGCCTTTTTTGTCGTCAACATAACCACGTAGGTGCTTCTCCCTTGCGCTCTTACCAGCCCCATTATAACACGTTGGGTTTATCATGACGTATAGAAGAAAAAAAAAAGAGTATAGGCTGAATATTACAGTTGATGTGCGCGTCCATGAGCCCGCGGCATGAACCCTTAGAGTTTTGTGCCCACACACGTGAACACATTCCCATCAAACATATTATCACTATATAAATTTCTACATATACTATATGTCGCATTGTCGCAGGCGTCTCCATATCTTTGTCGCCATCGTCGTCGTCGTCGTCGTCGTCGTCGTCATCGTCGTACTGTCCCGTTTTCTATCTCACAGTTTTAATTAGGCACTTGGCAGAATTTTTTTTCTTCTCCTCTGTATATGCGCACTTTGGACGATTCGACAGGGTTGAATACAGATGATGGATGGTTGAATAAGAATTATAGGGGGCAGGTGACGCGCTCTCAAGTGCTACAGCATCGGTTCGTTGACTGAAGGAGACGATACGTGATAATAATATACATAGATATAGTGAAACTATATATATATTCGAGAATATATATTACACTTTTGTCTGTTGCAATATAGATATATTATTTTTTCACCTTCTGGCTGCAAAACTTTGTGCACGGATATATCTCGTTTTGATTGCAATGTATTTATATATAAAGCATAAATATATATATATATATGTATATGATATGGTTATATATTGAAGATATACGACGAGTTTATGATGTATGTAACGGTGGAGATCGACGAAGCGCAATCTTAATTAGCAAGGGAGAAAAAAAATAGCTCGTAAATCTGTAACCATGCGCGAAGTTATATGCAATATCAATCCACTTTAAAATCACCGTGCTATGTATATATGCAGATGGATATATATGTATTCGTATGTGTATATGTTCATGTAAAGTTCCGAATATAATTGAGTTCACGTCGAAGAGTCATCTTAAAAATTAGCACTTCAATATTGTGAAGGAAATATTGTGAATAAAAAAAAAAAAAAAACTATCTATCGAGACCTATTGAGAAAGAACGGAAGAAAGAAAGGTAAATAAAAAAAAAAGTTTGTGAATAAAGAGAAAAGGAAATATATAGATATGTATATAATATTAACAAATGGTGAATAAAGAAACTGAAAGCTCTACAGAATATTTATTTACATGGAAAAAAAAATCGTGTCTTCCTGCTTCAGCGATTGTGACTTCAAGAATAAAGAAAGAATAATGAAAATAATTTTTTTCTTTCACTGCTATATCTGCAATAAATAGAGTCATGTAGTTAGGTATTGGTATGATGCTTTGTTTAACTATTTTACATAAAATATTTTAAACATTACAAAAGCATACAAGCGTAAGAATTTTCTCGAGAATAATTTTTAGTATATTTTTATTTTATTTTATTTTTTTTCCAAATAGTATATGTATATTTTTTATTTGTATTATTAACCATCATTTGAGTATATTTATATGAACATTATGGGATTGGACTGTTGAAAGAAAAAATAAAGAAAGAATAGAGATGGATGTGAGAAAAATAATATGAAAAATGAAGAATAAGTGAATAGTGCCTCACTTTGAGAGAGCTTGCGGCTACCACCGAGCATGTGCTTTTTTTTTCTCACCCTTGTACCACATCTACGCCCCCCTTTTGCAAGACTCTCAACCACTTTATATAGTAATTACTAACCAATTAGTGAGTTATATTTGTTTTATCGTGCTCATTAATGAACTTTTAAATATTATAAAATCTACAATTGTTTGTGTATAAACATAAATATCTACGTCTGCAACTGGATATTTATATTAAATGACTTTTTAAAGTAAAAAACTTTTATTCTACATACGCAATAAAAGTGTAAATTTTTATTTACATCACACATTATAAACCGCGATTTTTTTTCAAGTAGAAATTTTTATCGCAACATATTATGATTAAATCACCAATATTAAATACATACGTAACAATTCCTTCCCCTTTGTATTATAAACTAAACTAAAATATCAGCCTTTGAAATAGAATAATATACTGATTATTTATTCTATAAATTAATTATAGCGTGGTAGTGGTCACTATTATTTTGAGATTAAATTTATAAAAATTGAAATACATATAATAATAAAATTTAAATGACTAATGAAAAATGTTTTTGCCTTTCTTTTTGTTTCAGGGAATTCTATTACATTCAAATGGAGAAATACGCGAGACAAGCGGTGTCTGAAGGTGTAAAAAATGTCGAAGATCTCAGGGTCGGTGGCGATTCTGAAATTTATCGAGTACTAAATCTTCACTATAACCGCAACAACCATATTGAGGTATGGGGTCCTCAGGTGCGCAAATGATACAAACACGCACACGCTACAAATATGATTTACATTGGCTAAATTTAAATTACTTGTGCATGATTATATATTGATTATTATTTACTATAAATATAAATTTTTTTTTTTTTTATAAAATTATCAATTTAGTATCAAATTAATATGCTTATTTTGCTGCTTAAAATTTAATTGAAAATATAATGAAAATAAATGATACAAATTGAGAATAATTTTATTAATAATTATGGTAATGATTTTCTTCAGGTACCCGGTAACTTCAGGTACGTCGTTGAACAAACGCTAAAAGAATTCTTCAAAGCAATTCAAGGCGGCAAAGACACTGAACAATCATGGAAAAAAGCCATCTACAAAGTTATATCAAGGCTCGACGATCCTGTACCCGAATATTTCAAGAGTCCAAATTTTTTGGAGCAACTAGAGTGAAGCAGGCCTGCGCTGCGTTGCTCCGCTTGGTAGCCCGGTGAGAAATAAAAAGCAACAACCTCAGACCTTTATTATATGAATAAACGACGAGCGAAACCAAAAAATTATTAATAAAATGTGCGTGAAAGTAGTTTGCCATCACGATAAGAGGACAATTATTCGCCGAGGATGCATCAGGTACACTTAAATAACATATCGTTGAACGTATATAAATATAAGCGGTAGGGGGGAAACTGAAAAACTGAATGAAGAAAAATGAATAAAATAAAATAATATAAAGGCATTATTCAAGAAGAAGAAGAAATTTTTAACGAAAATGATATCAGGTGAACTGACGTTTAATCGGCAACATGATTAAATCATACATATAGTGAGATTGGCATCTCAATATTATCGTCAATTACTCGGGCAAATTACCTGCAAGAATATTCATAAATTAATAAAATACAAAAGCAACTTCACGCATTTTGGATCGTCCATGAAGGTCGAGAGGAAGTCCAGAAAGAAGAAAATCGACGTAGCTATTTATCGTGAATGAACGTATGAATAAAATATATAATTATATGAGTAAATTATTATTTGTCAGGGTGAAAGGAAAATTGAATTCCTTCGCGTGAATGCGACTGCAATCATTCGGCTTATTTATAAAAGAATAAAAAATCAATTTATCATTAATTACAAAATAAAAAATTGAATTTTTATTCATCGATGAAATATTCAATGAGACGACGAAATAATTTTGGTCATTGACATGGAATATTGCGTGAATGAATATGAGAGATAAGAAATAAAATGGGAGCAAATGAATTAATGACGTTAACGATGTGAGTGTTAATTTAGTTGTTTATTTAAAAAATAAAAAACAACGTTGATTTCACTCTATTATTCGTTTTCGTTCGTTATTTTTATTTTTTATTATTTACATAGATTAATTAATGGTAAAATTCTTAAGTATCTCAGAGTCAGGTTTTGGTCCAAAGAAATCCAGAGTCCGGACATCTCAATGTCACATCGTCGATGATTGTGTTTATCGAAAAATTTTTTCGTCGCTTATTCAATGACCAACGATAAAATTTTTCAGTAACATTAAAAATATACCTATGAAAGAACTGAGAATGACATTGAACAGATCATGAAATAATTATTTGCTTTGTTTAATGTCGTTATTTTAAGGACGAACTGTATTCTTAGATCGAGATTGTCGATCCATTTATTAACTGGCTGTGCGTATCTGAGACTGGCGAATCCGGCTGATCGACGATCGTGTTCAATTGAGTTTCCGACCTCTGGAAATGATTAAGGTGTAAATAGTATTTTAAAAATAAAAAAAAAGAAAAAAATTAATATAGATTTTTCATTTCTTCTTTTGTGCGAAGTAGAAATACAGGCGATAGAAAGAAAGTACACATGAGATAATGAAAGAATGCGCAAGCATAAAAAATAAAGCAAAGTTTGCAATGATAATTCGAATGCAACGAAATAAAGAAACAAGAAAGAAAAAATTCATTTTGAGGATAAAATAATTTATAAATGAAATAAAAAATTATTAATTGAGGGTGTAAAGTCATTTTCAATTATAGGAATTGTACAACATTTAAAGAAAAAAAGAAAAAACAGAAACGATTCGGTAAATTATTATATTTGGCGCGTGAAAATTAAATTTATGCGTATATGTAAAAATAATTATGGGAATGTGGTAAATTTAATGAGGACTAATTAATGCGTGATTTAAATGTGGAACGTAAAAACGAAATGAATGAAAGAATTTAATATTTTATGTGGATTGACTAGTCGCGAAAGGTGCGAAAGAGTGTCAGAATAAATATTCAAACGATGAAAAAAAAAAATATTAGATCGAATGAAAAATAATAAATGAATAAATTTAATTTTATTTAAAAGAAAAAAAAAACAGATCGATTGCGCGAAGGAAAAAAAAAATAGCAGTGTCGTTTCAAACATTTTATAGATTAGATAAAAATAAAAATGCTGAATAGGCGCGGGTGCGTATTAATTAAGTTATATTGACAAAACTAATAATGAACAAATTAAAGAAAAAAAAATATATATATATATATATATATACAATTTAAATATTGATAGATTTAAAATATATATATATTTGAATATTATAGACACTTATAAACTGGCTCAGCAATTAAGTGTCTAAAATAATTTGGGAAATTTAAAAAAAATATTCAGCTTTCACACAATTTTATTGCAATTATACCGTATCAATCATATACAAAATCACTCACATATTAATTCAAAAAATAATATGCAAATAAATACACGCGCACACAAATGTGTACAAACATTTGACACAAACGTGAATTTAAATGCGCTCAAAATATTGAAATTACAACAATTTAGTTACTTCATTGTTTATTATTTATTTCTTTAGTAAATTCTTTTTCTATAAATAAAAACAAATGAAGTACACTTGACGGTTTTAATTAACGAGGATATAATTTCTTAGTGGTAAAAATTAAATTATCATTATTTAAAAGCAACATATCTTCGTTTACTATTTTTTATTTCATCATTGAGTTCGTATATTATTCTGTATTATTGTAATTATTATTTTTATTATAGTATGATCATAAATAATATCTTATTATTTACTATTACCATTATTATCATTAATATTATCATTATTATTATTATTAATCATTAATTATACATTTAATTTAATTATTATTTTTAATTTACATTAATTACTATCACCAATTATTATTTTTCTTTTCAAATTATTGAAAATTAATTTTATTTAGAAATTTTTAGTATAATATCACGCAATTGTCTCAGTTCCTTTAATTGCCACCGTCAAGTCCTCTGCACGCCCTTTCCCAATAATTGAAACCAAAAAATATATAGAAAAAAAAAAAAAATGAAATAATAACAAACAAAAATAATATTAACGAGTGAATTACCCAATATCTTGTTATTTTAAATCTCAGTACTTTGCTGAATGCTTAAGATTTATTTTTAACAATATTTTAATGTATATTATTATTATTATTATTATTATTATTATTATTATTATTATTATTATTATTATTATTATTAATTGTATTATTAATATGAATCTTATAGATAAGTATAACACAACACACACTTTTCTTTTGCAAACGGTGAGTCATTACCTAGTCACGAGTCACTATTTTAATTAAATCAATAATTGATTTATTATTATTTTATTTATTATTCACGTAAATAAATGAGAAATTCGTGAATTTTAATTTTGTATTATGTTCTTGATTGATTTTTTTTTTTCTTTACCTATTGTTTTGTATTTATTTCATTTCCATTTTAAATCCCGCGCCATTTTTTAGTTGTTTGAACATCCAGCAAGTGAAAATGAGAAGAAATATAAAATAATATTATATCCGAAAATGCTCTCGACGACATTTTGGCCTATTCAAAATTGGGATTGAATATGAGGGAAGAAAAATAAATATTGAGACTGGTTTTCATGTGCGGAAATTGGGGTGACTTGAATGTTTGTAGAAAATTATTTTTTGGATCTTGTTGCTTATTGTCAAGCAAAAAAAAAAATTTGTTGATGAAGAAAATAAATAAAATAATTGACTGTTAACAGACAGTATTATGTTATTTATCTCAACGATTTTGGCCTAACTTAAAAATGTCTCGGTAAATTATATTTTACGTCTAGATTGGCCTAAACGTATGAACAAAAATTATTGCAACATTTTTGAAAAATTAAAATGAGTAAAAAAAAAATTTATTGGACTGAATTTCACTGTTGATTTTCGACACATACCAGTCTCATTTTATAAATTCATCACTATTTTATTTGATTCGGAACTTTTAATCAAATTAAATGGAAAATTAAAAAAAAAAAAAAAAAATTTCTAAAATAAATGGAATAAAATAAATAAATGATTATTCATTTATTTAAAATGTTGAGAGCGATTTCAAAATTTTATGAATTAATTCGTTACATATTATATTTATTAGTAGTAATAATTATTTCAAACACATACCGTACATAGAATGAGGATAGAAATATAACCCTGACATAATTATAAATATTAATTTGTTTTATCGCGTACGTATTATATCAATGATAAATATTAATATAACAATATTAATATTCATACGTCGGTTTGAATACATTCTTACAGGATTAACAAGTTGAGCACGCAGCGAAACATGGAAAAATAAAAAAACTTATAAATTAATAGCAAATTTTGCATTTTAGCAAATTGCAATTAATTTCATACAATTATTATATTTGCAGATAAAACGTAAATACGTTTACTGCATAATATATGCACAAGCGCTCGAACTATATTGTCGAAATATATATTTTTATTTCGGCAAAATTTTACTAAACGAGCATATATAAGCCCGGCAACAATCAACGAAAATATTCCGTCATCGATGTGAAATATCGATACAACGTGACTCAGAAGAAAAAGACAAGAATAAAAATTATTTTCACGTGCGGATTAATCATCTTAAATAATTCCTCGTTCAACAAAAAAAATTGTTTAACTTTTAAATAATAAATTTGTGTGTCGAGTAAGATAAATAACTGAAATTTAAATAATCGAAATATAGATGTTGATAATCAGCAATTAAATCCACAAAGAAAAAAAAAAAAAAGAAAACTCCCTCGTGAATAATAATTTCAAATCATTTCCTGAACAAAAAAAAAAAAAAAATTGGTAAAATGAGCATTTAAATATGTATTGAAAACAATAAATAATTGAGAAAAAAAAAACGTGCGTGAAAATATAGACACACACACAACAAGAGTTTATATTATACGTCAGACACTAAAAAACAAAAATAAATAAGAATAAAAACTGCGAGTTATTATTAAAGGTGTAATAACAATAATTATATTGTATAGGTATGAAAAAAGGATATATAATTGGTGGGAAAAAATTGAACAAATAAATAAAAATAACAAAGCGAATGAAAATCGTGATAAAAATATCCTTTGAAACTATTTAATATTTCAAGAAAGAAAAAAAAAATATATATATGATATAAAAGGAAAATGACAACGGTTCCCGCGCGCATCTGTTCCAATATTAAAAAGAAAAAACAAAAACCGAAAATAAAATAAAGAAAAACTAAAATATCTAGAATCACTTTACTCGCCCGTATATATATGATCCGTAAAGATACAAATCAATATAACGGAGATTATAATACCCGGATTACAAAACAAATAATAAATATTAAACTGAAATACAAAAAAAAAAAAAAAAAACCGCGACGATGAGAAAGGCAATTGCGGAAGATGAGGATGTGCGAAACGATAAAAGAAAAAAAATAAATAAAATTTTAATGAACATACGTACATAACTAAGCGCGGTAAATAAACAAACACGTAAACAGAATTAAGTAATAGTATTTAACGTTAAAACTTGCAAGCTATTAATTATTACATTACGATTAATTAATAATATATAAAAAAAAAAAAAAGAAAAAAAAAAAAAGAAAAGATAAATGATGAAAGAGAGAAGCAGCTACATTAATAAATTTAATAAACTAATTGTCACGGTGATTATTATTATCATTATTTTTATTATTATTATTCACATTACTGAGGATTTTTATGTAAAAAGTGATAAAACAAAAGAATCCGCAATGTGAAAAATAAAAAAGGATTCATTGAAAATAATTCCTTGACTATTAACAAAAAAAAAAATAATTAATACCTATTTAGAATGTATTTAATGTGGTTTGTGTGGAGAAGGATAAATAGGAGAGACGGTTGATTGCCGTTGTTTAATTGAAATTATCATGATCAATTATTTATTCATTTTTTGTTGTTTTATTTATTTTTCTTTTTATTTACTCGTAAAGACTTTAGGGGAAACGCGCGACTTGCCGACTTCACGTGGGCGCGAGAATGTTTGAGTGTGTGATTGAGAGGGTAAAAGGACAAGAGTGAATGACTACAAGTGAATATGCGCAAAATGTATAAAAGTGATAAGTAAATTAAAAAAAAATTAGAAAAGAGAAAAAAAAAAATGAAAAGAATAGGTGAAAAATATTTTTCTTTTGAGAGAAATAAAAAAAAAAAAAAAGTTGAAACGCGCGGGGATAAAATCCTGCAGGATAATATTAACATAAATTGTTGATAAAAATACGTGTCAATACGTGTTGAACAATGCAAAAAAAAAAAAATTTTTAATATATTGCTCCATGTGTGATAAATCATTGATACGCATATTAGTGTGTAATTAAACGAGCCTAATTATTCGCGCAAAGAATTAAGGCGTGATTTTTTGGTATATATGACGCGTGGATATATATATATATATATATATATATATATATATATACATATATATATACATATATATGAAGAAGACTTTGATGAACTTTGAGAGACATTTTAAATCTAATAATGATTATATTTATCGTGACGGAAAAAAAAGAAATCAGGAAATAATTTTTATTATAGATAAACATAAATTCTTGATAAAGTCGTCGACTACTCCGGCTTTTGAATCAATACAATAACATATACCGAAATAATTCACAGTTTTATGACAGAGTAATCAACTTTTCTATTTTCATGTACGATACAATCTCAACTGAACCCATAAATAAAAATATATTTGTTTAATTTAATTTACCGTGTCAGTTTGCAGTCGATACTCCTGCGCTGATATTCTGTCACACTATATATGCACAAAGGTTTCGTTTCTCAGACATTTTTTTAATGCTACAGACCGTGATATATTCAGAGAAGCTGTTGATACTCCAGTTCTCTGATCAATAATATTTTTTTAACATGGATATATAAATACAAAAAATAATTATTAGTGATTGTATCGTGAGGAAATAGAATAGGGAATTTATATCATCAGGTAACTGACCGCTGATCACTTGATATATTTTACTTAACTCTCATATATTTATTACTCCAATCTTTATTTTTATTTTATTGATAGCTTTTTTTTTTTCTCGGGATGAATATTCGCAAAGTAAATTACGTTAAAATGTCTCTCAATATTCACACGGTCCTCAGGGACTTGTGGTAATTGAAAGGGGGTGCGATTTTTGTTTCGATAAGCTGTGAATGATGCGGAATACGTAGGGAGCCAAGTGTCCTTGATGCGACCGTCGTTAAAGCCAAAAAGAAAAAAATTAAAAAATTAAAAAATCTCGCGATCTCACCTAATGATCTATTTATATAAACGAAGCCTCTATCGAAATATAAATGATCTAAATAAATAAATCCGCTACAAAAATTTCGAACTGAGTTCGGAACCACGGGCGAGAGACGTTCGGCGCAAATCGATTTCAATAACGACATCAGAGATCGATGAAAAAAAAAAATAAAAAAGAAATATAAAAAATCATTTTTAAAGAAATAGAAAAGGAGGAAATAAAAATTGGGAGGATGGTGTGTGAATATTGTGAACGAATGTGCGGGAGAGAAAGTGAAAAATAAAAATGAATTTTAACTAAATAAATGAATAAATAAATAAATAAATAAATAATTAATTAATTAAAAAAGAAAATGAAATTATACAGAGAGCGCCGACCTTCTTGTGTACCGGAAGGTCCGCATATATTGTAGAAAAAAAAAGAAAAAATTTAAGAGATAATTAATTGTGGACGATAAAGAAGATTAAAGGGAAACGGGTTGAATTAAAAAAAAAGATTTATAGGCCAGTTAAATGTAAAAAAGAAATGACGAAAGTTAAAACGTTAACTGAATAATAATAACCTCACCCTTTTTCGTATATATACACTATACTTTCGGCAAAATACTTTCGTGTAAATCAATAATATATAATGATGATTAGATGATAATTTTAATGACAAGAGACGTCATGTGAATGAGTCTGATAAATAAAGTGAGTGAGAAATGTGAGTGAGATGAAATAGTTGAAGCATATAACTAATCAGAAAAGGATAATAAACAAAATTGAAATTTTTAATGAAACAATTAATATCAAGCTCCGTCGTCCGACTCAGTAGCGAATAAAAATAAATAATCAATAGAAATAATATTTGAAGATACATTGGAAGCAATTGACATAAAAAAATATTCAACCATATTACCATGACGACAATGGGTTTAAAAAAAAAAACTATCAACAATTGGTAATATTAATCCAGTTTGCAACATCTTATTTATTTATCCACATAAAAATTATACGAAATAATATTATTAATTCATTTATCTATATAATATTTCTGTGTAGATTTTCCACGTTATTCCTTCGTTAAATGTTGGTATAATTATTTTCAACTTGTACCAAGTTATTAATTATTAATTTTGCTTCTAAAAATATTTTCACATCCACTCATCAAATTTATTATGGATTATATACCAAAAAAGGATTTATGAATACGCCAACAAATAAATGAAGCTGGAATAAAATATAACAATAAAAAAATACAAACTCATATGGAATATGTACATGCAAATAATACATAATTAATTATGATACTGTAGTAATAAATTATTAATTGAAAATAATAGTTAACAAGCAGCAACTGATAAAATACATGAATAAAACAGTGGAGATAACAGCGACTACGGTTGATATGTGAGGATATGTGAGCTAAATATAAATCACCGGGGCCGTTGAGTCTTAAAGTCCATCTATATATGAATAATGTAATCCAACAAAAATAGTTACTGGGATTTGTCTTCTATATCTCATAAATAATAAGCAACGAAACGTCAATATATGATGTAAACAAATTTTAAGCATTTGTTTAAATTCCAAATTCATTTTGTCTATCATGATGTCATAATAAAAATAGCGGAGCTTCTACAAAAACACTTCGAATAAATATTCAGTCGATTTGAAATTACACAAATGATCCTGATTATTAATTATAAATGATAATGCCATTACGACGCATCAGATATTGTTGCTAATAAAAGCGATTTGTACAATTCACAGATGCTATCGCCTCAATCCGTCCTCATCAAACTTGTTGGTTACACATCAAGACAAGTGACAAGATTATTTATTTCACTGATACAAACCTGATTAAGTTGCAATAGAAAATTGGAATAATTGTTATTCAAAAATCAATTCAATCGGCTTTGAGTAATTTATTGGATAGAAGTCGAAAGGGAAAAGACAAATGATCAAGAGGAATATATGAGATAAAATTCGAAAACAGAAATCTCAGTACTATACTGCACACGCACCTATTTTAATGTAGACACAATATGAATTTAGTGACTAATACTCCTCTCTTTTTATTTTCTCATTGATTATTTGTTTGAATATATGGAACATTTACCGGCGTTATGATCTCGATTTCATTGACAAATTTATGATTTGTTTCTGAATACAACTCAGTTGCGCACAAAGACGAAAATACCGAGAGAAAAATGAAAATCTTTTTTGGAATACGAGGACAAAAGATATGAAAATTGATAAATAAAAATGTAGAAAAATAAAATTGATTAATGATTGGAATAATGAAGGATAAAATGAAAGAAGAAAAAAAAAGAAGATATTGAACATTTGAGTTGATTTTAGAGTGAAAAATTTTCGGAGATAAAATGAAAGAAAACGGCGAAAAAAATCTGTTTTTGGCATAAACCAAAAATTTTAAGACAAATAAATTATACTCTAGAACATCGACACTTATCACACTATCACAAAGTGGGGTCTACATAGAAGAAAACAGATACAAATACACAGTACAGACACAAACACAACATACACATACTTTCGGCCCGAATCCAAAAGACACATCAAGGAAAAAAGTACAAGTTTTCACGTTTGCGCCTTACATTAAAATTAAAAGTTGATCAAAAAAAAAAAAAAAAAAAAAGAAAAAAAAGTAATAAAAAAAAAACAAAGAAACGTATTCTTACCAAAATCGGCCTTAGTATATACTTTTTCAAAAGACGATGGCTCAAAACGTGGGCAAAATATGCTAAATTACATGAAAAATAAAAAATTAAAAATCAACAAAATTTAAATCGCATCACATAAATTTAGATAAAACAAAATAAAATAAATCAACTACACAATTAACTTCTGAAGCACGAAAAAAAAAAATGCACATACTCATTTATACACATTCGCACAAACATTATACTCATTAAATCATTTGGAAATAAATTGTGATGACGAAAGAAAAAAAAAGAAAAAATTACCTGATAATACTTCATGTAACTTGCAAATTGCCCGCGTACATTTTAATCCGCGTCTTATTAACCTAAACCCCTTGACTGATCTTAATAACAACTGAATCCAACACATTTTTTCCCATCACAGTAAACTTTATCCCACACAGTTTCCTACATATTCCGCGATAAAAATCCCGCGGAGTCTCCAACGGGAGTGTGCATATTTACACAATAAAAAAATCTAAGACGGGTCATCCACGCGACCTCATTAATTAAATTCATATAATAATTTAATACTCAAGATAATAAAAATGGCATCAAAAATATTTCAATACTAAATTTTCCCACAATGAAAAATAATACTCGGGAATTATAACATCACAAATGAATCCAAGATAATTATTAAAAAATCATTGTAAAAATAAATAAAATCTAAAATTATTATTCAATACTTCTCATATTGCGACGATTAGAAATAAAAAAAAACACGGATGGCCCTAATTATAAATTCAACACGCGTGGACTAGCTTGCCCATTTAATTTCTGGGTGCATTTTCTTATTCTTTTAAGATATCAATATATACATTAAAAAATATATACATATGTATATATAAAATGCCCTGGCGTGAAATATCACAAATTGATTTATATTCACCATTTGTTAGTCGATATGCTACCACTATTAACATTAATTAATATGTAGACAATATACCCAACCTATTGCACTACACGAAAATAAAAAAAATAAAATAATAAAGAAACATGTACAGTAATAAATACAAGACACGCAACGATCCACAATCACCGTGCCCAATCCAACAGTTTTTTCGTAGTCGCAGTCTCTCTATACTTATAGTGAAAATGCCGGAATACAAGATGAAATATCATATTGTTATGAATGAATAACATAATTATATTCATGCCAACTTAAGAAAAGAAAGAAATAACACGCTCTGTATCCATTACAAAACAGAGTAAATATGTGACGTAATGAATATCTACTAAAACGCACGGTTGAATATATCGCTTTTGAGAATGGCGATCTGCCATTAAATATTTCAACAGACAAATAAAAAATAATAATTATAAATAAAAACTGATTTTGATTTACTGATGATAGAACTGATGATACTCACTGTATATTTATAATATTTATAATAATAGTGGTCATTGTGTGACTGCTACCAATTGAATTCACAGGATTTTATTATTTTTTATATCTAAATACAGAATTTTATTCAGGACTCCGTCGACTACTCCGGATAATGAATAATAACATTTACAATAGTACCAAAAATATTAAACAGGCAGATCGCACATTTATTCAAATGAAAATTCGAGCGATGTCTAAGAAGTAAATGAAAAAAAAAAATAAAAAAACCAAACCATAAATGGCAACGAAAGTAATGAGGAAACGAGAGAACGGAAGACAGCGAGAATGATTACGAGAAAAAGAGAGTGAAAGAGAGAAAGAAAGGAAAAGGAAAAAAAAAATATAAATAACAGGAGGATTACTGACCCATGTGGACAGAGTATGCTCTATGTGAGCATTCATATACAGCTTATATAACAATGTCACAATAAATATTAACAGTTAATAAAACAGACGATAGAAAATCAAAAAAATAAATAACTAAAAAAAAAATGAATAAGTAAAAAACAAATAATGATTAAAAATAATTACAAATACATAATATGGCAACCGAATATAGTAAATCACTTACAGATCATTGTCGAAATAATATTACGCACCTAACGATATTTCCATAATTAACAATAAATAATCATCAAGAAAGGAGAATTTTATAAATGCGATTGATGAAAGGTGTAAGCGTGAAATGAATGGGAATGTGAGAAAGTGAAATTGTGAAATTGTGTAAAAATGAATGTGAGTGTGTGAGGGACAACTGCTACACGTAAATCAATTAATAAACACATCAAGTTCATGAGAATAAATAAAAAAGAAAAAAGAAAAGAGAAAAAAAAGTAATGAAAAATAATAGATTACCTAATAATAAGAATTCAACATTTGATTCCCCAAATTTTCGCAGATTATTTTTATTTATCTATTTTTTTTTTTCACGGGATATAAAATTATCATCTATATAACAAGGGTGTCCACCGTAAATTGCCCTCCCCACGGAAATTTCGCTAGATAACTAAATGAAAAATCAGAAAAAAAAAAAATTAATAATCAACACAAAAAAATAATATGAAAATATCAAACCCCTTATCTTCATTATCTATCTTCCCCTATACCCTTGACGCGATGAATTTTTCTTCCAATCCCTATGTGTTATAAGTGAAGGATAATTAATAAAATAAAAAAAAAAAAAAACTAAAATTAAAATTAAAAAATGTGACAAAAGAAAAATGTATTTAAATCTATAAAATACCTAACAATAATTATAATTAACAAATAAGAAATTAAGATCATAGATTAATTGAACAAAGGGATAAAACGATTAATTAATAATTAATATGTATGATTAAAAGAAATTAAAAGAAAATGAAATAATTAAATTTAAATTAAAGAAAAAACAAACGATTAATAATTCGATATTATATGGCGGTATAAAAAAATAAATCATCCACTTTTTGAATGACAAATTCGTGCCGTGACCAATGTCAAGTCGGTCATTAAACATTTTTAATATCATTATTCAATCAATATATACATATATTATATAAATATATGTCTATATATTTGAATAATATATTTATAAATATGGAGATAAAAAAAAATTATATATTGATCGATAATCGCGATCCTCTTCTTCCGTTTTATTTTTCTGCCTCTCGCTGCGAGTAAAAATAAATATATTCATCGTTCAACGATTATATTTATTGCTAAATTCAGGTGATGGGCGAGATTATATATCACTTACAAGACAAATAACCAAATACAAAATAATAAAAATATTCTTTGAATCACAAAAATTAAATAAACTGAAGTTCCTCCAATGCCGCAACGGCGCGGGACCGCTATATAGAATCATTAATCATTAATCGCACAGATGTCGTAATTATAACATCATACGACAATGGAGAAAATAATTTGGCAGGTAATTTTAAATTACATAACAAAAATAAAAAATACCAAATCATATATTTGCGTAAGGAGAAGGAAAAAAAAAAAACCCGATACTGGAGTGAATAAAAGCGAGAGAAAGAGATAACGCTGACAATAGCGATTGATTGTGGATCGATTGATTGAAAGTGAGAATGATAAAGACGATAAACAAAGAAAAAACACAAAGCGTGAAGGGATAGCGAGTCGCACGCAAAAATCCCCCAAAAGTCCCCAGCTGTTATGAAATAAAAAAATCTTTGGTGAAGCGCGGTAGTTTCTTACCCATCATTTATACGTTTAGCTTATAAATTTAAGATTTAAGTATAACAATGAAAAGAATGTGAACCAAAAAATATATATATATTATAAAAATAACAAAAAGCTCGATGATAAAAATGAATAAAATAAATAAATAAATAATTACATCACATCGCAGTCCCGTGCCTGTGGATCAGAAAAATAAAAAATTATAGGCGCGAAAACGCGGCACACACGTTCTCCTAAGACACACGTTAGTATATGAATGAAGAAGAGATGAGAGGAAAAAAAAAAAAATAATAAGAAAAAAAATCAAACCACGAAATCGCATCATTAATTACTACTAATGATATATTAATTATATTATTGATATACTTACGACTATGAACTATCCTAGCGGTATAATAATGAACGACATAGTTGATTGATCTGTTTAATATTGAATATTTGTAGACCAGAGAGCGTTTGGAACTCTGTGCTATCCGTAATAATGCCCACCCAATCCTCTACAATTACAATTATCATCATCATCATCATCATCATCATTATCATTCACCATCACAATTTTCACCAACGGCCACTTTATATTACACCGTAAACACTTCTATCACGGTGCTTGAAAAATTGCTTTAATCTATTGACAATGAAAAAAGACAAAATAACAAGTAGAAAAATCATTTGTCATATTCCCTTTTTAAAATCGATCCATTTAATTGGCGCAAAACCTAATTGGTAACGGATAATGTTGGAAATAAATTTAAAAATATCAAAAATAAAATGATATTAATTAATGATGGATCGTTGTTCAATTTGAGAAAATACTTGATCTCAATTTGAATTCGAAAAAAGATAATAAATAAAATTACTCACGATCATAATGACAAAATTTATACAATTGTAGACATGATAAATCATAAACACAATTAATGACAATTTTGAATACTGGTTTTTAGTTTAAAAAATTCTCCGATTATACATATTATATAATATAAGAATTGCACTTAATGACAATAATATTTACAACCGGTTTTACATTGTAAAATTGTCCGATGCCTCATGAATCGATTTCACATAATCGATTATTTATACAAATACATATAGATATATATTACAATGAATCGTAATGTTAAATGCAATTAAAAATTTTGTCATTATGATCATGTTGCTTGTGTAAAAAAAAAATACTTTATATAATTAATTCAATTTTTATGACGAATAAAATGGGGTAGCGGTGATTGAATAAAGAATAATTGGCTCATTGGAAAAATTAAAATATGAAAAATATGGGGAAATATAGTATTAAATTTCCAAACCCTCTGTCAACGAGTAGTTTTTAAACGGACGTGAGACACTGGATGTTGTTGACTGCATCGTAAAATAAATTAATGAAAAAAAAAAAAAGTTGCTTTCTCTAGTACAACAGAAAAAAAAAATGAATAAAATAGATAAAGCAAAAATTGGAATTAAATAATAAAAAAAAACACATTTTGATAATTATTCTATGATGATTATCGCGTCAACTATATCTTCCCCCAGTGTCCACGCTGTGGTTGTTGAGTTTATGTTTATATCTATAGTTAGCTAATTTTTTTAAGCGAACGTGTTTTAAATATGGCGCTCCATAAAGTGCTGTTTGCAATAGTCGATATTAAATGTTTTTCACAAACGCAATTGTTTAAGTAGTAAGTCTCACATTGAAGTCGGTATATAAATAGTTATTTATAAAGTGGTTTTTTTTTTTTTAATATAAAAAAATCCACAATTAAATAAAATCATTGAAAAATCATTGAAAATTATATATCGACTTCAATTTCATCGCTTTTGAATATTAATGCATCCAATTGTTGTGTAGTTTATCATTGTCAGAGGGTAAATAGTGCAGTAATAAAAAAAAATGCAGGGAGCTAAATACATACAGGGAGATAGAAGAAGAGAGAGAGAAAATGAGAGACAGTGGTAATTAGCGATCTGTACTTTGAGCACCCCTAATTCATGAAATTGAAGAGAAAAATTGGAAAATAATAATATAACAAAAATTGTGGAAACTCTTAAAGTTTCGCGATCGCGGAGGGATCAGATATGCGTATTTCACAATTTGATCTCTCTACAAGCGATAATAAATCCTCCTCCGACGAATATACTCTTAATTGAATGAGCGCATGAATTTCCGCGCGAATCAAAATACAAATATACACACAACACACGTACATAAACACAAAGAAAAATTTACTGCACAAACAATTAATACTGCTGTTTACCTTGTCAAGTTTCCCTGCATTATAAATTTAAACTCGTATAATATAATCATGAAATATCATTATTACTTATGTTCCGTTGAGAATTATTGGAAAAAAAAAAAATCTGTGTGCATTTTATACTTTTCAAAATTAAATTATTCATATATAAACAGTGCGCAAAGATATGCTGATGAATTCCCGGCTTATCCAATAGCGTAAACAAATATTATTACAAACTGGTTTTAATTTAAAATAATATATATTCACGTTCATTATATAAATCGCACAGATATTTTACAATAAAACATTAACGATAAAATTTAAAATAGAAATACACAAAATAACATGATAATTATATAAACGAGTTTAAATTTAATATATGTAATGAAATATAATTATTTATAATTTCACTTGGGCAAGTACGCGCGAGCACCGGTCTGGCTCTCAATTTTGAAATAGCCATTTCGACTAAAAACGAAAAATGTGGAACTGACCCCCAAAACCCGACGCAATAGAAGAAGGCAACCGGATCAAAATAAACCGTCATATGAAATAACAGTTTCTTGCGCGGAACCCAGTCGCGGTTTTTCGTTAAACGAACAGAACCTCGTGCAAATATTAAGAATAATAATAATAATAATAATAATAAAAGAAAAACGAAAAATAAAAAAAATACATTAATAAATAATAAATAATAATAAATATAAGATATTAAAAATAATAAAAATCCCATTAGTGAGATAATAATCCTGTAATCCATAAAAACAAAAATTTCCTCCCTATCACCCGCCTATTCCCAACTCCTCTCGCGCCATTTATTATATATATTATATATATTGTCTCATAAAAAAAACCCCATTGACACTCGGACCTCTGGGCTACGTTAGTTAAGCGAAGCCCAATATATAAATATTTATTAAATTTGCACGAGGCTCTTCGCGTATATCGAGTGCATAATGCTCATCAATACGCGTAATAACCACGGCGGTCATATAATATACATGTATTTATATTAATATTTTTACATGTATATAAACATATAAAGACCAATTAAAAATGGGTCTCGCGCCCAATCTCACTCACAGCACACACTGGGCCGACTCGTCCGATAGAATGTGCCTTCAGTGTTGATTTTATACGAAAAATAAAAAAAAAAATACTAAAATTATTCAAAGGGGCCCGACATAGACCGAACGCCCACCCAAAGCCTGATCGGCGCTCGCCCACTGCTCCGTTAAATTCCATCCTCTTAATCAAAGGAAAAAAAAATAAATAAATATCACAAATTTATATTACAAAAATACAAGCAATAATAATTGCACAATTACATATATACACAAAGGCATTAAAAATATTAAACATAACACAAAACCAAATCCCTCTCCTGTAGATCCAAGAGCACGGTCTATCGCAGATTGAAACTAAATACAACAAATATAATGTTAATTTATTGGCAAGGAGTTCGGAACGCTACTAAATACACGTATATTGATTAAAATGCAATTATAATGCAATAGGTATATTTACATAATATTATATGTGTACTATGGTCTCTCCCACTTTCCCATCAGACATAAGCCCGTCGCTGCGATTTGTCGTCTAGTCGATCTATCAACAATGAAAGTTTAATATAAAATCGTAGAATAAAAATTTTACGTATTTGAAAAAAAAAAAATAAATGAAATAAAATAAACGAAATGTGAAAATTCATGGGGATCGACGAGACAATCGTTGCGACGGTTACCTGCTCATTACAAGCGTAGATCCAAACCACATAACCATGATGAGGAGCTACGTTATAGCTAAACTAACTAAACTACAATTAAACATTATTAATTATTAAACAATTAAATACAAACAGTAAACAGTATAAACAGTAAATGCCCAATAATCATTGAATTGTGTGTCGACAACTACATACTACTACCAAACCTATATCGAAGTAATAGCCGTATGTAAAAGGAAAAAAAAAAAAATAAATAAATAAATAAAACTTGTATTCTTACCAGTTGTATCCATGCCAATCCGTTCTATAAGCAAACGATTTAATGCAGATTAAAACACGAATAATATTTCCCCCTCATATGCCCCATTTAATCCGGAAATAATATAAGAATGCCCGAGAGAACGATGATTTAAATAAAATAATATACGTGCAAAGTGAGCGAAAGAGAAAGGATGTGAGAGATGAGAGAAAGAATGAAAGGAAGAAAAAAAAAAAAGAAAAAAATAAAAGACGATAGTAAAAAAAAGAGCAAAATAATGAAAACCTTAAAAATCCTCAATCTATTACTGATATAAACAAAATGCCAGTGAGAATTAAATATTAAATGAAAGATAAAATAAATTAATAAATAGAAAGAAAAGAAAAGAAATGATGGACATCCAATTTTACCGATCAACCGGATACCAAAACGTATTAACCTAAAAATAGCGAAACTTAGACAGATTGTAAAACTTCGTTCACGTTGTACGCACATGTGTGGGGAGACCATGTAACTTTAGCTCCGCCGCTCATTCCATGCACGAGAATAATTATCCGAACAATCGTTTAATGCGAGCACAAACTTTATTATTCTATTTGTCACATTATAATTCTAATGATAACATGAAATTGATTAATTATTAATCGTGTGAGCATGATGTCGTGACGCCGTTGTCATGCAAACACCATTTTATATTCTGCTAATTAAATGTGTCACAAGCTCGTACAATCGATTGTTCGAATTATCCTCGGACACCATCCCGTTCCTCTACCAATGCCCCATGAAAAAAAAAAAAACATGCATTTTCCTATTCCTTTCCCTTCTGTGTATCCTTGATAAGCCGAAGTTTTCTTCGTGATACTTGTCCTATATTAAATAATTCATTCCATAATATAAATCGAGATTTAGCTCGCACCTCATCAAACACTAACTTTCCCTTCTCCCAATTCCCATAATAAAATATTCCCATAATTCCTTACGCGTTGTATTATCCGTTATTTTCGATATTATTATTATATAGTGCTAATGATATTTAATGATAATGATATGTGACGACGATAAGGATTATTATTGGAGGAGACGTTTGGTCACACATTACAACACACGCCATTTTCTTACGAACTCGAGTCGTAAGATCACCGAGTAAACATATAATTAGTACACAATGATGAAGAAACAAGAAAAAAGAAAATAGAAAAAATGAAAAAAAAATAAATAAATAAATAAAAAAGAGTGAAACAGACAAATAAACAAAAATTTACACACACACACATACATTCATGATGAACAAATAAACACCAAAAACAATCACAAATAGTAAAAAGAAAATAAAAAAAAAAAAGAATGAATACATATAACATCAAAAATAAAATATAAAAATACACGATGTAAAGCCATAATTCGCCATACCACCGTGTAACGTTAGATTAACGTTCACGCTTTTACACACTGTACACAGAGATGTACCACGATGGAAGAAATAATATGTGAACAGAGAAAATAAATTATGAGAAACAAACAACAAATAAACAAATAAGTAAATCAACCAACAAATAATAAAGAAGAATAAAAATAAAAAAAAAAAAATAATAACTAGTTGCCGTGTTTGCGAACACCAGACCTACCCGCGGGTCCGCTTCGATTTTTAGCTCCGCGAAGCCGAGACGCGTGACGATGTGACGTCGTTATTATAATAACGTCGTCGCGTACGCTCGCGTATCAACGGCTTTATTATGGCCAGAGGCAGTGATATTTGCATGCTGCCTCATGGCTTAAACAATTTTTGTACAGGATAAACAATTGCATTAACAAATGTAAAATCTTGAGTTACAGAGCAGCACTATACATACGACACAGATGATGTATATATTTTTACGTTACAGAAATATGCCTGCGCGCACACAACGACAGGCGCAATAAGACTGGTTCTCATTTCCCAAAGACAATGCGTACATACATGCCCTTATTAATTACATATTGAATATTGTAAAACCTTAATGATATTTGTATACGGTTAAAAAAATAAAAGAAGAAAAAAAAAAAAAGAAAAAACAAAGAGTCCAAAGCAAACACAAAGAAGAGAAAAGGAAAAAAAAAAAAATGAAAAAATAAAAAAAAAATGAAAAGAGAATTATTAAAAAGAAAAATTAACCATTAAAAATGAATTTTCAACTGGATTCTTAAAACCAATTTGCTATATATATTGAACGGGAGTGCCCGCACGCAACACCGTGGTAGAGTCAAAATTTTCGCGCGCGGCAGATTCGATCGTCATTAAATGGCGAACGATTCGATTGGCGTTTGCTAAATAAAAAAAATAAAAATTAAATTAAATTTTTCAAGTTATTGCGATATATTATAAACCGGGTTAAATTAACATCCTGAGTTTACTATTCGATCGTTATTCACTAAACACAAAATTTGAAAATGATAATACGAGAAAAAAAAAACCCAATTCGGCGCTAAAGTGGATCACGCGGCGGAAAAAATGAAAAATATGTGTGAAGAATATAAAATGAAAGGAATGGAATATTGATAACATCGTTAGGAGAAAGCAACAGGTAAAGAAAAGAATAGCGTATTGGAAGGAGAGAAAGAAAGAAAGAAAGAAAGAGTTAGACAGGTTGGAAGGGAAATGAAAAATATTCCTATAAAGACATAGAAAGAACTATCGATTGGTCTACCGTGTTGTCCGCGGGCATCCCGGCGGAAGCATAACGCGGGTAGGAGTCTCCAAATTTCCTGGCGAGTTCGAGGCGGTGAATCGAATCGCGGAAATGTCCGAACTTTTTAAAATATTTAAATCAATTTCCTGCGATCGTGAATTTATTTCAAGTATACCAACCGGCATCATGCAAGAATTGTTTGTGTATAAGAATTTAAGGGAGGTTAAAAACATGAGAGAAAGATTATAAAGTTTTACTGTGGTGCTATACTTTTAAGTATTGAGATAATGAACCATCGTCGCGCCAATAATTGGAGGGCAATGATAGGCCTAAGAAATAAAAATAAATGAAAATAACAAACATAAATAAATGATGAGATAAATTAATGATTAAATCAACATTTTAACATACATTCTCAGTGTGCTAATAATAATACAATCGATTAAGTCGGTCGGTAAACAAGAATATAAATTAACGTGAATGGAAATATCATATGACACAATTTTGAGTTGCAGTGCAAGCGAACATCTGTAGAGCCATATACGTATAGTAATGTTGTTGTATCTTAGATGATAGAAAATAGTGAGTGTACATTTCAATAGGGGTTGCGAATTCGTATTGAAATATTGAAATTCAAAAGTGAATGAGCGAACGAGGCAAATTTATAGTAAAGAAAAAATTAAAAAATTAATAACAAGCCATAATTGATAACTTCAATAATTAAAAATAAACAAACAAATACACACACACACATACACACATGAGGGAATATAGGAAGGAAAAATTGGGAGAGCGGTGATTAAACAACTAAAATAAAAAACAAAAATGAAATAACTCTAAGTGAAAAAAAATAAATAAATAAAATAAAAGACGACGAGTCGAGGAGAATGTAAACTGAGCCTATAATACATACACATATTTACGTATATATATGCAATGTATGATTGATAAATAAGACGTGGTCACTGGAGGCCCCGTCCGAAACGGGTGCAACTAACTTTAGGTGTATAAAAAATTAACTATTTCGCTCGTGGTTTAGGATGTTCTAAAGAAATTATTGTAAAAACAAAAGATTTATTGTACAAGAGACGAAAGAAATTTTTAGAGACAGAGGGTGCACGTGTGTTTGAGATAAAAATTGAAGAATGTCTGAATGTCAATGTGAACGCATGAAAGAAATTATGGACATATGAAGCTGCCAAAAACTAAAAAAAAAAAAAAAGAAAAAAACTAAATAAATAAATAAAAAATTATTGTAAATTTTAGAGGGTGATTCGGTCGTCCGGTGACCTCGTCTCAATGTCGTCAATCAATTTGAAGTTTCAAGGGCGCGGGAACGTGAGACAAAAAAAAATTTTCGGTTATACCGTTTGGATAAAGACAAAATTAAATGAAAGAGAAAAAAAAAAATTAAACAAATGAAACTGTGAAAAATTTTTGAATAAAAATTAAAATGCGCCAACGTGCAAAATTTTTAATTACCATCTGTCAATTGAACGATCCGGCGCCCCTGCCAATTTCGACAGTAGTATATATATTCGCTCGTCTCGATTTCGGCAAAAATGATGCGAAAAAATGAAAAAAATAAATAAATAAATAAATAAATAAAAAATAACAAACGTTTCCGGGTTTTTATATATTTTTGGCAACGATATCTCGTTACTATTTAAGGTTTAAGCGCAACAAAAAAAAAAACAAAATGAGATAAAAAAAACTTTGTGGGGAGAAAGAGAATTAAAATGAAAATAAAAAAAAAAAAATAAATAAATAATACACGAAGACGAGGGAGGACAAATGATAGGACGCTACGCCGTCGTAGAGATTTCGACAGGTCGAACGGTTATGAGAGTTGATTAAAAAGATTAAAAATAAAAAAAAAAAGGTGGCGGTAACGTTATATTTAAATATTCGTATCAAAAAACAAAAATTGTGCAGGCCCTCAAGGCGACTACGTGCGAAAATAGTAGAGAGTGTGAACCCAAAGCATGTAATGATCGAGTGTACGACAAAAAATAATAAAATGGAAGGCAAAAAAAAAAAAAAGTAAGAAAAAGCCGATCTACTAAAACAAAAAACAAAAAATATTATAATATATGGCTACAAGTACAAATTACTTCGATTACTGCGCGTAGGGGTATTGATGTGTGGACAAAATTTGGTTGGCCGATAACCGTTTTTGGAACCATCATACTGCGTATCAAAGTATGTAAAATTTATTGAATAAACGCTAGCGTACTATGATATAATGTAATCTAATAATGTAATATTGTAATGACAAGTCTAAATGATGAAATTAATCTGAGATTTAGGAGCGTGAAAGTGCACGTGAATGAAAAGAAGACAAAAAAATTGATGAAGTTATTGTGCATACGAGCGACAAGAAAAAAAAAAAAAAATTGCATATTTATAATTAAAAATTGTGTATTATGATTACTGCGATTGTGATCGGTATCATGGTCATTGTCATTATAGCCACATTGTCATCGCAATCGCTACGAATATTTATTATTACGATTATTATTGTCCACTGTTTTTTGTCACTGTATCTTTATAATTATTGTGACGATGATTATTATTGAAATTGTATATGAAAAAAAAAAAAAAACAAAAAAAAATCCAAAAAAAAAAACTACGAAAGATGGTAAGAGTTGTAAACAGTTTTCGAAACACATATTATATAAATACGTTCGGAACATAAAAGGCGAATTATGAAAAAAATAAAAAATAAAAAAAAATAATAAAATAAAAAAATGGGTGGGAACACTGAGGGGTGACAAAGTGAGGTAAACTTTAGGACAAAATGAGAGATAAACGAAAAAAATAAATATAAAAAAAAAAAAAAAAAATAAAAATTTTACACGCTAAATTTGCTTGCGTGGTGACGACGGCCTACGGTATGACAAATGTTGTGTATAAAGACTTGAAAATAATTCCAACTCTTGGGCGTTCCTGGCTGCTCGAACTCGAGTAAATTTGAAGATGAAAAAAAAATAAATAAATAAATAAATAAATAAAATAAATAAAATAAAGTAATAATAATAATAATAATAATAATAATAATAATGACTTATATGGAAAAATTTAGCAAAATAAAGCAAATTTTTCGGAACGATAAGAGAGTTTTAAAATAAATATCAATCTGTTACGATCTCTCTGATATCGATGCACTTTCCACGCCTCGCGAAATTCTATTTTTGTAAGCATATTTCTATAAAGGTATACTAACGATATGGCAAAATTTATTATTCATAGTATGGTGAAAATGAAAATTGAACGTTTAGATTTCGTTAGTATAATGTAAAAAATTTACGATGTCTAGGTCCTATTCGTGTACTTGAGGAGGAGGAAAAAAAAAAGAATAAAAAAAAAATTATATGTCGACGGCGGTAGGTTGTAAAATTGTACATAAATTGCAAGAGGAGACGTGGAGAGTTGCCTTACGATTCAGAAGTCGTTATGGATCTATGTAAAAAAAAAAAGAAGAAAAAAAAAAAGATGAATAACTCTCGAGAAAAAAAAAAAAATGCTAATTATCTAAATTAAACAATGGTAAAAATTATTTTAAAAAAAATTATGTCGTCATCGTATGGCCGTTGACTACCCCGCAAACGTTCCACGTCACACCGCTGAGTATATATATGAGGCCATTCTGTCAGATATATTCAGTCATTGTTATTTTTCATTCCTTAAAATTTACATTATTGCACATAAGTCAAACGCGAATGTGTAATTAATTATTAAAATGAAATATTATAAAGATTAATAATTCCAACAACTTATCAGGATAATTAATTTTGAAGAATGAATAAGTAACAACGATTGTTTTATCTAAAAAAATTTCATTTATATATGAATATATGTATATTTTATTTTATGTTTTCATTTATAATCATTGTATGTTTTGGCCTGTTGGCATTTGACATTATGGCAGGTTCCTAATAATTTAATATTAATTTGTAAACATTATTATGTTGTCACAAGAGCCCAACAATCCTGGAACTTTAGGAAAGTGGTTTATGACAAGGGCAACAGAGATAAAATAAGAAGCTGAAACGCGAATGCGATAATAACATTTCGGAAGTATTACGTTCGATTTTGCGAAATTTGTGCGCCAGTTTGTTACCGGTTATCTCATTAAATTCATCTTGTTTTTTATTTCACGGCCTCGGTACATACTAGCGCACGAAAATAGGCCACACACTCTACGATACACGAAGTGCTACACCAAAAAAAAAAAAAAAAGAAATAAATAAATAAAAAAAAAAAAGGATAAAATAAACGTGTGCAAGTCGAATTTGTGAGAACGAACGAGAGCGAGAATGCGAGAGTAAAAGGAAAATAAGGAGACACAAGAGTATTCACGGATAGCCGTTCACATAACCCCCTTACAAAATAAATGAAAAATACACACAAACACACAGGTACATACACTCACGAATAATGACCATACAAATAATGCGAGACACACTACAATATTATAATTATACGACTCCATAGATGATGGCGCGGCACACTCACATAGTGTCTCTCGGATTGTTCCACAATACTTTTCATTCGAGTTTGCTTCAAGAAACCTTCTGTTTTCTAATGTATGACGTGTTGTTGTCGATATATAAAATAAACTTAATAAAAAAAATAAATCAATGTGTACATGAATATTTTTACCTTGTTAAAAAAAAAATATATTAAAATCCTCAATCCATCAATATATACAATATATGCATGTATGTACATCCATTATAATTTTCCTCTCATCGTTCATCCAACTAATGGCATGTTGAATCACTCGACTGTCACCAAAAACCCATCTTCGCTAACATGACACACAAGCTATTACCCCTTATCCTCTCGAAAAATCACCCCAAAACCTACACACGAGTGACTATATCATAAGCCTATGTATGAAAGTCTTGTGATAGTAACTGACAAGACCCCCTTGGCACCCTCTTTCGAAACCTCTTGTGTATGTTCATACACCGCCTTTAAGGGTTTTATAAGCTTAAACGCTTCATCAGGCCAATAATGAAATTTCAACACTTTAACCCGTCTCAGGAAATATGATCAGTGAACTCATTTTTCCACTCGACTGCTCTGTATAATTTCTCTCGATTGAGCTTCATAAGTATCCAATATTAATATAATCCTCTGTCCTGAACATAATTAATATTAAAGACCTGCGTTAATTTGAAGATTTTAGCGCGAAATAAATTGTCTTTGCTAATGATAATTATTTTAAAACTCTAACGGTTGAACGATGAAACTATACGTGCGAGTTTATTCTGTTGGTGCAGCTGGAAGTTTCCTTATCGACAGCAGTTAAGTTATCAATAGCGATAAAAATGTTTGAGTTTTTGCTGTTGATGAGGTAGCATTTATAGCTTCTTCATTATAGCCAAGTGTGCGCACCAATCACGCACATAGTACACTTCAGATGCTGAATTCTAGTGTAACCTTCGGTGGAATAAATCAAATGCCATTGAAATTTCATTTTCTATTGATGGTAATACCAGAGTTGATGATACAGAATTCCACCTGATCAGCTGAATGTAATGAAACTGTTGGATAATTACAACAATCGGCAAGTTAGTGTGCTGTAATTCAAATAAATAAAATTGTATAAAATTATAATTTAAAAAATTCCAGATCAATATAGTTTGCAATTTGTCGTAGTGTCGTAGCAATGTTTAAGAATAATTGTTGAATCCATATAATATTTGTAAAATTATGAATATAATAATAATCTTAGATATTATAAACTTTTGAAAGTTAATGTATTTCACTAATGAGAATTAATTTCAATATGTTGCATAAATATTCTTTTCAAATGTACTATAAAATATTTAATATGTACGTTATCAAATTATAAATTCGAGTTATTCTTTCAATCAATTACTCATTTTTGTTTTTAATTTTTATGCAAAATGAAGCATTTAATTTAATGTATAAATTATTATTTCAATCTTTCTATGTTTCCATTCTATTTTACCACATTATAATGAATCTTAATATCCTTCGTTCAATTTCTCTGGTCACTGCGGTTAGTAACTAATATTTCTACTGAATATGAACTATAAAGAGGGCGTTATGCTACAAAAATGTGCAACTACTTGAAATAAAGTTGCTTGCTGCGCCGCTGCATATCGTGTGATCTTGGTTATGTACGTGACACGCAATGTAAAACGGCTTGAAGCGAAAAAAAAAAAAAGCAGAAAAAAATACAGGCGAAACAGAAAAAAAAATATTGCTAAATCATTTTATTTATGTTCAGCTATACAGTGACTATGCATAAACAAACTCTCTTTAAATTTAATACTGCTTACAAATAAACAATTTGATACATGAAAAAATTATTTCCTGTTATTTCTTAAATAAAAAAAATATATTTATACAAAATAATTTCTTTATGATAATAAAAAATTCGTTTTCTTTTTTGTCCAACATGAATATATAATCACTTTTATTTATTTTTACTTAATCGTACTCCATGTACAGTACTTCATTCAATAAAAACTATTATTAAAAACAAATATTATATCAAAGAGTAATTCGCATTAATCAACATTCCTCTATCTTATGCATTTCATCTGGTGCAACATTTACTTTTTGTTTTGTCTGTACGATAAGCGAGCAAATTGCGGCTACAATGTTGCACCAACGTGTACAGACCACGTCAAGAACTTTAAGAGATATCAAATTACAGGGCCTATACAGTGTCGATGGTCGTTGTCAATCCAGTCTCGACTGAATGCATATATGAATCATAACGGGAATTTAAAATCGACACGACCACAAGGTAAGGTGTTTCTTTTTTTCTCATTCCGTAACTATTATTAGCTAAAATACAGCAGGTTGCTTAGGGATGAATAAATTTTTTTCAAACAAATATATAATCACTTTATAAAGTGCCAATTTTATTAATTAATATACATACTTTATAAAATATTAAATGGAATTATTTTTTTATATTGATTCACCATGAGTTTTTCATTTTACAAATATGTTATATGGATTTTACATTGTGTACGTGTATTAAACATGCACAGAAGAATGCAGAAATACCAGTAGTAAAAGTGTACGAAAACGAACGATTGGAATATGGCCCGAGGATAAGAGGTGCGTGCATTCGTATTAAAATTCGTTTTTATATATACCTTAATCATCGCGCGCATTTACATTTTATGAAAAAAATTTTAATATATTTGTTGCGAATATACCTATAGAATACATGCGATATTTTTTAATAATTGATACACAAGTATTTAGAACAAAAATAACTCACTCAAATAAATATATACAAAAGAAGAAATGAATAAAAAATAAATAACATGTAACAATTATTTAAATAAGAGTGATTAATTTTTGTCGTTTATAAATGAAAAATAATTCGTTTATTGACAGTGATATATACGTCTATTATTTTATTTTCATAATTATAAATAAATGTCAGAATATTATCTTGCATATGTATAATATGTACATATTCACATGAGATTGATACTGATTATAGAGTAGATAAAAATACATAGCGATTGAGTTTTACTGGCTGTAGTTGTAGTGATAATTGTCAACTATTATTATATAAATGAACAAATGAAATGCATGTATTGTATTGTATTGTATTGTATTGTAATGTATTGTTTAAATACAGGTGTTATTTATTAGGAGAAAATTCATGCATCATTTCCTCAACGTATTTGAATTTATTATCAATATACATTCAACCAAAATTTGTTTACTCTATTTTAATTTAAAAAAATATATATTAGATTGATATTTAAATTATTGAAGATTATTTTCTATATAATATTAAATTAAAGATCAATTCCTCATGACTTTCATATCGGATCTATATTTAAAGATTAGAAATATATTCTCTTTTGTGTCAAAGTTTAAAGTGTATGACTATTATTTTATTGTAAATTCTAGTTTTGTACTGTCTCTCACGACACTACAAAATGACCTCTCTGTCATATTTATCGCCTGTTATCACGAGGTTATATGCAAAATTGTAACATATTGTAAACTGGCCTGATATTATGTCCAGGCACTGTCAGTAAAATATTTAAAACAAGATATAAATATAAACTTATAAATTCAGAAATGCAAAAAATAAAAATTATCATAAAAAAATAAATGAATTTTTCATTGATTCATTTTTTTTTTTCCCGACAAAAATAATTTATCCACAGTTATTAAATAAATTATTTGATTTATTTTTATTTTTTTTCTCTCTCGCTTCATTCTTCGTAAAACCAAACCACAAATATGAAATTTGATGAAAGCAAGAATACAACCATTTCAATTATATCAGTGTCACGCAACAAATGAGTGACGAGTTTAAAAAATCTGTATACTTTTTCTCACAAAGACGTAAGAGTATATAAATTGACGAACAAAAGATCATGATTGTTGTGGTTTCAAAGAAAAACTAATTTCATAATTGTAAAGATGCCAAAGTGATACTTTGTGTGAGTGGCAGATGTTTTACAAATAGATATACACAGAAAAAAAAAAAAATATATCTATAACAGATAAATATTATATCGATGTTGAAACATTATAAGAATAGTATATATAATATAATATTGCAATATTTATAAATATTAGAGAATTAATGATGATTAATTATATTCAACTGCACTGCACAAATTTATATTTAATATAAATAGTTATATTATTGCAAGCGATATAAATTAAAAACTAAAGAAATTATTACATTGTGTGCATAAAAGATGCGGGAATGACCATGAGACTATTAAATATATACATGAATGTTCATGAAAAAAAAAAAAAGGTGGGAATTCATTGAAGCCACTACATCTGTATATCAGATAATAAATCCAACACGCACTGCTTAAATAAAAATTATAAACCGTGCAGTACATATATATACAAGAAAGAAAATGAGTAGGCCACACTGCACGTAAACGCATTTACATTTACATTAAAATTAAAAAATATTATATGCCTATTGAATTATTTATTTATTTAATTTTTTTACTTTTATTAATGAATATTAGATATAATTCAGAATTGTTAATTAATTAATTTGTATATATTTTATAGATTTTACATCACAATATCAATTTTATTTAGGATTATTTTTGTGTAATAATTCAATGAAAATAATACGTACAGATAGCGATTTGATCTATGTCGAGATGTGTTAGTATAGGGCACTTTATTTGTGGTTACAAGTATATAGTAAATGAAGACTGTGCGTGTAAATCTTCGCGCACATGCAATCACTAAACACGAAAAGGTGAGACAAAGTGGAGGTAAGGATGGGGTATGAAAAAAGGGAGAGGCAAATAGATATTAGAGAAGAAGTGAGAGACGATAAAGACTCTTGGGCTTCACTCTATATATTCTGTCGAGGATTTATGTATATATATACAATATATATATATGTACATTCGTCACCCGCAAGCACATGTATAAATGCATAATAAACTATATAGTCTATACATACAACAAAAATTTTTTAATTTTAAAGTTGAACGAGAAAAGAATTATATTTCTTTCCACAATTTTTTATCATTTTTATTTTTTCTATATTTTTATATAAAATATAAATTGTATATATAATATAAATATTATAGAATATATATATTATTAATGATATATATATGTTGATGTAATTAAAAAAATTATTTTCATGACGAAAGAGATAAAATTTCATACATATCAATGTTTCATATGACAAAATTTCAAGTTTTTCATGCATCGAAAGTATATTAAATGTTGATATGAAATATTACTTGTGCATATCATATAATGTAAGCAATTCATTACACTACATATTTATACATCAAATGTATATATAAGTATGTGTGTGTGTGTGTGTGTTTGTGTAAGCATGAATATATAAGTACATGTATTTCAACGTAACAAGGTCGACGACAAAAGCGTTTGCCTGTTTAGTCTACCATATTGTATCACACTTATTCGTTCTAAGTATCGCATTCATTTGTTTATATTGTATATGCATAAGAATGCAAAATTGGTGATAAAAAAAAATCGCAAATACACCAATACACATGCATGATTACATATAACATTCAGATACGCGTCGACAATTTTTTGAAATAAATATTATTTGATTATTAAAATATTTGAATATATACGCATTTAATTATTTCTTTATTATACATGAAGAATTTTATAATAATTATTTATAGATATTTATTTTTGGTAATTAATTATATTTATATGTATATAGGTTTAGATACTATTGATATTGATAGACATTATAATATGAATATATGAAGATGAAATATAAATACGTATATAAATGCAGTGCAACAAATAATGTTTGTGAGTATGGAATTGAGAGACAAAGAGTTGGAAATTGGCAAACGACACCGGCAGAAGCAGCGTGTCAGAATCTATACCGTCTCTTTTGCTACACGCTGTGGTCAAAAGGTAAGAACCGTAAGCGGGTAGTAAACCAAGTTTTATTGTAAAGTCCTCTCCTCAGGCGATTTTTACCTTTTTCTCTTCGTTCATTCGTTTATATATACATTCACGCGGTCTTATACATTCGCCGCAGTTTTGCTGCTTTTTTCAAGACTCGCCGATATTCTTGAATATTTTTTTTTATTTCCTGTAAAATGAGATGACTTTAGGGATGCTCATTCGTACGTTAAATAACCGGTATCATCAAGTGCCTTGAATTCTTGCGATATTAATGGTATAAAGTCACTTAACATAGAACAAATATTACATGAATATTTTATTTTCAATCTGTTTCATTTATATATATATATATATATATTTATAAATATTATGTTGCAAAAAAAAATTTTATCTTTGAACAATATAAAAACTGATATAGTGTATTTTATATTTATCTAATTAATTCAATACCTCAAAATGTATTACATTAAGTTTCTTAATTAATTAAAATAAAAAATTATACACATGAACATAATTTTTAAATAACCAAAATCACATTTTAAATGTTGGAACATTCTCGATTATAAAATAAGTATATTTTATACAAACATACATATATAATAATACAAGTGTTGGATTTTGAAATAATATTTATATTTCAAGTTATATTTAAATTAATACGTGACGATTTATAAATTTAAAATATTTATGCATCTATTAATTTGTGAACTCAAAAAAATATATTTTACTTTATAGCATGGACTATCCGTAAGACTTTATCACTTGGTAATATTCTAAAGTAATAATATGTATATATTTGTTTATATATATGTGTGTATATAACATTTATACTTGTTTTGAAAGAGCTGGGACGATTTTGACTACATACCAATTCACGAATCCACTCATAGGGTCGTTTTACGACCGTTCTCCATCCCCTTTTACTGCATACTATCACACACTAATGCATCTCAAAATTATATAGCAAGCATTCAGACCAAAAATCCTTCGTATATATATACATACATACATACAATATAATCTGTATAAAATGTATACAATATATAAATTTACAAGACACAACAAAAAATTTAAATCCGGTAAAAATAAAAAATCTTGAGATTGCAATATGAAAAAAAAATTAAAAAATAAATAAATTCTGCAATTATTCATTATATTTATATTAATTTATATTTCACAATATTTTCTTGTGGATAGATCTATTGAATGTTTTTTGTCAACAATAAATAAAGGAATATATTAAAATATGTATATATGTATAATATATATTTATTTCTCAAGTAATTCCGATGCCTTTCACAGAATAATCCACCGACTTTTATAGACGACATTGCATGAAGAAGAATATTCGGATATATGCTATATACTGTCATTCAAGTTAGACGAAGCGTAAGAACACATAAAATTTTATCCATGAACATTTGATTTATTGTAAGCGTTCTCCATGCGCTCTCAAGTTATTTATTCATGATTGTGATTTTAACACACCAAACACTCATATATGTACGTCTATACATTTATATATTATTATATGTAAGCAATAAATGTATATACATATTTATATGTATATAAACTATTGTCAATGTAATGTCGTAAGAATATATGTACACATAAATTTCGGCCGAATGATAGTTTCATTAAATGCAAAAGAATATAAATAAATGTATATAAAATATTCTCAACTCAATTCGTCTCGTTAAGAAAAAAAAATCTGTTCATCTTTCACACTTCTAATTCGATTCATTTATAATCTCTATTATTTCTTATCATCTTCTATATTTATATTCAATAATTCCTTTTGTTTATTTAATTATACACTGCGCTCTGGAATTCATATAAATTTTTTTTATTCATTAAATTTCTTTTTATATTCATTTTCTCAAAGCAGTTATATTCAAGTTTCATCTCTTTATTATATTTTTTGAGCAATATTATTAAATATTCTATTTGATATAATATATATAAATAAAATGAGTGTATATACGTATTATACATTTGATAAAATGCACGGCTGATAAATTTAGTTTATTATACATTAAAACTTGTCAAAGAAATTTATTTGATATAAAGCCTCGGCCTTGCCCCTCGTGTCATTGCATCAATACAAGTGTCTTTGATCTATTCGTGAAAATATATATTTTTATCTCAGAGCTAAATGGTATTAAGTTATACCAAAAAATTAACGGACTTGATACCATCAAGTTCGGAAAAAATTCCTCACATATTTTTATTTTTGTGTAAAACCAATCCTCTAAATCTCTCCACTCATAATCTCAGCACAGAGTATAAATAAATATAATACAATTGATATAAATATAATATTCATTATTATTATTAGAAATTTTTATTACATGCCCTTCTTTTTTATATTTTTTTATTGTTTATTTTTACACTTTCGTATTTATATTGCCATTGCTTTTTTTTTCTTCGTTTCCTTTATTAAATAAAAATATAATACTGAATATTAAGTATAACTAGTATTATTTATATCTATATAATTGTCGTACAATTATACATATTAATTTCCTACTTACTGACAAATACTGTAGATAAAAAATATACTTGATAATATATGCATGTAGCAATAACGAATTATCAACAAAATAATTCAGTGAACAAAACAAAATATATTTTATATCAATAAAGTAAATAAAATAAATAAATTTAATACGTACGTGACATATATACTCCATTGACTAAATATTAGTGATGATAAATAAATAAAAAAGTAAAAAAAAAAATAGAATAAATGTCGATATAAACAATCAAACTGCAGAATTGTTTTCATGTATAGATGGTTGTCTGGATTCAATCGTAAACTCACATACTTTGCGTTCTGAGCGGTAAAATATTGCATATACACTACTGCGTCCCCACTTTGAACGACTGCGCGTAACAATTCCCCTTACCGCACTGTATCAAAGACACTCAATACTTTATACTCGCTCGCTTACTCTCACCCTTTGTATATTATACTTCTCAACATTGCGCGCGCGTCCAAACGCATACATGCACGTATACTCTCTCTTCCTTTCTTTCTTGGGTTTAATATACTTATTCACTTGCGCTACGTATTTTTACAATATTTCTATACTCGATGAGTATCGTTGTGTCGACACAAATACATTGGCCTTACTTCCACTTCCACCGTCGTCTCATCACTACCACTACAACGACTATCGTCATCGATACACTATACTATCACCATCGTCTGTCGTTTTGCGTTCGCCGCACGCCAACGTGTGCATCGCCACTAGATGGGAAGGTCGCCGCTACCAGCACTTTTAGTGAGTTAGAGACTGTGCGAACATGAGGATCGTCATCGTGTCTCGACTGTCTTAAAAACATTTGTTTTTATTTTTTATAGTATTCTATAGAGTATATACATATATTTCCAATTCGATTTATAATAAATGTTTATAAATATTCGTCATTATATAACATTTATGAAATAATTTATTTTATCTTGTGATTGCATATTGAATTATAATTAAATGAATAAATAATAATTGTGTGATTACACGTAAATGTTAAATAAAAGTTAAATTACAGTATTGATAGATTTTTTGTGCACCGATAAAGTTAATATAGTTTGGATAATTATTTGAATTTTGTGTATTATTTACTGATTTATAATAAAACTTGGCATGAAACAAGAGTTCATTGAATAATAAATAAAGCCAACTTAAAGCGAAAGTGTGTATTTATATGTGTTTGAAAGACACAAGGTGAATGTTAGTGGTGTTTTTTTCGGAAGTAGTCAAAGAAAATTTTTGATATTAATTTGAACAGCATATGAATGCACTAGTAAACTACACGATTCAAAGGATAATATTGAAGACTACACAGGCGTATCTAGGGGGGTTGGACCTTTATTTCCGGGGGCGGTTACTTCCTGCCTACATCGTGCGTGTTCCACGTGACAGGCGCGAGCGCATAACTTTGGCGCGCAACGTGTTTACAAGTGCGTTTATTCCTTATTTAATTTCATTTGTTTTATCTTTTTTTGTTTGACCTTATAATGGACGAAAATAAAAAAATAAATAATTAATATATTATTAAAATGTAAAGTGTCGGTGTGATTTTAGTTCAAGTGTCGTCGTGTGTATTCACTAATTGACAATATTATTTATATATAACAATGCAACTTTGTCAATTGTTGTTTGACATTTCGTTTGATTATTCAACCGATACCATGTTCAACAATGATATTATATAGAATTATAATTTACGTATCGTGGGAAATAAGACAAATTGTAGAACAGCTGTTGCCACTATAGCACGATTATACTTACTTCTGTTTAATAGCTAACTTGCATTATTGCTTAGAGTAAAGTGCAAACATTTCAAAAAGAAATCAGTAGTGTAATAATTCAACGTGGGATATTGTACACGGGTGAGCGAATAATATAATTGAAAGTTACAAAAAAAAAAGAGCCATATTAATTAAATATATGCATAAGTTTTTCATCTGTTAATTTCTAATTTATTTTCATTCATTCATTCATTTCATAATCAATAATTTCCATTCATGAAAAAATCTACTGTTGAATCTAAAATATTATCTCTGTTTTTAGAGAATAATTTTTTTCATAGTGTAAAA